>OZ012686.1:41142446-41241036 GCA_963942565.1 Maea johnstoni | reverse complement strand
AAGCAGTCAGACTCCCTTTGGCTTATCCTAATGAATACCTTTTTGGCGTGCTGCCAATGAATTTGATGCTACTCGCTGTAGGCTTGTCTGCAGAATATCCTGTTATAAATGCATTATGTCTAATCAGTCTATTCACGATTGTGCCTAAAACAAAAGCTAAAGGATCCATTTCATTTCCGATTGGTATACTTGTGCTCATTGAAGACCCGTTTCTGTCAAATCTTTTTCTCATTAAAAAGACATCCATTAGTGTAAGAAGACCGTGTGCACACTCCAGCTGTGAATCGGTTAACTTGTCCACGTGCTATATTAAAAGCTTCACATAAAGTGTGTTCACATAGGGACATATCTCGACATTTATGTTTAGATTCGACAGGTATTCATTATTACTTCTTGATGGGTTCTACAATTCCTTTTTAATAACTGTTCATGTTTTATATAAACCCTTTTTTTACCCTGCCCCAAGTGACGGTCGTGTGAAAAAGTTTCTGTTGTTTTTAATTTCCTCTTTCATACCTGCATCTTCGTAAATTGCAGTGGCAGGTTTAACGAAGTCAGACAGTGTGAGCGCTCAGACTGCAAATAGGTTAAACCAACATGTGAGCGATAATTGATTGAGATCTGCACAGTGCGTATTGTATGAAGTAGAAAAAAATCTGGGATACAATAAAAAGATTAATGTTAAATCGAATGAGGAGAAAATTCTATAAGACTTTAGATGGTCTCGAAACGGGTTTGACCTTTAGCTAATGCTGATTGCAGTCTTAGCCTATTCGAAATTGAAAAATGCGTTCCTCGTGTAGGCGAGATTACGCATGACTTCCACATTGATACACGTAGATAAACGATGCAGCGAGGCTAGGGTAAAGTCGTTATCGCTTAAGCATCTGAAGTGCACACATCGTCTGACAACTTCAACAGCAACTCACCAATTACAGTTATATTTGAAAAAATGAAGAGGGATTGTCTAAACTAAATATCCCAGTGGGCACAAATGTTACCTGTTCAAATGTTATATGAATGTTCAATTTTGGTCGTAATATTCTGGACCAATTTGTAACATTTCAGCAATGTTCAGGTCCTAACATTCCCCGAATGTTCTTATTTGATGTCATATAGATATTCAATTTTGATTGGAATGTCATGCACCAGAAATGAACATTCCCACAACCTTCAAGTCTGAACATTCCAGAAATGTTTAGATTTGACATTGTATAAACATTCAATTGAGATATTTCCTATTTCATTAAAACAGAACTGTTACCGAGTGCTTCCACTGCTCAGCCAATTTCCAATGTTCTGATAAAATTCAGAATCCAAATGGTTCATTTAGCATTTAGCTCTGAACATTCTAGGAACATTCTCACCTGAACATTTATACAATTTTTATTCTGAACTACGAGGGAATCATTTTTGAATGTTTGCCCAAACATTCCTGAAATGTTCAATGAATGTTACCGTGCCCACTGGGATATATCGGAACCACACCTTTCGATCACATACTTCTTTATTTCTGAAAATATTGCTTTTTTCAAGATAGTTCCACATTTGTCAAACCATCTGTATGCTACAGAGTGTTACACTGGCATTCTGTCAGAAAATAGATACAACCAGGCGCAATATTGACGAAATATATCT
Organism: Maea johnstoni; assembly: GCA_963942565.1. Classification (NCBI taxonomy): domain Eukaryota; kingdom Metazoa; phylum Annelida; class Polychaeta; order Spionida; family Magelonidae; genus Maea; species Maea johnstoni. The sequence goes on along the minus strand of OZ012686.1, from coordinate 41,239,398 downwards.
ATCAACCCACCAATCAAACCAGTTCTTTTAACAATTTTCGTCCGGATCTATGATACTTTTGACAATAACTTCGTAATCAAGAATAACTTAACAAAATATTTAAAGGAGAGTTGCTGGTATTGTTCTAACTATCATTTCGCATTCAAAGACTTTTTCCTAATATGCTTTTGTAAACTTCGCCTGCAAGATTTCACCGAAATTGTGAGACTGCATTTGGCTACTATGAGCATTTAAATGGGTCAGTGGGTCAGCATGATCTATACAAAATCGAGCGGTGCAACTAGGTGGGAACCATGGACACTAGTCAACAGAGAGTCCGTCTGGCGAAGGGCAGGAAGACCATTTCCTGTGTTGCTGTCTCGTTACACACACACACACACACACAAACATATATATATATATATATATATATATATATATATATATATATATATATATATATATATATATATATATATATATATATATATATATATATATTCATATTGAATTGTAAGGAATGGCATTCATAATGATTCTCTGCACACAAATCAACACCAACGGTTATTTTTCTTGTCTCTATTCATTCGCGTCAAATAACGATATCAGATTCTAAGTAATTGTATTGTAAGTAGAAAAGTAATTTGATCTTTAGTAAAATATCAAATTGAATATTTTACATTTCATTTAGTGATATAACAAAAGCTTAACTTGCATCATTCAACTTTTTCGTGTAGATTTTCAATACCATTCTACCATAAAAGGAACAGCATATAGTCTTCAAAAGAAGCAGGTGAATATTTTTGATAGAAATATCACATACCAGGGCAAAAAACCTGCCGAAATCCAGCTTAAACTTTTTGAGCATTTTGTCAACAGGAACTTCAGACATTAAGCAAGATTGATGTTGTATTATCCCATGTCTTTTAACACTTAGTGCCGCAGCTTATTTAGAGGATGGAGTATATTGGTGAGGTGAAAAGGCTAACATTATTTTAGACAGGAGCTTAGGAGATAAGACATGACAATTTGTTACCGTTACTGCTTCTATGTGAACCACGCTGCTCATTCTAACCACAGGCCTGAGGGACTCATATTAGATGGCAGTTTTGAACATTAGGCAATTTCGATCACGACAAATACATTAAAACTTCATTCTAGATTACAATCATCAAATGGAGCGAAATATTTTCATGTGCAATTAAAACTTATTTTGCGGTAACACTTTTGTGAAAGGCATTGATCGAGAATAAAATGGACGGCGCCTAGCTCACATCCTATAATCCTTGTCTTGGCCATTGAGGACGAGGCTTAAAGATCCTGGTAGTTTATCCTTGACAGGGAACGGATGTAATGGTCCTGAACAGGAGTGCATAAGACTTGACAATGCAATCCGTAATTGTTACCTTGTCTGCCCCAAAGCTATTGGGATGGAACTGCTAACTTCTCAAAGTTGCTTACGGTGCTGGACGTAGTCATGGCAAGCATCACTATTGGGAAAACAATACATCCATGACAGATATGGCTCTAAAATGAATTGAATTCAAGTGACCCATGTGATTTGCAATCTAAACTTTAGGGAATGACAGGAGACACCAGCTTATTTTTGTTTAAGGTGAGGTCCCACATCGACCTGGCGTGAATTCGACGAGTTTGCAAAAAAATATATCTCAGAATCGCTAAAAGTCGAATGCGACACGCACAAATACAGTTAGGTTAGGCAAAAAAATGTGTGTCGACTGCAATGTGGAATTGCTAAACGTCGCATTCGACATACGAGAAGTCGAAAGGTCGAAAAGCGGTGTTGGAAGGTCGAAAACATTCGTCGCATTCGAGTTTATGGTAATTACCTGTTTGATTGACAGGTTAGGTCGAATGCGATTTTGGGAAAGTCAAATGCGATATTACTAGATCGCATTCGACTTTCCATTTGTCGCATTCGACTTATAATATGTTGAATGCGATCTTTAAAAATTGGAATGCGACTTCCATTTTTTCTTCACATTCGACCTTCCTGAAGTCGAATGAGCCATTCTATAGGTCACATGCGACAATATAATGTCGAATGCGACAAAAAAATATGTCAAATGCGACCATACTCTGTCGCATTCGACTGAAAATTCAGATGAAACTGGTCGCATTCGCACTTCTGGAAAGTATAAAAGAGGGCTGGGTAGCTAGCTCTTATCATTCCAAGACTTTTTGAGCGTGGAAAAATATTAGCAAGTTGCTTCGGAAAGGAAATTGCAATTAGTTGAATGCGCATTTGGAATGTCGTATTCGACTTCATGAAGTCGAATTTGACATGTAACACTCGCATTCGTCCTTTAACATGTCGAATGGGCATTTTGAATGTCGAATTCAACTTCATTAAATCGAATTCGACACTTCAAATGCGCAATCGACATTAGGATCGTGGCAAAATATTTTGATTTTGATTGGGTAACCAACTATTCTAATGTGCAAATTCAATTTGCGCATTTGACTTCTAAAAAGTTTAGTGGGATTGCCCAAGAGTCGGATTCGACATTCCGATTTTCGCATTCAACTTTATTTTCGCAGAAGTCGAATTCAGTCCGAAATGGTCGCAGTCGCAAAAGAGGACCTCTCAAACCTTTTGAGAGGCCCTCCTTTGCGCGGGCGACTTTTCATTTCGGGAATTCGACTTTTTACTTTGGTGCCAAAAAAAAGGTTGAATTTGAATTGCCGAACTCAAGGACAAAAGTCGATTGCGACTTTTCCTAAATGTTGAATGCGACTCAAAAAGCTCATTATAATATCGTTTGCATGAAGTAGAATTCAAGCCAGGGCGATGAATGACGTGAGTTTAGCTAGGGTCTCACATGGAATTTGCAGGAATTCGACCGTATTCGACATATATTCGAAAAAGTCGAATACGACCGAATTCGACCCACATTCGTCTAAATTCGACCTGGCAAAAAGTTGCTGGGTTAGGCAAAAAATATGGTAATTTTTTCGTGTCGAATGCGATGTGAGATCGCTTTAAGTCGCATTCGACAGCCAAAATGTCGAAAGGTCTAACTATGTCGAAAACACTTTGCGCATACGACTTTATGCATATGACAAGTTTGATTGACAGGTTGTGTCGAATGCGACTGTTAAAGGTTCGCATTCGACTTGAAAAATTGCATTCGAAGCTTAAAAAATCTCATTCCACAAATATTAATTCGAATGCGATTATTGCGATTAAGTCTGCATAATCGTGTTGTCGCATTCGACTTATTGAAATTAGCATGTACAATTCTAAAGTCGCATTCGACTTTTAAGATGTCGAATGCTAAATGTAATGTCGCATTCAACATTTGAAAAGTCGAATGCGATATTTTAAACTCGCATTCGACATATCAATTTGTCGAATACGACATTACCAATGTGCGAGGCTACTTTTCCAACCTGCAAATAGCAATGAAACTAATTGAGTCGATTGCGCACATACAATATACGCATTTGACTTCGCTTATATCGAATGCATCATCACAAAATCGCATTCGACGTAGTTCTGTCGAATGCGATGTTATGCAAATGAGGCAAGTCATTATGTTAATGACAAACTGCAAACCCGATCGCATTCGACCACGTAGCGATGCGAGGACTCCGTGAAATGAAGTAGCGGAATTTCCGACGCATTCAACAAGTTCACTAATTGAATTTCGACTTTAAATTTGCCGCCAAAAAGAATCTCGTTTTCGAATTGCCTAACTCTGGACAAACATCGAATGCGAGCTTTTCCGAAAACTCACATTCGTCTCAAAATTTGGGGTTTTTCCTCATTACCATATCATTTACATAAAGTCGAATTCGTGCGAAGTCATGTGAGACCCTAGCTTTAACAATGTGGTTGCAACTAGGGAATATTTACCCAGAAATCATGCGACATTGTAAAATTATGGTCAAGTAAGCTGAAAGCTCACTGCTATGAGTATAAAAGAGACGTATCTAAGGGTGAGGTTCCACATCGAAAGGTCGAAAACGGTTGTGCGAACGAACGAAAGACTTGTCGAATACGATTTTATGCAAATTACCTGGTTGATTGACAGGTTAGGTCGAATTCGACTCTCTGAAGTCGAATTCAACATTACAAAGTGCGCATTCGACCTTCAAGGGCGTGGGAAAACTTTACCAATTTTTGTGCGGAAATAAATGGACATTAGTCGAATGCGCATTTGAAATGTCGAATTCGACATTACTCAAGTCGAATTCGACATATATTAATCGCATTCGACCTTTCAAATGTCGAGTATCCATTTAATATGTCGAATTCTATTACATTTTGTCGAATTCGACATTTTAAATGGGCATTCGACATTTTCATCGTGGGAAAATAACCACCATGATCAATTTATCGAATGCGTAAGTTTATTTTACGCATTCGATTTCAAAGAAGTCGAATGCGACTTTAAGAAAGTCGCATTCGACTTCCCAGATGTCGCTTTCAACTTTATGCAAATGAGGAACTGGGAGTTAACTCATTAGCATATCGGAAAAGTCGACTCCGCGCGAATGCGCCAAGATAACGATGTTGGGGCCTTCCCAACCGTTTGGAAGGCCCCAACTTGCGAATGCGACTTTTGATTTTTGAATTCGACTTTTCATTTTTCGCGCCAAAAACAAGGTCGAATTTGATTTGGCGAACTTAGGTACAAAAGTCGATTGCGACTTTTTCTAAACGTCGAATTCGACTCAAAAACCTCATTACCATATCATTTGCATAAAGTCGCATTCGCACGGGCTCGATGTGGAACCTCACCCTAAGAGACTACATTGTGATCTATGTCATGATTTATATCAGTCGTAGATGCCAAACATATAAGCATGCATTGCCCATACCTGTGAAAAATGAAATTTGCAATCAGATGCACATTGAGATCGACATCTATGAGCAGACTCATGAAACTGCATTACTCACGAATCCAGAAAGACTCAATTCCAGAGGTGAAATTTTGGATTGAGGGTGTAATGTTTCGGTAGGATACGCGAAGTTGTGCGGAGACAGGGCGCCCTCGACCGCACGTCACATGAAGAAGAAGTGGGTCAATTTCACCAAACTCTAGAGACAAAAGCTGATACAACATTTTACTGGCAGATGGTCATAATGGAATGTTTTTAAGTTTGGAAAAAACGTATTGAAAGGCTAGTGGAGTGGTCACTTGATCACTCTTTCCCCATATTCCGCTGACTACTGAATGCCTTTTTATGAGCATGCGCTGAAGATGAAGCTGGACTCGCAAGGCAAGCTCGCAAAATATTCAAAGAATTGGCCCAAAAACTTCAAGAAAGCATCTTTCTGACGATGATCGGCAAACCACCAAAAAAATGGAACATGGAACACTACTCAGAAATATTGAAAATTGCCATCCTTTTTAGGAACCATCCTCTGCGATATATCTCCAATCTTTTTGGGTAACCTATATAAACCCTCTGTTACACTATAGCCGGCTTCGTCTACAAGTGTTGCAGAGTAATATAATTCCTGTAATATGGCGTTTTAGCTAACCAAGCGACGAAGCGAACATAGTCCGTCATGCAATAAGCCACTACATTGTATAATCTGGCACCTAATATGGTGTGCCTGAATGGCGCGATCCCACTTGATAGCACTAAGAGCTACGGAGCAGGCATTTTAGGTCCACTCAATATGTATATAACATCTCTGGGTTTTTTCTTTCATTATTAACCAATTCTGGATGAAATTGATGATCGAATATAATCATATTTCAAGTTACGTTTTTACCAAATAACATTTTAGTATAGATAAAAAAATTACAACCTGTGTTTATTATTTATATGTACTCTTTTGTAATTCTTAGTACAGTCAATAAACATACTACTACTGCTAGATGTAATTGGGTCAAAGAATGGTAACGACATACCTCTTAAACAAATTCATAGTAGATGCACGAATAGATATATGTGTATATATATATATATATATATATATATATATATATATATATATATATATATATATATATATATATATATATATATATATATATATATATATGTGTATACATTTATTAAACTTTGATAAGATGCGAGATAACACAACTACAAGATTAAGGTCATACTGGAACGGTAGAGGTATAGTTTTAGTTTCTCCCGACCGTCATTCATTTGTCCTCACACATATTTATATTTGACTCTCCTTTAAAAAGTCTTCCTTAATTGTAATTATCTACCATTTTAGTTTTGTTGTCACAATCTATTTGAGAATGTATTTTGATAGATGTTATAAGTAGAAATAGGATGATAATGTGATACATGTAATCATGATTACAGTTGAGCCTTTCTTAATTTCTCTAAGCTTGGCATGTCCTTTTATCAACAATAATTAATGAACGTTGAGCTGGTAATATACAAAAAGTTAACACCCCAACTTACATTTTCCCGCTATCCTAATATGACAAACAGGTGTCTTAGTTCATAGCGCATGTGTGGACAATCATGATTTTTTTTCTCACCATTAGAATATTGACCATAGCGTATTTGCATGAACATCAAATATTTTGTTTACTCAAATTTCTTAATTTCAATTTTTGTCTGCGTCTTAGAATAAATTTTCTTTGCTGTCATTGTTTTAATCTATCAAATTATTACCAAGATCGGTACCAAGTATTATTTCTTTGTCTGAAATGTTTACATTACTGTCAGTTTTATTCCATTCAGTGCTGGTCTTTAATTCCTGCACGAAATGCGTGGGCAGCCTGGCCGTAATACACGACCTCTCGCCCTATTGCGACCCAGATTCCTGGGCATAGTTGCGACCGCAAGTGCAAGCACTTGCAGACATCCGGTCCACTGGTGCAGGAACTAAATGTCTGTACTCTACATGTATAGGAGAGTCCTCTGGCAGGAGAAGGACAAACTATGTGGAGTGAAAGTTATAAAACAATTGTATCACAACCCCGCTTCATGGCTGATAGGACATGTGATATTTCCTCGTAAAATCACCTAGCTGTCCGCTATGACAATGCAGACTCCTTTAGGCTCGAATATTTAGGACACTTTTATCATCTATTTTTTGGATGAGATTGAATAACAACAAGGTCTTCGAAGTCAGTGTTTTGGAATATGACAGATTAGAACCCCCTCTAGTTCCAAGGTACTGTCACATGTACTTTGAATAATGAAAGGATGAAAATCATCATTTACTATCTAAACTAAGTGTCTGTAGGTAATTGTTAGATGTGCTGGAACATTCAAAAGTGTTTTTCAATTACTCATATCACCTGTGTATGTGAGACTTTTGATCTTACCAAACACTTGAATGATCAAATGGTACAGTATAGTTTTCAGGGGTGAGTTTTGGCATTTAGCCAATAGATCAAACACGTGCAGACATGTAATCTAAGCAGCGCAAGGTCAAAATACTCACTCATTGATAAGTCCATCATTATTCGTAAACTAAGAGGTGTAATCCATACAATGGTATAAGTGTCGTTGTATTCTGTACACTTATTTCCAGATATTCAACTTTCATATATGGGCCTGGTATCGAGTAGGGTTCTACCTTAGTTGGGGGTTGGTGAAATTAAACTGAGGATGAAAAGTTAAATGTGAAATTAAAATTGAAACCATTTTGGGTGAATAAATCTTAATGAGATTCGTTTTCAGATATTCAACTTGAGGATAAGACTTGGGTAGCAAGTAGCTTTGTACCTAAGTTTGTACCAAAGCCTGAAAGAACATTTACAATACATTTCAGAAGGCAGACCAGTATTGTTCAATACAATGTACTATCAAACGGATGGATGACACTGCTGCGGATATAAAAGTCAAAGAAATTTCATAAGCGTTCGAAAGAAAATTAATTCCACAAGATTGGATTCATCAACTATACGACTCGTTCTGCGTCACAAAAAAAATTGTTCCTTTTACCTTGATTGAAATGAAAAAATATCTAACTTTTAAATATAACTACCGGCACTAGCGTACGCATAGTGTCACAAAACTGTAGAGGCTTAGCCAATAGAGGTAAACGCCAAGATATATTTGCTATAATAAAGGAGTTGAAATATGATATATGTTTCTTACAAGATGTGCACTGGGACACCCGTACCTTAAGCAAAGTCAGGGATGAATGGGAAGGAACTGTAATATGTGCACCTTTCACAACAAATTCCAGGGGAACCGCCATTTTAGTTAACAATAGTTTCGAGTATAGTCTAAGGGACTCTTCAAACAGTGAAGATGGTAACTACTCAGTGACAGAAATAAACCTACACAACGGTTTATCGATAGTCCTAGCTTCTATATATTGCCCTAACCAGGACAACCCTGATTTTATAACCTCTGTCCTAGAGACAATACAAAAATACGAAAATCCTAACATTCTGATTGGGGGTGACTGGAATAGTACCAGATGCTTTGACCTAGACAACACCAATTATGTTACCCAAAATAACCCTAAGATGACTAGAGCAATATATGATATGATAAGAACCCTTTTACTCTCAGATGGAAGGAGGGTATACAATCCCACAGCAAAGAAGTTTACTTGGTCCCAGGGAATTACAAGAAAACAGGCCAGACTTGACTACTTCCTTTGCAACGACGAACTTTTGTCGGTTACAACTAAATTTAACATAGAAACTAAATATAGATCCGATCACTCCCCTATAAGCTGCCTCTTGAAACTCTCAGACGATAACAGAGGACCTGGAATATGGCGATTTATTAATAGCCTTTTAAAAGAGAAGGAATTCATAACCTTGATCAAAAAGGAAATAATTAATTTTAAGGAAGTATACGCTGCTTCTCCGTACAACCCTGAATATATAGCCTCACTTTCTCACGGCTTCGAAATAATGATCAGTCCTATCCTGTTCTGGGAAACTCTTTTAGCTACCCTTAGGGGATCGATAATAAATTATAGCAAAAAAAGGAAGGCAGCAAAAAACAGACAACGTAGAACATTAGAACTAAAAATTAAAGAAATCGAAGAGAAGGCAAATTCCGGTACAGTCTCGCCTGCAGAAATAGCCAAACTTTCCTCTTCAAATGAATAATTAATAGAATCCTGAAAGGAAGAGCTACAGGGAGCCTATATCAGGTCAAGGGCAGACTGGCTAGAGTATGGGGAAAAGTCGAGTCGCTATTTCCTTAATTTAGAAAATAGAAATAGAATTAACAAAAATATATTAGAGATCCTATTGGAAGATAAAACAACTATAAATAATCCGGCAGATATACTCAATACAGTAAAACAATTTTATAGTGACCTATACTCCTCTAAAGATATCGATAGGAATACTGACCATATGAACATCACCCCGTCCCGACTTACCAAAGATGAGCGAGAGTTTCTAGACACCCCTCTGACCAAGCCCGAAATAGATAAGGCCCTATCTCAGCAAAAGAACAATAAATCCCCAGACATGGATGGCTTTAGCGCCAAATTTTTCAAAAGATTTTGGCCCGAATTGGGATACTTTTTCATGGACTGTGTAAACGCATGCTTCTCGAGAGGAGCTCTAACACAATCGCAGAGTAGAGGTTTAATCACCTGCCTTCCCAAGACGGGAAAAGCCCGCAACCTGTTAAAGAATTGGAGGCCCATCTCCCTGTTAAATACAACATACAAAATAATTTCACTCTGTATAACAAATAGACTCCCCCCTATCCTAAATAGAATAATAAGCAGGGAGCAGAAGGGTTTCCAACAGTGAAGATCGATAGCCGACTGTACTAGATTGATGTTCGACATCATATATAAATGTGAATCCTCAAACACTAACGGGCTTATTCTTCTAATAGATTTCCAAAAAGCATTCAATAGCCTCTCGTGGGATTTTATAGATGAGTGTCTTAAAAAATTCAACTTTGGTACAAATTTTATGCAATGGATATCCATGTTTCAACAAAATTCCAACTCATCCATAATAATTAATGGCAACATATCGGAATCTTTTAAACTTCATAGAGGCTGTCGCCAGGGAGATCCAATCTCCCCATACATATTTATCCTGTGCACAGAATTCCTTACACTGGCCCTGAAAAATTCAAAATTAGAGGGCATCAACCTTAACAATAAAGAACATAAGGCGAGTCAATATGCCGATGACACCTCAGTTTTCTTGAAAGCGTCTGAGGGAAACCTTAAAAACTGCCTAGAAACACTAGACTGGTTCTACCATAAATCGGGATTACAAATCAATGTCACTAAGACCAAAGCCATTAAAATAGGACCAATCAGGGAAACGGACCGCCGTTTCTGCCGCAAGAACAATCTAGACTGCGTTAGCAAATTCACCGCCTTAGGGATAGATAATGACGTAAAAAACCTCCACCACATTACCGCCACTAACATAGAAAACAAACTAGAGTCTATTAAAAAACTGGTCCAAAATTGGATCCATAGAAACATTACACCCGTAGGGCGAGTGTGTGTGGCAAAAAGCCTCCTTATCTCAAAAATAACTCATGTCTTACAAGCCCTCCCTACCCCTCCCAAAGAATACCTTTTAAAAATAGACAAAATCCTAATCGATTTCATATGGAAAAATAAGCGCCACGAAATTAACAAAAACACTCTATGCCTAGAATACGACTACGGTCTGAAAATGATGGAACTCTCCGAATTCGACATGAGCCTAAAACTGACTTGGGTCCGAAAAGCTATAACAGACACTTTCGAATGGTCTAGTTTCGCTGATGAGCACAAAATCAAAAGACTTGTGTGGACTGGTGAGAGATATCATAACGAATTATATCAAAGGGGCAAAAATCCTTTCTGGAGAAGTGTCATTCTAGCATACAAAAATTGGTACTCATTGCTTATTAAAAAATCCGAGCTAGAAATAGACAAGCAACCTCTATGGGGGAATCCCCAAATGAACATACCATTTAATGAATCCTTATATAAAAACAATATATTATTCGTTCGTGTTATCTTCCCACTACATGGCCACCTGTTAACAAAACAAGACTTGGAAATCAAAACCGGCATACCTATAATGCTTACCACCTTTTTCTCCTTATGCAAAGCCATACCAAGAAATTGGATAACTTCAATGGAAACAAAGCCTATATCTTATAACGTATATATACCACCTCCTATACTATGGCTAACCAAGGAGAAAAAGGGTATACAATGCATTAGAGAAATTTGGCAATATAACAAGCAGAAAAAATTGCCCCCAGGTCAAGAAAAATGGCTCACTGAATTAAACTTGGAAGACTTGGAAGACTGGAAATGTTTATACAAAATGCCGTTGAAATGTAAAATAAATGCCAGAAGCCTATACTTCCAATTCCAAGTCCTGCACCGTACCTTGATAACAAATCGAAAATTAAAGCAATTTGGTATTAAAGATTCAGACATGTGTGAATATTGTGACGAGGTTACAACTATCGCACACTTATTATATGACTGCCCATCTGCCCAGAAAATCTGGAATGAGACCAATGCGTTGTTAATAAACCATTATGCTCAGAATTTCTATATAGATAAAAAAAATCAGTATTATTAGATAAAACGGGTACTCAAATACCATATGGACTTTGAGATATACATAGGAACTGTCAGAAATAACATTCAAAAGGTTCTGGGCAAGTGGTCAAGCTTTCACAATCACCTTAAATAAATATCTACCTCACACTGCTTATATGTATTGATTTTATGTACAACTATATGAACTTATTTATTATTACTATTTATATATCCAAAAAAAATCTTTTACACTAATATATATGTAGGATGGACGTATTAGTACTCTACAATGTGATATGATACTTATATATGTGAAAATGTTATATTTACAACACCATAAAATGTACCTGTATTCACCTATGTCTATGGAGCAATACAATTATAAAAAAAACACTATACAATAGGTATTGAAACAAACATATTGGGAAATACTGAAGAGATATGTTTTATCATTAACCGTATAATATTGGCCACTAAACAATATATTTATACACACAGACATAATCAGAATTCTAGCAATAAGAATTTTGAAAAAAGTATGATCATGAAAATATACTGGGCAGAGGTAAAAGATATGGTAAATGAAAGATTTAAGGTTAATGACAATCTGCAATAGGCTAATTGGCCAGATTATTATTTTATTTAGCTCATGCTGTATTACATCGAGTTAATTACTTGTATCGTATACCTTATTTTATCTTTCTATCAATCTATCTGTCTGTTTATCTATCTATCTAACCATCTATACATTCATCCATGTATCTTTCTATCAATCTTGTTGATGCCCATTATGCTGTGACATTGATAATACCTTATAACCTTCATAGTCATTTTAAGCTGTCTCTTCCAAGCCTCGAAAGAGCATACCACTCGATTGATACCAGCTCTAATGGAATAAAGAGATTAATTCACGCAATTTATAAATCTTTTCAATACTTATAAATCAATTTCAATTTCAATCTTATGGGATATCAACTTCCTTCCATGGATATGTCGTAAATCAATATATAGCTGAAGGCACGGGAGTCCCCTAATCAATCTTGGTAAGAGGGGAGCAAAGAATGATATCATGAGTTTGGATATGGGATTGAACCATCATAGTTGTAAGAGTGCCATAATTACACGATTCTATTCGGCACAGGTATCTGAATCGGGATTAACCCATTCACATCAGAAATATACACGTCATCTGACTTAATAGAAACATCTCGATAACAAAGCAATTTCTCGAGAAATACTTCACTGAAAGACGTTATTACTACTGTATTGTTGTATTTGACAATCCCTCCTCAAATATTGTTCAATATTACCCGTTGGTGATATGCAGTCTGTCAATAGACCCTGGAATTTGAAACACTACTCCTCTATTTGAGCACCATTGGCAACTACCGGTAATTATAAATACAATCAGCAGCAACACTTGATACCGCAAAGAAAAGGGTGACACAACTCGTCCTTGACTATATATATATATATATATATATATATATATATATATATATATATATATATATATATATATATATATATATACATACACACACACATATATATATATATATATATATATATATATATATATATATATATATATATATATATATGCATATATATATATATATATATATATATATATATATATATATATATATATATATATATATATATATATATATATATATATATATATATATATATATATATATATATATATATATATATTTATTATACCTCACGTAAAAATCGTAAGCCGTGATTGGCTTACAAAGGTTGGCCATTCCATCATGTCCACCGGCGAAATGTCCACCGGCAAAACGTCCACCGTTCTCACTGGATCTACCGGCAGTCATTGTTGTTTTCATTGATATTTTACCAAATTGGGGTTTGTTCGGTATAATAAAACAAATATGCCATGCCAGTGTGGGTATCCTGGGTTTTACCTCGGGCTCCGCCCTCTTGAAAAACATCCTCCCTCTGAGAGACATTCCATCAGGATACCCACACTGGCATGGCATATTTGTATAATATATATATATATATATATATACATATATATATATATATATATATATATATATATATATATATATATATATATATATATATATATATATATATATTTTTTCATATATATGTATATATATATATATATATATATATATATATATATATATATATATACATATATATGTATATATATATATATATATATATATATATATATATATATATATATATATATATATATATATATATATATATATATATATATATATACATATATATATATATATATATATATATATATATATATATATATATATATATATATATATATATATATATATATATATATATATATATATGAATATGAAGCAGGAGGATGTCATCATGCGATTGTTTGTAAATCCATATCTGCACAGCTTTCTAACATTGATCACGGATAAATGATAAGCATTTTGAATGAAGGTAAGCATCATTGATTCCTACCTGATAGGGGAGTTGCGGCTGACTGTCCTGATGCCGCAGAGAGGAGCTGGAGGGCCATCACTGCTGCTAGCAGTATAATCATGATGTCCGCGTCTGGTAAAAATCCAATAGTAGTACGTAAATAATGCGTAAATATCCAACCGTATCGACCTAGAGGGCTATATCCACGCTACGGAAGTGAAACCTGTAAAACAATATTGACAGATAAATACGAGGATGGAGCTGGGTGGTTGGGGAAAAGCATTCATAACGCTGTAGCATTGGAAATTGATTTGAAATGTCCGTCTCTAGTCACTTATTTCTGCCGTATGAAAGTTATTTCATAAATGCCCGTTTCAATGGAGGAAGAAAACCACATATTGTCCAAATTACTAGCACCGTGGCTGGCTTCTTGCAGACACCAGGCCGTATACCGTTCTTACAAAGAGGATAACTAATAGTAGTTCAACCTCAGGTAATCACATAATTCTCAAAACATATATTATGTTAACTACAAAAATAAAAGCCAATGTAAGTATTGATAGCCTGTAACAGTGTCATGGCAAATAAAAAGGACGAAACATCCAGCTTCAAAGTCCTTCAAGGAATCATAGACTCCATTCCACTCGTCAAAGTTATGCATGGCTTTCTTTCATAACAAATGTTATCAATTTTAACGCAAACAACTAATACACATGAATAGGCAAACGGGTGAGGAAATGCATGTTAACTTAGTTAAATATCATCAACAACTGAATGCTGATGAACACAGAGCAAATCCCAATGTGATCAGGTTTCTGTTGCTAAGATTTATTTTCTAGCGTGTTTACCAATAACGATACGGTCCCATTACGAGGAAGAAAACTGGGAAAATATGTACATATAGGAGCTTTCGAATGGTTTGCCTGAAGCCCCAAGTCAATTAAGGTTATTTATGGTCTTAGCTTATAGTTTCGCATGAAAGCAATAACCAGCGAGTATGGACTATTTCAAAATCAAACACAAATAATTTCAGAAAAATGAATTCATTTTTTCTTCATTAGGTTATTTACTATTTGATTTGTGTTCCACATCTTGGCGAGTTTTCATATCCACCCTAGGATATACTTAATACTCTGCTAGACCGAAACGGCAACCGAGGTGCGCGAGCACGTTACTGCCCGTATGGTGTGACAAGTTCAGGATTCTGCCAATTTCGCCCAGATGGCATTTTACTAGGTGTATAAGAGTGGCCTAACAATGGCCACGTGTAATATCGTTTTCTGGTCCATTGTTATTCCCGTAGCTTTATAGGATGTGAGGTATGGAGGATGAACGATGACAGTATCTCCGAACTAGAAAACTTTCAAAACTATACCTGTAAGAAAATCCAGAGATTCCACCCCAGGGTTCCAAATGCAAGTAGTTTATACAGCATGGGGTGGATGAGACTGGAGAGGTATATCCAGATCAAAAAACTCCTCTTTTTAAGATCAATTATGGTAATGGAGAATGAAGAAGTGGCAAGAATTATTTTTGTCGAGAGAGCAAAGAGGTACTTTCTAGACAGGTCTGAAGATAACGTTTCCAGTGAATGGAGTGTAGTGCGTGATCTACTAAATGTAGCAAATCTTTTTGATCTGGAGACTGAAGTCAGAAACATGGTGGAAAGAGACAATTTTTATGAAAAGCGTGTATGGAAGAGGTTAGTCTGGGATAAAGCTTGGTCCCTAGAAGATACTTTTTGGCGCATTGAAGTACAATTAAAAAGAAATCTGGACATTATAAGTGAAGTGAACCCTAGCCCAAGGTACTCTACTTGGTGGATGCTCTCAGATATAGAGCACTCCTGTATGTATTTCTGTGAGACTACGGCCCGTTTAACGTGCCACGCCAGTCTATTGAAAGTCGATGATTTAAGACTGAAGAGTCAGTCTAGAGCAGCGAAAATGTGCTCCCATTGTGACATGTCTGCAATTGAAGACATATACCACTTTGTTTTACAATGCCCTAGGCTGGCGGATGAACGTGCAAATATGTTCACAGAAATAGATCAGGTGGTTAAGCACTTCAGCAGAGTAGTGGCCAACGAGGGAATGAATATTCTCGCAATTTTGTTGGGTAAAGCCCTTACCTCGGTTTCGGGTGACATAATGGTACAAGTCTGGAAAATTTCAGGATCCAATATCCACAAGATGTACAAACTAGTAACCCAACGTAATGATGGTGTTGGGTAAGATTTTGATTTTTCCTGCTTAGAAGCACACCTGGCGACTAAGACGTATGCTTTGTTTTGGACTTTCCACTGGAGCTTATTTTATGATTTTGCCAATATAGCCGATGCTCTGAGCATAACTGTTAGAAATGCTTAGTGAAATCGTTTTTCTTTTCCTTAAGTTTCATACTAAACTGTATCGTTTCTTATATTTATTTGTAACCCGTATTAGTATTAGTATTTTGTATTTGTGAAATTATATATGTCTTTTGTAGTTATACTACAGCCAATAAAGTATATATATATAAAGAGAATTGCCTGAACTAAATTCGTTGTAAATAACGGTTTATGGCAGCGAGTTTATTGATGAAACAGAGCGGCCAAAAAACAAAGTCATGCGTGCGATTGAAAACTTGTCTTAAGATTATGTATGGGAAAATTGTTGGTATATTTTCGCGCCCGTGTACTTTTAGCTAATATGTCGCAATAGGGGAACGACTTTACGGTAATCCAGCGACTAACATCTATAGACGTACACATCTATTCTATAGTCTACGCGGCGGAGATACCTCATGCTGAGAATATCATTAAACCGGCCATAAGTTCTTGAATAATGGTACGTGTGTTATGAAATGTTCAATTAATAAAGTGCACGTACGTAAGCATACCCGTCAGCATTCAACAATCCAAAATCAGGAGATATCAGGCGGTTTACTATACTGCGGCGTATTTTGGTTTCATTTTGTTTAGTTCCATTTCTGGCCACTAGGGGCCAGGTTAGTACTTTTGCTTAAGGAGTGGGCCTTTACAGTTGATAAGTTGATAATCATGGAAACATATGTTAAGGTGATGGGTACCATTGCAAGCCAGTTAAAAGCCCAGTCCCAAAACACACCTCAAAGCAGCATAATCCTATAACCAGAGAAAGTCCGATACAAGGCGATAGGAATGGAGATGAATGTAGTGGAAAGCTGTATGAAGCTTGTGGCGCTGGGCGCAACACAGCGCAAAGGTTAGGCAAGTATGGAAGAAGAATGGATCCGTGCGCCAAAATAGAGGCCGGCGCACAGATCCATGTCTCAGAGGGAATGGTTAGAGATGTAACAGTTATGAAATATGAGGAAAATGGGTAGTGAGTAAAAGCAATTTAGTGATCGTGTAAATATATAAGTTCACATGGGAAAAGAAAGAAAAGAAATATTTGTTACTGAAATACCATGAAGCTGAGAATAGGGGGAATTCAAAAACATTAATCAGAATTTGCCCCCCAATATGGTATGAGCAACCCTCTGGGTCATGGACTATAAAGTGTGATCTGCTACTTGATATTAAAGTACGTTATTTCGTAATCATATTTGTATGGTTATCAATTTGCCAACTCCTGTGAAATATAATTGCCCACTCCAAACCTATATTCTCACCGGACCCCTGGTGGCCAGGATTGGAACTGAACAAAACGGCGCGAAAGAAGCCCCAGTATTGGACCGCGAAAAATCTCAACCAACGTATAACTGTCAACTCCACTGATTTGAACAGTACTCTCCTGATTTCAGACCTCAAATATGAACTCTACTGATAGAGCACCTGATTTTAAGAAATCTTCAGATTAGCTACTGATTTGCCAACTTTCAAAAAGCATGCATCCACCCTTCTTCAAAAATAAATTTACTTTCTAGCCAAGAGCCAAAAATTTCATGATATGCTGAACATAGAAGTATTTGATCTTGAAAGATCACACAGTGTACGTGTTGATGATGATGATATTTTCAGTTACAAAGCTACCTGTTTGTTCTTGATAACTCTGTGTATATCATCATGCAGCAATAATGTGATCTACTACACACAATTAAAGTTATCCCATTAACATACGTGTACATGGTTATCAATTATAAAGGCGCACTCCTTAAGCACAAGTACAAGAACTAACCTCTCCCCTAGTGGCCAGAATTGGAACTAAATATGGTATGCCAACGTAAATGCACAATATCAATTGAACATTCCATAATGCACACGTACCCTGATTTAAGAACTTATGGCCATTTTAAAGATATTCTCAGCATCAGGACTAGTGAGCGACATCGCCACGTAGACATGCGTGTAGCCTAGCATCCTGAAAAGAAGTGGAGCAGAGAACCACCACAGCTTCACTTATTGCGACATCTAAATTTCACTTATTGCGACATCTAAAATGTAAGTAGACGGGCGCGAAAATATACAGAAAATTTTCGCATAAATTGTGATGATACACGCTATCAATCTCACGCATAACTTAAATTTTTGGCCGCTCTGTTTCATAGATTAACTCGCTGCCAAAAACAGGGCGACCGCCGGCAGTTTGCAGCAGTGGTTTGTGTGTAGTGTACTCGAAGCCCTAGTGGCTTGGATCAATACTAATGATAACCTCTCGGTTATAAAACAGGGCGGGGCCCTTTCGAAAGCCGCTAGCGTCTAGGTGTATCTCCAGGTTCCTGAGTGTTATCAGGTGGAGAATATCATCGCCACCTGTCATTATTTAATTCATAATCTGTTTTATTTCAAAATTTACAACTTTTCTTTCAAATGACATATTCTCATTAATTACGCAGGTGATGGTTACTGTAGGTTCCCAGATACCTTAGGGATGTCATTGACTATGCCCAATAAGAAGTATTTTTTTGATTCTTTACTGCTAAAGACTTTTACGGGCCATAACATTTGAAAATTTTAGTGGTGATGATTTTAGTGTTCAATAGGTGGCGATGATATTCCCTACCTGATAACACTCAGGAACCTGGAGATACACCTAGTTATGGGATTATGCTGCTTTGAGGTGTGTTTTGGGACAGGGCTTTTAACTGGCTTGCAATGGTACTCACCACCTTAATAGGATAACTTTAATTTCAGTTTATGTAGCAGATCACAATTCCTGCATGATAATATACACACAGTAATCAAAAACACGCAGATAGCTTTGGAACTGAAAATGTCGTCATCAACAACATTTACATTGTGTGATCTATCCAGACATTGTGTGATCTTTCAAGATCAAATATTTACTATGTTCAGCATATTATGAAATTCTTGGCTCTTGGCTAGAAAATAAATTTATTCTTGAGGAATGGTGGATGATTTTTGAAAGTTGGCAAATCAGTAGCTAATCTGAAGATTTCTGACCTGTTAACATTCAACCATCCAAAATCAGGAGATTTTACGCGGTTCCAATTATGTAGCAGATCACACTTGCAGCATGATGACAGATTCCCAGATATGAAAAACACACATATGCATAGATTGCTTTTGAACTGAAAATATCATAATAGTCCATGACCCAGAGGGTTGGTCAGTATCATATTGGGGGGGGGGGGGGGGGGGGGGCAAATTCTGATTAATGTTTTTGAATTCCCCATATTCTCAGCTTCATGGTATTTCAGTAACAAATATTTTCCAAATCAGAACTTTTTTTCTTTTTCCAGGTGAACTTAGCTTTATATATTTACACGATCACTAATTTGCTTTTACTCACTATCCATTTTCCTCATATTTCATAACTATTACATCTCTATCCATTCTCCTTGAGACATGGATCCGTGCGCCGGCCTACATATTTTGGCACACGGATCCATTCCTCTACCATACCTGCCTAACCTTTGCGCTATGTTGCGCCCAGCGCCACTAGCTTCATACTACTTTCCATTCCTTTCATTTCCACTCCAATCACCTTGTATCAGACTTTCTCTGGATATAAAAGGTATACCCTCGTAAAGATAATTCTGTGCTTTTAAGGCTGTGATGCTGGTGACACACTTAGAATAACCAGGGGCGGATCCAGTCCTAATTTTAACTGGTGCCCAAACTGAAAATGGCCACCGAGCACCGTACGTTCTTGGTATTAGTGGGCGGGGGTCTGGGGGCCTTGAGCGTCCCCCAGAAGCCTACAGGTTTTCGCTGCTCTAAGATGCATTCTCAGCCATTCCTGGCACTTTTAAAAGGGGAACTTGGCGAAGAACAAGTCATAGGTTTATATGAAAGTTCATGAACATAGCTCAACATCTGTCATAAACAGGGAAGCCCTAGAGCTCCACACAAAGGGTAATCTAAAATTGCAATTAGTAAATAGCACCTCCTCTGAGCCAAGGCCGCCGCCATTTTGAATCCGGGTCATCACCCCCTGCTGTAGTCAGTGTTATAAGCACAGAGCTAGGGGCAGGATGCACAGAGCTAGGGGCAGATTGCCACCCAATTGAAAAACATGGCCGCTGCCAGGGGCTGGGCAGGATGATGACAATTTGCAAAAATATCCCCTCATGGGATCACTGAGAGAAAAAGAAGGGCAGCATCCTGTTCTTGAAGTGTATTACTTTCATATAACCTGGTATGTATGTGAGCCTTTAGGGCCCCTTTGAATTTGATTGACTTACTTTTCATGAAACATTTTATTTCTGTTTTTTCTTAGCCATACACTGAATCACTCATTGCTCGCTACTGATCTTTGCAATGGATTTTCTATAATAAAAGCCTAATTTATTGGTAAAATATTTCTTTATTTCTGAAACTGTAGTGATTGCTTACATATTACACTACACATTCACTATCCCCACAGGGTGGGGATAGTAAATACCTCCAAAATCCTCCTTAAAATATCCCATTTACTTGTTTTTGATTAGCCCAATCGGCCATTCATACAGAAGCATGTTAGGACCACTGAAAAAATATATACATTTTTCCTTAGAAATCCGGAAATCTAATAAAAAATTCACTTCAAGATCCTCGTTCCCATTTTTTTTTGATTTGCAAACAGCTACTTAAAATAGATAGCCAATTACTGCCTCGCTTGTGTATCCTTGTCAATCACACTTCACACGCGTGAGGCAAACTAGCAGCGTCGGCAGTGTCATTCGTGTCTGAACAACGGATAAACATGCGTCTTTAACTACATAATTTTCCTTGTTACGTTTCATTATACTTTATATATATATATATATATATATATATATATATATATATATATATATATATATATATATATATATATATATATATATATATATATATATATGTGTGTGTGTGTGTGTGTGTGTGTATGTGTGTGTGTATGTATGTATGTATGTATATATATATATATATATATATATATATATATATATATATATATATATATATATATATATATATATATATATATATATATATATATATATATTGTAATGAATGTCATTCTTACAGTAAGTAAATGAATTACCCAAGTTGAATGTGTGACAGGAACTTTGGAAAACAAGGGGTTAACTGCACCCAAAGTCTAGTTAATAAATGACTAGTGAAAGTTTTATGGTATAACACATGATAAGATACCCGCGAAAGTAGCGTCAGATAGGCTGTAGCGAACAAAGGAATAGGAACGTATATTTGGAGTTGCAAGGAATTAAAGAGGTATGTGAAGTCAGTTTATCTTTGAATTTACACATTTGTCAATTTTGGATGTATTTCTCTTAAAGTGAATAATGGTCTATTTTGATTACTTGAATATGTATCTAAAGATGATTTAACTAGAACTGAAATTGTATGGACTAAATTACTAATTGCTTGATATTGTACTTTGTGAATTGTAGTTTTCACGGTGTTTAAGGACTGTATGGAAACAGATATGGAACTTAATTGAAATAAAGAACTGTTCTTAACATCAGTCGAGACTTCAGATTCCTTGGAAGGACCCCAGCTGTAGGGAATTTATCCAAACCCTACATGCTCTTACAGTGAAAACTCTCTGTGTATATCCAGTTGAAACCCTGGATATATCTATAAGTGACAAACCCTTGGATACTACAGCCTATCTCACAAGGAAACATGGATTATAAGGAATACATTTGACTGGATTGATATAAACACTATGGAATGCTGATACTGCTAGTGACGCGACCCAGATTACCAGCCAGACCAACGCTCTTAGCAGCGGGTGCATTGGGGGTGAGCAGAGCAATAAAAACCTGGACCTTGTACCCCAGGAACAGCAGCGGCTGTGTACCACAGCCAGCCAGTGCCTAGCGACAACCCCTTAGCAACAAGACAATAACACGAGTGCCTCTACACCTAGCGACAATTCGTGGCAACAGGATAACAACAGTGTGCCCCCAACGGAACTATTGAACATGGACAAACACTAATATGGACTACAGGCAACAGGATAACAAGTTTGCCCCTACAGAACTTTTGAACATGGACAAACATTAATGTTGATGAGAACATTTATTGTTTAATTCATATGATTTATCAAGGATAACATTGTCATTCTTTATGGATTACTAAGGTCTGTTTGTTTACATACTTTTAATATACTTACTGGTTATTTGTGCATGTATATATATATGTATTGTTTTTGATTGATCATAACTAAGTGTATACTGTTTTTTAAAGAACTCCACTCAAGATTTCAGAATTATCAAATTGTATGTTAATTAATTGTTATTAAGTTGAGGATAGGACTCATTTTTATAGATTAGAAAATTTCAACTGGTTCTCAGCTTAATCAAATTTATAAATTAATTATGGCTACTAAAGATGATCAGAGTGACCTCAAGGGGGATAACCTAGAAATGCCTACTTTAGGTGTTAGGGATAGAAAACCTACAGAAAAGGGTATAGAATGGCAGGTTGAACAGAAGAGGTCAAGGTTCAGAGCAGCAATGACCTCATGGAGAAAACAGGCAGTTAAAATAGAGAATTTGCTGTCTGAAACCCAAGACATCTCTTTGATTAAACATCAGAGAGGGGCTTTGGAACAGAATATGATAGAGGTGTCATCCTCTTATGAACAGCTGAATGACCTTTTTAGGTCAGCTGATATGGATGAGTCTGAGTACTCAAATTATGAGGGAGTGGAAAAGGACCACTACCTCATAGCAAGGAAAATTGCAGATGCAATTAAAGATATAGAAATGGAAAAGAGTGAAATGAGATCAAATCGAAGTAGATCTTCACTTAATAGCATCTCATCCCAGTCATCAGCTGCATCCAAGCGTTTAGATGCAGCTACTGAAGCAGCTGCTATGAGAACTAGATTGAAATACATAGACATTGAAGCTCAAAACAGAGCTCAGATAGAGAAAATACAGGCAGTGATAGACCTGGAAATAGCAGAGGCAAAATTAGATGCTATAAATCAAATAGAAAGAGAGGAGGTTAATGGTCAGGATATAGAGAACATCTTGCCGGAACAGCAGGATACAAGGGAATACATACAAGGCTATTTAGAAACCCATTCAGTTTCAGAGCAGGCACCTAAGGTGACTGTTCCTGACAATGGAGGAGGCTTTATATCTGAGTCATCCCCAATAGATAAGGTTAGAACACAGGTGGCTCTGAATCCCTCTCCCTCGCTGAGCAAGTTAGTCTCAGCCGGCTTCCTGTACCGGAACCCACTATATTCAATGGGGAACCACTCAAGTTCCCTGGATGGAAGAGTTCTTTTGACACCCTTATTGATCAGAAGGGTATCCCATCAAATGAAAGGATTCACTACCTGAAAAGGTATTTAACAGGTGCCGCTCTAGAGGCTATTGAAGGATACTTTCTGTTAAGCACAGATGATGCTTATGTTGAGGCAAGAATGCTTCTAGAACAGAGATATGGTGACCCATTCGTGATTGCCAACGCCTTTCGTGACAAACTGGAGGAGTGGCCTAAAATCCCTCCTAAAGATGGCTTAGCCTTAAGAAAATTCTCAGACTTTCTCAAGCAATGTGAGAAAGCCATGGAGACCACTGGGAGTTTGAGCATTTTAGATGACAGTAGAGAAAACAGGAAATTGCTCACTAAACTTCCAGACTGGCTTGTAGCCCGCTGGGCAAGGGTAGCAGCTGACTGGAAAGAACGTGGAAGAACATTCCCACCTTTCAAGGAATTTACCAGATTTATGGTGAAGGAATCAAACATAGCTTGTGATCCGATCACCTCCATTCAAGCCTTGAAGGGAAATGATAGAAATACCAGTGATAAAAATTCACATAAGGTTGGCCAGTTTAGACAAGCCAGGGCTCTGGCTAC
The DNA here is from genome assembly GCA_963942565.1 of Maea johnstoni. Classification (NCBI taxonomy): domain Eukaryota; kingdom Metazoa; phylum Annelida; class Polychaeta; order Spionida; family Magelonidae; genus Maea; species Maea johnstoni. The sequence goes on along the minus strand of OZ012686.1, from coordinate 41,215,288 downwards.
AGATGTCTCTGAGAAAAGGGAATCAACAAATAATGAACAAAAGGAAATAAAATGTGTACTCTGTTCAAAGGGACACGATATAGATGACTGCAAGATATTCTTGTCCAAGTCCCTAGAGGATAGGAAAAACTACTGTATGATAAAAGGACTTTGTTTTAGGTGCCTGATCCGCGGGCACTTAGCAGCAGAGTGTCCTGAAAGGAAAACATGTAAGACATGCAAGGGTCGTCACCCTACTTCCCTGCATATGGGAAAGAAAAGGACAAATGATAGAGTGGAAGCCTCAAATAGCAAGGCAGAAGGCTCAGCCATAGATGATTCTAAACCAGAAACTGCAGCCAAGGCAACCTGCAGCAGAATTAGGACCACCCATCTCTGTGACACAGATGAGGCTGGTAAAAGTTCGATGATTGTACCTGTGTGGGTATCACATGTGGAACAGCCTGAGAGAGAAATAATGGTGTATGCGCTATTGGATACTCAATCTGATACAACATTTATTCTAGAAGACACTTGTGACTCCCTTGGTGTAAAGGGACACAGTACTAAGTTATGGCTATCCACCATGCTGGCTGAAGACCAGCTTATTGAGAGCAGAAGAGTAGAAGGATTGGTGGTTAGAGGACACGATAGTTCTCTAAAGGTTCCACTTCCTGCGACATACACCAGGAATATTGTACCTGCCAATAGGGCGCATATTCCAACTCCTGAAATGACACAGAATTGGCCTCATTTAAGGAACATAGGGAAGAAGTTGATTCCACTGAATGACTGTAAGGTAGCCCTACTTATAGGCTATAACTGCTCAAAAGCCTTAGTCCCAAGAGAAGTAATACCCCCAAGTGGTAATGGACCCTATGCCGAAAGGACAGATCTTGGCTGGGGTATAGTAGGTATCATTGACCCAAACCAGGTTGAGGTAGATATGCATGATCCTATAGGTGCGAGTCATCGCATCCTCACATACAACATCCCAGCCCAGCTGTCTAGATCAGATGTCAGGGATGACAGCTTAGGTGCGAAGGATGTGTCCAACCAGATACATGTCTCCTTGAAGACTGCGGTCAAGGAGATCATTACTCCTTTAGAAGTAAACAGGATGATGGAATTGGACTTCAATGAAAGAAATACTGGAAAGGATGACTACTCACAACATGATTTGAAGTTCCTAAGCACAATGAAAGAAGGCATTCATCTGTCTGATGATGGTCACTACCAAATGCCACTTCCATTCAAGCTTAAATACCCTAATCTGCCTAACAACAGAGTTATGGCTATGCATCGCTTAAGGCAACTTGAAAGGAATTTTAAAAGGGATGAAAAATATCAAAAGGACTACATTGCCTTCATGAATGAAGTCATTGAGAAAGGGTACGCTGAAAGGGTACCAAATCAAGATCTAGTAAGAGATGATGGAGGGGTATATTACATCCCACACCATGGGGTTTATCACCCCAAGAAACCAGATAAGATTCGCGTTGTTTTTGATTGTAGTGCCAAGTACAAGGGCGAATCTCTGAACGATCACCTTCTCAGAGGACCTGACCTCACAAATACCCTCGTCGGAGTGTTATCAAGGTTTCGTCAAGAACCTGTGGCATTCATGTGTGATATTGAACAAATGTTCTACCAGTTCAAGGTCAACCAAGAGCATTGTGATTTTCTTCGCTTCCTCTGGTGGAAGGATGGTAATCATGCAGATGAGGTGGTAGAATACAGAATGAATGTGCATCTGTTTGGTGCAGCATCTTCTCCTGGCTGTGCAAATTATGGATTGAAACAAACAGCCAATGATAATGAGAAAGAGTTTGGGGAAAAGGCTGCAGACTTCATCCGCAATAACTTCTATGTTGATGATGGCTTGAAGTCAGTGGCCACTGAAAGTGAAGCAATAGACGTTATTGCTAGGAGCAAGGATATTTGCGCCAAAGGAGGATTAAGACTACACAAAATTGTCTCAAACTCAAGGGAAGTTATGGAAACTGTCCCATCAGAAGATATGGCAAAAGGCCTAAAGGAACTAGATTTCAACATTGATGCCTTGCCCATTGAAAGAGCACTTGGAGTTCAATGGTGCATTGAATCTGACACCTTTCAATTCAGAATCACATTAAAGGACCAACCACAAACCAGACGTGGCATTCTTTCAACAGTGTGTTCAGTATTTGACCCGCTTGGGTTCATAGCCCCAGTAGTGATTGTGGGCAAGCAAATATTGCAAGAAATGTGTAGATGCCAGGCAGATTGGGATAGTCCACTACCTGATGAGCTTAGACCTCGTTGGGAAAAATGGAGAAGTGAACTGATCAAACTTAAGTCAGTGAAACTTCAAAGATGCTTCAAACCTGAAGATTTTGGAAAGGTGAAACTGGCAGAATTGCATCATTTCTCAGATGCAAGCACTGTTGGATACGGACAAGGATCATACCTACGTTTGATCAATGAACAAGATGAAGTGCATTGCTCCCTCGTAATGGGAAAGGCTAGAGTCACTCCATTGAAAACAGTGACAATACCACGCTTGGAACTCACTGCTGCCCTGCTGTCAGTAAGAGTCAGCAGTTTATTGAAGGATCAGCTGGAATATCATATTGACAATGAAGTATTCTGGAGCGATAGCAAAGTGGCTCTGGGATACATTGCGAATGCCTCAAAGAGATTCCATGTCTTTGTTGCAAACAGAGTGCAACAGATCAGAGACCAGACAGATCCCTCCCAATGGAAACATGTTAGATCTGGTGAAAACCCAGCTGATAAAGCATCACGAGGTGTGAATGCTGATGAGTTAGAGAACAACTGCATGTGGTTTAAGGGACCAGCCTTTCTCTGGGAAAGGGACATACCACAAATGGACCAGGACCCCGACAGGTCAGTTTCTTTAACTGACCCTGAAGTCAAAAGGGTCACAGTGTTGAGTACAAAGGCAAATGAAAACACTAAGGGTTTCGACCTGAAGCGCCTTGAGTACTTCTCGGATTGGCTGCATGCTAAACGGGCTATAGCAGCTTGCTTGAGGTTCAAGACAAAACTACTGAATAAGATTCGCAATAAAACATCACATATGAAATTGCGAAGAAAAGACAAACAGGATTATGCTCCAATGCAGGTAGAGGATATGCAAGGAGCGGAAATGGAAATAATAAAGCTAACTCAAAGGGAAGCTTTTGGACCAGAGATTAAAATACTCGAGAGCCTAAAGGTCAATGAAAGCAACCTTGACAGGCATGTTGCTACTGAGCGCAAGATGGCCATGAAAGGAACTAGCCAGCTATATAGACTGTACCCTTTCTTAGATGAAAATGGCATAGTGAGAGTAGGTGGAAGAATAAGAAATTCACTCTACTCATCAGAACTGAAACATCCAGTCATTCTACCGCGAAAACACCATGTAACTGAGATGGTTGTTCAACACTTTCACAAGAAGACAGGACATGGTGGTCGTGGAATGACAACAAATGAAATTCGTGCAAATGGATTCTGGGTTATTGGATGCAGTGGAGCTGTATCCAAATGCATCTCTACCTGCGTCAAATGTAGGAAACTAAGAAGCCCAGTTCAGGGACAAAAGATGGCAGACCTACCTGCCGATAGATTGGAACAAGAACCCCCCTTCACATATTGTGGAGTTGATTTCTTTGGACCTTGGTACACCAAGGAAGGCCGAAAGGGTCTCAAAAGATATGGATGTCTCTTCACATGCATGTCTTCAAGAGCAGTGCACATTGAGACTGCCAACTCATTGGAAACAGACTCATTCATAAATGCATTACGCCGTTTCCTCAGCATCAGGGGACCAATGAGACAGTTGAGATGTGATCAGGGCACCAATTTCATAGGTGCATCAAGAGAACTTCAGACTGAAATGAATCAGATGAACCATACAAAGGTGAAAGAATTCCTCCTGAAAGAACAATGTGATTACTTTGAGTTCAAAATGAATCCTCCCTCAGCTAGCCACATGGGTGGAGTATGGGAGAGACAAATACGCACTATAAGAAAGGTGCTTGCGTCGTTGATGGATCAGGCCGGGCCTCAACTAAATGATGAATCATTGAGGACCCTAATGTGTGAAGCTGCAGCTATTGTGAACAGCCGTCCACTGTCAGTAGACAATTTGAATGATCCAACATCCTTGGCACCACTAACTCCTAATCACCTTCTGACTATGAAGTCAAGAGTTATTTTGCCACCTCCTGGAAAATTTCAGGAAGCAGACTTGTACTGCAGAAAACAATGGCGCAGAGTGCAGCACTTAACAAATGAGTTCTGGACCAGATGGAAACTGGAATACCTGAATGATCTCCAAAGTAGATCAAAATGGTCTCATCCAAGAAGAGAGATGAAGACTGGTGACATTGTAATTGTCAAGGATGACAATTTGCCACGGAACCAGTGGTTGTTAGCAAGGGTTGATGAAACATACCCTTCAAAGGACGGTCATGTGCGCAAGGTCAAGCTGGCCATAGCAAACCCCACACTGGATTCTAAGGGCAAACCAACAAAGCCTACAAGTTATTTGGACCGACCCATACATAAGTTGGTCCTGCTAGTAGAGCAGAGAGATGAAGATGGGTTTTAGTTAAATTTAGTGGGAAATTAGGTTATTCCCCGACAAGGAGCCTACGTTGATTAAATTGCACTTAAGGTAGCAATCTAGAACATAACACCCTTTGATATACCCTATTGTATTGGGTAAAAAATGAGTTGAAGAACCAGTTGGAATTAATGTTAATTCAAATGCTACTCAGAGCATTTCATTAGTTGAAGAAAAATTAGAAATACTAATTTTAGGGAGCCATGTAATGAATGTCATTCTTACAGTAAGTAAATGAATTACCCAAGTTGAATGTGTGACAGGAACTTTGGAAAACAAGGGGTTAACTGCACCCAAAGTCTAGTTAATAAATGACTAGTGAAAGTTTTATGGTATAACACATGATAAGATACCCGCAAGTAGCGTCAGATAGGCTGTAGCGAACAAAGGAATAGGAACGTATATTTGGAGTTGCAAGGAATTAAAGAGGTATGTGAAGTCAGTTTATCTTTGAATTTACACATTTGTCAATTTTGGATGTATTTCTCTTAAAGTGAATAATGGTCTATTTTGATTACTTGAATATGTATCTAAAGATGATTTAACTAGAACTGAAATTGTATGGACTAAATTACTAATTGCTTGATATTGTACTTTGTGAATTGTAGTTTTCACGGTGTTTAAGGACTGTATGGAAACAGATATGGAACTTAATTGAAATAAAGAACTGTTCTTAACATCAGTCGAGACTTCAGATTCCTTGGAAGGACCCCAGCTGTAGGGAATTTATCCAAACCCTACATGCTCTTACATATATATATATATATATATATATATATATATATATATATATATATATATATATATATAAATATATATATATATATATATATATATATATATATATATATATATATATATATATATATATATATATATATATATATATATATATATATTTGCATTATATTCAGCTTGCCATAGAATTATGCAGACTTTGATTACTGCAATATCGATAAATTCTAGTACGGGTGAGGAAGCATTGTACTTTGCCTGTGTCACAGTAGCATCTGGTACATGCCTTTTAAATGCTCTATTTTTTAAGGTATTTCGCTTGAGAGAATAAAGAGATGCTTAACAGGATAGGCATGATTTATGATTTTGGTTGCAGCTGTGGAGAGTGGAACACGGTGCTTACAGCTGATAGTATGCCTTGTTGAACCTTATGCTGCCGGTCACCTTTGCCAATACAATAAATAAAATGAAAAACTGAATAATGACTAAAACCCTGGCACATAGGTACTCATCTGAAAATACTCAGCGCAAGCTATCCAATGAATACCAACATGACAGAGTTTTCAAAAGTCTTTCCGTTCTTGTGTACCTGAGGAAAGTAGCCTCAGCATTGGAAGGGTTAATCTTTTCACTGTTCTTGATTAACATCTATTCCTCCAGTATTGACGGCACGCATTAATGGTTATGGACAGTCTTTGTTAAAATCATAATCTATAATCCTACAATCATTAAATATCTAGGAGATTGAATGGGTCCCCTCGCAGAAAAACACTTTTATATTTACAATGCAAAATCTGCGTGCACATACAATGTAAACTAATTTTCGATAAAATCAAGAAAACTGACACAATAGAGGTCAGGTTATCATTTACACTTGTTTTATTTATTTAAGGTTATGGCAGGAAATATATAACATGCAGTAACGACTTTCTGTCGATTCTATCCTCTCACCAGGGGACACTGGTGTTAGAGAAACGTGTTCGTGTGAATAGGCAAGGATCATCTCATGGATTTGACCGGTGCCAAACATCCAGTTTTTGAAATGAGAGGTGACTTAGCACCGGAAGCACCGGTGTGGATCCGCCGGTGATAACCCATCTCCTAGTTTAGCACTCTTTTCCCCTTTCTAGCAATCGTTATCCAATCCCAAAATCGATCCACCTCTTAAGAACCAGGAGACGACCGTCCTTCATCCTGTTTGTCATCATAGATGATAGAGAAAGCATTCAGGAACTTATTGAGATATCATAAATAAAATTGCTTTTTAGCACATCTGTGTCATAGGCTAAATGACATCTAAATGCATGGAATATTTTACACCATGCTTACCTGAATATCTTCCTATTATCAGTTGAATGAAGGTCATGAATACACATCTCCTGTTTACGTGTAAACTCTGTTCGTCTCTGTATCTCACATTTACTGTACCGATTGTGACTATCTATTATGATTATCATATTGATTATGTAAAAATTAAGTTGACTACGGAGAAGTAAAGCCGATTGAGAAATTTTTTTTAGTTGACTGAAAAAAGTACTTAAATTGAATGAATTCAATAAGGAAAAAGAAAAGGATTGAAAACATATTTTTCACTCTCTCGTTGACTATTACAATTTTATATATATTTGTAAAAACAAAAGAAAACTGCGGATAGAGATTCAAGGCATTGGATTGTTAGCAATCGCGCATGTTCTCAATACCAATAAATGTTCATTTTAGTATCGAGCACTTGCAGGCAACCGTTTAAATATATATACAGTGGACACACACACACACACACACACACATACACATATATATATATATATATATATATATATATATATATATATATATATATATATATATATATATATATATATACATATATATACATATATATATATATATATATATATATATATATATATATATATATATATATATATATTTGTACCACAGTTGCTTGCCTTCCACCAATCAGAGGCCTCGAAAAGTGTAGGGTTATAGGACATAACCCACACTTTTCAGGCCTTTGTTCTCTAAGCTGCCTAAACCCAACGGTGTTACCCAAGGGTACACTTTTCTCGGCCTGTGATTGGTGGAAGGCAGTCAACTGTGGTACAAGCCACATAGACTCCTCGGAAGCTGTGGTGTATGTGATACCCTCGGGGTTACTCGGCTTCGCCTCGTAACAGCTTGGGTATATCCCATACACCACAGCGTCCTTGGGGTCTATCTATCACATATATATATATATATATATATATATATATATATATATATATATATATATATATATATATATATATATATATATATATATATATATATATATATGGTCAGTGGTACGCTTAATAATTCAAATTTCTGTAATTTCAAATCGTATTGGATATTTGAAATTTTGGTTATACTTTCAAACTTCCAAACCGCATTAGATATTTGAAACTTTGGTTAAAGTTTCTAAATTTCAAACTTTCATACTTTCAAATATCCAAACTTTCAAACTTCCAAAATGTGTTGGAAGTTTGAAAGTTTGACATGGAACGTTTAATAACTTAAAATGTGAAACTTCCGAATATACAGTGATCGGGCTGCTAATAAAATCTGCCTTAAGTTGCAAATATGACCCACATTTTGTCAATGTAATCATTTATTATCAAGACACTGTTTCTCATTACGTATGTGAAATACACATTTCTTAATTTCCTATATCTTCAAACGTTTCAATTATGGATATTGATTAAGGTAAAACTATAATTAACGTTAATCAACAAGAAAAGCGTAGCGACCCACTTGTCTATTCTATTAATAGAAACGGCAGCTTCTAAAATGCGGAACTGGAACGGATGTAAAACTCGTGCCGATATGTTATGTACCAAATGTGAAAGAGCAAATAAAGAACTTTATTTTCAAGACCGTCTATGGGGGATGGTAAATGTATGTATGCTTATTGGCTGTAATTTAAATTACAAAAGCATACTCAAAATACAAAAGGTTGTTATATACAATAAATAACAGAAAAATTAGATATAGTAAGATTGAACAAAATTAGGAAATATACTCGAGCGCTGCCCGCTCACCATGAAATATTCTCTACTATATTTTATCTGCCATGCTCTTAGGTGTTGTTTTCCTAGCTGAAGATCGAAATATAAGGGGTTTAGTCGCTAGACCAGGGAATTTCTGCACCGGTACTGACGCGTGCGTTGGAAATCTTATTCATATAAGCATGGTAGCTTTAGGGTTTCGCCAAAACCCTTACCCATAAGAAAACAAACCACATCTGCAGATTCAACGTGCAGGGGTGGCTATTCTCGAAAATGTAGGAAAACGTATCAATAGAAGTATATGAATATAATAAATATGACATAGCGACAGCCGCCTTAAATCTGACGCACAATCATGCAAGAGGGTTGTCTATATATTAACATCAGCCATATATTTGTAATGATATACGGACAGAAAATTTATCCAGGGGTTGGGCTATATATTAAAAGGACCGCTTAACCAACACCCTCCCTAGCATTAACTAGGACTGAATACATGAGATGAACACTAGAAGCTATCTTTCTATACATTTTAAATGTTCTATCATAGTTTACTCCTGGCGGTACTCTCCCCATTATATAAATTTTATTCTTGCCCGACCACTCTAGAGGATAGATATCTAACAATATATATCATCAATCTACCTGTCTTTCTGTCTTTCTCTCTATCTATGTATCTATCTACTCTATGCGTGGATGCTCTCACCTTAGATGAAGAAAAGAATTATATGTATCGATGGCTCAAACGATAGATAGGTAGATAGATAGTAGATAGATAGACGGAAATACAGACAGACTGACAGGTAGATAGATGATAGATATCTATCCTCTAGTGTGGCCGCGTAAAAATATTTTTTTGTTTGCCCTTCCCAAAAGACGGTCTTGAAAACAAAGTTCTTTACTTGCTCTGTCACACTTGGTCCATCATATCGACGCGAGTATTACATACATTCCAGTTCCGCATTTTAGAAGCTGCCGTTTCTAATAATAGATTAGACAAGTGGGTCGCTCCACTATTCTTGCTGCCTTGCGAAAATTATCCTTTGTTCTTATAAATGGCAATTTCCTTTGAAAAGTAACATTTGATATTATTGTGATATTATTGATATTATACAATGTATTATGTATCAACATAACATTGTAACAGAACTACTTGCGTGCCGCTGGGAAAGGTTTGGAAATTTGATTTATTAAGTGTGCCACTCTGCGGCTTTTCTAAACATGCAATAGTATAAATGTGTAAAGAGTTTTCAATATTTGGAAATATGGAAATACGGCTATAATCTCATATATTCAAACCCGTTTGAAAGTACGGAAGTTTGGATATATGGAAGTTTGAAAGTTTGAAAATACAGATATTTGAATATTGAAAGTTTAAATTATTAAGTGTACCACTGACCATATATATATATATATATATATATATATATATATATATATATATATATATATATATATATATATATATATATATATATATATATATATATATATATATATATGTATGTATATATATATATATATATATATATATATATATATATATATATATATATATATATATATGTATATATATGTATATATATGTATATATATATAATTATATATATATATATATAGAGAGAGAGAGAGAGAGAGAGAGAGAGAGAGAGAGAGAGAGAGAGAGAGAGAGAGAGAGAGAGAGAGAGAGAGAGAGAGAGCGTGGTGGGCAGCTATGTACATGACAGCTGTGTCCGCAATATGAATATTTTTGCCATATATTTGTAAATGCTGCTGATAAATCTAGAATTTGAAAAAAAACACAGACATGTTGTGAATATAAATGAAAGAGAATTATTCATATAAAAGTGTATTTATATCTCAACACATCGATTGAAAAAAAGACACGTGTTCTCCTTAACCGCTGAATGGGGTCGTTGTACCAGAGACAGTATAGCAATGCTTTCACCTGAGATTGAGAGAAAATATAAAAACAGTGATCGTCCGAGAAAACGCGTTGCCAATGTGCACATTACTATAGATACCCTACCATTATACTTCTGTTGTATGTAAACTATTAGAAAGCGAACAAATGTATAATTGAGACCCAAACTCGCCGTAACCTTAGCTTTTACTGATCACTCACTTAGCAGCCCTAACAATAAAAGAGTTTTCCATCAACTGCATGGACCAAGCAATAAGCGCAGCTTCAGAGGTTGGCTCACCCTCATATTCTACGTCTACAGCCTGGCCAGCACATCTTAACCCATCCTCGTCAGGCGTGCACACATGGTCTGACAACTTTCAACATAACTCATCTAATACAGTTAATATTTGAAAATATTTTAAGAGGAGCTGTTCAAGCCATCAAGCACAACATATTTTGGTCAAATATTTCTCAAGTATTGTTTTATTATCAAAGTAATTCCATGTGTCAGACCTCCACCAGATGTGAATTTGTTAAAGTCAGAGATCAATTTCTCATTGGGACAGATTTGCAGAGTGGAATGCGTTCTGAAAGTCAAAAACATTTCAAGCATATTTCAAGTCGGCATAATGTTTTCTCGGCTTTGACATGAACGGTTTTACCGTCCAAATTACAGAACACAATAGGTGAGGTATAATAAGCCTTGATACTTCACTGATTTCAGATTCTTGAATTCTGCAACTTCAAAAACGACCTTTCACTGATTTTAGATTCCTGTATTCTGCAACTTCAAAAACGACATATTTATTTTTAGTGAAAACCTTTATTGGAAAAAAAATTCAAGAAGAAAGTTATTTAGAACACTATCAAAAAACTCTCTTTGAATATTTTCCAAACCATTCTTAGTCTTAAAACTAATGCCAAATATGTCAAAAGTTGTTTCAGATTCAGACGACAATTTTTAGAGGAACTTAACCCATTCGTATTTGTTATGTACATATGGTCTGATATTTATCGGAATATCTCGACAACAAAGCAAAATATAATTCTGAGAAAAATTGGACCAAATTTTGATGTTCATGTTCAGCCAAAAAGTCCCTAGTCAACTATTCTTTCATAGAAAACCCCTTCTGATAGATAATGAATGGGTTAATTATAGCGCAGACCCTTTTGGCTCTTTCATAACTCTCCTGGAAGCTAGAGTATATGGCGGCTGTAAACGACGTACTGACACAGCTGATGTCAATCAGGGTCTGCCATTAACTAGAGAAAATATCTGTCCCCGGCAAAATCCTCCTCTTCATTTATTCCCTTTTTATAGAACTAGCAATTCCACTTACATGCTCCCTATTGCATTATTGGCATTTAAAGATAAGCTCTATAGGGCTATCTACTGAGTTGCGTTACCGTGCGTGACGTCAAGTAGGGAGAGAATGGAGACAGACAAGAGGGCCAGCCGAAAAAAATCCGTTTGACCTATTAATATGCTTGCAGCGGCCGAAAGCAGCCTGAAAATGATGAACTCTTGCAGGCAAAAGCAAATTTGAGAAAATAATTGAAGGAGAAAAGTTATTCACAACATAATCAACAAGTCTATTTCAAATATTTCATACAGTCATTCTGTATTCCGTAGTTGTCATCAAAAGTGTCATAGAGACAGACGACGATTTCTAGAGGCACGCATGGTTTAACCCATTTGTGATCTGACGGATACGAACATTACTAAAGAAAAGTAGAGAAATACATGTAAAATATTTGAAGAGTCATTGTTAGATCTATTAACAACAACTTTCGATGAAAGATTCTCAAATTTTTCCTTTGGTATCAAGATACTTTCATATCATATTCATTTCATATCTTTTTAATATTTTCATACCGAAATGTTGCCTAACTGTATTTTATGCTATGTCGTAAATGTTGAATAATAATTAGTTCGTTTGTGAATACATTACAAAGAACGATATCTCCATATGCATGGATTGATTTGACTAGAGTGGGTGTGTGCCTCCTTGGCCAAGTTGTCTGGTGCATTGTGCCTCATCTGAATGGCTTATCTGGGAGCCGCAGAGTAGCTGCGACATCTTTGAGAAATGTGAGAAAGTTGCCAGTGACTTGACAGGCAAGCAAATGGATTCCTTTATTCACTAGTTGATCACAATCTACTTTTTAAATTTGGAATTTCGTTTATTGTTTGTTTTTTAGCCATATCCAAGTTAAAGCATAACGAGCCAGTCGCGAAAGGGAGATCAAAGAAACCGTCTCACTAGGGGAGGAAACCACCGCCTAACCCTGAGACAATGGTAAATCATGATGTAAGACTATTCGGGTGAGGTACTTTATGGCAACATATCGGTATCGGCTAAGTACGGCATATCAGTATTCCTCAGTGGGAAAATAGCGTGCAATAAGTATACTAGATTTTCAGTAAATTGTCAAAAGGATCTGGCTCTTCCATAATCTTGTATAGATGAGGCACTCACTAAACCAGTCGTAATCCTCATTTTGTCTTAACCAATTCACACCTGGAAATGTCTCAAACAACTCAAACAGATGGCAACTAGGCAAATTTAGAATTGGTGTGTATTGAGATAAAGGTGCAGGGTCAGTTTATTCTTCTTTGGAATTGTTATAAACCTCCATCACTTCGAACACTTGAAAGTATTCAGAGAAGTCCAACTGTTTATTTCTGACTCAAACAGGTTCTCTTAGTGGCGTTTATCCTGTAATTGCCTTTTTTGTTATTCACTCACTGTCACTTTTGACCATTGCAAATATTTCCATGTTTCTTGAATGTTAATGTTTGATGTCTTATTTTGTCTTTTTTATTGTTTTTTGTACCTCCTAGATTAGCATTTTATTTGCTATTGAGGTCAATAAAGGTTTATATAAAAAAACTAAGCAATATCAAACGAAATATTTGACTAAAAGATATGGTTCCTGTTGCGTTCTGTAATCCTTCTTGAAATACCCTTCAAATATCAGCCCATTCAAAGAGTTTTAGTTCACATTGTCAGAGTATGTGTGCACTTCAGATGTAAATGTCGAACAATTCATGTGCAGTAGTAGATTCTTAGAGCAACTATCGTACTTTGAATGACACGCACGCAATTGTATGACTACGTCGAGAGACAGCCAGTAGTTTACCCATTCACAGATGGCATGAACACGTGGGCTGGTAAAAGATAATACATAGATTGCGTTCAACGCGATATTCATGGAAATATCTGAAGGTATGTTTATCGACAATTCTATCAGCAACAACTGTACGTACAGAGTATGACTGCACCGCAAGATTTATTTGAAGCCAGGGAAAGTAATCCTGTACGAGAATTGGGTGTTTGATAAATGTCACTAGTATGATATTTCTTTCTAATTTGTTTCAAAGAGCCCATAGGGTATCATTTTTATTCGTTAATTGGCTTCATGTTCAGCTGGTATTTCGAAAACGTTCGAAACGTGTGCATCCCAATGTAATGCAACTGCGTTTCGATTGCTTGCTGTTCCTCGCCATTCCCAAAGGTCGTAGGTTCGAATTCATCTCCCCTCCACGAGCAGTAGCATTAAGGAAATTGGTTGTACTTTGGGTTGGTTGGTTGGTATTTTACCACAGATACTGCTGTTTGAGCCAATATTACCAAATGCCTAGATGTGGTCCTGCTTTATTTTGGTGGAAAAGGTGAATGTAAACGAAATTCGTCTAATAGCGTTTTGGAATTTTTCCTACCTATTATTGCGCTATTTATGCCCGAAGTTTTCAAACATTCGTAGAATTACGTTTCCTTTTCAGTTGAAGACATTGACCTAATACTAGTATTAACTGTGCTCTGTGTAATTGGAGGATTTCCTTTGTGTAATAAGTGACCCAATAAAGAAGCAATAAATGACATAGATGTCAGATAATTGGGCTCTATTGGCATAGGCGGACAAAGTAAAATGGAGAGGTCCTTAGAGAGAAAGCACGCTTTACATTTGCAACTACTCACATGCCGATTGCCAATATGTTAGTTGACTTTAGTTTTTTTCGTCACTTTTTTGCCATACTCCGGCTATTAGTTGTGACTAGCCAGTTGTAACTGGTGGAGGAAACTGGAGTATCCCAACATCTGTGATATTATAACGTGGCACCATTGAACCACTTGTCGTGGGCTTCCTTTCTTATTATCAGTGACCGCTCTCTAATTCCTTCCTAAATATGTTTCGTCAAATATAGTCAGTTCTTTTGGTGTGTAAAGTATAAACAAGTCCCTCACCACCGTTGCATAAGCAACAGTGGCAGGTGACACACAGTTGAAAATTGGCTAAATATTATTTCACCATATCAAGAGGTTTATTTGTTGGCAGCTCATGTGACCTGGTGGCCCGTTATGTAGAGTACTCGCACTCAGCACTAAATGTATGATGATGCTAGTTCTGTTTTTATATTTTGATTACAGGTTCGAAATTTATTACTAGCATGTCACTTTATCCAGAAATGCTTTTTACTCACCTAAATCTCATAACAAAACGTGCAGCTCGAATCGAAATACCTTGACCCTGATAAATATATAACTTCTCTTTATATCAAATAATGATACATTCCTGCAAGTCAACTATGACCATCGTTTATTACATAATGTATAAGCCACAGGCTGTGTAGAATGAGCACCACATGTGTGGTGGAAGTACATGAGATATTGTATGTATTACAATTTAATATTGTATTGTATGTTTATTGACTGAAAAACACATGTTTTTACAAAATCATACGTATACAAATATAAATATAAACGGGTGAATATGTTATGAACTATAAACCATACGATGCTCCATAACTGAACATAAGGTTGGAACATGTAAAGTGTAAAAACACGTAAACATTAACAATCAAGACTGTTCTGCAGTCGCACTCCGGAAGAACAGAACAAAAGGGAGGGACTTATGCAGCACAGGAAAATAGAGAAATACATTACAAAACTGAACAGAGCAGTATATACACAAACAAAAAGAAAAAGAAATTCTGTTATGTATTAATTTTGCATAAATATCCCATTAGTATAAACTATGATAATTGTGTAAGTACAACAGTAAAAAAGGCTCACTATGAAGAACGAGTCTTATTGAATAGACACTAGGCGCCTTGGAGAGGATTGGTGTTTACAGAGCAAGAACAGAGAAATATGTTTTACTATAGCATAACAAATTTTGGCTATCATTTCTGTATAGACCCATAATTGTACATAATTTGATAGGTATTATTTGAAAGATAGTTGATATGTATGTATGTATGTATGTTTATTGACTACGCTCATAGGCGTAAAAGTATGTGAATACCATGGAATTATTATGGATTCTTTACATAGTAGTTATGTATAGCTGCCCAGTTTCGACCTGTTGATTCTGGTGCAATATCTACACTGATATCTAGAGCAGCTTGTTGGGCGTGGTCCAGGAATATTGGGCCCATGTTGCACTGCTGTTTTTTTGTTGAGGGGGGGGGGGGCTGTAGTTGACATGTGAAGTCTGGGTGTTCTAGCTCTGACTATCATTTCCAGAAGAATTTTTGCCCGTCTGATTCCGTGAATCAAAATCAGATTCATTAAGAGTCTAGTCACACTGGATCTGTCTAATACTAGTAATTCATAGTTCTGTGTGACAGTGTGGTCACATTCGTTGAAGAATGAATGGTAAATAATGATCAGGATCCCTATATTGTTGTTTTTTATTGTGTAGGTTTAGGTTTGTGGTTGATAATTCCCGCCTATTGAGGGGGTAAACTCTGTTTAAAGGCGTCACTAATGGCGACCTCACCACAGATCCTCTTCAGCCTGAGAAATCTGCTGTATGGTATTCCTGATCTGCAATGTCCTGGACGAGTTCATCGTTAATCTAGATAGCTGTGACTGTCAATGGGTTAATGCATAGGTCAATGGAAATACTGCCAGTATGATGGGCCAATTTAGATTAAACACTTCTAACAAAGGTATCATTATGTGTTGGAGTGAGATACCTGAATAGGAACTTGTAACTAAATGCCAGTGGCCCAGGGGTCGGTTAGGTTACTTAACTTCAGCATCTGATTTCCCCATGCGAAATGGGAGCTGCCCGTGCCAAAGGGCGATCTGCCTTTATGTCAGAAGTACAGCATCTAGTGTATATATAGTCCTACTTAATTAAACGCCATCTTGTGTCTTTTGATTGTTTTCCGTGCAAACGGGCGATCTGATCTTATCCCTGATAGTATACCTATGCACTTATTATAACATCTGCCTTTACCTCAGTAGTACAGTATCTAGTGTGTGTATACTCCTTCTTAATCAATTACTATCTCGTGTCCTTTGATTTTGTTTTCCATTTTTGTTCATGTTATTACGTACATTAGAGTATTATCCTATTATTTGTATATGTACTTTTATATCTTTTTGTGTGGCCAATAAATAATACAATACACTAGGCAATACTACGCAACTGCTTAGCCTCTTATTTCCGGCCGCAGTGTCCTGATCAGAACTCCTATCACAAGTTATAAGTGACCCATGTCCCTATCAGCTTGTTGCGAATGGCCCAGCTCATTCATCTACGGCTACCAGTGAGCCATGGATCACCAGAGTGTGGGGGTTGTCTGTAACTGATGTTCCTTTTTGTGAAAATTGTATGCACGTTTTATGATGGAAATCATAGTCCATAAATATACATACATACTGAGCACCATAACAGCAGCCTCGGGCGCTACGATTCGAGAGATCAGTCAATGAAATGACAAAACAAACAATTTTTATGTGAATACCAAGCTATTTCCATCCTTGGGAAACAATGCGGTGCTTGACAGATGCCATTGCCACACGCATTTTACAGAATAGATTGTGGTTGATTGTTCTTTCTTTCAATACAAGTAAAAAAATCAGATGGGCATTGGTTAGCTACCCCTATATCTCTCCATAAAACGTATGTAAGGAAACGTACAGAGTTTAGTGCTTGTTTTCGTAGACAGGGAATTAGAGAGTGTTCCATAATGATGTTGTCAAATCACAATGTATGTGCGCAGGCATGCAGGTACGTACGAACGTGTCTACGTCTACATACGTACGTATGTATGTATGTATGTATGTATCTGTGTGTGCGTGTGTATGTATGTATGTATGTATGTATGTATGTATTTGCGTACCTGCGTAGGAACGAGTATAATTGCCAATGAGCACGTAAGAATGGTTGAGAGCATTCACTACTTGCTCCAATGTTCAGTATCGACAATGATAAGATGGCATTGCAAAAAGGATAAACACATAACTGCCCAGCTCGATCCTAAACAGAGGTGAGACTGCGGGTACGGCGAGTAGTCAACGCCTCAGACGCTTAGCCATCTGGGCAGGCCCTGCCTTGGTGAGAGCAGTCAATGGCAACGCCTTACGCCATGCTCTATTGTCCAAATTCAATTAACGAAATCATTAAGTATGGAAACAGGGTTTACAATTTGGCCAGCCAAAGAGACTTCTAATGGTCCAACAGCGTACAAGTAAATATTCCCTTCTGACATAAACTAACCTGTGTAATGACGTCAAAGACCTATAGATGGCACTAGATTTCCAACGCTGCGCTATATAATTCTATACCTACGCCTTCATTTACCTATCACATTTTCATGCCTATATGCAATTTAGCAATCTTTAGTTATAGTCTCTTTTCTTCCCAATCCCACGAAGTCCGATTGAGTAACCTACATAGTTACTGTGAACAGAGATGTAAGCGACATAGAGACACATACTTGAGGAAGTTGTTAGTCAAACAGGTTAATACAAGGACTCCCAGATAAACCACTGAGAATTTACTAAGATATCACGCAATAATATGAAAAGGTCTGGTTACAGAGCATTCTGTGCCTATGCACCACGCCTTTGGAATGAACTTGCCGATGAAACCAAGGCTGTTGATATTGTGCAAAACCTCAAAACACAGCTGAAAACATTGCTATTTTGAAAAGACTCTATATGACCACTTATCATTAATATTATTATTACTGTTATTATTATTATTATTATCATTATTATTATTATTATTATTATTATTATTATTATTGTTGTTGTTGTTGTCGTTATTATTATTATTATTATTATTATTATTATTGCTATTAATACTATCATAATTTTAATTGTTATTATCATACCATTATTATTATTAGTTGTATCATAAGTATCATTATTGCTATTATTATTATTATTATTATTATTATTATTATTATTATTATTATTATTATTATTAGCCCATTATTCTCCTTTTTAGCTTAACCACAAGTACCTCGCAAGCACTCCGCAAAGTTTTATACTTAGGGCCCCTGAATCTTCCTTGCCTCTTCTATTGGTGTTACGATGAGAGATAAGAAATCACGATTGAGACAATATATCCTTCTGCTGTTCCAAAGTGTTTCTCTCGTAATAAACAAACATGAAACTACTTCACGGCCATGCATCAGCCACAAATGATTTAGAATCCTTACTAGATATCATAAGTTCCCAGCCTATCTTTGAAGCTATCGTACTCGATGTCCTTTAGTTTTTAGTCACTGTAGCATTCTAGGCCAAATTATTACCCCAAATAGCTGGAGTATGTACTCATCACTCTGAGCATCATGTTGACGAGATCCTCGGATGGACGGCATGCCCCAGCTGGAAGTAATCAAATGATGTCTGAGCAAGCCAAGCTGTCAGGGCGTCCAGTGGCCCTTCCAAAGATTATTGCCGATTTTGTTACTTCTCACCTCATTCTTCTCCCAGTTATTGCCAATTTCCAACAGAACCGTGTTGAAAGACAGTATGCTGCATGCAGGCTTATGCTGCGGTTAAACCATGAGAATACGGACACGCTCGAACCTTTTCCCGACTCATTTCCATCTAAAGCGATTGTGTGGTAATGACAACTTGAAACATTACCTTTTCAAACGGAGCGAAAATAGAAATATATTTTAAGGGAATTGATTAGACCCAACAGGAGCATCAACTTTTAGCAAAATATTGCTCAAAATATAACTCTGTTACCACAATCCACGTAGTTGCGTTTTATCATAGTATGTTCGGGAAATAAGGCAGGAAGGATTGGGTTATTACGTCGCTTTCAACAGCTTAGTTCATACCGCAACTAGATGAAAATCTGGAAACAGGAAGAAATTCCTTCTTCCCACGAATAGTTCCAAGTGGTCTATCAGTTGCAGACGGTCCATAAACAGCCCCACAACGCCACACATCTAAATTGCGACCAGGCCAACCCGCTTTGGGAATCCATTGCAGATTCCTACTTGCGAGCTCATACTTGGGAGATAGGCATCGTAACCACTGGGCCACGGCGGGTCCCTTAGATGGCTGCGGGTTTATTGGGTTAAGGTAGTACCCTACTCAATACCCGGGTCATTTTTTAAATTTGAATACTACTAGTATATGAAAACTGAGTTGAGAGAAGACAGCGGCACTTATGCTAGTGTATGGGTTACATCGAATAGTTACCGAATAATGATAAGCTTATCAATAAATGGCTATTTTGATGTTAAATGGCACCCTCAAAGAACATTTGTTTTCTAGACCACACGCCAATCGAAAATCGATTGGTCGATATTCGTGGCCAGTGATTACTGCTCATGTGAAATATTTTGTTTTGATATACATACTTACAGCTTGGGCAAACCGAGGGCAGCCGACAGCGCCCCACCTAGAGTTCCACCTTAACATAGCAATCTATAAAGGTCCTGGACAGTGAAGTTACCTTCTTCAAGGCATGTGTCAATACAAACCAAAACGACTGGTATGATAAATACGGTTGATTATCACTCTACATGTTCTGTCAATAATAGTACACTCACCTGTTGCGTCTGTTTACACCTCTAGCGCACCCGGCACATCCAATTATGAGTGTAGCTAGGTGGTGTGTTTTATAGTAGTATTTGTTTTGATCTATCCGATGTTGTAAATCAATACTCCACATGTGGAATCAACTTGTTACAACTATCCATTAGCATGAGAGCTGATATGAGTGCTTGTGTGTCAACAGTGGCCTCAGCAACATACAGCGTAGAGCGCACGGATTGGAAGGGACGACTGCCGCGTACATGCGACTCCTCTACATGCGCGTAGACAGACTGACTGCACGCCAGCGCCGCCCCCGCGTGGTTTAATGATGGTGGTTACTAGCAGCGGCTGTCGCAGGAGCAACAGGCATCTCATTGACCGTAAAGACCTGCTATGTTGAGAGTCGCGTAGTTAGCCTTATGTCTAAGCTCTAAAATAGATGTTTTAACCATACAACTCCAAAAATGAAGTCTTGAAATGGCAGAAAAAGAGACGATACACAAGATTCGAAGAGTTAGTCTACGATCCGATTATTTACAATTGGTGGGTAGGGTAATTGGAATTTGAAATTATATTATCGTCACCCGTTTTCTGTTAAATCGTAACAATTGTAAGTATTGGAGAAATCCGGAGTAACGGCGAAAAACACCGCCTAATGCCAAGTCACTGGCAACTTTCTCAAAATGCCCCGGCAGGGATTCGAACCTGTCCAGTTCTGAGAATTAGCGTGCGGCAAGACCGCTCGGCTATTGGGGAAGACCCTGTATGTGGGTGAGGATGAGCCGTGCCAGGCGCTACGCGAGCAGGGACATCTACTATACAGTGTCTACATTTAATTCCTACACTAAATGCCCGGGCATCCCGGACATAATACAGCCCAGTTTCCAGGTCATGGGTGCATGGATGACCTCGCAACTGAGCGTACTTTGATTCGCAAGCTACGTGGGACATTGATACATGCTTGGCTTATTTTTTGACATGTTGTCCATGGGTGTTTGTGCAACAATGCACTGGCAGACGTCCGGTGGATTGGTGCAGGAATTGAATATCAGCGGCCAAAATCTTCCTGCCATCTGTTGAGGAAATGTTCAGGCAAAAGCAAGATAAGGAATATATTTGGAGAAGATAATCTTATTCCGAACATTACGAACAGCCTTTTCCTTAAACGAATTTGAAATATTATTCGTGATTTCCTTTTTTATTGTCAAGAGTATCATAGATCCAGACGACAATTTAAGACTGACTCTTGAGAATTAATGGGCTAAAGCATTACTCATAAAATGAAAGTTTGAAAATATTGATATTCTTATACTCAACATAAACGACAAATGTTTTAGAAGTAACTTTCTTTCAGTCAGGATATTTTCATATACAGTGGAACCTGTCTACATTGAACACTCACGGGAAATGAAAAAGTGTTCAATGTACGCAGGTGTTTAATGTATCCAGGTTCCGAGTAATTGGAGGCCGGTTGAAATAGAAACAAAATCAAGGGTAATTAGAGAAACATGATCATTTCATTGCAAAATCTACTAAGTCTTTACCGTACTTTCTTCATATAGTTAAAAACTTCACATGTTCAGCATTTAAAGGATATCACTAAGCAAAACAGTTAATCTTATGTACCTCATTTGTCCTCATTTTCAGTGAAAAGTTTGAAATCAATGCAGAATGTTCAAAGTAGACAGGTTAAATGTTGCCTGCGGGAACAAATATGGTGGTCAATGTTCAAGGTAGACAGGTGTTCAATGTATCCAGGTAGCCTCCCATTGATTTTCAATGGGAATGTGCCGGGACATGAAAAATTGTTCAATGTACGCAGGTGTTCAA
This sequence comes from Maea johnstoni, assembly GCA_963942565.1. NCBI lineage: Eukaryota > Metazoa > Annelida > Polychaeta > Spionida > Magelonidae > Maea > Maea johnstoni. The sequence goes on along the minus strand of OZ012686.1, from coordinate 41,193,388 downwards.
TGTACACAGGTGTTCAATTTGACAGGTTCCACTGTATGTCAGATCATGTGCAATTTGGTTTTATTCAGCCCTACAGTTACATTTTGTAACTGTTGGATGTTTATTCTCCATAGACGTTCATAAGGCAAATTCACAAAATCATAACTATATGAGGGTAAGAATATATAATAAATGATATACAAATACATAATAAGGGATGATATCCATAAGAGTCAGCATCATTCTTTTGTATGAAATTACCCAGTATATTATACAAAATGAGAATTTTGTACTTAACAGTACTTATAAAGAGATTTGTATTTCTTGTCTGCAACAAGTGCGGCCAAGGTGAAGTTTAAGTCTGTTCAAATAGATATTTCTGTAAAGACTACAAACTATATTTTGTAGAGGGGTCAGATCTAAGAAAATCAATAAAGATTTCCCATTTTTCATCAAAATTTATAGCATTGCTTTGGATTATTTCACGGGATCTCATTATGTGGAGATTTCTCAATAAAATCTTTTCACGTCTGATAGGCACATTATATCACCACTTTTCCTTTTTTGATATGTTACATCTTTGACACTTGTGATAATCATGTGTTATCTGAAATTTTGAAGTGAGGGTTACATATTGTTCGCACCCAGTTTTCTGTATTGTTCCATAAACCTCCTAACATTTTCACACTCAATATAAACATGTTCAATAGTTTCAACATTGTTACAATATAGGCAAGTAGGAGTTTCGGATATACCCATTTTATGTAATATCTTGTTATGGACAATCCTTTTATGAAGAGATTTGAATAAAGTGTTGGTAAACAGAAGGGGAGTATTCTTTTGCATTCTTGAAAGCTTTAATAACTCTATCGAATTGTATACTTTCATTTAAACCTTCAGAATGTTGGTCAGAACAATGTCTCCTGTATCCACTGAATCAAAGTATGTGTTTTTATTACCCTTATTTCCAACCTCTGTAATATGCAATATATATGGTAATTGGGGATGCAGATTATCATATTCAGAAATAATGTTGTTGCCTACAGTCAATTGTACTCTTTTCTTCAATTTGTTGTATAATATAAAGTCACATTCCAAATGTAGACCATTTCGTATGTGATATATGGAATGCATCTGACCTTCTGTATCTATAGTATCTAGTATATTTATTTATAAGTTGAACAGAACGTATGACATCTCTCCAGAATGTATTGCAGACAGTTTCGTGTATCTTTCTCCAAACAAACATCACCGTATATGTATATCATATCAAGTCCATAGAAATTAGGGATGGTTGCCCATCCTTCATTTGATTTATAAATTCTTTTTGACCAAGAGGCGTTCATAGACATATCAATCCTCCTTATATTTGGGAATTGTAGCCCCCCACTTCTGTTAAATTTTCAAGAATTGGAATTTTAAATTTGGGAGGTTTGTCTTTTCATAAGAATTTTAAAAAGATATTTTCTACCTCTTGGAAAGTCTCTTCCCTTGGACTAGGCAGGAACAGCATGGTAGGGTTGATATCATAAAATAGTCTTTAATCCTCTGACTACAGAGAATTCCTGAATCTGTATGATTGTTGGATTCGATCTTGCTGTTGATGGGTTAGGTTATAGCAGCCAACCGTCTTCCTAACGTCGGCTAAGAACGCCCAAAGAGATTTGATTCAGTAAGCAATAATAACATTGAGGCAAATCATAGCAAAGGTCGTGATTTTGAAATTCGATATGGCGCACAGAATAATTGGCTGTCGGGGGAAAAGGAATGATCTGAATTCTGAAAAGGGGGATATTGGGATGGGTTTAGATTCAAGACCTTAAATTAAGTAGCCTCCGACGACTAAATGTAATCTGCCAGTCGTCGTAAAATGCAGGGGTGGGGAGAGATATAATTTCAGTGAGAGTCAGAGCGTCATCTTCAGAAGAGAGTAATCGTCTCCATATCAAGTGTAAGAACAGCCTCCTGATTTTTACAGCACACCGCCTGTTCGCTGTGTCTCAACATTGGACGAGTTCCGGGTTCGCGGTTTGCCAAGGGCACAACGATTTCTTCCACTATTAACAACTGGCTTATCACGAACTAGCATCTTTATGACAAAAATGTACAATAAACCAAAATTCCAAATCCTAGACCAACATGAAGTGCTTGTTCAGTTTGCCAGCAATACGGGGGTAACCGACCATTTTTCCAAGTACTTCGGTCTCCTCCACTATTGTAAAAGCTAGCAAAGATTCAGCACAAATATATATATATATATATATATATATATATATATATATATATATATATATATATATATATATATATATATATATATATATATATAAAAATATATATATATATATATAAATATATATATATATATATATATATATACTAGTATATATATATGTATATATGTATATATATATATATATATATATATATATATATATATATATATATATATATATATATTTATATGTAAATATGTATAAATATATATATATATATATATATATATATATATATATATATATATATATATATATATATATATTATATATTTAACAAGAGCACAGTCCCGAGAGAACTAGGAAGAAATAGGTTCTATTGAGAAGCAATAGGACCCGAGGCGAAGCCGAGGGTCCTATTGCTTCTCACTGGGACCTATTTCTTTGTTGTTCCTGAGGGACTGTGCTCTATTTGTTTTATTATACCGATTGTCTATCTAAGAAAGAAAGAAAACTTTATCTATTTATTTTTTCATTTATTCATTTTTATTATTTTCTATTTCATTTTATTCTTTTATTTCATTTTTTTAAAATTCATTTTTATTTCATTTATTTTTTAAATTTTCAAACACACATTTCCCACAAAACTAATTTAGTAAGATTGACCTAGATATTTTACTTGAACTCATTAATGGACCAAAGCGCCATCCATTGACGAATAGGGACACTAGCCATGCTCTATTGATGGAGAATAGTGCCCGACAATAGTACCCTCCTCCCAAACACAGGTATACTACTCAGAATAGGGGATCTGTAACTGACCAATCAGAGGCCTAGAATTGTACAAGAGGTATAATATATATTCATATATATATATATATATATATATATATATATATATATATATATATATATATATATATATATATATATATATATATATATATATATATATATATATGTATATATATATATATATATATATATATATATATATATATGTATATATATATATACATATATATATATATATATATATATATATATATATATAAATATATATATATATATATATATATATATATATATATATATATATATATATATATATATATATATATATATATATATATATATATATATATATATACAATGTTGACAGTTTCTGTTATAGGTAATCGGCCAAACCTAAAAAGTGCTTATTTTAGGAGTTTAGTGTGCCCGTAAGGCAGAAGGACACAACAGGGCTCATCTTAAAGCGTGTTGCCTGTGCTTTCAGATATGCCATGATGTGTTGGGGATATGTGGTGCAAAGTGTCATTTCTTGGTGTTTTTATTGTTTTTTGACCAAAAAAGAGTGTTTTTGTAATTTGTCCCAGAACTTCCACAAAATATAGACTCAGCATAGGTGTTCTATGTGTTCTACATTGCTTGTTTAAATCGGCATATAAAACTGCTGGTCATTTTTTCCTTTTTATCTCATTTTTGGACTAAATCCCTGAAAAACTGATAAAAATGGTCAATTTGTGAAGTACACATGTTAGACTTAGGCATATTGAAAGTTAAGCAAGTAATGCAAAACCTGCTTTGAGTGGGATTAGAGCAAACAATAGCGTGCTTATAGGTAAATCAAACGGCTATAGCTGTAGAATAGTTTCTTAGTCTCAAAAATGTTGACATTTCCTTCTGTGCTGACCAAGCAGTATGGTGTAATACCAGGTATGGTTGATAGTTGGCACTACATGGTCCTCCTACAACTAGAGATTTCAAACTGAATCCTCTTTTTCCCTGGCGAGATAGGAGAAAACTAAATTGACCACTGTGGCCACCTACACTATCTGGTGCTTGGTTACAGAAAAACATGACAGAAATACATATGTTAAACAAACATACATATAAACATACACACATATCATGTAGAAAGATAGCGGCATACATATACACCACAGACAATCGCATAAATGCGAAAGATGTGTGCCAAGCATGTCGCATATGGCATGTGACGGATGACTCTTCGCTTTTATCTGAGTCGAAATACGTTATAGGTCTAAATAAGATAAGCTATTGGCTAAACTTATGTAGAACAAGATGAAGTTAGATAACGTCAATGTCTTTGACTTTGCATTGACTTTTTTCTTTTTGAAGTTTTCCTGGTTTTGCTTTTAAAACGTGCTTTTATAACGTTATTGTATTAAGTGAGCTTTGCTCTAACCATCTTCTACTGTTCTAGTAGTGATCCAAATGTTTTAGGCTGATGGGCAGTCCTTTAGCAAAAGTGATATCGATTCTACCTCTTTCCAGTTATCGTTAGACCTGGCTGTAGTCGTACATGCCCATGTTAGTTTCAAGCTCATGTCAAATTCGATTAGATTAACCATGTTGAGGCGTTCCATGTCATAATTCAAATAAAATAGTTTTTTTTAAATCTCATGTCATTTATTTTTCCATGCGAAATCAAAAGAAAGCTTTTTGATCTGTTTCAGATTGTCTACTGTCAGCAGCCGGCACAGGTGAGACAGTTGCCAGTGACTTGGAGTTAGGTGGTGGTTTTTGCCATTTGCCGTTTTTCCGTGAGTTAAAACCGGCAAGTCACGATGATGATTTGTTATACAATGTTCTGGGCTAGGACTGTATCACTATTCGCTGTTTTAATGTTGCGTCTAGGTTTTTTTCTTCAAGGGTTTTTTGGGTTGGATTAAGGTTGAGATTTATCATTGTATGGTGTTCGTCTATTTGGATTTATGTGACGGTAATGTCCCGTTTTTAGTTTCCTGATTTAAGGTATTACGAAACTTTTAGAAATATCAGTTCAATTTTCCTGAAACTTTACATGAGGAAAGAACATAACACAGTGATCTTCAAAACAACTTAAGATCATGGGGTCATCGATATTATTTTTTCCACAAACTTTTGAAAAAATAATGCAATTTATGTCACAAACATCTCATTCTCCAAAATTGGTTTCTTTCTTTGCAAAATTAGACACTGTCTGAAATGCTGTTATACCATGTTGCAGTAATTTTTCTGCTGTTATGTGGGATTTATTGGGCAAAATCAAGGAATTCCAGAAACAACCCAAAATTGGTATAAGTCACAATTGCCGAGTTTAATTTACAACAAAATTTATCGAAACTATCTACACAATGCTATTAAAAAGAAAACATAAAGAAGATGGCAGGTCATCAGTTTAGTATTCAAAACACAGATGGCGTAAGTTCGTATAATAGGACTTTTTTGGCAGATTTTCATAAAAATCCAAAAGAGTTACCCAATCGGTATTGTATTTGCCCTTTCTTATATAAGATATGTTAAGCAAGGTAATCCCACTTTATACATAAATGAATGATCAGACATAGTATCTTTAAAATGTGTTAAATCATGAAATTCATAAATATGGTGATCCCTATAGTCTTTTAGGATAGGCAGGTATAGTCATGATGGTTCGTATTTGATGAAAATCTGTTTTTGTAACAATTTCTTTTCAAAATTGGCAGTGGTGTCAGGAAAATTGTAATAAATTATTTTAGTTTGTTCAATACTCAATAGGTGTCACGGGTGTAAAGTATTGTAAGACCTTAAGAATCATCTGCTTGTTTTTCCATGTTTAAGGCAAATCTGCTCCTAATCGGATTTTGGCTTCTTTGAGATATTCTTCTCTCACTTGGATTAGGCTTAAGGCTAATGAGCAGTGTAAGTTCCTCTGTGCTGACTTTTACTAATCTAACTTTATGGTCCAGATGTTTTATTCTTTTCTCAGGGTCAATTCTTGCTCTTGTTTTTACAGCTTTTTTCTTTTTTTTTGCTGGAGTTAAGTATAGTTCATCTAGGAGTGCCTTGGTTTTTCCCAATGTCGAATCCATGTGAAAATTGTTTATGTTGTCACGGTTGTAGGGAGGTGTAGCAGGCTTTTGAAAATAACGATATCATAATGCTAGTAATCGCATTGCCTTTGGCATTTGTACGTAATTAACTAGTATGTAGAGTATTTTATCATGTTTTGCATATAAGTTGTGTTTTCCGTTTGATCTCCGTAAAAATGTGATCATTGGTAACTACAGTAATTACAATAATTACAGTTTAAATTTGAGTTATTTATCTATATTGCATTTACCGAAAGCTCCAGGCCATGCTCACCTACATTGGAGTTGTATTTAGTTGGCAATTCCACATCAGATAGAATAATTAACGCGTGTATATTTTAAGTCCTTAAAACCAAATCTGAATAGTGCAATCTTAAATGCGACGTTAAATGGGGGTTGCTTCTCCAACATACGGTGCAAAATCGTTAACAACCTATTATCTGTTCTTTTTAAAAATTCACACGACCATCTTCAATAATCTAAATTGAAATCCGCAGTCACCTCAAACAAGACAAACCTCTGAAAGTAATGGTTTGACATTTTCCATCGCAGACTCTTGCCCAAAAAATTAATCCAATGATAATTTATGAATAAGATATGAAATATACATGGGCTTCTTCAATAATCTAAATCGAAGTGAACAATTGCTTCAAACAAGATAAACTGCTATAAGAGTAATGCTTTGAAATTCAACATCGCATCCCCAATTCTCAAGGCATACAATAAAGTTCTTTAATAATGGAGATTCGATCACAGGAAAATTTTACCACAAGCTCAGAAAACCATAAAATAATTGCTTATAAGATTTAGACTATCCCTGTACCTTCAAGGACAAATTGATTAAACAGCATACGTTTGCATGTGTAATACTAGTATGTTTTGTTGCATATTTCTTGCTGTTGTCCATCCATACTTAATTGGTTACCATGTGATAAGCATGTGCAAATTGCAAAGAAATATATTGATGTACCTAGAAATATATCTGCACTTTGGGAAATATAGCTCCCAACGGCTTTATTAGACAAAGTTAGAATGGGTCATATGTTAACCCTTTGATTCTGGAGTGCACGCTTGGTGTGGCAACTTTGAGTGTAAATCTTTGATTATGGTGCAGAAACTGAAGAACCACAGATTAGCACCAAGTCATTGACACGTGCCTGAAGCCAGAGTTGATTGACGAAAGGTCCTACAAGACCCCTCTTCGCAACAGTGATTGATAGCAACCAAGTCTACTGGTTGATAAGCACAGCCTGCTTTAAATACCAGTCAATAAACGCCAGTCATCCTGTTTTTCTTGAAGATACTCATCCATATTCGCCAAGGCTTCCTTAATCCTCACAATATCAACTTTTCCGCCTTCTTCCCTCTTGAAAAGGAGACTTGGGATAATTGCTAGTACCATTTATAAGTAGTAGTGAGTTCTTAGCAGCTACCTGACTTGCGTAGCTTTTTATCGATGTTGGCTTCCCATAAATGTCAATGAGGCAAAGGGTGCTGTGAGAGTATTTACTTTCGTGAAATGTATAGCACAAGCGCTAATAACCCTCGTAGCGTTTGGACATGAGAACATTTTCCGCACCGCAAGTAGGAGCTCGTGACGTTAATTGTCATTATATTTGCTGAAAAAACATCTCCAGTTGTTTCTGTGCAAATCACTTCAGAAAAGGTCGATTTTATCTAAGTGTACATAAGGGTAGCCCTACCATATATGCTATCCGATTCGTATTGGCAAAATGGGGATAAAACTGCATATGTGTCAATTCAATTTTAACATGGAATTCTATTTTTGCAATTTGGAGAGAAAATGGAAATCTGCCTCATTAGGATTGTACTCAAATAATGTGAAAGTACATGTATGAATATATATATATATATATATATATATATATATATATATATATATATATATATATATATATATATATATATATATATATATATATATATATATATATATATATATATATATATATATATATATATATATATATATATATATAACTATATATATATATATAACTATATATATATATATATATATATATATATATATATATATATATATATATATATATATATATATGTGTATATATATACTAGATCTAGTATATACATATATATATATATATATATATATATATATATATATATATATATATATATATATATATATATATATATATATATGTGTGTGTATATATATATATATATATATATATATATATATATATATATATATATATATATATATATATATATATATATAGAGAGAGAGAGAGAGAGAGAGAGAGAGAGAGAGAGAGAGAGAGAGAGAGAGAGAGAGAGAGAGAGAGAATTTCACATCCGAATTTTTAACTGGCTGAACAAAGATCGCCACATTTATAGAGTAGGAAAACAGCCCCTTAGATCATCATTAGGAATCAAATTTGGCCAGTTCCTTGCCACAAAGGGTAAAGGTTGCTTCAATCAAAATGGGCCAGTGACAAATCAACTTAGCCTCAATATGGGAGAAATTCTGAGATCAGATTCCACAACTCGTCACCAAATATGTTCAACAGCTCTTGGTATTGAGGTGAATCCTTCCACATGAAATGAAAAATAGGCATTCATTCTTTTTAAATAATTCAATAGGATATTTACTTGTCTCGAACGCTTCTAAATGATATGCTTCAAGTTTTCATGGACATGTGTTCACCAATAATATAACTATCAAATATCCATGTCGAGGATGAAATTGATTCATTAAACCATCACCAGATACAAAAATGGCCAGTAACTGGCATCGGCTAAAGAATTACACACCATTATTTAGGAATTAAAATTGTCCATAAAGATGCCTTTACGTGATAAGACATTCCTCTCTATCAGACAATCCACCCGATGTACACACGTGAGCAGTCATTAAGGAGGCATTCCGTGAGGAGTGCTTATTAAGGGAAGGTATAAAGTGTTATGTGCAGGTGTCTGATAGAACTTAAAAGGGAACTCACATTTGTGTTTGTTTGATATGTAGTAGCCTATACTTTGAGCTGTGGTCTAATCAATTTGGATTGTGTATTCTCATCACGTTTTCTGCCATATTCAGACGATATTGGGACTTACCAGTTGTATGAAGTGGAGGAAACCGGTGTACCCAGCAAAAAACACTGCCCAACCCCAACTCACTGGCAACTTTTTTCGCGGCCGGGTTTCTAACCTTGGCAATGGCGATAGATAACGGGGGCAGGGCTGGCCCCGTGAGAAAGGCACAGTGCCTCACAGAGAAGTGCATGTGTGCAGGTATTAGGGAAGCATTCTGTGGAGAAGGTGTTGGGAGTGTTATGTAGCACGTGTGCAGGTGCCTGAGAGAATCCGCGAAGCAACTCCCATGTGTTTGGTGTTCAGTAGCCTGAAGTGTGGGCTCTCATACATATTCTAGGCCTGTCCTGATATGGCATTGTGACTGACAGCTCGCTGTCTCTCAACATATTATCTGCCCATATTTTAATCCCAGTCAGGTCAGAAAGTTGCCAGTCACTTGATGTTAAGCAGTGTTTTTGCTGGGTACTTTGGTTACCTCCACTACAACTGGCTGGTCATGAATCAGCCAAGATATGGCAAAAATGTTTATTTCCACCCTCAGTCATTCGTATCCCACGAGGCTGAGAAACTGTCGACTATGGGTCCATAGGAGGCCAGACCACACTTTCAAACAGGGTGTAACACATAATCACCTGCTCTTCTGTGATTCATTGTCAGCGCTAATTGGTCAATAGGTGTCTGACATGCAGCAATGCATAGTATGGAGATTTGATATTAAACGTCCGAATTCGATAATACCATTTGGAGCACCAGCATATCAAATGGTTCGCCCCTTAAGGGGATTTACCCCATGCTTCGTTGATTGTCATATTACCGTCAGGGAGTCAGCAGGTTGTATAGCATAGAATGCTCGGGGCCTACCTAGCTACTCAAATGACAGTTCACTGTTAATAGTGCAGGATCCTCATTGTCTTCAGGAGCAATGTGGGCCCCTTTTACCTGTCATTAGTACTGCCAGCTCAGGGCTCTCTTGCTACTGTATATTCACGAGTATACTGTAAAATGCTGGTTATAATTCAGTTACACCCTGGTTAGAGTTGATTATTTGAGGATCATTTAATAAATATGTTCCTAACTATGCTATTACCTGAAAGAACTTGTAAGGCTGCTTTTGGCCACGGTGGACATTAATGGGTTGTATAGGGAATTCAGTAGGCGTGCTGGTTAATTGAAAATGTTGCTTAAAACATGTTTGTCAATATCTCCAACTCTGATGGCAGGGGAATTATATTTGTTCACTGTTGTATTTGGTATTCGATGAATCAGGAATTTCGTTTTTCGTCACGTTTCTGCCATATTGCAGCTAAATGGTGACTAGCCAGTTGTAACTGGTAGAGGAAACTGGAGTGCACGGCGAAAATCAACGCCTAAACCCAAGTCACTGGCAACTTTCTCATTTTAAAAGTTTATGAGATTTGTTGTACCATGAAAGGGCTGATGATAATGGTTTCTACCACAATGAGGCAGAAATATCCCTAAATCCATTCACCTCTGGAGAGCATACACGGTCTGAAACTTAAGGAAATATTTTGATAATAAGGCAATATTTTGAGAAATATTTGACAGAAAGATGTTGCTCCTGTTGGGTTTAACAATCGCTCTTCAGATATATTTCAAATATCACTGTATTTAATGAGTTATGCTCAAAGTTCTCGCACCATGCGTGCGTATCAGATGCAAAGGGTTAAAGAAAACTTATTTTCCCCATGCCATTCCCTCTTTTGCATTGGGAATTGTTTAGATTTCACAAGTGACCATATTTGAATAACCCAACAATTCAGATTGCAGATGCCAGAAATAGGTTCCCCAGCCTGAGAGGTATAGGATCAAGATTTCTGACTTTCAGGGTATCATTTTCGGCACTGGAAACTCTCTGAGGCTCCATTCCCAAGACCAAAAATCATACACTTCATGTCAGAGATTTCGTTCCTATATTTCGCTCCTTAAGAAACCACTATGTTCCCCTCTTATAAAAAAACCTCCTAGTTTGTCTTACTACTCCAAGCGGTCGAGAAGCAACGCAGGATCAAATCCACCTAAGTGCAATCTTATTAGGATCAAATCCACATAAGTGCGACCTCCTTAAACCTCCTCCAAGAAGAAACACCTGTCAGGTGTCAGGCTGAGGGTGAGGGACACTCCGATTTTCAACCGTCCCCCCCCCCCCCCCCCCCCCCCCCCCATCTAAGGTGTGGGGGGCACCTTAGATGAATTCAATGATTATTCATAATCCCATGTTTTTTTTCAAAAGGACTATGATTTTGAATTTGTAAAGGACCTCCAAAAATGTTTTGTTTAAATGTGGAACTCCACTTTTTACCCCACCTTCAATAAATGTTCAAAAGGACCCTACTTACAGTGATTTTGAATGTTTAAAGGACCCCCAATAATTTTTTTTAAAAGCCCCATATGCATCCTTTTAATGCATTTAATTGCCATTTGCTTGCGTTTACTTCTGAGCAAGATGGTGGACTCTGTAAAATGCTGATTTTGCTCATTCGTAATCCCATTGTAAAATTTGCCCATTGCCAACAATTGCCAACAGTACAAACACGCGAGATTGTCATTGTTGGCAATGGACAAAATTTACAATGGGACCTAATGAGCAAAATCAACATTTTGCGGAGTTGAGACCAAAATTATTTTTATACATACACGCGTTAGTGCTCCCAAGAGGATTGCCAAGTTTGGAAGGCAAAACCCCACTTTTTGTGGGGCAAAAGATCTAGAGGGAAAAGCAGTTAGCCAAACTCAAGTCAGACAGACTAAAATAGTAGCACTACTACAGAGGCTTCAGTATGTACACAGAGGTGGACCGTGGTGGACCTCTGTTGTCGTCGTCAGGCGCAAGGTACCCCTCCAGCACCACTGTTAATGACTAAGGGCTATTCCATTTAAAAATACATGGGGGGGGGGGGGTGGAACGCCCATAATTTCAGACCCCCACCCCCGATGATTTTTTTTTCATTTAAACCCCCAATTTTTTCATCTTGACCCCCTCCCCCCATGATTTTTTAATAGGTGAGCGTTCCACCCCCCATGTATATTCAAATCGAATAACCCTAATCTACAACCCCCACCCCCGCATCCAACACCACCGCTTATAATTTTCTTACAACCCCCACGCCCCCCACCAATGATCATTTCTTGGGTCTGATATTCATTTTTAGGTGAAGCATCCCCCCCGCCCCCTCCCGTCAAGCAGATTTTCCTGCAAGAGCTCCTAGCGGAGGCTATGGTTTCTGATCAAAACCATCGAAGTGCAATCTCCTTAGCAGAGACTATAATTGAGGCTATATTATCTCCAAGTAGTGCCTGTGTCGGAGAGTACAACAAATGCTTTGCTGTCAAGAATATTCATGTAATAATCCTAACAGGCTAGGTAGCACTGGACAAAGGACACGCTACTTCCGAATTCCTGTCTTAACAAAACATCCACTAATGCAGATATCGCAGCTAGGTAAGGGATGTCCAACTATCTCATTGCACGCTAGCTCATCAGCGTGCGACAAATGCCTCAAACATGCGACAGTCCAACGAACTCGGCGAAGTCTCAAACAACATGGTCATCTATGCCTTTTAGATTTTTTCTTACGTGAGATGTTTTTTTCTTTATATTTCATTAAAAAAAGGTTCCATTGAATCAGTAGTGTCTATTAATTGTTACATGTCTTTGGTGTTGATATATAAGCTTGCATGATATTGCCTCCTGGTAAAAACGTGTTTCGCCAGATTGCCTCGTGTCGGCCACTAGGAGTAGGATTCTGCAGTGCTCAAGGACTGATTGCTATTATTTCAGGATGCTTAGACTTGGAATCTCCTACGTAATACAGATGGGGTCTGAGGCGCTCAATTTTTGGACAAAAAAAAGAAATATATGAAATTTCGAATAGCGTCAGTCATTTTGGAAGAAAAAAACACTTAGCCATCCAAATCCAGTGTTGGCACATGGTAAGTGCCAATTTCCACGTGGGTTTATTTACTAACATCCTTGCAGGGGTTTCAGCTAATTGCCCTCTCAGCTTCTGGAGTCTGAATATATAATGAGTGAGCTACCCCCCACTCTTATACCCGTGAACTCTCAATTAGCATATATACTGAATAGTATTACCCTTCTCACATTTGGACTCTACACACTGAATTGTTCCTCCTTGGTGCAAATCTAACTTTGCGTGATGTTGTACTAGCCTCTACTCTTGAACAAAACTTTCTCTTTATACCTGAAGGAAAAGTTATGCTTGTTTAGATACTGCAGAGGAAATATATTTGGAATAAATCATCAAAACTACATCGTGAACTAAAGCTAATTTTCACGAATGTTTATGTACATTCAATTTGATAAAATTAACTGATATTGTACTCATCCGAATTGGTTAATATCTTGTGTGAGTGGTCTCTGTACCACTTCAGCCTCTCTTACCACAGCCCCTTTATTGTCAGCAGCAGAGCTTGAGGTAATATTACATTTCATAGCCCTAACTTTCTTCCTATCACATTCACCTTTAGAAACTTTCTCTTTAGGCATTTCTAGATAAATTGATGATTAGCTTTGACAGTATATCCTAGTGTAAGTGTATCAAGCTAGTCAAACATGCTGGAAGGATCCCTTCAGAACTAAAGAAGAAACCATCCCTCTGTTTTAATGAATGGCCATTCATTCAGTGTGTGGTCTCTTGACTAGACTCTCATCACTCATGCATGAATAGCCTGTGTATTATCACCATGCAACACAACTTCGTCACTTGGCGGGAAAGTGCAGCCTAAGCTATCTTAGGAGGTTCCCTCAAGTAGCTGTGATAAAACCAATCAAATCTCAGAAATGATGAAAACAATTTTGTGATTTCTGATGCAGATGTCATGTCAACATCATAAAGATGTCAACTACCATGACAGAATCTACTTAACTCCTCCCATTTCTCTGTAATTGGAGCATTTCCAAGTGGGGATGGAAAATTGGCTTTTCTGGAGAATTGATTTATAGCAAAAGTGGGTTGCTGTTTGATGTAACTCCTTCCCATTGAAATAGCAGACAATGACTCTTTAACCCCTGTGGTCATCACCACTAACAGACCTCCCTGACGGTGTCTTGAAGTTTCAATAGGATGCCTTCTTCCTGGGATATGTGGGGAATTAGCTAATTTCTATAGACACCCTACCCCCATTTAGCTTTAAAACTGAATATCTCCCACATGAGTGCAAATAAAAGGAAGCCCAGACACCGTACCCTAGGCACATGTGTGAACTTCAAACCAATACAAGTTAATCAGGCATTCTGCCCCTCAGCTTTGAGCTGAGAGTGATTTTATTGAAAAAAGTATATTTTTGAATTTTGCAAAAGAAACACTGAAAATACAAAAGTAAATAAATCAAAATAGCACTGTGAAGTAGCTAAGGAGGTCTTCTTTCAGAAAATATATAGTTAAATGGGTGTTACAACCCCCTAATAGCTCTCAATGAAGATAATGTTAGCTAATGTCCTATGTGCTGGACCCACCTTAAGAGGAGGTTCAAATATTGGGTTTCTTATGGAAACTAGGTTTTTAAGACACGCGTATGCAAAGCGTCTCATGTCAGTAGTCGGTAATCCCTTAGAAAAATGAAATAATGGATATGTAGCGAGAGACCAATTACTGCATGTGCTAAGGTGAAGGCCTGGGGGCCCGTTTCTCGTATCGCAAAGTATGCCAGGGGTCTCGAATCTAGCCTAAGTTTAACGTCACTAGGAGACAAAGACCAATAAGGGTACTCGTATCGTTTACATTACATAGAAACTTGCGCGCCAACATGAGCAGAGTGTGACTTTTGGGCGATGCGCCGCAGCCAGCCTGTGTAGGTTGACCGGCTGGTTTCATATCCACTTGTTTTTATTCATCTAGATGATATTGAGACACTCATCTTTGACCCTGTCCTTGAGACTAGTTCCCTGTCCTGCTCTAGAGCAAAATGGAAATGATGAGGTCAAATCCTAAGGGCTAAGTATATTGGATAAATATGCTTTTTGGCATTTTTATGTGCTCTTCTTGCAACATTGAACAGTTTAGAGAACCCCCGCCCTGCCTAGTTCGGAGGGGTTGAACTGGAACAGTCAACTCTATACAAGGGAGAACCTCAACATTCAGATTTTGAAAATGAATTAATCAATTACCCAACTTGTTCACTGACTTACTTTCCATTATTCCTTATTTTATTAGGAAGTCAAAAGCATGTAAAATGACACAGATTTTCTTAATTATCAGCTCGTTTACTAAAAGATAGAATACATATGTACAGAAGGATTTATGATATATGTCCAAAAGCTAGGTCAGTTTTAAGAGAGACTCAAAACGTAATGTTATATCTGCTAGGCAAGTCAGCAGCTGACTTGGGAGCAAATGAAAAGATGAATGTCTGGGTTATTGCTGGTATGGCATTTGAAACTATGTATAGGAAAGTACTCTCGTCCCGTCCTGACAAAGGTTATGTCTTTTAATCATCTCTGATCTATGTTATGATTTATACAAGAACTGTTCATTTATGTATTTCTTGATGTGATAGCGAAGTAAACATGTCAATCACAGCCTCTCTTCAGCTCTAGATACTTGGTGAAGGCCTCTTGTTTACTGCTCCATAAAGTATCATGACCATGCTATTTATAGGGGCTGTGATAGAATGAATAATATCCAAAATGAAATATTCATTACAAGTAACTTTTCAGTGGAAATATGTTATCTTTTTTTTTATTATACCTCACGTGAGGATACTCTCATCCCATTGGATGAGAGCCATGTGTCAAAACTGTTGGCAACCTGTTCCTCTGTAGGTTCGTTGACAGCGGTCACCATTCGACGTATTAGCACCCGCTGTCAAGGAGACGACGTATTAGCACCCGTTGTCAAGGTGACGTTTCATGATTCCCTACATTGTTGAGGACGTCATGCTTTCTAGATCCCCGCGCGTGGCGAAAGTATGAGCAGAATGCCGCTGTCAACAATGGAATAATCTTATTGTTCAGAACAACATGCGCGAGTGTCTCAATTTAGGGGAAAATGTAAAATCTCAACCCAGTTGAGATGGTAGGTTGTTCTGTATGATAAACAAATATGGCATCCCAGTATGGTCAGCATGGTAAACCTGCTGCTCGGAAATTGCAGTGCCCAAGTGGGTTATGTAAGTTTCAACTTGTCATGGATTTTGGGTGCCCGGGGATGAGGGGGGCAGGGTGTTCGGTATAATAAAACAAATATGACATCCCTGTTGGGTTGCCAACATGATAGTCTACCCCTCGTGAGCATTGTCACCCTCGGGTGACAATACTCACTCAGGGTTGAAAATCATGCTTTCAACCCCACAGGGGTTTAATATTTGTATAATGTTACTATAGATTATTTTTGGTAGTTTTATAATTTTTTAAAACATTCTAATGAAGGAAAAAGAATGAAAAAATTATTGTTTTTCATAGCTATAATTGAATATAAAGTTCAAAACTTTTAAGCTGGGAGTAGTAGACAGGGAGTAAGCACTGTGCATGCGTCATCAAATTTCGCTGCCTCACACCACTATGAGTCATAGATAATATGTGTACCACAGGATTGGCTGCCTAGCTGCTGGTTTCACAGGCCCTGGGTCAGACTGAAATTGCTGCGAAACCAATCACGTGACCAATACTTCCCCAGTCTACACCGCGTAACCCGAGGCGCACATACCTTAGGTACTAGCGTGCTGTGCCTATGGGGTTGCGGATCAAGGGGATGTATTTCTCTGTTTTAAGTCAATCTTGCTTTTGTTTACCTAGTAGAAAGTGGGTACTATGGAGCAAGTTTGAAAGAGAAAATACAAAACTTTTTATATTCACAACCGTTTTTTGGGGACAGAAAATAAAACTTCATTTTTCCATGTGAAAGGGAGTATGATAAACTTTTAATTTTTACGACCGTTTTAATGGGAGAGAAAATAAAGTTTCTCTTTTTCTCTCCCTAATAAACGGGCGTGAAAAGAAAGTTATTTATTTTCTCTCCCCAAAAAACGGGTGTGAAGAAATAAAGTTATGTTATTTGCTCTTTCACACTTGGTCCATCGTATCTGGCCTTCAAGGAATTCAATGCTTTCGTAATCCGTCAAAAGAGGGCGAGACGTTCGATTCACCTGTCGGTGAACGAGGGAACTAAAAAAGAAAACATGGCGACAATCTTAGACTTGCCCAGTGAAATAATTGAGCATATTATATCTTTTTGTAAATATGAAGAGGTCAGCAAGAATAGACTTGTAAGTATATTGGACTCCTACAGCCATATGTACTAGATTTGGGGAAATGCTATTTTGCACTAGAGCTATTCGAGGAATTTATATTTCAGTATCCCTCACTACAAACAACAAGTGAACAACAACGAACAAGTAGTCTTGCAGCTATCCACTCATTCATGATTGATTGTCATATCAAATCAGCTGATTTAAGAGCAACTTATGATTTGAAACTGGTCGCAACAAAATTAGTTCACAAAAGAGAAGTATGCCTGATATACTCGAACAACTCTAGAATATTTCGGCAATTACTTTAGGGCTAGGGTGAAACTTAATATGTTTTAGATTCAATGTGTATTATAATACCCAGGCTTACACACAAGCATTGGCCCATCTAACTGGGCCAATGAGAATATTTGATATTGTCTGGGACTTAATTATGGGTCATAAGGTACATGTATAAACAGGGCTTATCAGTACCCAGCCAACCCAGGTAGTCAGGCGGGTCAAGTTGGACCCATGTCATGATCAGATAGTCCGGACAGGCGTTCAGGTTGTCCAGCCAATTTGATAGCAACTTAATCCAAGATAGCAATAATACCTTGTTTAACCATGACATATCATAGAGACAATATAAATTTTCTTAATCCTGTGAACTTTAGGTTTGATGTTATTTCTGTATATTTTTCTCACCCATTTTATTTCCGCCTTTACCCTTTATGACTTTTCAAGGTTGCTGCCAACTATATTGTTATTCAAAAGATCCTGTTATAAATTCAATGAATGTACATTCACGTTCCTCTCAATTTCCATTCTAATGTTATATGGTCAAGCAGGGCAAGTTGAGGGCTTGTTCAGCTTGCCCCACATGCCGTTTTTCTGAGATAAGATAGTCATGACTATATATGCGGCTATCTGTAATTTCGAGCCCTGATATATATGTCTCTGATATTGTTAAGCCTCAAAACATTATGAATAATATGCCCATCAAATTGAGAGTTATTCAACGTTATGGATAGGCCTGTTTCTAAAGCTGGAAGCTGAAACATGTCTATAGATAGTTTCTGTGTGTTAATCCTAGTCTAATTCCTAGATCTCACTTACCCTTTGTATTATCTTAAATCTTAGATGGATAAAAACAAGTGGATATGAAACCAGCCAGTCAACCTGAACATTCTTGCTGCGACGAATAGCTCAAAAGTCGCGTTCTGCACATGTTGGCACGCAAGTTTCTCTGTAATGTAAAAGATACAAGAGCCCTCATTGGTCTTTGTCTCCTAGTGACATCACGGTCACACTTAGGCCAGATTTGAGACTCCTAACATAGCCAGGCCTTCACTATGGCACATTTAGTAATTGGTCTCTCCCTACATATCCATTCTTATTCATGTATTAAGGTTAAATGTACAGAAATATGGATTGGTTGCCACAGACGAATTACCATAGGACCCAGTAAGAAGCCCTGGTCACACTTATCCAATTAAAAGTTTAAAAAAAAACTGTGTCCATGAGCCAATGAGTCAAATTGTGGTGAGCTCATGAGTTGATCTCCCTCCTTAGGTGCAGCTCTACAAAATAGTAACATGTGCTTTTGAGTGTTTTACAGAGGTCTGGGTGTCCACATTTACCCAGACACCCTGTTGGCAAATGATTGGCACAGGAGCAACTTTACTATATGCTTGAGTAGCTTGACCTTACCCCCCCCCCCCCCCCCCCCCCCCCCATTGAACTGAAATCTCACCTTCCACATTACTAAAAACCACCTCAATGAATCTTGTTGTGCATTTATATAAAGCAGACAAAGAAAAAGCGAAAGCTAGGGATTTCAATCTGGGTTTCCATTGAAACAGGTGATCATTAAATTTTAGGATAGATGTGTCTTGTTTTTAGGGAGAGGCCACAATGTGTGCAGTTTTAAACAACCATATATAAGTATTTATTTATCGGGAATTGTAAAGTTTTCTATTTTTTGATTGAAATTGATATTCTTAAGAAAATGTGACAAAAATATTTAGGCACCTGATGTTCGATTTTTAAGGGTTTGGTTGTCTTAAGGGTGCTTGGACGCCTTGCTGGCTAGACTAAGTTTCATTTTGCCTATCTCTCTGCAGGTTTGCAGAAGCTTTGACAAGATCTGCATGCAGGTCCTCAACGTTGGGTTCTACAAGGCAGACAAATTCCACGCCCTCTGTCAGCGCGAGGTGAAGGCACAGCTTCCGCGAAGGGAGTCGGAGCGACGCACGCATCGCCTCTGCAGACATGTGGACATCCTGGCTGCCATCGAAACTCGCCTATCTCTACTCGGAATGACCTTCACAAAATACATGGACATGGGACTCTGTTGTTTCATACCTGGAAAGGTATGAATTACCATTATGTATAGGGCGGGGCTCGATTGCCAGGACATCGAGAGCTCAAGAAAGTCTCATGATCGATACTCACCATCTTCTGACATCGAGCGACGAACTCGATACACCCCCCCCCCCCCCTAACCCTACCTCTTAATCCCCCCCCCCCCCCCCCCCAAAAAAAAAATTCACAAGAGCCTACCTTGTGCTCTTATTTGAAAAAGACCGCAGCGATAAGGCGCCCGCCATTAAAACTGCACTGCGATAGACACTATCGCGCGCAATAA
Organism: Maea johnstoni; assembly: GCA_963942565.1. Taxonomy (NCBI): domain Eukaryota; kingdom Metazoa; phylum Annelida; class Polychaeta; order Spionida; family Magelonidae; genus Maea; species Maea johnstoni. The sequence goes on along the minus strand of OZ012686.1, from coordinate 41,173,400 downwards.
CGCTTGGAAAAGTGTGGTGAGGGCCACGCTATGTATTTTACATGGTGCTTGTCCAGCCCCCACCACACTTTTCCAAGCATTTCCGCGCGCGACAAAATCGAATCGAGAAAATCGACATCGAAAAAAATTAGGCAATTAATCGGATCACAAAAAAATGGCTGATGAGCACAGCCCTAATTTATGTGTATATATATATATATATATATATACATATATTTATAAGTGTGGTGGCCCATGTGACTTAATAGCCCATCAAATAGGGTAGTGTTTGGAAGATATTTGAAGATAGTCATTTGAATTGAGGAAAAACATGTTTCACATTCAGTTATTTCACATAAACAATACATTATTGTCTAAATATTTCCCTACATGTAAGCTTCAAATATGGAGAGGGAAACCTAGGAGTGCTAAAATAGAGCTAACTATGTTGCTTGTTTTCTAGGGTGTTGAAGTGGTGCGACACTGAAGTGACCTGTTAGGAAATTGATGTATGGGGTCACATGAAAATTGACAGAGAGAGTGGAACAAAACTGTCTAAGCTAATATTGATTAAACTGTATTAGACCAATTTGTGATTAAAGATAATTGCTGAAGAAGACGAAAATACAAAAAGCACATATTAACCATGCCTCTCTGTATTTGACAAATTTCCTCACTTTGTTTCAGGTTGTAGACGAGATCTTTCGAGTGCTGAACTTTATCAAGGTGACGGAAAACCCTCCGCGGGCCCATGAGCTTCTTCAGGAGCTGCGGGACATCTCCTCCATGGCCATGGAGCACTTCGACGAGAAGATTGTGGGAATTCTCAAGAAGAAGATGCCGCAAATACACATCCAGCAAATCAGTCTGTCACAGCCCTCAACGCCAGAGCCAACTGCAGGTGAGAAACAGTCCATCATGGTCTTAGCCAGCAGGGCGTCTGGGTGCCTTTTTGGACACCCAAACCCTTAAAGAGAACCCCTCAGGACACCCAATTTTTTAGTGTGGAATTTCTAAAAACCTCAATCTCAAGCTTAATTGAATTTTTTCATCTCCTTATAATTCCCATGACATTGTTTAATGATATCATGCCTTATTTTGATGGTTTTATACATGTTTATGATTGAAATATCAGTATATTGTGATTCCCCTTAAAAATTTGGACGCCCCAAAATTTTACAACTGCCATTTAAGGCACCCAGTTTCTAAATCCTGGTTAAGACACTGCAGTCCATACACCCCTGGATGCATTCTCTTAGCGAGCAAGGCATCTGGGTGCATTTGGACACCCACAGCATCAAAATCCACCCTGCAGGACACCAACAATCTTTTGGGAGGAATTTCTTTAAATGTCAATTTCATGTATATTATAAAAAAGATTCACCTCAATATAATTTTATTGTATATGCACATCATGTGTTATTTCATTTTAAAAGTAAGTACATGTTTATGGTTGTAATTTGAGTCCTATACAGTGAAACCTCTCATTGCGAAGAACGAGGAGATATGAACACCCCCAAATGTGAACACTGTTAATCAGTTCCATTTGTTTCTTTTACTTTATGAAAAGACCTCTGAGATGTGAACGATCTCTAATGTTAATTCTTTTGCCCTCAAAGGTGTTTCCATCACAAAGGTTGCACTGTACTCAAGTGCTAGAAAACAGATGATTCTTCCTGGAGTAAAGAAATTGTGGTTCAATCTCAACCAGTTGATAAAATTGTCACCAGGTGAGTGAGGTGACATTGTCATATCTTCTATGATTCGAAAAACAACTGGATCTATTATTAGGTATTAGTAATAATTGGGGTTTACACATTTTGAAATGCATATTTTTAAGAATGGCTCAAAAATCTGCATGTTTATGTGCATTCTAATTAATATTGATGTTTATCTTTTTGAAAAGCATTCTGTTCAAGAATGGTTTGAAAATCTGCCTATCTATATGTCCCTTCAAATTATAAGTGACATTCCCTTGTAACTGTAAATAGAATTTGTTTGCATCTGTTAACCCTTCCAATGCTGAGGCTACTTTCGTCCAAAAGCACAATGATGAAAACCATCTAAACCCTGTCATGTTGGTATTCATTAGATAATTCACGCTGAGTACTCTCAGATATGTACCCATGTGCCAAGGTTTCAGTCATTTTTCAGGATTTCTGTATGAATTTGTAATGGCCGAATTAGCCACCAGCACCATAAGGGTTATATGTCTTATTACTGTTGTCAATCCCTCATTGCTGATGTCATTTTGTTTTTTGCCAGGTCCCTCTGGATTGCAAGCTCAGGGCGTGTCATCATCCCTGGGGCTGCCCTCGACGCGGATCCCGTCTTTTCGTCAGGACGTGATGAAACTCCAGCACCAGCTGCGGGTCTGCAGCGCCAACCTGCTGAGCTCGCGCAAAGACATACAGGACTGCAAGAACAAACTCACAGAACAGCGCAAGAAAAATCTCGAGCAGGAGCAAAAAATTGTCCAGCAGAACAAGTTGATCAACGATCAGAATAATCGCATTACGGAACAGGACACAAAGATCATGGACCTTAGCAAAAAGGTGCTTGAGTATGATCAAAAGTTTGTGGACTTGATGACGGAAATCACCAAAGTTCGAGACAGTCACAGTAAATTAGAGCAGACCCCATCTGCTTCTACCAGTGGGCGCATAGTGCTGCCCTCTGGGGACAGAGATGACAATGGGAATCGTAATGAAAGAATGGCGAGATCGCAACTTGAGGACACTGAGCGTCAGCCAGTAAGAAAGGGACGAAGTAGGAAACGTAAAATTGAGGATGTACCTTGTAGTAATACAGGACAGAAGAAAACGAGGGGCTCGAGGAAGTGAACTATATTTATAATAGAGAATGCTATAACATATTTCAGCTTAAGGGTTTGATATTAAATAGATCTGCAAGGATGTCCTGAAAAGGAAATGTTTCATTTATGCTAGAGAATTTGTGATAATATGTAGATTCATATGTGTCCTGGAAAGGAATTATTACATTTATGTTAGAAATTCATACCATATATTGCAGCTCAGAGTGTTTATATCAATTCAATCATGATTGTGGCTGCCAAAAAGGCCTGATTATTTTGGTGATACCTTTTGAACGAATGCATTTCAGTGAAGTATTTGAAGGAAGGAGAAAGGTTAATCAGAAGAGAATCTAAGTTTCTCCTTCAAAAAATAAGTTATATTTTGTTTTATAATCAAGTTATCTTCAAAACACCCTGACAACACTTTTCAATGTGCCTCTAGGCATAAACCAGTCAAGTAGCTATGCATGATTGTCCAATAAAGGATATTAATTATGTTTATGGTGTGGAGCATTGTAAGATTTATCATGTTTCAGCATGTTTGTTCCTTATATGAGTTTTTTTTAACCATTCCTGTCTGTAGTGCGCAACACTGTCTGGTTATTTTGGTTGTATCCCCCTAAGGGAAACATTCTTTTCAGGAAATCTTTGAAAGTAGAATTCTTGGTCAGAAAGTAACCAAGAACTCTCTTTTAAATATATTTCTTTTTTAATAAGATTGATTATCAAATTATTTTCAAAAGTAACATAGGTCCTAAGGACGCTTTTCTAGGAGATCTCCAGGCATGAATGGGTTTTAACTACCTAGCCAGCTTTCCAAAGTGGACCCGTGTCAGTGCTCAGTCATTGGGATTCAGGTAGCTCAGTTACACTCTGTTTGCTTCCCTACGGTGCCAGATGCTCAAAGGGCCTGCCCTGATGGTTGTGTGGTCTAAGGCGTTGCCACTGACTGACGGCTAGCTATCTCTCACCATTGCCTGGGTTCGAATCAAGGCCATGGCTTGTCAGAAAGTTACCAGTGACTTGGGGTTAGGCAGTGGCTTTGGTGAAATCATTCAGGCAAAAGCACGATTGAGAAAGTATTTGGGAGTATTTTTACCAGAACATTACCAACAACTCTTCTTTAGATATTTTGTATAACAATTTTTTCTCCAATATCATCAGAGCTATTACAGATCCAGATGACAATTTCTTCTGGAACTTTCATGAATGGGTTGTGTGGGTACCCTATCTCCTGACCCATTTAAAGTGCACTAAACTATATGTGCAATCATTGTCTTAGACATCAGGGCGTTTGGCCATCATTTGGGCATCCAAACCCTCAAAAATCTCTTCAGGGCTCCCAAAGTATTATGTGAAGAATTTCTGAAAAAAGTCAATTTCAAACATGTAATTGAATTTTTCAACTCAATATAAATCCCATAGCATTGTATATGGACATTATGCTTTATTTGATTAAGTAAAAACATGTTTATGTTTGTAATCTGAGTTAATTGGGTTCTACCTTTAAAAAAAAGACACTCAGACATTTTACATCTGTCAATTTTGGGCTCCCAGATTATAAATCCTGGCTAAGACCGTGTGTGCAATATTTACCTGGAGTCAGACATTAAAAGTGACACCTATGAAACTTCAGTCTTCGGTCTGAATGATAATACTGTGTACAAACATTTTTGTTAGGAATATTTTGGAATGTAGTTTATAATCTCATTTTTTGCCATTCTAGCCTTATCCCTGACTAGCCGGTGCCTTTTAATTCTGGAGAGACAGGAGTACTCAGGAAAATATTGACCGACTTAAAATCACTGGCAACTTTCTCACATGCCTCAAGCAGGACTTGAGCTACTGACTCAGGACAGTTATCTTTAAAATAAAATTCCCCTTTTAGCCTATTGCCCTATTATAGCCCACAGCTGCCAAAGGAAGCCTTACAATTACATGTATTGGGAAATCTTGTAGGCAAAAATGTATTTGTGTAAATGAATTGAAGGAGAAATGTTAATCAGAATTTTACCAGCAACTCTCCTTCAGGTATTTTGTAAAATCATTCTTGATCCCAAAGATATTATCAAAAGTAGCACATTCATAAGACAAATATGTGAGGAACTCTTAACCAAGTATGGGTTAAGGTCTTTTTGTGGTTAGAACTGTAGCATATCAATACATCTATCAGAGACATGTGCTTGTCAGGGTCTGAGCCAGTATTTAGGAACTGGATACTAGAAGTTGATTAATCGAAAGATTTTCGGAATCCTTTTTTCAAAGGATACCACACAATGCTTATATTACAACCATAAATATGTATTTACTTATTGAAATAAGGTATCATGTCCTTATATATTGTCTTGGGAATTATATTGAAGTTAGAGAAATTCAAGTTTATGCTTGAAATTAACATTAAGATATTCTAAAGAAATTACTCTCAAAAAAGATTTGGGTAACCTGAGGAGTATTATTTGAGGGTTTGGGTGTCCAAATGACACCCGGATGTCCTACTGGCCAGACCCAAAAATGTTTATATTTTGTAAGAGAAAATGATGTAGGCTTCTCTTCCCTCTTATCTATGGGTTCTATTTCTCAGCGTCTAAAACTAAACATGAAAAATTCAAGTGAATATTTTCTTTTCAAAATTATGTCTTATTCATAAAATGTATCAAACCACCAATGCACTTTGATAATAAATCGATTCTACTAAATACTTAAATCTAGTTTGTGTTCATTTCAGAAACATTTTTGAAAGACGAACGCATTCATGCCATATACTGAATTGCCCAATAAAGGAAAGCAAACTATTTCAATGTTTTGTGTGTCTAAATGATACCCAGATAAACTGCTGGCTAAGACCTTGATTGCTTTTTTGTCATAACAGTTTCAGTTTAATCATTACTGGTTACTGTGATGTGTATTTCTAGTGTTTGGGTATCTAGAAAATAACTTGATACACTGCAGGTTATGGCCCAGGTTTCATTGTATCATTTTGATACTAGCTCAAAGCATATCCAATTTTCTCTGTTGTGTACTTATATGGTTATTATTAAGTTCATGTGATAGGTTTTGACTTTCCATACTTAGTAGCTACAGTCTTGTTGTATTTATAACAAGTCTTTTGTTAGAGAAGGGTCATATGACAAATGTAAACCTATCATTGATGAATTGATATTAAAAGATGTTACAATATTTATGTTACTTGTCTCTATATTGGTGAGCAGTGCTCGGATAAGTGATAATGATGATAATAATAATGATGATAATAATAATGATGATGATGATAATACTAATAATAATGATAATACTACTACTACTACTAATAATAATAATGATAATAATAAACTTGAGTTGACCATCTTAAGAATTTTACATCTGCAAAGTAGTGTTCCAATTAGTATATGATTGCAGTGATTTTCCATTGTTTGAACCGTGAACGGTTCAATACAACCAATAGCAAGTGGCTTATCTGTCCTCCTGGCCGTGCTTGGCTTATCACCTCTGTTAAGGGGTTATTAACCTACTGCTGATTGGCTGATCACATCTGTGGTGAGTCATGGGGTTGTTAACCTACTGCCGATTGGCTGATCATAGCTCTGGTGATTTATGGGGTTATTAACCTACTGCTGATTGGCTGATCACATCTGTGATGAGTTATGGGGTTGTTAACCTACTGCTGATTGGCTGATCATAGCTCTGGTGATTTATGGGGTTGTTAACCTACTGCTGATTGGCTGATCATAGCTCTGGTGGGTTATGGGGTTGTTAACCTACTGCTGATTGGCTGATCATAGCTCTGGTGATTTATGGGGTTGTTAACCTACTGCTGATTGGCTGATCATAGCTCTGGTGATTTACGGGGTTGTTAACCTACTGCTGATTGGCTGATCATAGCTCTGGTGATTTACGGGGTTGTTAACCTACTGCTGATTGGCTGATCATAGCTCTGGTGAGTTATGGGGTTGTTAACCTACTGCTGATTGGCTCATCATAGCTCTGGTGATTAACGGGGTTGTTAACCTACTGCTGATTGGCTGATCATAGCTCTGGTGAGTCATGGGGTTGTTAACCTACTGCTGATTGGCTGATCATAGCTCTGGTGAGTTAGGGGGTTGTTAACCTACTGCTGATTGGCTGATCATAGCTCTGGTGAGTTATGGGGTTGTTAACCTACTGCTTATTTGGCTGATCATAGCTCTGGTGAGTTATGGGGTTGTTAACCTACTGCTGATTGGCTGATCATAGCTCTGGTGAGTTATTGGGTTGTTAACCTACTGCTGATTGGCTTATCATAGCTCTGGTGAGTCATGGGGTTGTTAACCTACTGCTGATTGGCTCATCATAGCTCTGGTTAGTTATGGGGTTGTTAACCTACTGCTGATTGGCTGATCATAGCTCTGGTGAGTAATGGGGTTATTAACCTACTGCTGATTGGCTGATCACATCGGTGGTGAGTTATGGGGTTGTTAACCTACTGCCGATTGGCTGATCATAGCTCTGGTGAGGTATGGGGTTGTTAACCTACTGCTGATTGGCTGATCATAGCTCTGGTGAGTTATGGGGTTATTAACCTAATGCTGATTGGCTGATCATAGCTCTGGTGAGTTATGGGGTTGTTAACCTACTGCTGATTGGCTGATCATAGCTCTGGTGAGTTATGGGGTTGATAACCTACTGCTGAATGGCTGATCACATCGGTGGTGAGTCATGGGGTTGTTAACCTACTGCTGATTGGCTGATCATAGCTCGCATGAGTTATGGGGTTGTTCCCCTACTGCTGATTGGCTGATCATAGCTCTGGTTAGTTATGGGGTTGTTAACCTAATGCTGATTGGCTGATCTCAGCTGTGGTGAGTGATGTGGTTGATAACCTACTGCTGATTGGCTAATCATAGCTCTTGTGAGTTATGGGGTTGTTAACCTACTGCCGATTGGCTGATCATAGCTTTGGTGAGTTATGGGGTTGATAACCTACTGCTGATTGGCTGATCATAGCTCTGGTTAGTTATGGGGTTGTTAACCTACTGCCGATTGGCTGATCATAGCTCTGGTGAGTTATGGGGTTGTTAACCTAATGCTGATTGGCTGATCATAGCTCTGGTGAGTTATGGGGTTGTAAACCTACTGCTGATTGGCTGATCATAGCTCAGGTGAGTTATGGGGTTGTTAACCTACTGCCGATTGGCTGATCATAGCTCTGGTGAGTTATGGGGTTGTTAACCTTCTGCTGATTGGCTGATCATAGCTCTGGTGAGTTATGGGGTTGTTAACCTACTGCTAATTGGCTGATCATAGCTCTGGTGAGTTTTGGGGTTGTTAACCTACTGCTGATTGGCTGATCATAGCTCTGGTGATTTATGGGGTTGTTAACCTACTGCTGATTGGCTGATCATAGCTCTGGTTAGTTACGGGGTTGTTAACCTACTGCTGATTGGCTGATCATAGCTCTGGTGAGTTATTGGGTTATTAACCTACTGCTGATTGGCTGATCATAGCTCTGGTGAGTCATGAGGTTGTTAACCTACTGCTGATTGGCTGATCATAGCTCTGGTGATTTATGGGGTTGTTAACCTACTGCTGATTGGCTGATCACATCGGTGGTGAGTCATGGGGTTGTTAACCTACTGCTGATTGGCTGATCACATCGGTGGTGAGTCATGGCGTTGTTAACCTAATGCTGATTGGCTGATCATAGCTCTGGTGAGTTATGGGGTTGTTAACCTACTGTTGATTGGCTGATCACAGCGGTGGTGAGTCATGGGGTTGTTAACCTAATGCTGATTGGCTGATCATAGCTCTGGTGAGTTATGGGGTTGATAACCTACTGCTGATTGGCTGATCATAGCTCTGGTGAGTTACGGGGTTGTTAACCTACTGCTGATTGGCTGATCACATCGGTGGTGAGTCACGGGGTTGTTAACCTACTGCTGATTGGCTGATCATAGCTCTGGTTAATTATGGGGTTGTTAACCTACTGCTGATTGGCTGATCATAGCTCTGGTGAGTTATGGGGTTGATAACCTACTGCTGATTGGCTGATCATAGCTCTGGTGAGTTATGGGGTTGTTAACCTACTGCTGATTGGCTGATCACATCTGTGGTGAGTCATGGCGTTGTTAACCTACTGCCGATTGGCTGATCATAGCTCTGGTGAGTTATGGGGTTGTTAACCTACTGCTGATTGGCTGATCATAGCTCTGGTGAGTTATGGGGTTATTAACCTACTGCTTATTGGCTGATCACATCGGTGGTGAGTCATGGGGTTGTTAACCTACTGCTGATTGGCTGATCACATCGGTGGTGAGTTATGGGGTTGTTAACCTACTGCTGGTTGGCTGATCCCATCTGTGGTGAGTCATGGCGTTGTTAACCTACTGCCGATTGGCTGATCATAGCTCTGGTGAGTCATGGGGTTGTTAACCTACTGCTGATTGGCTGATCATAGCTCTGGTGAGTTATGGGGTTATTAACCTACTGCTGATTGGCTGATCATAGCTTTGGTGAGTTATGGGGTTGTTAACCTACTGCTGATTGGATGATCATAGCTCTGGTGAGTTATGGGGTTGTTAACCTACTGCTGATTGGCTGATCATAGCTCTGGTGATTTATGGGGTTGTTAACCTACTGCTGATTGGCTGATCATAGCTCTGGTGAGTTATGGGGTTGTTAAAGTACTGCTGATTGGCTGATCATAGCTCTGGTGAGTTATGGGGTTGTTTACCTAATACTGATTGGCTGATCACATCTGTGGTGAGTAATGGCGTTGTTAACTTACTGCCGATTGGCTGATCACATCTGTGGTGGATGAATGGGTTGTTTACCTATTGCTGATTGGCTGATCACAGCTGAGGTTAGTTTGCCAACCTTCCATGGCTTGAACAATAAGGATTTACTGCAATCTGGTTCTAGTTTGATGTCACATATCAATTGAGCATAATATGAAAATGGTAAACGGAAGTTCAGCAATTTTATTTTTGCAAAGTGTGTTAATTTATTTCATTTATTTCTTATATTGGAGCATGTAAAGATGAAATAGTATATTTATAATTATGTACTGATAAGAACTCTCCGAAGGTGTTCCTACACATAAGTCAGATGTTCATATCATGAAAATAATCATACTTATTTATACCTAGATGCAAATAATATGATTATGAGTGTCCTTTTCTTGATATAATTGTCATTGTCATAAATCATGCTTGCCTTTATGTAATGACATATTCATCATAAGTGCAAGTGTCTTTTTAATGATAAAATTATCATTACTCAAACTGGTTTTTGTGTAGTGATATATGCATCACTGTTCATGTTCAAACTGTTCATGCTTGAAAAATGTTTCATGTTTGAAAAGTGCTGCAATTAAAATTACCAATACCAAGCACAATGTGAGTGTCTTTTCTTAGCATTAGTGATGGGAAATGCAGTACAGTGTGTCGTGGATTCATAGATATTATCAAACAATGCTTGTATTGTTATCTTTTGCAAATCAGGAAATAAAGGAAAGGCCTTTTTTCTAAATAAGAAAGTGTATTAATGAAAATAAACTGTTGATAAAACAAGAAAAGTTGATTTTATTTCAATACTTCAACCCAATAGTTATATTGATTCATTGAGCACCTCATTATGTATACTTTTGAAATAAATGAATTATCCTTTAAAAATAACATATCAAAATAATAGGGAGAGTGATCTTTAAGCAAGGACCGAATTGTTTCCTACTGAAATATTATATTAATATTGGAAAATGTCATGGGATTTGTGAATTCAGGTATCTGAGAATTTTAAATCTCGAAAGTGGTATCATTGCATTCTTAGCCCTTATGCTGCTGGGGGCTAATTTGTCTAATACAAAATAATGCAAAAATCCAGAAAAATGACTGAAACCCTGGCAAATGGGTACTCATATGAGAGTACTCAGCGAGAGCTTTCCAATGAATACAAACATGACAGGGTTTAGATGGTTTTCAAAAATCTTTGCATTCATGTGCTTTGGACGAAAGTAGCCTCAGCATTGGAAGGGTTAAGATTCAAGTCCAGTTGCTTTGGTAATTGTATTTAAGTATTGATTCATTTCACACATTTACTAGCATAAAGGATTCTCAAAACATTTGAATATGAATAGTGGGTTTATGCTACACAACATTTCAGTTCACTTTTGTATACTTTCTGAAAACGCTGTTTTGTTCAGACATTATAGTCACCACATGCATGAATGGTTTAAATGATACAACAATGACAAAAACATCAACAATTTCTTAATGGAAAATCATGTGAATGATTGTTTATTATTTTTATCAGTACTGCAACAGCATATGAAATTATACATAGCGATCATCAATGAATTTCTTCGCTCAAGTATATTGAAATGGGATGGCTTTTCCAATTACAGAGGCTTTCAAAGGATTTGCAAACTCCCTTTTACAATACTTCATTAAGAAATGTCTACAAATGTGTTTATTGTAGTGACCATCAGCCAACAAGACAACTACAAAAAGCTGGCCCTCCTGAATATTGCCATATTCACAACAGTTCTAGTCAATATCATGCTTCCATTTCAGAAAAGGATAAATTGTGAATATTTTCTCAAGATTTATTTCATAATGTTAAATGTCCCATTTTTTTCAATGCCAAAACAAGAGGGCCATTTCATGTGCTACACACCTATCACTTTGGGATTAGACTTCATGGTCCTTCAGGGGCATTTGCCCCTGAAGCATGTTTTTTTGCAACCAAATGTTAAATTATATAAGCGAAATCTGCGAATGGGCAGCAACTGTCAACAGGAACACTTTGAGATTTTTTTCTTTTTCTATCTCCCCCTATTTATCCCAATAGTTCCCCAAAGTGCATCACAGAGCACATATTTTTTATGTTTTTTTGGTCCCGAGAGTATGTATGCTCTCAATTAATTGTGAGAGATTTTTCACAATGTAGTAGGGGCAAAAAGGTACCAAAGATCTCGTTCACAATAGGTAATGTTCTAATATAAGAGGTGTTATCATATCTTTAAGGTTTTCTTTCATGCAGTATATGTAAACAGAACACTTAGTAAAATATAGGAAATGCTCACTTTTTGTGAGATACATGATGTAATAGTAGTGATGTTATCTACAGTATGAATGGAATAACGGCTTTCCTCTGCTTGGGGTAGTCTTCAAAATTTTCAAGGTAATATCTGAAAATACCAAAAGTATTTTTTTCAATGTACAATATTAGGAGAAGGAAAAATAATTGATACTAGTAAATATGAGGAGTGGGAAAACGATAATGTCACCACAAATGACAAATCTTGAACTTTGTTGTAAATTTATACTCTTTTCCCAATGTCATTTAAACGCATGAAAAACTTATGAGAAAAGTAAGTTACAATAGTATTGAGAATTATGTGACTTTTGTCTGAAAAAGATATGTTCCCCAGTGGTAATCAATACATAGTAGTTTAAGAACATTGTTCTATGTATATTTGTAAATAAACTTGACATTTATCAATATCTTGATATGATGAATACACCGTATGTGTATGTATATAAGATAAAAGTTTTCCTAGATATTTTTTGCCAAATAATGAAATACCAGAGCCTCATTACAAGGTTTTAGAATTACAGTGCACTTACTTTTTTTAGGGAAGCATACATTTGAGTAATACGTAGTAATTTAAACCTGTTTACCTTAATATGACCACCGGTTTATATCACAGAGCGGTTTTCCTTAGGAGCGTCTCATGTATACAAGAAGCAGATTCTATTTATATAATTTTTTTGGCAAAAGACATGTGGACGGATCTAGTGAGAGTTGTACGCCTTTAGTTCATCAGCCTTTGATCATACCTATTAAACCGTCCGAATAATATAAATTTAATTCCTCAGACCATTTGGTTGTTGGGACAGCCTCCTGTGCTGTGAATACAAGTTTCAAACAACTTTTCTAATAGGGCTGCCCGTTCTTTGTGAGTAGAGAGTATATATTGAGATGTTGACTTACCTTTTAATTAGAATAGGCCCTGTTGTCTCATGCTCCGTAAAATATAAACTTTATAACTTAGTCAACTTAGCTATTGCGGCACCCACTTGTGTGGTGGATAGAATGTCTATATAAATATTTTAATGTGTTTGGAACAAATCCTGGTGTTAAAACAATGTTCTCATTTTCTTCCAGGTCCACACAATGTGAAGTATGGTGAATTTAGATTCTTCCAAAAACGATTTTTTTACCTTGGACAACTTGGCCATTTTGGGATACTTTCATGTAGTGGATAGAACTATATAAAGATTTTGTCTTAGGACCTGATCCTATGCTTCCAGAGAATATATATGTTATACCTAAGACAACTTGGCTACTGGGGCAACTCCCTGTGTGAGAACGCTATTTATAAATATATATATATAGACCTCCTTGTGGTGGGTACAGGCCCGGGGTCCTATGTTACAGAAAGGGAAGAGGGAGATACATTGCTATTGACTAACTTGTGCTGTGAGCACTCATTACAGAAAGTGAAAGTGAAGAGGGGATACACTATTACAGACTTCCTTGTGGTGAGAGCGGGCCCGGGGTCCTATGTTACAATAAGTGAAAGGGGAAATACATCGTCACAGACTTACTTGTGGTGTGAGCACTCATTACAGAAAGTGAAAGTGAAGAGGGAGAAATATTACTATTGGCTTACTTGTGGTGTGAGCACTCATTACAGAAAGTGAAAGTGAAGATACTTAATTATAGACTTACTTGTGGTGAGAGCAGGCCGGGGGTCCTATGTTACAGAAAGTGAAGAGGGAGATAAATAATTATAGGCTTACTTGTGGTGGGTACAGGCACAGGGTCCTATGCTACAGAAAGTGTAACGGGAGATACATTGTCATAGACTTAATTGTGGTGTGAGCACTCATTACAGAAAGTGAAAGTGAAGAGGGCGATACATTGTAATATATTTACTTGTGGTGTGAACATGCCCGGGGTCCTGTGTTACAGAGGGTGAGGAGTGCGAAGGCAAAGGCCGGTAGAGATGAACATGCCAGGGCGAAGCCAAACCACTCCATGATCTCACCGAAGAAATTAGCACCCGATACATACTCAAACATTCCACCTGAAATTAGTAGGTATGAGAAAAAGTAATACTAGTAATATGCACGGGTTCCTGTATATAATACACATGTTTAAACAAAATGACTGAATGACTTTAAGCCCATTTCAGTTCTTTGACAATTATAAAGAGAGTGAGAAATTACACCATACACATACTATCAAACTTTTTTTTTTCAATAACACTTTTATTCAGTTCTTGCATAAAAAGAAAAACAGGTGTCACATACATAATATTTTGTTGTAATTTTAGCAACATAATCATACAGAGAAAATAGATACAGGGAAGAACAATACTACTACGATTGATGTATTGTAGGTAGATAATGCAAATAATACAATGTCTTGCTAGAAGTGACAAATTGTGTTTATTATGCTATTTTGTATTTAAAGAAATTCAATAATAAAGACCATTTTCTTTCGAAAAGATGCCTTTTGTCCTTTATAATACTGTTGTAGTAATCATGATTGAAAACTTGTTTTAAATTTACTTGTACCTGTAAGAGAGTGGGGGGTCTGCAGTCCAATGGGCAACTTGGAGAGGTTAGTTTTGTCACTTGCCAATAGGTGGCAGGCCGACATCAAGTGCAGCAGCAGGGAATGGCTGAAGCAGCATGTTAGTGGGGTAGTGGGGAGGCTAAGAGCCAAAAATTGAGCGAATCGTTCACTTTTTTGACAAAAGTGTGAAAATTGGCACAGTTGTACTTTGGACAATGTAGAATCATTTAAAGCCGGGTACCCACCCAGCTTGCCATGGTAACCAGCGCCATATTGGATTTCAAAATGGCCGCCACAAAAATCTGTTTTTCTTCATATCTCAGCCTTAAAGTATGGTAGAAACAAGATCTAAGTGTCTAAAACCATGTTTTATGGGTTGTAGAATCAATTTATGACATATTTAGGACCCTAAGATGTCGGCCATCTTGAATTCCAAGATGGCCGACAGGATAAAACTTAATTTTTTCCTACCAATTTTCATTTAATTCTTGCCAAATATGATTTTATCTCTCTGTTTATTCTTAGAAATGCTATTTTTATTTCAACATTTATTATTTGGGAAATAAGTGTCTTCTGAGGATGTCAATCCTGACTTTGTTCGACAGAGTAACTCACCACTGCTGTAAGCTTGACCAGCAACATGTAAAGATTTACTGGCATTGCTAGTTCTTACTAAATAAAAAAATTGTAAAAGTTGGCACAGTTGTACTTTGGACGATGTAGAATCATTTAAAGCCAGATACCCACCCAGGTTGCCATGGTAACCAGTGCCATATTGGATTTCAAAATGGCCGCCACAAAAATCTGTTTTTCTTCATATCTCAGCCTTTAAGTATGATAGAAACAAGATCTAAGTGTCTGAAACCATGTTTTATGGGTTGTAGAATCTATTTATGACATATTTAGGACCCTTAGATGTCAGCCATCTTGAATTCCAAGATGGCCGACAGCAGAAATCTTTATTTTGTCCGTATAAACTTGTTTTAATTCATGCAAAATATGATCTTATTTCTCTGTTTTGTTCTTAGAAAAGCTATTTTTATTTCAGAATTTATTATTTGGAAAAATGAGTGTCTTCTGAGGATGTCAATCCTGACTTTGTTCATCAAAGTAATGATATTTAGGAGGTTTTTGTGTTGTGCTTTGGAAATTGCTCTGATGCAAAAAATGCCATAGAAATGTCCTAACTCGATCACCACTGCTGAAAGCTTGACCAGCAGCATTTGAAGATTTACTGGCATTGCTATCTTTAATTAAAAATATATATATAAAAATTGGCACGGTAGTACTCTGGACCATGTAGAATCATTTGAAGTAAGGTACCCACCCAGGTTGCCATGGTAACCAGCGCCATATTGGATTTCAAAATGGCCACCACTAAAATATGTTTTTCTTCATATCTCAGCCTTAAAGTATGGTAGAAACAAGATCTAAGTGTCTAAAACCATGTTTTATGGGTAATAGAATCTATTTATGACATCTATAGGACCCTTAGAAGTCAGCCATATTGGATTCCAAGATGGCCGACAGCAGAAATCTTTATTTTCTTCATATTTCTTATTTGATTCATGCTGAATATGACTTTATTTTATCTGATTCTTCTAACAAATGCTATTTTCATTTCATATTTATTTTTGGGGAGAGTCAGAGTTTTCTGAGGATGTCAATCCTGACTTTGTTCATCAAAGTTATGAGATTGATAAGACTATTGTGTTGAGCTTTGGAAAATGCTCTGATTACTAAAAAGAAAGTTACTTAAGTTGGGACAGTTATACTTTAGACCATGTAGAATCATTTAAAGTCAGGTACCCACCTAGGTTGCCATGGTAAACAGCACCATATTGGATTTCAAAATGGCCCCCACTAAAATGTGTTTTTTAATGTCATTTAAAGTCAGGTACCCACCTAGGTTGCCATGGTAAACAGAACCATATTGAATTTCAAAATGGCCGCCACTAAAATGTGTTTTTAGTGTCATTTTAAGTCAGGTACCCACCTAGGTTGCCATGGTAAACAGCACCATATTTGATTTCAAAATGGCCACCACTAAAATGTGGTTTTTAGTGTCTAAAACTATGTTTTATGGGTTATAGAATCAATTTATGACACATTCTGGATCCTACGATGTCAGCTGTATTGGATTCCAAGATGTCAGACATCAGAAATCTTTATTTTTCTTCATACTTTTTATTTGATCCATGCCAAGTATGATTTTATTTCAGTGTTTGTTTCTAGAAATGCCTCCTTTCACACCCCTTTCCCTTTCTACCCTTCTTTCTTCTTCATCATTTTTTAAACCCCTTCTCCAACTGTTCTGGCTAGTATGATTCCCCAACCAAACCTACTTTTTCCTTGAGCTGCTCCACCCCCTTTGCCCATTCAGACCCTCACCTATATCAGAAATGGTAAAATAAAACCTCTAGTGATACTGAAAATGTCATAGATGAATTCCTGGTCCCTGATAATGTTGGTATAGACACCAACATTGTTTTGCTAGGTTATTTAGAACTAAAGTTATGCGGAAAAAACATAATTTCACATGGCGGCCATCTTGAAATCCAAAATGGCCGCCTTCTTGATGCTATTTTCCATATCAGAAATAGAAAACATGGTTTAAGACACTAAGACTATTTCTGTACGTACTGTAGGTCGCTCAGTGCAACTGTTTCTAACCACCTTTTCATTATAGTTATCTGGAGCCAAATACAGTTGTATGAAGCTGAACAGCTTCTTCCCCTGTCCAACTGCCTCCATATGTGAAAAAAGCCATTTTGTGGTCAAATATGGTGAAATAAAACCTCTAGTGAAACTGAAGATGTCATAAATGAATTCCTGGTCCCTGAAAATGTTGGTATAGAAACCAACATTGTTTAGCTAGGTTATTTAGAACTAAAGAAAAACATAATTTCACATGGCGGCCATCTTGAAATCCAAGATGGCCGCCTTCTTGATGCTATTTTCCTTATCAGAAATAGAATCCTTACCCCATAAAACATGGTTTTAGACACTGAGACTGTATTTCTGTTACATTTTAAGGCAGAAATATGGCGAGAAGGAGACTTCAAAGGCGGCCATTTTAAAATAATTCAAGATGGCCGCCGGTTACCATGGCAACCAAGATGGGAGGCGGCCATCTTGTTTTCAAAGAGCAGAAATGAGCAGAAATTCATAAATACCTCCAAATTAACCCCTAAAAGTTACAGACATTACATACTACACAATTACCCTTGAATACCATTCAGAAAAAGGTGTTGATGTTGTGCCCAAAATTATCTAAGTTCAAACAAAACACTTAGTTTAAGCCATTATTATGAAAAGACACACTTTGGCATTTATTAGATTGCCTGGTTACCATAGTAACGGAAGAACGAACAAACCGGCTTGTGTTAAACTAGCATACAGTTGTTGCCAATGAAATCATGTTTGCTAGTTGCATTTAAAAAAGAAACAATATTATCAAACAAAACTTCCAAAAAATCATTATTTTTTGTCATTTCTCCATTGAAAATGTTCTGTTGCTATGGCAACCAATGATATTCACGATGAGTTATATCCTAATTTTGTTTGTGGTAATAGGGAAATTGTATTTGGACCAAATTTATTGCAACTAATCAAAGAGACAACTTCTAAAAATCCAGTATAACACAAACTGCATATTTTCAGCTTTTTGGGCATTATAATGAAATTTGCCTTGTTGCCATGGCAACCTTGGGAATAACAAACTCAATATGTTCTCAATATTGTGTCACATAGTGTACATACTAACTAGATTAAAATTAAGTGATGATAACATTTTTAAAGATGCATTTTTGATATGAAAATATACCAATATCATCAATTTTAGTGAACTTGTCATAATATGAAGTCCTGTTGCCATGGCAACCGAGACTATTTAATGAATATTTTTACTCAACTTTTTTTTCTGGTATTGAAGTTAATACATTTACTTCAGATTCATTGCACTCTATCAAAGAACTACTGTTGAAAACCCAATATTACAAAAATCACATATTTTTGGCTTTTTCCCGCCAAAATTCCTCGTTACCATGGCAACCAACAAAAATTTTAAGTGGGTCTTCATCTTATTTTGATTAGTACTTGAAGGGCTATACATGTGCGAAATTTGGTGCTTTTCCCAATAAATTAACCATATTTTCACAAATCCGCTGGACTATGAAGCAAGTATGGCAGACTGTCAATTGCACTGGTAAGTGGCGCCATCTCCTGAGTGACACATGAACTACGCCTGTTCTGGCTGCAGTCCCCAAGTTGCCCATTTCGATTGATAGATTGTTTTTTTGGCAATCAGTATTATAATGTTGATTTGAGAAGAGTTTTCCAAATCGCCCAGATTTTTTTTCCTGTCTGTTAAGTGGTAATCAATCATACCTAATGATCTGATCCATGTTTCCACTTTGGACCACAAATCTCGCACTCTCAAACAGTCGACAAGCATATGGAAATTACTGTCATTATCATTATCACATATAGAACAGGTGGCATCATCTTTGATTCTGCACTTAACTAAAACATCATTGGTAAAAAATCTATAATGCAACGTTCTGAATTGAGTATATTTCAAATAAATATCATCTATCATTCTGTGTGTACTGAGAAAGGATGTTCTCACTTTGTATGGACTAATAATAATGTCTCCCTTGGTAAACGATTTTTGACAAATGTTTTGTAAAATATCTGATTGTTTACCAATAAGGGATTTATATAATTGAGATACTCCCTTTGTGTCTCTACAAAGAATGATATTTAGTAAGTAGTTAGTAGGTTTTGCGACATTTGTAGATGGTTTCTCTCTGTTGTCTAAAAAGAATTTTATTGTCATAGCAAAACCTCCATATTCTAGGAAATTTGAAGTCAAATTGTACTTACTCTGGAAATCTTCCAAAGAATATATCTGCCCCTTCTCATTCAGAACGTCGCTTATAGTAGTTATGCCCTTCTTTAACCAAGCTGGTTTAATTGGTAATCTCAAAACATTATTATACCAAAGGGGCGTAGTACATATTAAAGATAAGTCATTACAAATTGAACTTTTATATAATAACTTTAATCCCTTTAGGACATCTTGCCAAAAGGGTATTTGAACAATCTCTAACATTCTTTCAACAAAGTCAGGTCCATAATAAAAAATATCATGGAAATCTTCCATGTCCAAGAAGACCCTCCACTTCCCTTTAGAAGTCAAGTATCTTCTTAGCCATCCAAGCTTTAATGACTTATCAAATAAACTCAAATTATGTAACTTTAAACCACCTTCAGAAATATCAGCTTCTAAGATGTGTTTACTAAATTTAGCAGGTTTGTCACTCCATATAAAAGAATAGAATATTGATTCTATCTTCTTTATTGTATTTGGGTTAGGGCTTGGCAGGGACAGGAGGATGTGTGTTATTTTGGACAGCAAAAGCGATTTAACAATGGTAACCTTTCCATAAGGAGTAAGTTTCCTTGTACTCCAAGTTCTGATAAGTTTTTTTATTTTCTCTATTTTAAGTTCTAGGTTGATTTCAGTTAATTCGTTTAGTTTGAAAACATCATATTGAATGCCTAGAACTTCAAAAGAGTGTGTCCATTTTAACCCGAATTGACCTTCCCAAGGTATCCGCCTGTCCCGTGATCCCCCAATTTTAATAACTTTAGTTTTGTCTTTATTAATTGCAAGACCTGACATTCTATTAAACCATCTCAGTACATCCATGACACATTTCAAGGAATTCTTGTCCTCTTTTAGAAAAATGGTCGTGTCATCGGCGTACTGGGACAGTTTAATCTCAGTATCACCTATTTTTATACCTTTTATATCTGGATTTTCTCTTATGATGTGAGAGAGAACCTCGGCACATATGATAAACAGGTATGGAGAGATGGGATCCCCTTGGCGACACCCTCTAGAGAGTTCAACATTTTCAGAAAAATGGCCATTTTGTTCAATTCTAGAGAATGAGTCTTTTTGAAGAAGTTTAACCGAGTTAACTATGAAATCCCCAAAGCCAAATAAATTCAGACAATATTCTATAAAATTTCATTCTATGGTGTCAAAAGCTTTGGCGTAGTCTACTATTATTAAGAGTCCATCTACTGAATGTGATTCACAATAATCTAATGTATCAGTTAAGAGGCGAGTGTTTTCCCCCAAGAATCTTCCTAATATAAAACCAGTTTGATCTGGATTGATAATTTGACATAAAATTGGTTTAATGCGGCTTGATATTATAGCTGAAAAGAATTTGTACACTGAATTTAAAAGAGTTAATGGTCTCCAGTTTTTGAGAGTGTTTCGTTCCTTTCCGGCTTTTGGGATACATGTTATAGTACCTTAAATGGTTGATGGGGTGAAATGTTTATTTTTAATAGCTTCTTCATATAATCTCAAGATCCAGTGTTTTAGTTCACGGTGGAAGAATTTGAAAAATTCATTAGAGAAGCCATCCGGGCCAGGGGCTTTATTGTTTTAACTATTTTTAATAGCTGTCTCTAATTCCATCAGAGAAATTGGTGTATTAATTAGGTCTTTGGAAGATTCACTTATATGGGGTATATTGTCTAAAAAGTGGGAATATCTAGAATTCGAAACCTGAGTGGTATAAGTTGTACTAAAGAGGTCTGAATAAAATTCTTTTTGAAGTTTTAGAATCATATATGGATCAGTGATTGTTTAGTCAGCGTTTAATTTTAGTTCTGCAATATTCTTATTTAAATAAAAAATTTTTTCAAGATTTAAGAAGTATTTAGAGGGCTTTTCCCAGTCTTTAATGTGCTGATATCTAGATCTTATTTGGTGTCCTTTTAATTTATCTTCTCTTATAGATTGTAGTTGAACATTGAGATTAGTTAGTTCTTCAAGTTTATTATTAATATTTATATCATAACAATCTATTTCAATTTCTAGTTGTGTTATACTATCTATAAGTTCAGATTCTAGTTTATTTGTCTTTCTGGATAAATTCTTTGAAAATGTTATTGTTTCTCCTCGAATTTGACACAATAAGTTATTTAAGAATAAGCTATCTGATATTTTTAATTCAAGAGTTTCTCCATGATCTCTATTTATAAATTCAGGTGAATAAATTGGAATTGAATATAGAATTTTATTTAGATTTATGGTAGTTTTTATTAATTTTATATAATCAGTATTAGTTAGTAGTTTATTGTTGAATTTCCATGAGCCTTTACCTCTTGGGTGTTTATCTATATTTAATTTAAGTGAAATTTGATTATGGTCGCTCCTATATGCGTTATTTATATTAGAATCTGGAGCAAAGGCTAATACATCTTGGGAGATTATAAAATAATCTAAACGTGCTCTTTTAAAAGGTTTTTTAGTACCCCAAGTGTATCTTTTACTATTCTGATTCTGTTCTCTCCATATGTCAATAAATTTATTTTTTTGAAAAAGATTATTTTATATTTCTCTGGGCATTATAATTATAAGTATCTTCCGTGGTTATAGTCTGGCAGCTTATGTAGTTTCCGTGGGAAGTTCATGTTAATTGTTGGAGACATGGTGTTTCTAGACCAATTTTGGATGAGGACTTCAAAAAAATATGTCTCCAATTTTTCGACTAACTTTTCAAGGTCAAATGTCAAGGTCAAAGTTCAAAATCCTTAGAATGCCTTGTTTGGACCTGAAACAAGCTGCATTTGATAAGAAACTCGATTTATTTGGGTGAAATACAATCAATCAGTGAGTTTTATAGTATCTTTCAAAACAAAGTTTAAATCTGAGGTCAATAAGTACATTTTTAAATAAAGGTCAAAGGTCAAATCAGTGAAAAATGCCTTGTTTGGACAAGAAATGAGCTGCATTTGATTAAAGTTGGTTAGAAACCAGATTTTATGATGAGACACACTTTTTCAGTAAATTTCATTAAAGCACACTTCATATTTTCCATCTCAAAGATTATATCTAAGGTCAATGAGTCCATTCAAAGGTCAAGAACAACAGTCAGAATGCAGGAAAATGTCTTGCACGTACCGGATACAAGCTGCATTTGATTCAATTTGATTAGAAACCAGCTGTTTAGGATGAAATACACTTAATGATAAGTGAATTTCATACATAAAGCTTCATTTCTTTGCTCAGTAAAGTTTAAATCTGAGGTCAATAAGTACATTTTTGAATAAAGGTCAAAGGTCAAATCAGTGAAAAATGCCTTGTTTGGACAAGAAATGAGCTGCATTTGATTAAAGTTGGTTAGAAACCAGATGTTATGATGAGACACACCTTTTCAGTAAATTTCATTAAAGCACACTTCATATTTTCCATCTCAAAGATTATATCTAAGGTCAATGAGTCCATTCAAAGGTCAAGATTAACAGTCAGAATGCAGGAAAATGTCTTGCACGTACCGTATACAAGCTGCATTTGATTCAATTTGGTTAGAAACCAGCTGTTTAGGATGAAATACACTTAATGATGAGTGAATTTCATACATAAAGCTTCAGTATTTTACTCAGTAAAGTATAAATCTGAGGTCAATAAGTACATTTTTAAGTAAAGGTCAAAGGTAAAATTATTGAAAATGCCTTGTTATGACAGGAAATGAGCTGCATTTGATAACAGTTGGTTAGAAACCAGATTTTATGATGAGATACACTTTTCCAGTAAAAAATCTATTACACTCCATATTTTCCACCTCAAAGATTATATCTAAGGTCAATGAGTTCATTCAAAGGTCAAGATCAACTGTCAAAATGCAGGAAAATGTCTTGCATGGACCGGATACAAGCTGCATTTGATACAATTTGGTTAGAAACCAGCTGTTTAGAATGAAATACACTTTTCCCGTAAAACTATATCCACACACACTTAGTGTTGTCCAGAGTATTGAATCAAGGGTCAAAGTCCAGGTCAAATGTTTGATATGTAGGTCAAAATCCAGCAAAAATATCCTGTATTGGCACTTTCTTGAACTTATTCAAGTCCTCCATTCAACAGTAGTGATTGAATCTAAGACAAAGTCATGGTCAATCGTTACAAACCTAATGCACCAGTCACTGTGGTTCTGGAAACCAATTGGTATTCTAACAACACTATTGGGACCTACTACAATACCGTGGTCCATTCACAAAATTTTCAAAGCTGCAACGGGCAGAATGGGAATTTTGACCAAGACCAGCCCATTTTCTTTCTGGAATTCTGTCAGTAATATGGCTCGACATGGAGGGCCTGGGACAAGAAAAAAAATTCAAAATGGAAGGGCAGGTGCGTTTGCCTTAAATGGCAAGTATGATTTCATCAAGTAACTTCAGAGATATCATTGCTCAAATGAAATGCAATATTTCTTTTTCTACTGTAAAACTTTAACTTTAAAGGTAAAGGTATTCGGTTTATAGCCTTGTATGCACCAAAATGTTCACACAACCTTCCTTCCCTAGCAGGCCTGTACACACGAAAACCATTTCAATACCCTGAGGGATATTCCAGAGCAGCTGGCAGCCTATATAGCACGCAAGCTCTAAGCACTGCCTTGTTAATGCTAGGTACCCATTTTGCAGCTGGGTTGACTGAGGCAATGTAGATTATCATACCTCACTTGAAGATCCTAAGCCGTGATTGGCTTACAAGGGTTGGACATTCCATCATGTCCACCAACGAAATGTCCACCGGCAAAATGTCCACCGTTGTCACTAGTGACTCCTAGTTGGGATTGTGTGAATCACCAGTCATCTGTGACCTTGACATTGTAGCAGACACTCTTTCCTATGGCACCAGCGGATCTACCGGCAGTCATTGTTGTTTTCATTGATATTTTACCAAATTGGGGTTTTGTTCGATATGATGAAACACATATGCCATGCCAGTGTGGGTATCCTGATGGAATGTATCCCCTCAGGAGGATGGTTTTCGGGAAAACCATCCTCCCTCTGGGAGACATTCCATCAGGATACCCACACTGGCATGGCATATTTGTATAATATACTGTCTTGCCCAAGGACATGCCATAGTGCCCAGGTAGGGAATTGAACCAGCGACCTATTGATTATTAGTCCAACACCTAACCAACTTAGCTACTTCGTCCCCATGGTGAAACCACTATAGAAAGAACCAGTTAATTTATTATCTGTATGGAACAAACAGAAACGTCACTTTCATCTGTGAGGAAAATGGGTGAGTGGAAATGGCGCCAAGATATCTGCCAAAAATATGGCTAAGTAATAGATATCCATTGTATGGTTCTCCACATCCATGTACCTTGTTCAGGGAAGGTAATAAATGTGTCAGGCCGGTATAACTTCAAGAAAGTGCCCATACAAGATATTTTGATGGGTTCTGACCTACCTTTCCTTGCCACCATTTGATATTTATGGTTATACTAGTGCTATGAAGGCACCACTGTAAACAGAGTGAGTGTAAAGTTGAACTTATTCCTTAAATAAGAACTTTTCATAAATAACGATTATAGTCTTCTCCTCAGTGAATGAAATCTATAAAAGATTGATAATGGTCTTTCTTCCAGGGTTGTTTCACATTTGACCTGGTCTTTGACCCTTGATTCAATACTCTGGACAACACTAAGTGTGTGTGGCTATAGTTTTACTGGAAAAGTGTATTTCATCCTAAACAGCTGGTTTCTAACCAAATTGTATCAAATGGAGCTTGTATCCGGTCCATGCAAGACATGTTCCTGCATTCTGACAGTTTGAATGAACTCATTGACCTTAGATATAATCTTTGAGGTGGAAAATATGGAGTGTAATAAAAAACTTACTGAAAAAGTGTATCTCATCATAAAGTCTGGGTTCTAACCAACTGTTATCAAATGCAGCTCATTTCCTGTCCAAACAAGGCATTTTTCACCGATTTTACCATTGACCTTTATATAAAAATGTACTTATTAACCTCAGATTTAAACTTTACTGAGCAATAAAAATGAAGCTTTATGTATGAAATTCACTTATCATTAAGTGTATTTCATCCTAAACAGCTGGTTTCTAACCAAATTGAATCAAATGCAGCTTGTATACTGTACGTGCAAGGCATTTTCCTGCATTCTGACTGTTGATCTTGACCTTTGAATGGACTCATTGACCTTAGATATAATCTTTGAGATGGAAAATATGAAGTGTGCTTTAATGAAATTTACTGAAAAAGTGTGTCTCATCATAAAATCTGGTTTCTAACCAACTTTAATCAAATGCAGCTCATTTCTTGTCCAAACAAGGCATTTTTCACTGATTTGACCTTTGACCTTTATTTAAAAATGTACTTATTGACCTCAGATTTAAACTTTGATTTGAAAGATACTATAAAACTCACTGATTGATTGTATTTCACCCAAAAAATCGAGTTTATCAAATGCAGCTTGTTTCAGGTCCAAACAAGGCATTCTAAGGATTTTGAACTTTGACCTTGACATTTGACCTTGAAAAGTTAGTCGAAAAAATTGGAGACATATTTTTTTGAAGTCCTCATCCAAAATTTGTCTAGAAACACCATGTCTCCAACAATTAACATGAACTTCCCACGGACCCCCTTTTTTCCTACATAAGCTGCCTGACTATTAGTGCAATATTCCAATCACCAACAATAATGGTATAGTCTTGGTTAAAATTGTCTATTTTTTTAAATAAGTTTTCATACCATGTTGGGTTGTCATTATTGTGTCCATATACATTTACAATTAATAAAGGTATTGAATTATTTATTGTTAACTTTAATATTATATATCTACCATCATTATCTTTATTTATGGAGTCTATTGTATATTCAAAAGAATTATTTATGAGTATTGCTACTCCTCGAGAGTTGGATGAGTTTCCACTAATTATGAATTCGATATTCCATTCTTTAACTAGTGTGTCTAAGTCACTTTCTATAAGATGAGTTTCCTGTAAACAAATTATATCCCCACCAGATTTTTGGAAGTTTAACCACATGTCCCCTCTTTTCCCACCATCTCTCAAACCTCTGATATTTGCCGATAATATGTTTAAGCACGAAGATTCACCAGTCACGTCATAGGATACCTGAACTCTATATGAAGTGACAAACCTGCTACAAGAACTGAAATAACATTAAACAGAATTAGAAAATTAAATTGACATACAGAAAGATATAACACAAATACAGTACCCATTGTTCCAAACAGGAGCTATGGGGATTTACACACAAGAGAAACTCTCTCTTAAACTCAAATTACGACTGTAATTAGAAGTAATCTGTTGCGTGGAGTTCTGGGCAGACTCCGACCTCCTTTTAAAGATAAAAGGTACATTTATGAGATTTTATTTTGAAAGAGAAAAAACGATATTATTTTTTCTAGATATTACTGACCAGCAGTAAAGTTTCCGAAATGTAATAAATTAAGTTCAAAAGTTTAATGTCCTCGGACTAAGATCCAAAAATTCAGGTCATTTTCCTGAATCAGTCTATATGAGCCTAGATGCCATACAACAGACTGGTATAGAATCTAAATTGTTGTGCCACTTTTTGCACTGTTACAGCTTTGATTTCAGAAACCAAGTGTATGATATCCCCAACCTCTGTAGGCAGTGACAACCCTTGTTGTGAGTAAGGGGCATTGGACCCAGGGAGTAAGCGGTCAAGTGGGGTCATTTTGACCAAGGAGCGGGAATAAGGACTTGCTGTACAGCTTGCTTTGGATATTCCTAAGTAGCCATTGGGGAACTCTTGGAAATATTCTGTAGCTTCTTGCATAGAACCGCCGAAATTAAGTTAATGGATAGTATGGTCTCTTTTTAAGTGAGACTTCATTAGCTCCATACAGGTTATATGAGCACCTGTGCAGGATAGCCTCAAGGTCTTGTTGTTTCTGCTTGCAATCTTAAGGAAAGAAGTAAATACCAAGACTTGTATGTCCATGCTGGGGCATTTTGTGGAAAGGCAGGGGTGCAAACCTAGTGAGACTTTTATATCAGGGTCTGATAGGAGTAGGTTAGTCCAGGGGCTGAAAAGAATCTCTGGGCTAGTGATATCAGTGATTTCTTTGTATAAGTAGATAGTGGTCTGTTGGGTTCTTAGTGGAGGGAGGGTTGCTAGGAAGTTTTGGTGGCGGTGTTTCCGAAATAGATCCACTATATTGCAGTAGCAATCTATGAATCGAAGGGGTTTCATTGAAGTTGAATTGCTTGAGATACACCCTCTTAGGTTACAAAAATTTAAAATTTCACCCAGAGTTCTCCAGTGGAGTAGTTCGGTAAGGCGCATGCGATATAGGGCACTGTAGAGATGGTTTGTTGACAAACCAGTGGCACGGTCAATATCTCGCATAAAGTTTATCTCCGCAGATGTGAATGGAGAGATACTTGAGTTGCATAGACCCTCTCTAGTAACTAGCCCTATCAGGTCTCAGGCTGTTACGCACTCTAGGTCATCCTTGATGTGTGAGAAAAATTCTTTGTGCCTCATTACTAGGCTTCTGAGGTCTCTTTGGGGGACGTAGAACCCGTCGCAGAACCTGATGTCTGGCAGGATGTGATACTGTTGACACCTCCAGCAGGTGGCGTCCCCAATCACACCCCACCAGACATCTGTTAAGTGTTCGAAGATAGTGTGGCGCTTTAAGTTTCGTTCTACTTCCCCACAAACTCTACACTTTCTACTGCTTATATTCTGATTATCATCTGCACCTGATTCCATTTTAAGCATTAGCAGTTTGTAGTGAACGTCATTTTCGTCTTGTTCTGATACAGGATTTGAGCATCTTTGCTCTGGGGGCTTGTTTTCTTCAAGCTTCAACCTTTTGATACCTCTACCCACCTGATCATATGTTTTCTTTGACTGGTCTTTTTCCAGTGAAAAGGAGCTGTCTAAATCGGAGGAATCAAAGGACGAGTCTGGGTCACTAGCAAAAAAGTCAGCAGCATTTTTCCTTTTTGAAGTTGATGGGAGTGAGACTTTATATTTAAATTGTCTTGAGTCTTTCCAAAAACTAGACTGCAAGCAGTCTGTGGTTGATTGAGGATTTGGATTGACTTTAGACTCTTTCGAGTCTGTGGTGTCATACTATCAAACTTGCTTACATACATAATGTACTTGCAAACATTGTATCCTCTGATTTAATGACGTACGACGGTATTAAGAATGTGAGAATAAATAAAGAATAATATCTTTTAGAAAATAACATTTAGAAATCAAAAATTGGTATCACCTATGGGAACTCAGGGGAACCATTAGATACCAGAACTTTGTTCTTACCTCTGGGTATTTTGTAAGATGTCTCCCCAGGTCTCCTCAGATTTCTCAGAATGTGGTCTGAATGGATATTGATTCCCATCCCAGTGAAAAATGCAAACAGGCCTGAGGAGAAAGAAATAACTGTCTTTACAATATACATAATTTATTCATCTAATGCATTTTCTGAATAAGTAGATAAATAAGCACGTCAATGATCAATATCTGACTATCCTGCCTTTTCTCTATTAATTAAAGGGGCATTTCTATTGTGAGTTTGACAATGACAAAACAAATGCACTTGGCTGTTGGGGCAAATATCATCTGAAATCTATTAGTTCTATTTAAACTAGGAATTGATTTTTGCATCGCTCTCAACATCTAAGGTCTTTTCTCGAAAATATAGAAACCCGAAACCAGGAAGAAATTACCTTCTCTTTACAAATAGTTCCGGTGGGTATTTCAAATGCAGATGTACCATTGACAGCCCTCCACAATGCAGATTATCTGTATAACAACCAGACCAACCCGCTTATGGGGATCCAGCAGATAGTCGTACCTGCGACCTTTTCCTTTGGAGCCAGGCATCCTAACTATTGGGCCACGATGGATTCCTCTCTACTTAAACTACAATGAGCCGAACTTCAGTTAAACAAAGACTAATGGACACATTAAAACAATGTTGTAGGTACTACTATCATATATATTAAACACATATTCAGTTTAGAGAGGGGGTTTCTCGTGTGTCCTTGGAAAACAAATTACAAAGGGCCAGAACAATTCCTGCTTGACTAAATCAAAGACAATAATGAAAGCTTTCAGTATTTCCTTTAGTCTGCATGGTTGGGTTACTGGGCTGAATACGAGCATATTCCTAGCCATCCAGGCACTTTTTTTACAATCTTAGGCATCAAACATTTGATATCCTGGGGGTCATGTACATTCTTCAAAGGCAGGTTTTTTTCTAATGTTCATTTTTCAAACTTTCAAACTTTTTTCAGACATTTTTTTCCAATTTTTTTCCAAATATACACTCCATGTGTATATTTTTTTTGGTGCGATTCAAGTTTATTTTTTTGTTTTATTTCTAATATTCTATTCATATATTGTCATTTTCTATTTTGTTAATTATCTTTATGATTTCAGCCAGGTTTCTTCAAAACGATGTCCAAATCAGCATAGTTAAGACAGTGGGACGTCAAAATCGGTATACAGCGGTGTATGACTATTTGGGTAGGAGGTCTGAAGCCAAAGAATTCAAGAAGCTCTGAGATACATTCACAGCTATACCTGAGACCGAAATGAGTGATTTGAGAAGAAAATTATTTCTGTTTTGAGGATGCAACCTACCTTTATTCTACAATTTTTTGATGGTACACCAGTGCCCTAACAACTACTTTTCAGTGCAAGTCTTCTATGAAATCTTGTCCAAAAGTACCAGTACTAGGTACCGGTGCCGGTTGCGCCGCTTTGGGTGGCATGAGGTGCATTTTCAGCACTTAATTTTGATATTCATGCATTTTACTTTAAACCATTTATGACAATTTGACAAAAGATAAACATAACGTATATCATCAACTAAATAGTAAACGATAGTAAAGTTTTATTGACTTTGACTTATGTTCAGAAAGTTTTGAAAATTAGATGCACGTTTGGGTTAAATAAAAGATAAAAAAACTATTTGAAATAAATCTGATATTTATACATTGTTTGGGGTGAACTCGTGTGAGTATTTACCCAGTCACGACTGCCGCACCTCCACCTATAATTTCTTACTGCTTTAATGGATATTCTTGAAAATAAAATGTTTTTCAAAATTGAAAATTAAACCCAAAATTACCAAATTACCAAAATTAAACCCAAAATTACCCCCCCCCCCCCCCCGCCGGTTATCAACTGGGCGATGCCTTACTAGGCCGGGCTTTTGACGTTGCCAGTTTCATTATTTAGATATACAGTTTCAAAATCCTGGCTATGCCTTTTGTTTTCTGCTCTCACCATATAAGAATCTTGGATCACCAGTGTATTCAGGTGGGTAGTGTCCAATGTCTGTAAGGTATCGCCCTTGCATGTAGCCATTGTAACAGCAGAAAACGAAGCAAAATAAAAACATCAAAATTGGAGTTGGCTTGCCACCTCGGATCAGTGGAGAGAACAAAAATATCCTGGAAATAAAAAAGATAATATCAAAAATATACACACATACACCTATATCTATATCTATATCTATATCTGTATATCTATATATCTACTAGCAGACCCCCGTACACAGCACGGGTTTGGATTCTATGTCCTATTCAATGATGCGCAGGAGGTTTAGAAAAAAAATTAAAAATAAAGTCATTTATACTTCCCCCCCCCCCCCCCCTAAATTACACAGTAAGAACTTCACAAAGGGAACTTCAAAATGAACGTCAAGTGGAAGGTGAGAGGATTATTGGCGAGT
>OZ012686.1:40894946-41137446 GCA_963942565.1 Maea johnstoni | reverse complement strand
TTCACTTTTATATATTTTCTGAACACACAGATTAGTTCAGATTTTAGTCGCTACGGGCATGAATGGTTAAAATGAAAGAATGACATAACAATAACAATTTCTTCATAACAAATCATGTGTATGTTTGTTTATTATTTTCATCAGTGCCGCAACAACATACTCTATTGTACATAGCGATCATCAATCAATTTCTTCACTCGGGAATATTGAAATCTAAACATGATTTTAGAATTTGTTTCAATGGCTGAGTCGAGTTATTAGTAGTTGTATATGGTCACCTACTACAACATCAGTATGTAAAATTGAGAAAAATATAACAAATGCTCGCCATTTCAAGATAATCTGTTGGTGCATCCAGTCATTTAAATTAGAGATACATTTCCATTCTGTAAACAGATGCAACCACAGGCTGGCTTAGATAAGCCTGACTAGTAAAGGATGGCTTTTCCAATTCAAGTATCAGTAGAATACATTTAAACATGTATTAATACAAAAGGAATTTATAGACACATAGGTATATAGAAACATACGTTTATTCAAGTATGAATATAAAATGTATAAATGATTATGTGTGTATCAGTGGGAGATACGGAGGGATTCAAAGGGTTCACAAAACCTGCCTTTACCATTTTTAAATGTTGATTTCTGACCTCTTTTCCTTAGTTTTCCCTGTAAGTGATGAGGCAAATCTACCTCTCAGTTAAAACAGTCCCCCCCCCCTAATACTGAACAAATCCCCTATTCAGATATCCTATATCCAACCCTATACATACACATTTACACATATTTATTATACATACATAAATATATATAGATATATATGATTTTGAACACTCTGGCAAAGATCAATGAACAACATAAACTCAAATATCTTATGCAGATCAAATGATCTTAACTTGAAGGAATAAGTTGATATGATTTAAGTATCAAAAATTTCCGCTGTTATGAAACTGTCATAAGTCAATACTTGAATAAGAAATGTCTACAGGGTGTCTTTATAATAGTAACCCTCAACGCACAAGCTCATATAATAAAGCTGGCCATTCCTGAATAACTCTTACATGCCATATTTAGAACAGTCCTAATCAAAACCATGCTTCCATTTCATAAAATCATAAATTGTGAACATTTCAATGGTACTCATATAAGATACTTACATTATGAATTCATGCCCAGTAAAAAAGATTCTTGCCCTTAAGATTTATTTCCTAATCATTCCTAATAGAAAATGTTCAAATATAAGAGGGGTTCATCTCTTAAAGATTCATTTTTGTGCAGCAGAAATGAATGAAATAATTTGTCCAAAATATGAAATGGTCACATTTTGAGGTTTCATGGTGTAGTAGCCGTGATATCTACAGTATGAATGGAATAACAGCTTTCCTCTGCCTGGGATAGTCATCAAATTTTTCAAGGTAAGATCTGAAATTACAAAAATGCATTTTTCTTCAATATACATAGAAATAGATAGGAAATGATAAATTGATAATGTCTCCAATACTCTTCATAAATTACAAATCTTCTCAAAATATGTTTTGAATTTATACTCTTTTCCAAAGGTCATTTGAACATACCATTTCATTAGTTAAGCCACGATGGCTTTTTTAAGTTTCGATAGCAGCATATCATCACACCTTAACCATCAGAATAGTATGTTTAAATAGATAGACTTACTTGTGGTGTGAGCAGGCCCGGGGTCCTATGTTACAAAAAGTGAAGAGTGCGAAGGCAAAGGCCGGTAGAGACGAACATGCCAGGGCAAAGCCAAACCACTCCATGATCTCACCGAAGAAATTAGCACCCGATACATACTCAAACATTCCACCTGAAATTAGCAGCAACAAGATTATTGTTTTAGGAAAGAAAAATTCATCATATGCTAGAGCTTATATGTGCATGTATATACAATCAATCCTGTATATATTACATATATGTATACAAAAACTGACTAAATGGGTTGAAGTCAATCTCAGTTAGCGGAGAAAAATAAAGAGACTGGAAATTACACCATACACATACTATCAAACTTGCTTACATACATACTGTACCTTGTAAACATTGACATCCTCTTATTTAATGACTTATTGGGGTTTTAAAAATTGTGAGAATGGATAAAGGAGAATATTACCATGTTATAGGGCTGAAGATCATTTAAAAGTAATGGTTTTGATCAAACAAAACTATGTTTTTTTTAAAATGTTTTTTGAGGAAAAAATTGCCCTTATCTAATTATGTGCTCTGGAGTTGGCAAACATTTAAGAAACCCATTTTCGATTGATATCAATACAACATATAAGCATGTAAATATCTCAGCACATTTCTCAAAAGACAAATCAGAAACTATGGTGCGCAATGCGCAGGAACAACCCTTCTATTTCAAAGTGCCCATCATGGTCTTAGCCAGCAGGGCGTCTTGGTGCCTTTTTGGACACCCAAACCCTTAAAAAGAACCCCTAAGGACACCCAAATTTTTTTGTGAGGGATTAAAAAAAATCTCAAGTTCAAGCTTAAAATTGAATTTTTTCATCTCCTTATAATTCCCAAGACATTGTTTAATGATATCATGCCTTATTTTAATGAATTTATACATATTTATGGTTGAAATATGAGTATATTGTGATCCCCCTTAAATATTTGGACACCCAAAAATTTTACAACTGCCAATTTTAGGCACCCAGTTTCTAAATCCTGGCTAAGACACTGGTGCCCATAGTGGTTTAAAAAGTCAACCCATTTTTAAAGCGAAAGGTTTTTCCCCGTTAACCTGTCTTTGTTTACCGGTTACACCAGAGAAATACATCCCCTTGAACCGCAACGCCATAGGCACAGCATGCTAGCACCTAGGGTATGTGCGCCTCGGGTTACTCGGTGTAGCCTTGGTCACGTGATCTGATCTGTGCAATTAGCAATGCAGCATCCTTTCTAGGTCAGATAGTTGCCAAGGAGATGGGAGGCAGCATTTGATGATGCATGGACAGTGCCCGAGCCCGGTCTACTCATCTCAGGTTACACTAAGGCCGTAAACAAAAGTTGTTTGTTTCCTGTAACCCTACCCTAACATGTTTTTATTCAAAAAAATCCCTACCCTAAAGTTTTTTCCGCCTTCCCAACTCCCAATCAACGTAAAACATGCATAAAACACACATTTTTGACCAAAAAAATAATGCAAAAAAAATTCTTTTACCGACCTACCTACCCTATTTTTTTCGCCTTCCGTTACAGGAAACAAACAATTTCTTTTTTTAGGCCTAAGTTCTCGGTTATCTATCTTCAGCCCTAATGTGTAATATTTATTCCATTATGACAGCAACTGAAATTGGTATCACCAGAGGGACTTAGGGGAACCTTTCCAGAACTTTATTCTTACCTCTGGGTATCTTGTAAGATGTCTCCCCAGGTCTCCTCAGATTTCTCAGAATGTGGTCTGAATGGATATTGATTCCCATCCCAGTGAAAAATGCAAACAGGCCTGAGGAGAAAGAAACAAAGTGATAAAAGAATTCAAATCGACTTTCTTTTGAATAATATACACACCATTTAATCATTTTAAACTAATGCATTCTCTAAATAAGCAGACGTACATTAATAATCAATATTTGACTATCTTACCTTTTCTCGATCAATTAAAGGAGCATTTTTAGTCAGGGTTTGACAATGCCCAAATAATTGCACTTAGCTGGTAGGGCTAATACTACCTGAAATCTAATTGATCTACTTAAACTGTAATGATCCTAACTTCAGAAAACAAAAACTATTGAACACATTTTTTATTAATGTAATATGTAATTATTGTAATACCTCAATGTATATTGAACAGATATTCAGTTTAGAGTACTTCTAACAATCGTTTTAGTCCAGGCCAATACTATTTCTTGGACGTTGCTTGTTCTATAATTATTTCTTTTGGACATCTAGTTTCATAATCCTGGCTAAGGCCTTTGTTATTTGCTCTTACCTAATAAGAATCTTGGATCCCCGACATATTCAGGTGGGTAGTGTCCAAGGTCTGTAAGGTATCGCCCTTGCATGTAACCATTGTAACAGCAGAAAAAGAAGGCTAGGAAAAACGGTATGAATGGAGTTGGCTTGCCACCTCGGATCAGTGCAGGGAACACAAAAGTCCTGGAAATAAAAAAGATTTAATATCAAAATTTATGTATATATATATATATATATATATATATATATATATATATATATATATATATATATATATATATATATATATATATATATATATATATATATATATATATATATATATATATATATATATATATATATATATATATACAAGTTAGTATCTGTGTTATCATTTCATTATCATTTTATTACCTAGTGCCCACTTATCATGACCAATGCATTTGACATTTTTATTTACAATCCATTTATCAACCTACATAAGTTTTTTGCCAGGCAAAAATGGGTGCTTTTATCTTTTTTTCTTTATTATACAATGTATCCCCTTCCTTTGTGGGCTAAGTGTTTTAAGTCTATATTTATTTCTACTTATTCAGTGAATGCATTCAAGATGGTCAGAATACATGTTCATGAATATTCTTAATGACAGATAACAAGGATAAGTATCAATCAACATACAGTTCATCAATCAAGGATAAGTCAGCAAGCTTATCTTAAATCTTAATCCATTTTCATCTAGGGTGTGCAAATGGTCCGAGAACTTTGAGGAGAGCTGTACTGTCAGCTTTAAAAAAAAAGCCAAAAATGGCTTGTTTAACCCAAAAGGGTAAAACACTTTTCAGTCAAATCTTTCTCAAATCATTGCTTTGTTATCAAAATATTTGTTTGTGTCAGGCCACTGACAAATTGTGCATAATCTGGAAGTGAATGGGTTAATAAATGGTATGGCTATAATAATAATAGGGTAGCAGGCAATCTGACCACCATTCACTTATCTATATGTATGTCAGTCATAGGTGACCTTAGTATGTATGTACATGGCCATGCACCTTCCTTCCAATGGTCACTTTGATTGACTGTTAACCTCTAGATAGCAGATGCTTTCCAAGGAGAGAATGGTTGATTTCCCGTATGTAGGCCCAAAAACTATGGTTGAGGAGTAATGAATCTTTCCCTATATAGCAGAATCTTACTATTCTTTGTGATACTGAATGAATGAAATGTCCTTTAGAAAAAGTTTCTTCCATACTACTGTCATGACAGCCAGTGCAGGTTTAAAACAAGGAATTAAAATTGAAAACTTTTTTTATTTTTCAAATTTTTTTTTATCAATATGTGTCATGTCAAATAAGTAACGCTGTTGACAGTCGGGTACAGCTTGTTACACAATGTAATAAGAATGATTGTATGCTATGTATTGTAAAATACAGTCAAAAGATTATACTGTTTGTCAAATAGCTTATTTCTGCCCTTTATGTATTGACGATATTTTTCTTGATAATAAGTTTTTGACCTCGTGCTTAACGTTCAAGATGTGTGGTATTTGTTCTTGCTTCTTTGCGTTGTAAATCACTTTTTTTGTATGCAATATAATTGTATTAATTGCAAGAGCATTTTCGAGGTCTCCAATTATCATACGAGAAGCAGTCAATATATAATTAGGCATACCTAGTTCTCTAATCCAGTCTGTTACATTTTCCCACAGCTCCATTGAGTGTGGGCAGCCCAAAAACATGTGCTCTATTGAGTCAACCTCCGTTTTACACATACTACATAAGTTGGATTGGACAAGTCCCATAAAAAAAAGTTTTTCATTAGTGTAAAACCGGTGATGAAGAGTACGGAATTGTAAATACTTTAAGTATGTGTCCTTGTAATTTAAGTGGTGTTTGTGAAAAGATCGACTGACACTTATAGCATCCGTAACAATATCTGTGTTTTCTGCCCATTTTTCAACAAGAGTATCAAGAATATGAGTATCTGAGTTTTTCACCTTTGAATACAATCTGGAACATCCCTTTGTGTTTAGGTTAACTAGCATATTTAAAGTGCTATTCCTTGGTAAAGTCTCAAATCTTAATGGGACCTCTTTAAACTCAAGAATTTTTTTGATCTTGAAACAGATACCGTTATATTCCAGAAAATTGGTTTTTACTCCGTGGTACTCAGTGAATTCTTCCATAGATAAAGTTGTTTTTGTAGGGCCGAGGAAATCTGCTATCGAGTTAATACCTTTTTCATTCCATTCTCGCTTAATCGGAAGTTTGAATGAGTCGTGTAACCATAATGGGGTATTGCAGATGACTTCTCTGTCAGAGACTGCGTTGTATTGCCATAGCATTTGTGTACTTTTGATGACGTCGACCCAGAACTTATTGCTTGTTGTTTCAATAATTCGCTCCAAGTAAATTGGCCCATATTTGAAAGCATCGGTTAATTCAATATTGAAAGGGATGAATCAATATTGAAAGGGATGAAAATTGAAAACTTGTCATAGTGGTGAAAAAATCAGTTATGGCTATTGCTATATTATTTCAGAGAGATACATACAGGGGAGTAGCCGCCAGAGGCCAATTACCATCGGGCCCATAGTGAAGCCTTGGACACACCTACTCTCACAGAATTTAGTGTCAGTGTGATGTCACTAAGAAACGAAGAGCAATGAAGGCTTTCTTATCGTTTACATTATGGAGTAAGTTGCGCACCAACATGTGCAGAACACGCTTCTTGAGCCGTTCTTGTCAACATCCAGGCTATTAGTTGTCCAGGCTGTTAAGCGAGGCCTGCTGGTGTATGGGTTGATCCCTTGCCAGCTGTGACGCATAGCTCAGGACACTCTGGAGATGAGGTTGCTCCGAGTCAACTTGATTCTTCGTCTACTATTATTTTATGCCAATTTCAATTTTGAACAACAAAAATGGTCTAATAGTAATATTTTATTTCTATTTCTGTATGTACTATTAGTTCGAGCAACTTGCGCCAAGAAAACTGGGCGCTCACATTTCTAGCCCAGTCTGGCCCCCCTAAACCAACTGAATTCGTTCCCTACCTTGCTAATTTACGTTGTGACGCTTTTACAGCACTCAAATCCGTCCAGAGTGCGAGAAATGAGAGCTTTTTGGCTGGAAGCGATAATTTTCACTGTGTCCGTTCCGCCATTTAATTTGAGGCATGACTAGTCGAGCAGCACTGTCCAGCATTTCCCGTATAAAACCTATCACCTTCTCACACGTGTGCTGCTCGACTAGTCATATCTCAAATTAAATGGCGGAACGGACACAGTGAAAATTATCGCTTCCAGCCAAAAAGCTCTCA
Source organism: Maea johnstoni (assembly GCA_963942565.1). Classification (NCBI taxonomy): domain Eukaryota; kingdom Metazoa; phylum Annelida; class Polychaeta; order Spionida; family Magelonidae; genus Maea; species Maea johnstoni. Next base: position 41,130,210 of record OZ012686.1, on the reverse strand, counting down.
TTTCTCGCACTCTGGACGGATTTGAGTGCTGTAAAAGCGTCACAACGTAAATTAGCAAGGTAGGGAACGAATTCAGTTGGTTTGGGGGGCCAGACTGGGCTAGAAATGTGAGCGCCCAGTTTTCTTGGCGCAAGTTCACTTTTTTAAATGCTTAGAACTCTAACGGTGGTGTAGGCCATTAGACATAGCATATAGTAAACATCGGCCGGTGCCACTGTTAGAGTTGCTCGAACTATATGTACTATTAGCAGTGCATACATCAAGTTTATATTGGAGGATGACTTTTCGACTGACTATTTGGGGAGATTAGTTACCTTTGAAAATAGTGCAGTAGGAATAGGCCAAGCAGAATGGCGTTTGGCACATCTTTCACCTGTGATGCCCTGGTGAATAGGATTAGGTAGACGGGCACAACGAATGCTGGCAGCTCCTGAAGCACCCAGGCAACCTTTCCAGGCAGCAGACAGCCCCACACCCTGCTCGCGTAACGTCCGTACGGCGCATTCACCAACTGCAGCAGAACAACCACAATCAGTGACATGGCTGCCATGACGACAGCCATGTATTTGATCAACAAATTCTGATCATTTGTCAGCTCCCTGGCCAGCTCAGTGAAGTCACTGTAGGCTGACATCTTGGTTTTGAGAGAGAGGCTGAAATTAATGTTGCAGGTGGACGCAGAGGGCGCTGCGATTATCAATTATTACGGTGAGATCGCAGGTCCGTCGGGGCGCAGCCTGGCATCTGGTGATTTCAGTCTAAATTTGGATTGATTGATACATTCCCAAGGTACTATTTTTGTCTACCAGACTTGAGGGCAATAGGATCACGTTCCCATTATGGTAAAGGAGGAGAATTCTACCAACTTTAGGGGGAACGCGGCGGGCGCAAAAGGTCCAACCTACACATCCGATAAAAATAAGACGAAAATGGCGGCCAAGACCAACAAGAAATGGGTTCGTCTGGCGACTGTATTGGCTTACGTTTTGTCGGTCTCCTTGGCAGCTATCGTATTGGCGATATATTACAGTCTCCTCTGGGATCCACAGTTAAAGAACGTCAACCCGTCCACGGTGAAACCATCAGACCACACAACAAATGCAGTTACGGCAGAAACCACAGCTAGTATTCTCTCTACGGAATCGTCCAGTCCCGGGGGAGCAAACGGTACGTCATAAAGTACATCTAGGTATGTAATATGAGGGGTAGTAGTAGTGCTGGTTCGTGAAAGATCACATCCTGCGTGCATACCAATCGTTTTTCCAACAGCACTTCAAAATCCTGAACATATTACTCCTAATGGCATCTTCCTTGAATAGATTGCTAATTTGTATCTAATTAGTTGCAAACTAGTACTTATTTTCTGGTTACTTTGTTTCTCTATGCTGAACTTAATATCTAAATGTGTATTTACCTCTGGGCTACAACATTTTTAACAATTAAAAAATGTATCAATTAAGAACTACATTTCATCACTTTGTTTCAATTTTGAAATGATATTTTAAAATCTATAAACGATACTGATTTTAAAGAAATCAAATTATGTAGCAATGCCATTATTGCCAGGTCTCTTAAATCATGCTAATTGGGATGAAGTATATTGCAATTATCATGTCCCCTGCTATATAACACACGATTGCAATCACCACAAATCCAGCAGCTTAAACTTCATGGTGATTCTCATGAATTCCTTTATAGTTAGAAACAATAATAATTATGCTTTTCTTTTCATTTTCAAAAGAGGAACAAGTACTATATATTTTAAAAAAATATAAAACAGACTAGTATCAAATACATGGAAATAGGCTGACCCAACTCAGAAGAAAATTCCAGACATATGTTTCATATATAGTACTTTTTTTAGTGGTAGGCCATCAACTCCAAGCATACATTTGTTAACCCAGTCCCTTAAAGGTTGACACATAACATGCTGACATGCATGTGAAACATGGGGGAAAATTGAGAACTAGGAATGTGGGCAAACCCTTCTTGCAATTATTCTTTGAAATGTTTTCTTGAAAGTACATGTAGATATACCTGAACACTGTGCATATTGTTTGTTAACTTCTATATCGATACCTCTTGCCTTCTTATCATTTGTTAAGATTACTTTGGATTGATTTTCAAGAGTATAATATTTGAAAGAGAGGTTTAGGTGGAGACCGTGGAGTTTTGATGAACATTTCTCTTTCAACTATATATTACAAAATATGAGATATTATGAAGATATTGCCAGCATAATGATTAACCTATCAATGCCTGACTGCTAAAGTATACTGGTGGTTAATCCATTTTGGTCTGTTCAGAGCGAAAACAGGGCCTGATAGTTTACCACTTAAAATATATATTTATTGATTAATTTTGCCAGGAATATTTGACTGAAAGATGTGTCTGTTGCACTCAACAACCCGTCTTTGGTTATTCTAATTTAATTGATGGGTATGTTCATGGTTGTTAGAACAGGTGTGCACTTATTGCACTTTCATGTGCAAATGTGTTAAAATTCACTTCAGAGTATCACAATGAAGACTCCATTACTACGGCCTTTATATATTAGGGCTGTTAATAGCTGCATGCATACCTGTACTCAATACCCCCTTGACTTCCTGCTAGTGCTTGGAACCTAGCCCTACATGTTGTGAGTAGCTGGTGACTGTAGCCTGCTAATGATTCACCTCAGCCCATTGTTCTAGTGTCTTTGATGTGTAATGACGGGGAAGAGGCATAGAAGCTGGTGCGGCTTCTGTTCACAGTGTTCCTGTAGGGTCTTTGGCTCGATTATTGATCTTCAATACAGGAATCCAAGGAGGTGATATTGGGATTGGCTCTGACACGACTGTCAGCTAGCAGTCGGGCTGTTAATGCTGATCATCATCATGCGTTCACTCTCAGTTCTAGAATATACTCTCAGAGTATTTACTGTGATAACTGCTGAGCTGCGGTGGCGGCTCTGGCTAGGTGCTCCTTTTTGATAGTGACTCCTAACCCGACATCATAAGCATTACCTGCTGGAAGTATGCGATCAATCTCACCCAGTATTTAAAAAAAATGCCTGTCAATAACTGCGACCACAATTTTTTTCTGGCCAGATTTAAGCTATTCAGCTAAAGGGCTCGACGCTAAGGGTGAACCTATGGCCCCAGGCCAGTAAAAATTCCCAAAATCAGCTTTGGGCCAGTAAAAAAAGACCTCAACTGGTCCTACAGGCCCAGTAAACATTTGGAGACATTCTTGTTAAAAAATTTCCCCCCCAGAATGTCCCCAAATGTTTTTGAAATAAATGAAGATAAAATCTATAAAGATAAATGTTGTGGTGAATTTTATGCAATGTTCTTTCTTGTTATGTTAAAGAAAAAATGTAGGACAAGTAAAAAAAATTGCAGGACCAGCAGATGCTAGGTGTTACTGGTCCTACAGGGCCAGTATCATTTTGAGTTAGCGTTGAGGCCTGCAGCTACTTCACATCCTTACACTAACTACATTTAGTAGGGCTCCTATAGTGTTAAAAAGGGCACTTTTTCCTCTTTAACCAATGATGGTTTGTAAGGAAAAAAAAATGATTATCAGGTTAAAGGATGGATCAAACAGTAATGATTTTCATAATGAAAATGTCACATTCATTCTCTTTTGATTGAAAATGAATTCCTCTCGGGAATCTAGCCAGCAGGGTGACCGTATCATCTTTATCCAGAGCTTCAATATTATCTTATTCATAACCTCTAGAATTCTATTTTCCCCACACAACTTCCTTCTGTGTGTCGCTCACTCCATTACACGTCCTATTCCTTGTTTTTTTATCCATACAAAAGGATTGGCACCTTTACTATTTCCATAATATGAATTATGATACAATATCAATATTTTCTTAGGCCTAAAAAAAGAAGTTGTTTGTTTCCTGTAACCCTACCCTAACAAGTTTTTACTCAAAAAAATCCATATCCTTAAAGTTTTTTCGGCCCTATCAACTCCCAATCAATGTAAAACATGCATAAAACACACATTTTTGAACAAGAAAATAATCAAAAAAAAATATTCCAACCTACCTACCCTATTTTTCTTTGGACCATTATACAGGAAACAAACAATATTTTTTCTAAGCCTTAATGATATGCCCAATATTTTTAACGATACTACCTGCTTCCCCAGGGAACTTTATTAAATCTGCCACTGTCAGCCTTAGAAATTTTGATAAAAAAGTAGCTTTGGAAATGGTTTTGTGTGGAGACTTTCATGAAGAGGTTTTAAGTATATTTTTTATCACTTAAATAGCAGTATTGGTATTAAAGATTGCAGATTATACAACACTTTTCCCTTTCATTATTGGTATTTTGTATCATATAGAATACTTACCAGTACTAACCCCTGCCTGTAAAGGCCTAAAGAGAGCTCAACTATTGATCATGTGATGTCTATCATTTGAACAAAAAACATCTGTGAAAATTGAATGTTGAAAGGAGCAATTGTTTATCACAAACAATCAGCCAACTGTACTGTAAATATTTTGTGGATTTCAATTATACCCCCAAGCTATTTGCATCAGAAAATAAGTATCTGTGCTCCAGATGACAATTTTCACCGAGCAATAGAAGCATGAATTGTTTAACTTTAACCCAATAGGGCATTAGCATATGTATACCACACATGGTCAGACACTTGTATGCATGGTTATCAAGTTAAAGTGTTTTAACTAGGGCATAATATGCATGTATGTGTGTGTTGGAAGGGTTAAGTCAACTATTTGTTGAAATATTTTTTCAATATCAAGCTATTTCCGACATTTTCTGTATGTGTCAGACCATGTTTACACTTCAGATGTGAATTGGTTAGAAGTATGCGGAGGATGACTAGATGCTAATCTTAGAATACTGAGCACTGCTTTAATGAATAACGGTGTTAATATCGACCTGGCCAGTGTGAGAATTGGCCAAGCGAGATGGAACTAGTCCTGTGTTGTTGTAACATTGAATAAATGTATACGTCTTCAGGGTCTAAGATTGAAAATCTATTGAGAGAATATGTAGTTAATCATAGGCCCAAGGTGATATCTTGTTTTTGTATCAGCGTTTATGTTATTCTTATTGCGAAGCAGGTAGAATACAACCAGATATCTCTAGATAGAGAGACCATGTATTGTAATGTCAAAGGGTTTGAGTCACAGATACCATCCCTTACTCTCAGTATATAGCTGAAAGACATGGAGAATTGAAGTTCAACTTTCATATGTTGAAAATAAAATAGATATTGATTAAGATTTTCTAGATGAAATACTGCAGTATTAAGCACTTCAATTTGCATTTAAATAAGCATTGTAATGTGCTGTTTGATTTTGGCATGTGCTTTTCACATTGCCACTCTGCATTCCCATCACAGGTACATTCTCATATAATGAGTATGCGTTTGCATTTATAAATAGTTAAATACATTTTCGTGGTATTAACAAAAACAAATCATCTTTTTGGACGTGACTGAAGTGTAAATCACCGCCTTTTGTCTCAATATGATATTAAATGTAGTTGTTATATAACATAAGGATTTGAGGTAGCTGAGTAGCTCAATTTAGAGCAGAAATTTTGTGATTCTTGTCAAGACAGGCATTTTCAAAATCCTTGCTTAGACGCTAGGAGCCAGGCCTGGCAACCACTAGGCCATGTGCAGCTAATAAGGAAGGCAGGGTCTTATCTCTCAGAGAACAGCTGATTCCAGTTCCTGGAGATACCTCGAATTACACGGCTAGATAGCCCAGCAGTACTGCAGACTGACACTGGCCTGGCATTTAATAGAAATGACCCTCAACTTTTCAACTCTCTACATCTAGATAGCTCCTCCCTTTCTTGTTGATATCGAACCTGGTGGTCTCAATGACTCATCTCCTATTTATTTCTCATCAAAGGTCAAAGCAAAACTTGTTTTAAATTGAAATTGTTGGCCACTGCTGGCCACTGATGCCTTATTTCAATAAGTAGATACATATTTCTGTTTTTAATTTGAGTATATTGTGGTCTCCATTGAAAAATAGTTCACTCAAAAACTTTACACTTTTGTCCAAATTTGGTTACCCAGTTTCTAAATCCCTGTACTGTACCAAATAAGTATTTAAGTAACTTTTTTTTTGATAAGTCTGGGGGTTGATACTTGTTTTTAAGGAAGTTTTGAGCCACTGATAGTCAGAGCAGCAAACACTGTAAATGTTATATATACTTCTGGACCGGAAGTACAGCATTTTCAGTATTTGTCACTATCAGTGACTAATTCTGGGACAACATGGGCATAAAACTGCTTGTATCATATTGGTTTCAGCCCTGATAAACTTCTGGCTATTTGGGTTGCTTTCAAATGCAGAACTCTTGTCAAGAAATCGGAGGTGTGTATTCAACCTGTCTAACTGCTAGATATCACATTGGGCTGGCAGCTAAGTGTTAAGATACAGATGACCTTGCCAAGGGCAAATATAGCAAAAGTTATCCCTAATAAAGATAAGCTAAATTTGCCTTTCAGATATAGACTAGATATGTGTCTGATTTAGGTATAGAGGTCCAGTCTATTTTGTAAGATTATTTTTTTGCACACATTATAAGTGCAAAAACTGCTCAACACTATTTCTAGCCGATGACAGCTAGAGGCACCGTAGGGTATGTGAAATAGCAGGGCTCGACATAAAGGCTACTCTATAACTAGCCCGGTAGGGCTAGTAGATTTTACTCCAATAGTATATCAGTTGCTACTCATTAACTGTCATATTTTCTTTGGAGTTGGGTCTTTTCTATTCAAAAAGATAAGGAATAGGAAAAAAAATTCAGGGCTAGTATAGTTTTCAGCTGTTATCCCTGCTTGACTAGTTGAAATTTTGGTAAACATCGAGCCCTGAATAGTTAAAAAAAATAATCAGATATTACTTTCTGGATGAGCTGCAAATGAATTATGTATTGCTGCTCATGTAATTGAGTTAAACATACTCTTATGCTTTGATGGAAAAGAGCTCATCATCATTTCAGAAAAAAATGTGAACACTTAAGTATACATGTATGTATATATAGGATTTTGATTGTGACCATCATGTATCATATGGGTGTTACTTCTAACTTAAATGGATGCCCTGAAAATATATATTTAGCTATGAATATGGCAGGTGTGTAATTGAGGCATTACTAAGCCTGAAGTGCACACAATTCATTTTTTAAGTATTTCCATATGAAGTTTTCAGGAAACTGCTCGTCCAAAAGACAGGCAGGACGGGTCCTGGCTAAGTCCCTGGATGCAGACAATGTGTTCATGTACAGATTGCACTACTGATGTGTATTGCTTAAAAGAGAAACATACAATATAACAAAAAACACAAAGGTTTTACTGATGAACAATTCAACGTCAAATTATTTTCAAAATGTTTAATCCATTTGCACAAAGTATTTCAAATTTTAATAGCCCTGGAAAAGGCACCCTGTGCTCAGTGGTGAAAATAGACAGTAGCCCACCAGACCGTTTCTACCAAAAATTTGAATGGGCTAGTAAAAGTATATGTTTACTGGCCCAGAATGTCTACTAAATATTCTGACCACATTGATATAGTAAGCATCACATCCAGTTTCACATTTCTTCTACATTAGATAATAACTGTCACAATTCATAAATTTAGCACAATTAACATGTATGAAATGGCTGTTGGCTACCACTTTGGTTATGGAAGTGATATGGACCACTAATTTTTCAGGTGGACCACTGATCTATTCATTTTGATGGACCGTTTGACCACCAAGGCTTAGCAAACTGTTTTCAGCACTTTGTGCTTGATTGGTTGAACTATCTTTCAAGCAAGTTATCTTGGCTCTCTGACAGCACATCATACTGGCAGAGCAGAGCAAGATGAGAACAGGGAGTGCTAGATGTGTGAACTCTTGATACAGCGACTATAGCCTGGTTATCAGGCTGAGTTAGACAGGGATCTGATGTTTCTATTATGGTCACTTTTTCTGCCATATTAAGGCTGAACTGTGACTTAGCAAGTTGTTAGTAATGGAGGAAACCGGAGTACTTACAAGCAAGAAGTACCGCTTAACCCCACGTCACTAGTAACTTTCTTACATGCAGTTAGGAGTTGCGTTAGGGTTTGTGGTTAGACATAGCTCTAGGTGAGTCCCCATGGGGATGAATAAAGAACGAGTCCTGGACTGAAATCATCTCAGGTTACATCATTTTTACTCAGGAAAGAGCCATTTAACTCAGACCTGTAGCAAGTCCAGGGACTTGCCCAAGATCCTTATTATTAAAAGGCATTTTTCTGAAAAGCTCCTTTTCAAAGAGGCTCAATTTCTATGAAAAAAACATAAAAACATCCTTAAAAGTGCCCCTTTTCACATGGTATGCTTGATTGCCGTCATATCAATCTAACATTACATGTGATTATACTTTAGTATATAGAATATGAAGTAGCTGAGAAAGCTATATCTGGACAGGCAAGCTTTTGTGGTTGCTGTTTCAGGAAGGCACTAAGAATCCTGTCTATGATGATCCTGAGCAAGTCTATGTACAGTGACTGGATGGGCTCCTGGATGCCTGCCATATGTGTCGTTTCAGCCTTGATGGTCTCAGCAACGGTCTCAGGTCTCAGCGGCTGCTGCTGCTTGCTGCCTGTGTGTTAAGCCCCAGGCCCATGGAGGAGCGGGTGATTAGGGCGGGAGGCGCATAGTGTTTATTCTACAAACAATCATGTGCAGCTCTTGTTATTGCTGAGCATAGTGTATCCCGAGGTAGACCCACAGATCCTTCAGCTACTTGCTTATATTGTGGGGGTAGCAGATATGATGTATAATAAATGTCTCATGTCTTGCATTCACTGTGAAATATAATTATATTGCCTCTCAATGGTTTATGTAGGGTTGAGAACCATAGTTCCACCATAAGCCCTCAACAATATGATCATATTGATCAAAGAGAAAGAGTCAACCACTGATTGTTATGAAATACATTATGACATATTGCCTCCAATGTATTGGTTAGCCTAGTGTAGGATCATCATAAGCGGGTTGGTCTAATCACTATGTAAATGTGTGCCATCATGGAGGGCTCTCTATGGTTCTTCTGCAACTAAAGACCCCTTGTAACTATTTTTAAAGAGAAGGGAATTTCTTCTCGGTTACAGGTTTCTGTCTCATCCCGACAGTGTCTTAGCCAGGATTTAGAAAATGGGTGCCTAAAATTGGCAGTTGTAGAATTTTTGGGCATCCAAATTTTTAAGGGGAATCACAATATATACTCATATTTCAACAATAAACATGTATAAATTCATCAAAATAATGCATGATATCATTAAGCAATGTCATGGGAATTAAAAGGAGATAAAAAAAAATTATAACAATTATAAGCTTGATATTGAGATTTTTAGAAATTCCACACAAAATAGATTGGCTGTCCTGGGGGGTTATTTTTATGGGTTTGGGTGTCCAAAAAGGCACCCAGACGCCCTGCTGGCTAAGACCATGCATCCCGATATGACCTAAGCTGTTTAAAGCGACGTAAAAAATCCTTCCTTCCTTCCTTCCTTCTATCTAGAGTTGACACCCATATATTTCTGAGCTCGCAGCAACTTGCATCATATAGTGTGGGTGATAGATATGCTATGATGTTAACGTCTCATTGCAGCCTATGAAACATGGTATGGTATATATTGCCTCTGGAGCTGAAACTTGAGAATGACAATCCACGGCTCGAATTTAGTGGGTGCCTGGAGCCGAGGGCTCCCTTGAATTCTCTAGCGGCTCCCTCAAATATCTGCAGGGAGCCCAAACATGTACTTGTTTCTATATACAACACAGGTCTGTAAGTGGCTTTTGAAGATGCAATTGGGCTCCCTGGAAAAAATCTTAATTTCGAGCCCTGCAATCCTACCATGGTGGCATTGATGAACAGTACTTACCACTTACCCTCTAGTAAATCCTACCAAATGAAGCCGGGAACAATGCCCTGAGAATTCTCAGCTACACTCGGTAAGGGTAGATAAGGGGCTAACCAGAGAGCTTAATGATACAAAGGCTATCAGATTTACTGTGTTGTCTTATGATACCACTACCATACGTCTGGATCGTGACTTGAGGCATTAAGACAGTTACCAGTGACTTCCAGTTTGGATAAGTCTTCCACCATGAACTGCTGGCTAGTCATGATTAAGTCTTAACATGGTTGGAAAAGAGATGATAAGTACAATTCCAGAGGTGAAAAAGTATTTCTTAACTTGAGTACTTTGAGTACTTTAAATTGATATTCTAGAAACTCTTTAGAAAAAAATGGTTGTCCTTATGTATGCTATTGGGGATATGGGTTTCCAGATGAGACCTTGCTGGCTGAGGCTTTGATGGAAGAACTATATCTCACACAGCCTGGCAACCAGGCTAGAGCAGCAGCAGTAGTAGCCTGGTTCTTAGGTTGAGTTAGGTATAATGCCACTACTAAAAGTCTTAGCCTGCAGGGCATCTGGGCATCATTTGGACACCCAGGACACCCTCAGGACATACCAAAAGATTTGTGAGAAATTTCTCAAAATGTGAAGTTCAAACATAATTTTAAGTGAAATGTTCATCTCATTATAATCCCCACAACATTGAAAGGATATAATAATAATTAAATATAGTAAGTTTATGTTTCAGGTATGAAGATATTGTTGTAAAGGAAAATTGCAATTTTCCTTCTTACAACAAGATGAACAATAGCAGCATTAAGGAAGCCACAAGCTGCTCCTACTGTGCCCTACCCTCATTTAACATATACATTTAATTGCAATTATACTGTTATAAGGTGTCTATATATGTAACCATTTGTTTTGTGATCAGTAGCTTATGGGTTACCAAGCTGACTGGATGTGTATGTACCAGGTTGTTAGATTCCCAACTTGGAGTAACTGTACATTAAAGAAGTTAAATACAGACTTGGTTATCCTTAGAAACTCAACCGCAGCTCTAATGGGTCCCCCTTGAGGATTAAGACAGGGCACCTGGACTTAAACCAACTTGGGGTAGGTCAGTGAGACTCAGGAAAGAGCCATTTAACACAGCTGACTTGTAGCAAGTCTAGATCAGTAAGCAGTGGCAGCTACCCTGGGATAGCTGCTGAAAACCCATCTATTTTAGGAGCTGTCAGTGTAAACTTGGGATCCATTAGTTGAAGTGAGTCTGATGAAGTGGAGCATGAGGCAGTTATGAACGCTCACATGAGTAATTCTTCCACTGTGTCCTGTGCTGAGCATTTCCCCATGCTGTACTTCCTTATCTATTGTTAGGAATCGCAATAGCTCTTAGAACTACAGCCTCCTATGTTGAATATTTCCCTATGCTCTACTCCCTTATCTATTATATAAAGCTAACCAATGAATTCGCAATCTTAGTTGATCATCGAGCCATCACTACTAAGTACTCGTAAATAGCAACTGAAGATTCAGTACATAGTTTTGTGAATTGTCTTATTTCATCCAACTGCATGGAGAAGGTTTATTTGGGTCTATACGATATTCAGTGAAGGGGTGTCTATGGTACCTTTGCAACTGGAAGAGCCCATGGGACTAACCATAAAGAGAAGAGAATTTCCTCTCACTTCTGGGCAGGATCTTAGCCAAGATTTTAAAAATGCCTGTCCAAAACAGCACTCACAAAATTGCTGCCTTTCCAGATTTAGTTACCCTACTTTTGTGTGTATAAGGCACACTTTTTTTCACATTTTTACACTCACATTGGGGTTGCATCTTAAACACAAAGCTAGAGATCTAGGGTGTTTTACATCGAGTCCCCAGGCCATTCGGAGATCGCCTAATAACAATGATAATGCGGCCAAGATAATTCCTATCGATGTCTGCCGCTGCATTTACGAATTGTAATTACCGCATCACTCTCTGTTAGGATTTATGTATTACAATCAATATCATGCCTAGGACAATAGGTATCACGCACTGACACAGAGTGATAAGCACTGATGTCATGTTGATGTTGAATCGATGTCACATTTCACTCATTTCGAAATGTGTTTTACTGGTTTTCTAGCGCTATTCACGAAGAGTTGATTTTCCAAGAAGAGGTGCGTCTTATATACAGGTGCGTCTAATGCACGCGAAATTACGGTACTCTTTTTTCAGATCCTTATACCAACTACATTTGATACCCTGTTGTGTCAAAAAGGACAAGTTTCACTTTCGCCATGTCTTAGAAGATTGTTTGATAGAATGGTTACTAGTCCAAAGAAGTAAAAATTGATAATTCTTCATAGGAGTTAGGGATTGTATGGGATCCTAAACATGACTATTCACTAAAAAAAATTCATAATGTAATAATGCTAGAATGTATCGTTAACTGTATTGTTAAAAAAACTACCGTTTCATTGGTTCAGATCAGGGTCTTAGCCAGCAGGGTGTCAGAGTGTCTTTTTGGCGCCCTGGTCCACAATAAATACCTATTTCAGGGGGGAAAGACACCCTATCTTTTGGTCAGAATTTTTTGAAAATAATAAGTACAAGTAGATATTTTTAACAGTTAAATTCTTAAATGATCTAACTAAAACATTTGTTGAAATAAAGCATATAATTACTTGATTTGTCAATGTATACGGTCAATATGATGACTTTTTTTTGTCGGGGAGGGGATTGGACACCCTGTTATGAAAATCCTGGCTAAGACCCTGGTTCAGATACTGTATCGTACTGTTTCATTCTTAGCTGTATCCATCCCTACGGTAGGTTCAATAGGCAAATATTGACAAGATTAGGTACCCTCAATAATGAATGGGTTAAGCAGTGTAAATACCCAACCCTCCCTCCCTGTACCACACCCTGCTGCTGCTGATGAGAGTGGTGGCACAGGCTGGGAATGATGATGAGTGCCTCCTGTCTTTCTTGTGATGCAGGCCGCACTGCCAACAGCTGTAGATTGTAGAGATCTGATGACTGGCACAGAGATATAGTCACGAGATGGAATGGAGAGAGTGAGAGATGGGGGGGGGGGGGGGGTGAAGTGAGATGGAATGGAGAGAGTGAGAGATGCGGGGGGGGGGTGAAGTGGAGAGAGAGACAGGGGAGAGAGAGAGAGATAAAGGGAGAGAGAGAGAGGGGGGGGGGGAGGAGAGAGAGAGAGAAAGAGGGGGGGGGGGAGGAGAGAGAGAGAGAGAGAGATGGAGTGGAGTGGGTGGGGAGCATGAGAGCTCTGATAAGATGATGTGCTTGTGCTGCAAGCCTCAGTGCTAACATCAGCAGATAGCAGAGATGAGATAACTGGCACTTGGCCTACACCTGGTGCCTTGGCTCATCTTACTACAACAACTCACTTGCTAGCCAGCTAACACTCTCAGGCTCAGCAGATTTGACATCTCCGTAAAATCCAAGGGCCGTGGGCTCTGTTCTTCATGTACTGTTGGAACTGTTGTTCTTCTTCTAATTGTTTTTATTATATTATACATTTCTATTATTCTATTTGTTATTGTAATACTTATTATCATTACTATTATTATTATTATTATTATCATTATTATCATTATTATCATTATTGTTATTTTTATCATTATTATTATTAGTAGTAGTAGTAGTAGTAGTAGTAGTAGTAGTAGTAGTACTTAGTAGTAGTATCATTATTATCATTATTATTATTATTATTATTATTATTATTATTAATATTATTATTACCATTATCATTATTATCATCATTGTTATTAATGGAGGTAGTAGTAGTAGTAGTAGTAGTAGTAGTAGTAGTAGTAGTAGTAGTAGTAGCAGCAGTAGTAAGAGTAGTAGTTGTTGTAGTACTTAGCAATATTAGTAGTAACTGATATATAAATATTAAAATACATGTAATATCATTTAATGATTAGGATTGCGGCATGGCTGTTTTTGTTCTCTCCATCACCATTATGATTCCTTTTGAGACACTTACTTTTTCGTAATCAGTCCAAGCAGAAGCATCACAAAAAAACAATTTCAGATTAAGCTTTTTGGGTTATTACTAGCAGAACTACTATCCTTTTTAAATTGTAAGCATCTGTTTGACTGATTGAAATCCTAGAACTCCTGCCCGAGTGTATCACATTGACAGCATTGCCATCAGGGAGTGACAATGAGCTTCTAGGAATTTGTGTGTTTTATCCCTAATTATCTTTCTCCTTTTTTTCAGCTTAACAAATTGGACGACTCCTTATCCTTTCCTAGGACATGCTGGTTTTGTGATAGAAAGCTCTGAGCTTTTGTAGACTGATGACACTTCTTGCTTATCTTGGTGAACTTTACCAAAGCTGAACTTGTGTGCTCTTGAAAGGAATTCTGGAGGATATATTGTACTAAAGGCATGTTCTTCAACTACACTCTTGAGTTTTACTGATCTCTTGGTCTACCAGGCATCGCATACGTCTCATGATCTGGACATGCTGCATTTAACTATTCGCAACTTATCAAGCTCTCTGTCTGACTGGGTAGCATTTGAAACATCACATGACTAGGGAATCGTTCATCTGTAACAGTAAGTGTTCGCAACTTCTCAAGAAAGAACCGCGGTCAAGCTCTGATCAAGACCATCTTGCCAATCTCTGCAATTCTTCGACGAAAACACACCTGGACTAATTCTCACGCTGGCACAATGCCAGTGGGCGGCGGCAGCTAGAGCGGAAAGGTGAGTGGGATGTGTTAATTGATTATTGGCTGGACATGGACATCTCCGCACTTCTCGGAAGCATACCGTCATCCTCCTTCGATTTCCTGTCTCGTGTGTGAATAGTGGTGCCACCATGGGGTACTATTCATAAGCTAGTGCTTAACAGGATTTCTTCTTCATCCCTCTTGGATTTCTAGTCCTTCGTAAAGACATTGTTGCCACCTCAGTATGTTGTACTGCTTTGGAGCAATGGATACCAGTGAACATCAACATGTGATTTCTAGTCCTTGTGTGAACAGTGGCGCCACCTCAGCAGGATCTTCACGATTCCCCACTATAGAAACCTTATCCTCCGAGCGCACTATGGAACAATTTACAAGTCGACGCAGCGTGACCTTACCAATTTCATCCGTCTTCGATATTTTGTTCGTTTTGTGAAAAGGGGCGCCACCTACAACTTGAGAGGAACAGAAAATAAGAAAAATTATAAAGCTGTCAATGGAATCTTCTTCTCCTCATCCTCCTGTAGCGTCCTGCCTAGAGACAGCCTTTCAGTGGATTGTGGCGCCATCTATAAGAAACTGTGCTGTGGCAAGTGACCTGTGCCACGAACATTCTCATGCTGCCTGGGCAGTGTGTTTTCTTAGTGTGTGTAGAGATGTAGAGTGCATTGTCACAAACCTTCTCCTTTGACTATGTATCCAGAACTATATTTCTCACTCCCTCTAATGGAAGTTCCATGTTTTGCCACCAGGGGTTGCCTTGACTTCAGACCCACATGGTTAGGATGGACTTCTGACTCTTTGAGTATTGTAAAATGACTGATTCCTTAATATAGCATCATATGTGGTATATTTTTAGAGGAAGAAATTGGATCTCTCTACTGGTGGATGATGATCCTATTCATAACATAAAATATTGTAACACCAAGTATTGTAACAAAGTGTAACACCAATTCCAGGAACTATGTACTTATCTTATGCTCGTTTAAACCAAGTCAAAAAACCAATCACATCGATTGCATACCACTGACCTTTTAATCTAATCAATTCTTGCTATAAGCTCCTCTAAAAATTACTGTCTAGATCTATGATGCTCTTGACTGTTTCTTAGGTAATGATAAAGAATCTACAGAATGCTTGAAGGAGTGGTTGGTTTATTTCTGATTACCATTTCTCCTTCAAATATTTTCCTAGGCATGCTTTAGCATGAAAGATATCATTAAAATCATCTTACAGTTTTGAGGTGCTATCCACATGATTCAGTTAAAATGGAAACATGTGGCAAGAATCAATTACAAAATGGTGAACCTGGAGTCGGGGAACTTCTACTGACCATAAAAGACAGTTCCTTGTCTCAGTTTCTCCTTTGTTGCCACAACCAGGTTAACCTATTCACACTCAGAGCGGCCAAAACAGGCCTGACAATTTTGGAAATATCTATCCAACAAAAGCATTTTTTGGAAAATATTTGAAGGAAAAATGTTACTTAGAAGTCAGACAACAACTATCCTTCAATTTTATTGTGACTTTTAGCTTTTTTCTCAAGTTATTTTCAAAAGTATGAAAGTAGCAGACGATACTTTCTAGAGGAAGTGTGAGTGTGAATGGGTTAACAATATTTGTACCAGAGCTTATAGGAGAATGGGATTGCAATGTACCCTGCCTCATGGACCTTATGGTTTAAGGCATAGGGGTTTAGGAGGTAATCTTTCCTGGTTGTTCATTGGACTAGAATCTCATTCATGATATCTCTTGTATATGCCAGATACAGTATTTTTGCTTGTGAGGTAGGTCTGATTGTGTGAAACATTATATGAAATGCGGTAAGCAAGACATTAAAACAATTTCAAACTCAAAAAAAAGAGAAAGAAATGTGATAGAACAATATTAAACCCCAAGCCATGTTTGAGAAAAAACATCCAATCAATTTATTGGTAAAACAATAGTGGTACCCCAGCTATCTCTCAATAATATTACAGAAAAGTATCTGTTGCTCTTACTAGTATAATGTTGACAGACATAGCTCTGTCCAGTAGTGGGGACTAAATAACCGCTTTAACTATGTTCAAAACTAGACCATAATATATTTGCCAAGTAATCATGGATATCTCTTTTATTAAACCAGTAACTAATTCATGTTTGTTCACATTTTGTATATGATCGAATTAAGGGGAGTAAAGATTTGTGTAGGGGCAGTACATCCCAAGGGCTACCAATGGCACTATATCTGGTTATTTTCACTCCCTGCAAATAAATTAGATTGGTTTGAGGTATTAATTTTCAACATGAAAGGACTCATCAGTAGAAAAGGAGATCCTGCAACATCACCATTTCATATAATGTCTCACACATCATAAAGACTTATCTGACTAGATATCAGGTTTTTCATCGCTACAGAATCTAGTGCTGCAACTGTGAAGATGTACATTTGTAAACTGTTAAAATGTAGGTGATTTCAATTTTGTGCTGTCTGCATGTCTTTGTACCATCTTCTGTAGTAGTATTTCACACTATCAAGGGTATAACAAACAATGGCACCATTCTAAAGGGACTGACTAAGTGACTGACCACATTATAGGGATGGAAGGTGTCTTTAGGGAATAGTAGGATATAGCACAATTTAGGATGATCATCTTTAAGGGGAGATCACTGAAGAAAGTGTTACTTTGTAATGGGCAGGGTTTTGATATTCAGTATAAATGGATATCAAAATACAATCTCACATATGTTTGGTTCAGATAAATACTCTCACTGAGCTAAAGTTTTAATGATATTTCTATCACTCTTTGAGAGTGCTCAAGTGGTAACCGATAACTTTGAAAATATCTTAATAATTAAGGCAATGTTTCAGTAAGAAATAATGCTTTCTCGTTGAAGACAACAATTTGCATTTACTTTGTATTTTATACTGCATGACAAATTATTTCAAGAATGATGAGTAAATATTTTATGTATAGATTATAGCATAATTGTCTGACATGGGAAAGCTCTATTAGACTCTGCATGGGGTGCATGTGGAATAAGTTCTTCACTTCATGGGAAACACCGGAAAGAAAGAAAAAATTCTAAAAACACTGAGAATCTCTTCATCCATGACAAGATACTTGTTCTCAAACCCTTCATATATGTAAGTATTAAGTGTGTAACAGATATATCCAGTTATGTTAATTTTCCTCTGGTGAGATGGTCTGTTATTTCAATTATTGTCTTTCTAGTATGTATTCCATTTTTACTACATTTAAAAAATCAGTGTTAGTAGATTATAAGACTGCGTTGAGGATATGATTGTACCGTTAGTGATCACCTGTATTTGCAGATTTTAGTGTATGTTTTTCATCTAGTCTGCAAATGAAAACATATGTTATTTAAGGTTTTTATTGCATTATGAAATAGGATACTTCAATTTCATTTTAGCAGTAGAAGTGAACAGGGCTTGATATTAAGGCTTTCTTAAAATGTTGGAATTTAGAATTTAAAATGTGGTCACTTCTTCTGCCACTTTGCAGTTATGACTAGCCAATTGTAATTAGTGGAGGAGAATAACAAGAGTAACCCACCACGGGCACCACCTAACCTCTAGTCACTGGTAACTCTCTCACATGCCCTAACAGGTATTCAAACCCAGGCAGTGTTGAGAGACAGCAAGAGGTCGATTGCAAAGCCTCTATGTTTAGCTACGTAATGTGTTTCTAAAGGATTGTGCAGATTATCCTTAAGTAATGTTGTAACATCTATATTTAAGCAAAATCTTTTACTAATTTGCTTTTAATTGACCTTAGGATTTCTTTTGTATCCTGATATGGAATTTTTAACAACCGCCAGACCCCCTGCTGGTTAACACCCTGATGTCAAGCCCTGACATGGATTACACTATTTGCGACTTGTAAGGAACTCATGTGACTAGAGCTATTCAACATGCATTTGGACCCCCTTGAAGGGATTACATCGAGAACTGGTTCCTCTATCTGTCACTTCAGAGGAGTGGTCAAAGCAGTGGCGTTCATGGTGACACAGGACCACTTTAAAGTGACAACTAAATGGTTTTGTTAAAGCCGTCATTTTTAAGTGGTGGTCACCTTCAAAATCTTGGCTATGGTCCTGGATATTTATAAAGTATGAAGCATTGTCTTGTCATAAGGGTACCTGTTTTGCATGTACTTACTTGTTCATATTATACATGTGAATTTTTTAAAATATTACTTAATTCTAGTCAGAATGTTTTAGTGTTAGTGACATTCTGATGTCTCATAAAAGACTGTGCAATATACTAACAGGGATGTGTATTCCGCTGCAAAACACGAGAGTTGGACCATAATAATAACTTTATTCTCCTGATAAAATTCCCAATGCTTTACCTACCAAATTGAAATTATGGACATGACTAGCTAACCAATATGTTGTGGTCTCAAAGTGAGGTGAATGATTTCTTATTGATATTCAAATGGAATTCTATATGGTAACGGCCAATTTGTGCATCCAGTTAGTGCTGAGCTGCACTTCAGCCCAACTTGGGGGTTTTAAGCTGCACTAGCCATACACAGGATCTTTTCAGAAATGACAGAACTGCCATTCCCTTATAATATACAATCCCTGATACTAAATCTGAGGAAAGGAATCTCATATGTCTGCAATTTTATGGGAAGTCATATTTGCTCTTTTTGGAAGAAATGATCTGTCAGGGGTATTGTTACAGAAATTAGATACCCTTAATATGTACACTTTTTAATGAAAATTGCTTTTGGAATATTTATATCATTAATAGCTTAATATATCAACAAAGAAAACACATTGAGACACTGTGGCAAATGTATTGCATGGTCCCAAACTAAAAGGTGTGTAAGTACTGAACTGATAATAATATTAAGGCTAAGTCTTTGTGAATATCTAACAGCATTATAGAATGAATCTGTAGTTTATATACATCTATACTTGCATACTTACACACTCATACTGTAGTACCTATGTATTTAATATTCATATATATATATATATATTTATGTAGATAAGTGTTTTATTTTTCTGTGTCCTGTTTCTGATGTTTAGAGAGTATTTTTGATGGATTTTAAGCATGTTGGTGAGTGGTTTGTAAAATGGAAGAGAGTATTTACAGAGAAAAGGGTGCAGTGTGTTTTATTTATTTTGTATGTAAGAGGTTACTGAAAAGCATACTGGAAATAGATGTAAGATTTTATTTTGACACAAACAGCCGCTTAAAAGCACCACATATTTGTGATTTGTAGAACAGCAATGGAAATTAGAAATGTCCTTCCTAGTTTGCCTATTGCTTTGTAACCGTTCTAGCACTTGGCTACTATGTGCTAAGTTCTGGCTATAAGAAAAAAGGATGTGCTGTCTGTATTCTTCTGGTAAAACAATTCAATGAAAATTTAAGGAAGTATGGAAGGATGTACATTAAATGGCAATGTCCTGTACTGAGGAATATGCTATAGTAATACAAACCACCTATGGCTCCCTTTCTTAAGCAAGCGGGACGCGATGTACTCATAACCATTGACAAACTGAGACCATGTACATGTCCAAACATTGTAGGGGACCCATTTCATGTATCTAAACCGAGTATCAACTCAGAACCATCATGTCACGATATGCTCTGATCATGAACTATTTTAATCATTCATACCTGGGGATCACCATTTCAAGTGACAACTGGAATATTGATATTTTTTCATTAAAGAAAGTGAGATTAAATTCCCAAAATATCCTAGGGAGACTGTTTTGGTTAAAGTGGTACCCAAATTTTTGGGGGGTTCTACATGGGTGAATGTTTAAGCCAATAATGTTAAATTCATATTTCCTCCATGGTAGAATTTCTATTTGCATTCTTGGTCAGGATGTGCTGTGTACATTTCACTACTCAGCTGTGCAGTTGTTTATCTATTCAAAGATATTGTCTCAGCTTTTTGTACTACTTTTGTTTTTGTGATTCTTGTTTTATACTGTTCTGCTTTAAACACCTTTGATGGTCATCCCTCTTTTTTTGCACAATTCCCATTTTACTGGTTCTTCCGCTAAGCCAGTTGCTTGACTTCCACTACATCCTAGGTTATATATATTTCCAAGCACTAGTTATATATATATGTATGTATATATATATATATATGTATGTATATATATATATATATATATATATATATATATATATATATATATATATATATATATATATATATATATATATATATATATATATATATATATATATATATATATATATATATATATATATATATGATTGTCTTACTCTGTATAGTGGTTGTCATTTACCAGATGGCATTGTGCAAACATTTGCCCTGAGAGTGATCCACCCTGTAAATGTTGGGTCACCAGGCAGGTGGTGCGTTATTTGTACAAAATATTAACCCTTTCACTGCTGGTCGCTAATTTGGTCAAAACAAACTGATGAGAGAAAAAGCAGAAATATGATGGAAACCATGGAGGAATAGTGCTCTTCTCATGGTACTTGCAAGGGCTTCCCAATGAATACCAACATGACAGGACTTAGTTTGTTTACAAACATTCTTGCAGTCTTGTGCTTTGGACCAGAAAATAGCCTCAGCATGGTAAGGGTTAGGCAATTTATGCATGTAGCACCTAAATGCAAATGAAGGAAGAAAATTGCATTTGATCAACCTGTTCATGTTTGGAGGTCTTGAATCTTGAGTGTGATCTGGATTTATGATTCTTTTGAAAAGAACTTGGAGATTAATCTTGCATTTATGCAAATATTCAAAGGACACCTGTTTGTAAGTTTATGATACACAGTTCTGCTGAAAATATTTTGTAAAAAATACTTTGGTCACAAAGAAATTTTTCTCCTTTGAATATTTTCTAAAATATGCTTTTGGGAGAAAATGAAAAATCAAAATAGCCAAGTCTTTTTGGTGTGCCTCAGGCACGAATTGTTCAAATAGAAGTGGTGATATGATATGTAAGAATTCTTCTCCAAATAGTTTTCATCTGAACTGTTTTATTACCATGTTAGTTTCACTGGTATCATAGATACATAGATCCAGATAACCTATGTAAGGGAAGACCAGAAGCATGAGTGGGTGAAGAGGGGCTGTTTTATCAATATGAAAAGTTGTTGGCTGTGCATAAACCTTTTGTGATTTCATGTCTTAGAAGTTTTGGTTCTCTTATAACTACATAGATTCCATGACTATCATTGTAAAATATTGTCTTAATAAATGTTGTCATCATGTTTAAAAATGTCTCCTCTTATTTCTTCTCCTATTTCAAAAAATACAGGGAGGAATTCTTTGATCCGTTCATGCCAATTTTGGTGATATATCTTGAACAAGAGCAATATTTGGAATGAAATCTTTTGGAACCCAGCCGATAGATCTTCTAATGTTTTGTCATTTTAGGGCTTAACTTCAAAATTATTTACTTTATATACAACCTAGTCAAAACATAAAGTGCTATTAGTTATGAAATGTATTTTGAAAGAAAGACAGACACAGTGATCATAAATATCAATTGAAATATAGATAAATATATGCCAAGAATAAAGTCTGGAATACTAAGTCTAAGACGTAACACTATTTCTGCCTTTCCATCTTTCCTGTGGGTAAAAATGGAAGTAAATATGTCCCCCTGGTCAAAACGACCAGCGATTCCCTCGTCTGACAGCAAGTACAAAAAGTATCTTTATAACGAAAAAAAAAAGAAATTGATAAGAAACATTTAACTTATAATAGTTGGTCCAGTTGAGTTTAACAATTTTTTTAGCACGTTTATCAATATACAGTCAAACCTCTACTAAGCGACCGCTCAAGGGAAATGTCAAAAGTGGTCTTTTAAAGAGGTGGTCTCTTAAGAAGGGGTTTAGGGTCTGAACGAGGTTATGAAAAAACAGAATTTCCAACCTTGACCTGGAATTATTGAGGTTGTTATGTTTAGCTGCGTTTGTTGAAATTTCTTCATTAATATTTTAAGAATAAACAATAATAAAAGTTGAACTATATCATTAATTGAGGACCCTCAGAAATGAATTTTTACCAACCATTTCATTATTTTATTGTGCCCTTTCCAATATTCAAGGCGTCTAGGCATTCAAGTGGCCGTTGAATAAAGGGCCATTTACTCTTGGGTATAAGATTTCATGGCCGTTGGTCGCGTCAAGCAAGTGGTCGCTTAATCAAGGTAAAATGTAGAGGGAATAGCCTTGGGGGGATTTGAAACGGTCGTTCAAGGCAAGTGGTCGTTTAAGAGAAGTGGTCGTTGAGGCAAGTTTGACTGTATATTATTTGTTTCTATCCCTCTTCAAATATTCTTCAAAAATAAGTCGGATAATGTGTACAATCTAGTTACAAAGGAGTGAACTGATGTTATTAGAGATCCTTAATGAGGTTATTTTCCCTGACTCTCCTTCAGGTAGTGACTAGTGACGTACAAGTGTTTATGAACAACACAGTTGGTGAGTGCAGCTTTTGTCAAAACATTGATTCTTCCCTCCATTCCAGTTCAACTGCACACAGACATGCAGGAACCAAATAGACTAACACATCCATCCCAAGAGATCTCAGTCAGAGACCTACAGTGGCACCTGGTGGCAAGAAATATAACTAATTCTCTTCTGTTTTCCTATCTTGAGGCATGCCCCATTTCAAAAATAACCACAACTGTGGTCTTAACATTTACTGAAAAAATTACCAGCCATCTGCCTGTTTGAGGGAATCAGGGGTACCAAAGTATCTGTTTTGTATTTAATTTTCTGAAAGTATTACTGGAAAGTTCAATATGGATAAAACAATGAAAATCTGAGGATTACCATGCAAAGGATGTAATAATCGTTCTTAAATCCATAATGCAAAGCTCATTTATATATATATATCAACCAACTACTTAAACCCTAATGCTGGTGGTGGCTACTTTGGTCAATGCAAAATGATGCATAAAAACTGAAAAAAGACTGAAACCCTGGCAATATGGGTACTCATCTGAGAGTACTCATATCAGCGAGAGCTATCCAATGAATACCAACATGACAGGGTTCAGGTGGCTTTCAAAAATCTTTGCGTTCTTGTGCTTTGGACAAATGTAGCCTCGATATTTGAATGGTAAATTGTGACAATACAACTCTACTCACCTGACAGGGGACGTAACCACACATGCTTACCCGACTGTTATGATAACTGAACGTTCAGTGTTTGTTTTTCCTAGTATCAATATTACTACTTCTCTTTGTACCTTTAAACCTTAATTGATTTTTGATATACGTTGTATATCTTGTAAGATTTGGTCAATACATATACTACTACCACTACTACGAGGAAAGCTTTTAAATTAGAGCATATTAGAGAAAGCTTTGATATGGAGGGTTTGAAGGGGATCAAAGTCACCAGCTCTCCCCCAAAAAGATATATGTATTATGAATTCATGCTTTATTTTTAAGTTATTTTCAGAGGAAGTATTCTAGATTCTGGCATCACTTGTTAGGAGGAATGCTTTAACCATTTGAAGCCAAGGGCACACAAAAATATCTGAATATTTTAGTGACATCTGTTTAACATCAGTAATTTTTAGAAAAGATATGAAGGAGAAATGTGGATTAGAAACTAAAAATCATTTCTCCTTCAAACACCTTTCACAAATTTTTACTTGAATTCAAAATAATTTCCATAAGATTAAAACTACAAACTAACCAGGTCAAGGTAAAATTCTTACATGGATGAGTTTCAGACCTGAATTGTCTTATCCGGGTAGTGTGCTAAGAAAATACTTTGACAGTGAACATTGAACAACATAAAAAACTTTTCTTCAAAGCCTTAATTTTATTAGCCAAGTTGTTTGAAAAATAAGTACATGTTTACAGTACATTTTGCTAAACATTAAAATGTATTGGAGTCAATAAATAGGCAGTTCACTTTATACAATGCACCTAAGAAAAAGTCAACATGCTATTGCTATATTTCTAGCAGAGAGATATATACACAGAGAGAGGAAGAGAGTCAACTTCCGCGATTCTTCCTTGCCACGCTCAGTGGATTGTCAACTGCAATGGATGGTAGACTGATAACACTGTAGATCAAAAATGACCATCCGCTGTTTTTTTCAGTCTGTTTATGTCCAACCAGATGATGACTGTGCATGCCAGCCAACTATTCTATCTAGGGTGTGCACTAGTGTGTAGGCTCCTAACGTAATCCTTGGGTTGTAACTTCTCTCTGTGTATATACCTCTCAGATTTCTAGTAACTATTTACTGAACATTTCCCCTAGCTTTTGTGTATCATGATCTTTGAAAGACGCCAAGTTCACTGGGTAGAATCTTCATTCACGAGTTAGGAACACAAGATCTCATGGGCACATGAGATAGACCAGAGACAATATGTTATGCTTAGATACAATTGAAGAAATGCAGTGTGTGCAGACTAAATTCTTGGAAGACCATATTTCTGCATTTTGCAGCTTTTTACAATACAAAATAACAATTGCACAACTTTGCCAAAATACTCTTTTTTCTAGAGAATTATCAAGGCTGAATATTGTTTGTGAATTAATGATTTTAGGGGTGAACATTTTATTTAGAATTGTAAATGCTAACTAATCTACATCAATACCAATCCTTGCAATAAAAAAACATTTTGTGATCAAGGCAACATACAGGTTGAGCAGAACTACATTATTTTAACATCCACAAATAAAACAAAAGAGAACAATAACTAAAATCAAACATTACAAGTTCCAAGGGAGAATCTAAACAGCGCATTTTGCCATTATCGGTGGATGTACAATAAAATGTTTTATAATGTGTGTGTCATGGTTAAAGTTTATTAAAAGGACCACAAACTGCAAACACTGAGAAAAGGTCTGTCTTGCAAATCTAAAATATCTACCAAATAAAACTTCAAAATACTTCAAAAATAATGTGTCATGCAATTTTCAAGGGTTGATAAAAAGCTTAAAATAGTAATACTCTTAAAACCAGTTGGTGGTTGTAGAGAGAGTTGTATTTCATCATGTAAGAAACAGTATTCTATCAAGGATTTTACTAATCAGAAACGGATATTACATTTTAGTATTTCAGTAATATTAAAATAGTCACCAAGTAACCATGGCTTGCACTCTGATTATTTCCTCATGCCAAACGTACGCTTGAATGTACGGCAGGTTTACATGAGTGACTGATGATACAGAATTTTTTAGCATAATAAACAGTCAATATTAACACTTAATGGCCATGTTTTTAAGGCAGAATAAACAATGTGCAGCCAATCAAATTATCATCATGATTATAGTACAAAACATTATATCATATAGCATCATAACCCATTTGCACCTGAAATGCACACTTAGTCTGAGCAACTTTTTTATGCAACTCGTCAACTAGAGAAATATTTTGAAAGTTTTTGAATGGGGTTTAGTTAAACCCAGCAAAAACTACTTCTCATTAAATATTTGTCAAGGCCTTGCTTTGTTATCTAGATATTACCATATATGGACGATATTACCATATATGGGTCTGATTACATACACTGGTTTATCACCGTCAAACATTTTGATTTTTCATGACAGGTTTTGAAGGAAAGGAATGAATACTTGGAATGGATTAGACGCTTCAAGAAAATACTAGTTGTTTTCTGTTCTATCACAGTCATGGACTCCATAAGGCACTTTCTAAATAAGGCCAAGATGCAGTAGAAATCGTGTCAACTCTTTAATTGATATTCAAAGAAACAGTATCATCAACTTATGACACATAAGTAATTTGAACTGTAGAAAATATTTGACGAAGCATAGGTATATCTCACAGATAGATATTCCTAATGTTTTATTCTAAAAATATCAGTCAGTTAAAATAGAGGTGCTCCAAGAGAGTAGCAATGACCAATTTATCAGATCCATAAGGCAACAATAGCACCTACATAATCAGCTCAATGGAAAGAAAAATCTGGCATCTTTCATACACAGAACTTTTGGAATTATCTTTTCAGTAAAAGATATTTGAAAATGATAGTAAAGTTGGTACTCAACTTTGTTTTGGGGCAATACTGTGAACTTCAATGATGCAGCATTTAGGTTTCAGATATCATCTCATGATTTTTTAACATATATGGTATCCCAGTCGTAGTAACATCATGGAAGGAACCTTCAGGGATGGTTTTCCTTGGCCAACACCCACAGGAAACCACCCTCACATGAGTTGTGCTCTCTGTCACGTTTTCTAGTATGTCTCTTACTAGGACATTTCATAATTCCAATCTTAATTCTGAAACTATTTTCAAAAAAATTACATATCCAAATGACACTTGTCAAAGAGATATACAGGCATGATTGAGTTAAATCTGTTAAAGCCTTGACCCATTATTTGATGTTTTGAAATTCTAAGAGAGGAGGTCAGCCTGCAAGAAGTCAAAGGTCAAGGACTTACAGATAAAGGATAAAGACTACCTAAAACATTCCCTAGATTATGCTCTCCCAATGCTGAGGCTACTTTCGTCCAAAGAACAAAGATGCAAAGATTTTTGAAAACCATTGAAACCCTGTTGATATTCATTGGATAGCTCTCGCTGAGAACTCTCATATGAGTACCCATTTGCCAGGGTTAAAGTAATTTTTCAGGTTTTTTGCATCATTCTATATTGGCCAAATTAGCCACCAGCATCATAAGGGTTAACTCATTAATGCCTGTAGCGCCAGGATGCCCAGACTACTTTTAATATCTTTATGAGCAGAGTATGCTTCAGAAATTTTTAAAAATTGAAATGTTGATTTGAACCTAGCCCAATGCACTCTTTGGAATATTTACCGAAATCATTCTTAATTGCAAAATTATTTTCAACAGAATCATAGGTCCAGATGACCTTCTACAAGAACATCTTCAATCATGAACTGGTTAACCCATTCATTCTTGGAGGGCTCATTGAAAATAACCTTTTAGAGCCATGGTACTTTTCAAAATAACATAGGCGCGCAGCAAAAAGTCACAAAATATTTCGTTCCAGCTAAAATTTCTCCTTCAAATATTTTTGAAAGATGTTTTTATTTAGAGAGATATCATCGAAATGGTGGGGTCTTTTTGGCTGCTATAGGCATGAATGGGTAAACAATAGAGAACATAATATTCATAGCTACTGCTCTCCCTGGCAAAGGTGGGTTGCATTATTTGAATAAAGGGAAGCGAACAATCATAGGTAACAGGACGAAAAGCCTACATCATGATATGTGTAAGTCACCCTGTACAAGTGATGGGGATATTCACAAACGATACAGGTATAAATTACACCACTTTTCACATTGCACATACCGTACAGGTATGAATTATGCTACCTTTCGCTAGGTAAACATACTACACAGGTTTCCTCTTAATACATGTATATGTTATATTGTCATTTTTACAGGTTATATTGTCATTTTTTACAGGTGTATGTTCAGTAACTGTACATAATTCAGACAAAAATAGGGTCAGCCAAACCCTGAACAACTACTTCATACTTTCAACCTATGCACCGTCATGAAATCTCTTGATAACAATAAGCTAGTAACAATAAGCTCAACAATCCAGTCTTCAAACATGCAGCATAACTGCTTTGTCAATAACCCCACTGCATGTCGGCAGAATTTTTTTTCTGAATATACCTCTTCGTTTCACCTGTCTCCTTGTCATGTTCTAACCTGCTTTACACCTATTAACTCTGTGGACACCTTCAAATCTTTCACAATACGATACAGTTTGCAGTCAGATCCATGGCCACTTTTATGACACATTGAAATCCTAATTATGGTTCTATTGTAAAATACCTATATGAACAATATATAAATTCTGTGAGAAATCTTATAGATGATGGCATATTGATGTGAAAAGGGAATATTCAAATCCTTACACAAGTCAAGAACTATTTACAAAAACCTTTCTTGTCAAAATTCCTGTTAGACAAAGCCAGTAAACACATACTAGCAGAACATCATGTATTCTTTTGAATGAAAAATTCAACCATTTAACTTAATACACAATTTGCATATTCAATAAAAACACTGCCCAAATACTCTTTTGTGTTCTGGAAATCACCAGATGAGAAGGCAGTTTTAAGTTTTTTGAATGTTCATTATTTTGAGATTAGAAACTTTGAATACCATAGTGTGTAACTCATTGAGTTTTCCTCAGGGGAATTACACTGAAGGTCAGTATTTTTCATTTGAAATAAAAAGGATAACACTAAAATCAGTTCTCTACATTTAGTAAAAAGGATAACACTTGAGGAACATCTCAATATCAAACTAACTAACTACATTGCAAATAAAATAACATATTTCTTCTGTACAATTTCTTTTAATTCATTCATAATTGATTATTATAGCTAAATTATACTTAAAATCATAACCTCTTGCACACATGATGTTGATTTACATCTACATCAAATAAGACCTTTAGAACAATCTCTAAAACTTAAAAGAAATACACACGTCACATTTTAGCATCATGATTGCTTTTGCAAGGAAATAAAAGTTAAGGCACTTTGTAAAATTTCAGTTACGAGAGAATATAGGAATGACTTTCATTTCGTGATTTTGTCATATAGATGACCACACGTACCATATGATCATTACAAGTACTACACAGTAATCTGAGTTGAGGACAGAACCTTCAATGCCCCTGGGATGACCTTCCAGACAACGAGAAGGCTGATGATAGTGTATAAACTTTAAAACCTATTTAAACGTATTGCTCTTTCAAAGGAATCTAATTACCAACTTGAACAATTAACTTCTGTCCAACTATATAGTTACAATTTTAAAAAAAAATAATGGAAAGCATGTTATACCAAATATCAATTAATTAATTACCAAATAATGTAATAAAATAATAACTTTAAAATCTTTAAAATTTGAGGAATAGGTTAAGTTCTATTCAACATTTCTCTTTTCATAAAATGAGAAAGTTATCACAAAAATGGTGGGCTGCTGGCTGCTATGGGCATAAATGGGTTGAACTTAAATATTTATGCATACCATCATCTTTATCTACTCTTCTCAAAAGAATTTAACATCATGCTGGTGGTTTTCCTCAGTGTTAAGATCAACTTACACTATTATGCAATAAAAAGGAACTTGCAAAACAAGTGTAAACTGTGTATCTGTATGATAAAATAGTGACTGTGCATCAAGCACAATGTCTTTCTTTAAATTTTTTTTAACCCTTCCTTACTAGGGGTGTATCAGCACATATACCGGAATTTCTTTTGAGATTTACAAATGAGGCATCCTTCATGTATCTTGCTGACAATACTGACAATAGTCAGTCTATCACTTTTCTCCTGATGCTAGCTTTAAAGAATTATCGTTTCATCTGCTCTGGTGTTGGGTCGTTCTGCTAATCCTCCCAGGTTGCTGACAGTATGTCTACACCTGCTTTCTTGTGACCTAACCTTGACCTTCGCCTGAACTCCCTTCATGACCTTGAAATGGGAAAGGTCAGTAAGGTCTAGGTTAAAATTCATGGCTTGACCTTGACCTCTGTTTGACCTCTTTTCCTGACCTTAACCTTGGCATAGGAAAGGTCAGTTAAAGAAAATGCCTCCTCTTGGCCTATGCTTAAGTCTTCATATACGCTCAAGGTGGGTTTACCGACTGTTTTCAGATCACCTTCCTTATGACCTGACATTGACCTTATAATGTACATTTTTTTTCCTGACCTTGTTCACTCTTTATTGTCCTTGACTTGAGACACTTTCATCAGGATTCACCTGTCAAATAAACAAAGAATCCATAAGTCACAGGTAACAAAACCTAGCAGTTGAGGAAGATGAAGTTGACTTTTCCAAGTTTAAGATCCCCCCTTGAAAAGTTTGCATCTAGAGCAGTGATATTCAAAAATAAATAAGTATAAAGGATGAATGCACAAAATAGTTATAGAAATGCATTAGGTTGGGTTCTGATTAGATTCTGCCTTTGGTACTTTTCAAATGATGCTTCGTGTAGAATAAATTTGCAATACTTCATATTTATAATGAAGAAAAATGCCAAATATCTACTGGCCTATATCTTTAATATCACATATAAGAACATGTAAGCTTTTGCATTTTTCAGTTGAAAGATCATGTGCTGAAAGTATATTTTTGATATAATTATTTTGAACAGATTTTGGTAAGGTTATCAAACCAGGGCAAGTAATATGTAGTTTAAACACTTTCGCCTAAGTACAGTGATTTTTATCTTACGTTTGCTGCATCTTTTGTTTCTGATGGCACTGTCTCCTTTTCTGGAACAGCTGTTGACCCTGAAATGAACAAGGTTTACCAAATCACTATAGTTATGGTCATATGGTCCAGATGACACTTCAAGGTGTATAATACCAGTGACTTGGTATTAGGCAGTGGGTTTAAACCGTTCTCTTTAACCCATCCATATCTGGAAATCTCCCTGACAAGTATTGTCAGAATCTATCTATGAAATAACTTAAACCTTCCAATGCAAAGGCTACTTTTATCCAAAGCACAAGGACGCAAAGATTTTTGAAAAAATGTCTATATAAACTATGCAATTGGAATTATATTGAGATTAAAAGAAAATCAACTACATGTATATGCTTGACATTGACATTTTTGGGGGGGTATCCTGAAGAGTGGTTTTTACGTGTTTGGGTGTCAAAATGACTCCCAAATGCCCTGCTGGCTAAGACTATGATGACGGCTTTAGATCTAAAAGGTGTAACAGAACTTACCATCTGCTTTATCTGAGGTCACCATTTCTGGTGCATTAAACTCTGGCTGCACCGATACGACCCCTGTCACTTTTTCTTCACTTTTAGAAGAAGATTTTTGCTCATCCTCTTTTTTATCCCCTTCCTGAGCTGAAGAGCTGCCATCGTCATGATCAGTGTCACCTAATTTGTCTTGTTTCTCATCCGTATCACCGTTCACAGTTTTATTAATACTTTCAGTTGTAGATTCGGTGGGTGCGTCATTTTGCTTAAGTTCTGATTCTGGTGTTTTGCTATCACTTTCTTCCGATGATCCTAAAGCTTTAGGCATGGCTTCATCATTATCCTGCTTCACAATTGCTGTATCTACTACATGTGTGGGGTCTACAGATTTGTCTGCAGGGACTGATTTACTCTCTAACCCATCCTCCACTACACTTTCCTCAACTGCTATTGAGTAATCCTCTTCGCTATCTGCCATTTCGGCCAAAGCGGCGTTCTCTTCTTTTGACTTTTGCATTGCATTGAATAGCTCAGATTCTAGTGATTCTCCCACAAAGTCATGCCTTGTCAACGTGGATCTCACAACTTCACAGTCCTCGTCCCTGCTTCTATCCATGGTGGTATTCATAGAGGAATCCGCTAGCGCCACGTCAGGCACAATCTGATCATCACTTCCATTCAGTGTTTTCATTGGCTCATTGATATTCTCCTCCTCGAAGCCTCTCTCGTACTCTATATCATCCTCGTAGGTTTCGTCATTAGCATTCAGATTTGGTGTGTCATTCTCACTCTCAAAATTTATTTCTCCGTCCCTCTCAGCGCGGTCAATTTCTGCGGCCCAATCTAGCACCTGGATGTCCCCTGGTGGCTTAATGTGCCAGCTATCCTGACTGCTGGAGCTGGTGGGCGTGGCGGGTTCCACACCTTGATCACCGTCCCTTTTGATCCTCTCACTGTTCACATCCTCACCATGCCCAGCCTCCACATAATAATCACCTTCCCCAACCTCGTAGAATTCTGCTGCCTCGGCCGAGTCACCCCACTCCTGCCCCCCTTCTTCTCCCTCATAACCCATGCCCTGATCGCGATAAAATTTCTCCATCTCGTCATGGTACTCGTCATAATACTCCTGCCCCTCTTCGTAACCCTCCTCAACACCTTCACGGGCAGAAGGGTCTAAGGGATGATCACTGTCTAAATGAGTTGACTCTTCCGCTGGATTACTTGCTGCTAGCGTCTCCGTGGCGCCCTCTGTTGTTCTTGTAGAAGTCTCACCCTGAGCTGATGTTGAGCTTTGTTTTTCGTGAGCACTATCAGTCTCAGTAGGTAGCCGTGGCTCTGAGGGGGCGCGTGTCTCACCACTAGGGGGTGCTGAGGCGGTATCAGCAGTGGTGCCACCTGGTGGTAGGTCAGGCTTACTAGAGGGAGAAGCCCCAGGAGAGTTGAGCGGTGACTTCGGTCCTCGCTTTTTGCGGTTGTGGAATTCGTTCTCCACCTGTATGATCAGTTTGTCGTTATTTTGCTGCACGTGTCGGTTTCCCTCTTCGCTACCCGATGATGTTGTGCGATCTCGCTGAGACGGGGACCTCCCTCCTCCTCCTCCTCGCCCTCCTCCTCTCGCTGCTCCTCCTCTTCCTCCTCTACCTCTTCCTCCTCCTCCTCTTCCACGCCCTCGCTCACCTTCCCGTGGGGAGACTAAAATTTATCAAAAAAGGCAAAATTAAAACAAAGATTAGAAAATAGCTGGCATGGATAATTATTGAGAGGGAGAGACAGAACGATTCTTACAACTCCCCTTCAAATAAAAAACATTTCATTTTTATTTGAGGATTTTGGAACCGGGTGAAAATTGGACAATCACAAAAGTGGCCAATTAAAGAAATGGATCCTAATAATTTTTTAAAAGTTGGACATTGTATTTTACAAGGGAGCCTACTCTTTATGCAGATAACAACTGTAAACATGTTTTAACAATTTCTATCACCTTTTGAGTCATATACCCATCCCTTATTAAAGGTAATATCGAGGGTTAACTTACTTGAAAATGGTTGTCTTGGAACACCCTCCTCACCGGGCGTACCTGGGGAACGCACACCTGAAACAATAGTCCAAGCAGATTAGAAAATTTCAAAAATGTGGATATCAAGAATAATGGAAAAGTCATATTTAATTGACTGATGACAGTACCTGAAAACTATAGGAAATGTGTGAATAATTATTAGTTTTTTTTATCAGGGATTTTTTTTTTTTTATTTATATAAAGAATTCTTCACAATATGATGTAAGTCACCTTCAATAAATTAGAATTAAACTGTTATATATGTATTTATTATGAATGAAAAAATTGTAAACTAAAATGCTAACACATTTCAACATGAGCCCACGCATGGTCTGATGAATATGGTAATACCTTGACAACAATGCAATACTCTTAACAAAAGAAAAAGACTGAAAGATGTTGCTCCTGTCAAACATTACGCTAAAAGAAGAGTTTTTGTTAAAGTAATCAGAATAGATGCAAATGGGTTAAACCATATATGTTAACCCTGATGTATCTCATGTGCGCACATGATCTGACAAATTTGAATATAACTGGCCACATTGAGCAATATTTGAAAAAGGTTTGAAGAGGCATTGCTTGACCCAATCATTTTTCAGAGTTACTTTAGAAATTGTTACCAGGATCTATGATACTTTTGATAATCACTTTGGAATAAAGAATGATTTTTACAAAAACTTTCAAGGACAGTCATTGGTTATGTTCTGAATATCTTTTTTTCCGCAAATATTTTTCCAATTTTGCTTTTAACCTACGTGGTTTCATGAAAATTGACAGGCCCGACCGCTGTCAGCATAAATGGGTTCACCCATCTTAATCAAGTCAAGTGAATACATTCAGTAAAGAACTTCTAGAGATATTTCTTTGTCCACAAGATATTTTCATACATGTCAAATCAGTTGTGCGATAAGACCATTTGAATGCTCCTGATATTCAAGAGTATTTTCATTAACCACTCAATCCAGTCCTTATCATCTACTCAGATGCCAACACAGAAAGGAATGGAACAACCAGATGAAGAGAAACACTTACACTAGGAAAGAATACAGACCACTGAGTAAGACTGATTTAAGGTTGATTCATGAACCAATCCAAAATGATTTGCCAATTCAAAATGAATGATGAACAAAAATAATGGGAGTAAGTAACTAAGGTAAGGTGTAAAGTGCACAATAAACATTACACTTGCAACTTGACTCTTGGTTAGTTGTATCTGAGTTTAACCGATACGTGCCTATAGCAGCTAATATCGCCCAACTATGTTGGTAATTTCTTTGAAACTAAAGCATTTTTCCTAAGAATATTTGAAGGAGTCATGTTCATCAAATCCCAATTCTCTTTCAAATGTTTTGTGATTCTATAACTGACTCAACTTTATATTCAAAAGTGTCAAAATTCCAAACAACACTAGTCAAAGTGATCTCCAGGCATGAAAGGGTTTAACCCTGAAATACCTGAATCACCAAAATTGTTATAATGAATGGCAAAATGAAAGAGAATGGTGACCCATAAATTTACACCATACTCATTTCATTGACAACCAACATTAAAAGGTTCAGTGTTATAACTCTATGATAGATAATTTCACAAGAAAAATAAGAGATTCAAAGGAAACACTCTGATATACACTTGCACACTTGTACTAGTTGTGGTCCACATGTCTCATGCCTCGTAAGTTTGTTTTGGATAACCTACAATAGGTCAAGGGAGGCCCAACATGATATCACTTTAAATTAGTGGACATATCACAAAATAATAGTTAATAGTAAAAATTAAAAAATTCTAATAATTGAAATCTGATAACAAAAGTTCTGCTTATTATTCTTGGCCACTAAAAGCTTGACTGTGACACCTAACTCCAAAGATCATAGCCTGCTAGACCAAAGACTTTGTCTAAAACTACTTGAATAAGTTTACACCAATATTCAAAACCTTTGTTTATTCTTAAAACAAAATCTTCCATTATCATTAGATTAAGTGTTTTTTCCTAAAACCGAGGAGATTAAATGAGCTTTTCAGCCATTTATGTTAACCTATTCATGCTGGTAAGAGCCCAAAAGACCTAAACTAAATTGGAAACGTCTTTCTCACAAAAGCAGCTTAAAAACATATATGAAAGAGCAACAACTCTCTTTCAAAGTCTTTTCTATGTATATGCCCTATTTCAAAGTTATTTTAGTAAGAGAGGTTAATTCAGGGGGCACTTTCCATGGTAACTTCTAAGCGAAAATATGTTAAGCTTAATTACATCACAGAGGTATAGTTTCAATGATGATAATCAATGCC
This sequence comes from Maea johnstoni, assembly GCA_963942565.1. Taxonomy (NCBI): domain Eukaryota; kingdom Metazoa; phylum Annelida; class Polychaeta; order Spionida; family Magelonidae; genus Maea; species Maea johnstoni. Next base: position 41,094,592 of record OZ012686.1, on the reverse strand, counting down.
TCAACTCATTCATACTTAGAGCTCCCACTGAAAAGTACTATGTTATTTTGAAAAATCACTTGAAATAATACATTAATTCTCAAGAGTTTTAACCCTTATACTGCTGGTGGCTAATTTGGCCGATACAAAATGAGGCAAAAAGACTGAAAAAATTACTGAAACCCTGGCATATGGGTACTCATCTGAAAGTACTCGGTGACTATCCCATGAATACCAACATGATAGGGTTTAGATGGTTTTCAAAAACCTTTGGGTTCCTGTGCTTTGGATGAAAGTAGCCTTAGCATTGGAAGGGTTAAAAGAGTTCTGATGAGCATTTCTCTTTCTCTCCTAAATTTGCTTATGTCAGAGAGATACAACCAAAATAGTTAGGCTTGTATGGTTTAAATCAACTTAACATAGATGAGTTAAGTGGTTTGTGAAAGGAAATGCATAAGTATTTTTCCAGCAAAGGCCATTATATTGAAACACTATAACTTAACTAAAACAAACTACCTGATTCTGCGGAATCAAGAGATTAGAACTCTCCTGAGGTGGAGGAAAGATAGAGTGGTTAGAGCTCTTCTCTTCCTCCAGTTCCGTCTCTGAGGACAACCGAGTTAGCAAACAAATATACAGCAGAAGTTGAGATTAAATAAGTCCAAAAATAACAGCAACAAAAATATCACTAGAATAAAGAATGTACAGACAAACTGTTAAAAATCTGGGTCTGACAATATTTGAAGCCCTATGGCAGAGAAGGGTCTGTAGGACTATTATGTAAATAAAGTCTTTTAAAGAGATTTTTATTTTATTTGAAGAAAATACATTCAAATATTTTTCAAATTACCCTTGAATGTTACCATCAGGATGATAAGAGAAAGATAAGTCAATAATACGGAAATCGGCAATGGGAAAAGTTAACAATTATTCAGTAACAAAAAACAGAACAAATTACAAAACCTACCGAGCATCACAGAAAGGTCTAGTACATGATCTATGCACCTACAAACAGCGGGTTTTTGTATTTATCTATAGAAAAAAACATGCAGCATTTCAGAAGCAAAACTCGTTCAGCATCATCTGAAAACAGTCCGAACACAGATTATGGTTGAGCTAACGGCTGTAAATGCTGAAATATAGAGTTTTGTAATTTTGGCCAAAAACCATAATGGAAAGAAAAACAAAGCTACTGAGTCATATGCTAGGGAATAAATGGGTGGTTAACCTATACTTAATGAAAACCAAATCACTTCAAAGAACTCAAAAATCAACAAAAACAAAACAAAATTGCACTAAAAATCCTCATGCAGGTTTCATATCCACAAAACAGCACAAACAAAAATATATTTGAACCTAACACTAAACCGGCACTAGCCACCTTCCCTTCACACTACAACACGCTTCTCTATCAAAACAGAAAGGGACGTCCTGATAGCCGAGTGGCAGGGTCTTAGCCAGGAATTTCAAAATGCCTGTAAAATACAGCAGTCACAAAATTCCTGCCCGTCCAGATTTACCTACTACTACTCAGCTACTTCAAATTCTTGCACCAAGTACATTAAATAGCCTTTTTTCAAGAAATTGCCAGTGCACAAGACAGGCAGGACAGGTCCTGGTTAAACCTCTGCCGAGTGGTCTTAGGTACTGTGCCCCATCTACTTATTGTCTCTCACCACTGCCAAAAGACCTTAGTTTGAATCCATCTTTAGACATGTGAGAATGTTGCCGGTGAGTTGTGGTTAGTCAGTATTTTACCACAGGTACTCTTAGAAAGTCATGATTCAGCCTAAATACAGTGTATGGCAAGAAAATTGAAAATCATGGCATTCCAAACTTCCTTTTCCCTGGGTCCTCCTTTTTCTGTCATCACTTACGACAGGTTAGTCATGATTCTGCCTTGATATGGCAGGAAAAGTGAAAATCATTGAATTCCAAATTACTAATTAACTGTGTCCTCCTTTTTTATTATCACTTAGGATTGGTTAGTTATGATTCTGCCTAGATATGGCAGGAAGTGTGGCGATAGACACAATGGCTTATACCAGAACAAAGACATGAGGGGCTTTCCCCATGCCTGGGTGGTTAGGTGCACTGTAGACTGATTGCCCATTGTTCTTCTGCAAAGGGAATCGGACTCAACATGACGTATGTGAGAAAGTTTCCAGAGACATGTAAAATAAAGATGGTTTTCTCCAGGTATATAATTTCATCCATCATTGACCATAGGCTTGTAGTTATTGAGTCTTGGATGGCAGAAAGAGTGGCGTTCAGCCAAATTCCACATTAAGCAATAGAGAAAAAGATAGGAAATATGCCGTCACTCTACTCAAATTTGGCTGAGAATGAGGGAGGTACATATCATAGATACTACATTTTTTTTAGTGTTCCTAGCTTAGAATAGAATCGCACCCCAGTCAATAAGTTCTCATTGCTTGATGAGCATTTCTGCATTTCTCACTCATAACTTTGGTTCTGCTGGCAGCTCAAAAAAAACTTTATTCTAACTCACTTATTTTGATTTGTTTTGTAAAAAAAAGACAATTAATAGATCCAGTGTCAACTAGTAGTATTTACTGAGTATGTACTTCTTTTAAATCTGCCGTGGTTCATGTTGTCTCATAAGGTTTAGTGCCAGTACTCAATACAATACCAGTATCATTTAAGATCTGTTATACTGGTACTACTTAAATGTATAAAATTGACTGCTACCTGTATGTCCAGAGATAGGAGAATCATATGGTGCCATTTAAGGGCCAGAGGAAGTCCAACGATGTGAATGAAATACCTAATATCTAAAAAGCAACATCGATTGTGCTCTTATATGCTGTCTTAAAAAGAACAGATGTGTGTTTGTAGGCATTGTGTGTTTGAAAAGGTTTTAAAAAGTTTATTTAAAAAAATTCCATAACTTCAATTATTGTCTAAGAAATTCCAAAATGATGAAAGTCACCAAAATGAAATATTTGTAATGTCAAAGAAGACATTTCCAATCAAATCACATTCTTAAACTTAGGAATCAAATCTGTACTGAAGAACTTTGCTTCTTAAAATGGGTCCTGACTAATCATAGCTTCATGCCACTTGAAGCATGTGATAAAGTTGCCAGTGACTTGGGGTTAGCCGGTGGTTTTCCCATGCACTGTGGCTTCCTCCACCATTATCTAATGGCTAGTCACAAAGCAAACTCTAAAATTACAGGTCTCTGTGAATGACTTAAAGGTAGAGGTGTGAATAATATCCCTTGCCCACTATTTAGCATATAATCCTAGACCTCCTTCATGTCAGGAGATTATATTAGTATTACCTTGGTTTTAATTTGGTTGTACACTGGGTCGTAAGTGGTCTTGTAAGGTTGCAGAGTGCAGAGCATGACATGCCCATCATCAAATCAAGGCCAATATAAAACACAACAAAACCAAGACCAACAAAACCAATATAAGACCATTATTCAACCAATATAATACTCATACTATAATAATAGTCATATTACACTAATATAGGACCAATAAATGACCTTTGTTAGACCATTACCAGACCAATAAAGGATCAATATCAAAACCTATACCAGTCCAATACTAGACCTATATTAGCCCAATATAAGACCTATATCAGCCCAATATAAGACCTATATCAGTCCAATAAAAGACCTATATAAATCCAATAAAACCAATAGAGGTCTAATATACAACTAATATAAGGCCAATATAAGATCAATATTAGTGGAATGTGAGACTATTAAAGGATCAAAATTAGACCAATATAAGATACGTGTTTGTCCATTATAAGACCAATATTAAACCAAAATCAGGCTACTATTAAACCAATATTAGACCAACCTGGTAGTTAGGAAGGTCCCTGAATGGTCTGCATCTAGTGTGAGCAAATCTTAACGACCGCAAAAAAAGCTGGTAAGAATGATGCAGAGCAACGTGCAATCTACCGGTAAGATGCCGAGGAGTGAGAGACACCTAGTGAGTAAAAAAAGAACCTTAACACAACAGCATGCTCAGCCAACCAACCAACCAGAACTGTGTAGGAAATTCTAGAGGAGGAAAGATACCGCACCTTTGACACCAGGGGCCTCGCCTCTCTGGCGGTCATCCCTCTCACCGCGGTCAAACCGACCACTTCCTATTCGCCCCGCTTCAAGAACAAAGACAAATCACTCCTTCAGTTAGACGGTTAACAACGCAACGCTGCACCACGCCCATTGGGATACCATACGGAGACCACTACATATCGGTAGACTTGAAGAAAATAAGTTATGCACGCCACTGAAATACTAGAAGCTGACTGGGATAAATCACACCATGATGACTACATTAACCCTTCCAATGCTGGGGCTACTTTCTTTCAAGGCAAAAGAATGCAAACAACTTTGAAATTATCAAAACCCTGGCCTGTTGGTATTCATTAGATAGCTCTCATTAAGTACTCTCAGACAAGTTCCATTGTGCCAGGTTTTCAATCATATTTCAGGTTTTTTCATCATTTTGTATTGGCCAAATTAGCCACCAGCAGCATAAGGGTAAAGTAGGTAGACTTTAAGAGGATGATAAGTTATGCACGCCACTGCCAGTTAGATGATAACAATACAGCAAGCCAGATGACAGGGATATCATACCATGACAACTACATGTAGACTTGAAGAGGACGATAAGGTATGCACACCACTTCCATATTAAGCCATGCAAAGATGCAGCATGTAAGACACCAATGGTCAAGGCTCGGAACACTGTTGCTAAGTCCAACATATACATTCAGCGTTGCTGTTAATCATAATTAAACCAATGTCCTGATGGAAAGGATTAAAGGAAATCAGTAATTTTCTAAAGCTAAACTCTCAAGTATTCATTACAGTAGAAATTAAAACCCATTCTAAGGTGTACTTTCAACATGCAATACTAGTATGCACATTTTCAATACTTGATACTAATTAGTCAAAACGTGTGCTAGGCATTGAGGTGAATACCTAATACAATAGAATTCTGCCCTAAGGTTCACCTTCAATCTAAAATGTGCCAAACCTGATACTAAACTAATAAAAATAACTGCTAAGAATTCAGGTGAATACACAATATGATGGAATTCCAGACCATGGTCAACTTTCAATATGGTATACATAATGCTTAGGTACTTGATACAAGCCAGTCAAATCTAGTGCTAGGAATATAGGTGAATAAACAATATAATAAAATTCTACCCCAATGTTCACTTTCAATATAGTGAAAATGCAAAGCTTAGAAACTTGATACTATCTAACCAAAAACTAATGCTAGGAATTAAGTTGAATGAACACTTGCACTATAAGAACAGCTACAGTGAAATGATGCAGAAAGGATGGCATGGCCGAAAAGGACCTAGGTCTAAATAAGGGAAAAACAACCAAATGAGTCCAAATATCACAAAAGGAAGGGATAAGTATGCACAAATAATATTTGGAAAATCAAAAGAAAAGCATCAAGGTTTGCAAGTAGTCAGAGGAAGAACTATGTATTCCATATATAAGATGCTGGCTTCACTTGAGTGCAATTTGCATCAATAAAGTTGTTTGGGAACTGCACAGGTTAGATACAGTTCTTGTTATTTAAGAGGAAATCATGCTGGAAATTTCCAAGAAAGGAAGCAAAACACACTGGGAGAAATGTAAATGAAAAATGAGCAAAAGGTCTAGAGTGAGAACCAAACTCGCTGATGAAAACAAGAAATACTGGACCGCAAGAATAAAAAATCAGCCAAATAAGATGAAAATAACAAACTCAAAGCAGACATGAAAGTAACGATTGCAAAGTAGTAATAAACAAAATGCGAACCCGAAGTAGATATAAAAGAAAGATCAAGAATATCATAATAAATATTAAATAACAAACAATGTAGTATATATGGAAGATAAGCTAGGAGTGCAATACCAAAATGATTGGGCAAACTCAAAACACAAATGAAAGTAACTCTTGTTATGTAGTGACAAAATTATCATAAAATCAAAGCAAAAAATGAAAGAAATATTGATAATGTTAAAACTCAAAGCAGTTAAAAAAAGAATCACTATGCAATAACAAAACAAATTCAAAAGAAATGTCTGGAATGTAGTAACAAAGTTATCACGCGGTTATTGCGGCCATAAAAGATATTATGTGGGTTCACAAGCCTGACATACAAAAATTAGGAGAATTTCATTGTGAGAGTTAAGTGAGGTGTTTAAAATGTAAGGGAAAAGGAGCTTCATTTAAATCATGCTAAATGATTGATCACTAGGTGAAGAGGATCTTGAAAATATATAATAACTCATTTATGGGAATCTTTATGGCAAGTGTCACCTTAATTGACAATGTTTTTGAAATATTAATTTCGAAATATTCCTGAATTCAAGTTTATGAAGGAGAGTTGTCGTCGGGGTTATGATCTACATATCCCGATCAAATATTTTTCAAAAAATGCTCTGGTCACAAAGATATTACTGAAGTAACAAGGGCATTTTGGACGTAAATGGGATAACATGCTTTCAGGAGAATGGGCAAAATGAAGGTAGGAGGGCAAGCTGTTTACATCTGAAGCTTACATATGATCTGACATACACAGAAACATCTTGATAACAAAGCAACATTTAGAAAAATATTTGACGGAAAATTGGCATTCCAATTGTGTTTCACAATTCCTCTTCAAATATTTATTCAAATTCATCCCTGCTTTTGAATTGATTTCAAAGCTGTCAGACTATGTGTCAGTTAACAATGTGTTAAACTTCAAAAATATGACTATTGGCAAAATAAATCAGCACTAAGTCCTAAAAACCAGGCCCCTAAAACTCCATTCAAGAATCAGCAAAAGTAAGCAAACTTGCTAGAATACCAAAAACTATAAATAAGTAAAAATCTATAAATTATAACAATATATCAGTACAAATTTGCAAAAACTATCCATTCAAAAAAATCCATTCAAAAATTAGGAAAAGTATGTGAACCTAATAATATATTATATAGATACATAGCCGATGATGCAAACTTATTCCTAACAAAAGGACTATTATACTGGAAACCTCAACCTCATGAATATTAACAAATCAGTTTTTAACATTCAGATCAAAATGCTACTGAGAGGAATAAAGAGATAAATAGTGTATTAGATTGCCATTTCGTCAAGCACAAAACAATGATTTTCATAAACTTAGTTCAAAAGGAAAATACCCTACCAAACAGTAGCTGGGTATTTCCAGGATTTCCTATGATTTTTATACACAAAAAAAAATTAACTATTCATTAGCAGAATTTCTGAAGTTGACTTTGCTAAACTTAACAAATTTAAGTCCCTGGGAGGAAGAATGTATCATTAAAATATCATTTAGAAATCTTATTGCTAAGAAAATATTGTTATATCGTTAATAAGGTGCCAATCCCTATTTATTGAAAGAAAATTCCTAGAGGTTGGGACTGAATGTGGTGGGTGAGCAGGAGAGCGAGAGGGAGAGAGAGGATGTTGATATCATTACCAGACTCTTGTAGTAGGTAGAAGCAGCAGCAGCAGCAGCAACAAGGGATACAACAACACACAGGCTACAATCAATTGTAATCAACAGTAGGACTGCAATCGCTATCCCCGTTTTCAGAGAAATCTTATTGAAACCCGGATACTGACATCAATTATACTCAATCAGTGTCCGAATTTTAGGAATAGGTATTCGAGAGAAATCTTATTGAAATCTCTGATACCGTTATCAATTGTACTCAACAGTAGGACTGCAATCGGTATCCCCGTTTTCAAAGAAATCTTATTGAAACCTGGATACTGACATCAATAATACTCAGTCAGTACCCCAGTCTTAGGTATATATTCGAAAGAAATCTTATTGAAATCTGTGATACTGTTATCAATTGCACTCAACAGTAGGACTGCAAACGATATACCCGTTTAGGTAAAGAAATTTTATTGAAACCCTGATATCGATATGATCATCAGTAGGACCAATATCCCATATAAGGTATCAGTATTCAAAAGAAATTACATTGATGTACTGCTACCTATGCCTTTTCCATAATAGTAGAATAGCAATCAGTATCCTGTTTTAGGTATCCATGATATTTGAAAGAAATTACATTGATAATCGGATACAGAATTTTGATATTTTGCATTGCAGCACATCACATGAATTATGCGAATTGGTTAAAACAAGCATGAGCGTGCATAGTGAAGTTATTGCGCTTATGGTGAACAGAAAATTTGAGTTGACTATTTTAATCATAAATTTCACATTTTCATGCTGTTTTCGGTTTATTTCTCAAATCGCACAATATTTCAGTTCATCAGGCTTCTACAAATCTCCATGCCATTTTTTGGTCATTTGCGCATCGTAATACCATTCTCTCTACACATTCTCAAATTTGAAATTTAACCCATTGGTGCTTATAACACTCAAAAGTATCCTCACAATTTCGATAATATCAACGCCACAAGAGTAGTTTTTGGAAAATATTTGAATGAAAAGTGTTGGTAAGAACCCATCCCACATCTCTTCTTCAAATATTTTGTGAATTTCCGTTTGACTCCAAAATTATTTTCAAAAGTGACAGATATCCATACTACACAAGTTTGTTGAGAAGATCAGCAGGCATTAATGGGTGAAGGGGTCGGTTTTGTACTGCATTCCAAGGGGGAAGTATTGAGATTCTTCTACTGATGCTTTAACGATAGCAGTCCTACTCGAACAGCATATGCCAACAAATGCAAGACTGTCTGAACAAGGCACAAGCATACAAGTGTTGCACACTAACTTTATGATAAGAGAGTTAGAGAATCATGCATGATGATAAGGAGATTATGAGACAGAATGAAAGCTATCCCTTGTGGGTCACTGTGTCCATCTTAACTCAACCTAACCCTTACTCTCACATTGATGTTCGTGCCTAGGGCATAAATTTGTAAGAGCACTTAAGAGAATTCAAGGGACCTCAGTGCCAGTTTCATACTAACTTTTTTTTCATCTAGGACATGTTCTCATTACTCAGTTTCCCTTTAAATATTTTCAAATCTATTTTGGAAATCTTACATGTTTGTAAATACATACATATTCAGGAAATAAGACTAGAAAAATAAGATATAAGACTGTATCTCATTTTGTTATAAATTGTCTGGTGCAGTCAAAAAGGACTGGCTGTTAAGATATCTTTATGACAAATAATATATCATCATCAGAATTCAACAAAAGACTCTTCTTCAAATAATTTGGTAGTATGCATCACCTTTTTTTCAAGGGTGCCGCAGCTTGCAGATGACAATTTTTTTTAAAGTATTATATTTTACTCGTGCATGTACTTAGCTGGGTTTCATTTTCACTATTCAAGTCCCAGTTCTAGGTAGGGGTTGGGACCAAACTACAGCTGATTTGGAACTATATAGACTCCCTGCTAAATACATACAGAATCAGAATATGTCCATGTCCTAGGCCAGTTGTGCGTTACCAGGCCCATACATCTGAGGTTCCTAGCTCTAGTTACTGTGGACTGGACTACATAAGTACAGGTTATGTCAATGTCCTAGGACTGCTTTTGTCAAAAAGATAAGTCTCACCGATAAGTTAGAACAAGCCTGAGCTTTGTAATCATTATAGAGGACCGGAGTAGAAATAATTACCTGGTCTTCGTCCCGGCTCCACCTTACGAGGTGGAGTCACTTCACTGAATTCCCTGCAATAGACAATGGTCAGCTGTTAGACATAATTAAAAAAGGAGCGTCCTGACTATTCTAGTGATATTGTTCTCAGTACTTCTCACCGAAGCATTTTTCAGTAAATATAACAAGGAGAAATGCTGATCAGGACTAATGTAATAAATCACCTCCAAACATTTTGTAAATTTATGCTTAATTCCTAAGTTATGTCCAAGAGTACCAAAGTTACAGGGGACACTTATCAGGGAAACCTTCAGGTAAGAAGAAAATATGATACTCTTTATGCTAATAGGAAAAATCAGATTTATAGAGGTGTCATATTGTTACATAATTGAAGGTAAGTAACTTCCACAAGGTCTGCACGTTTATAGTAAACTGTTTAGTAGGGATTAAGCCATAATTACAGAAGTGCCGTCAACTTGCTTTCAATTCTTCAACAAATCAATTTAAAGGCAAATACACCTACAATTGTCTAGCCTAACAAAGGTGTTTACCTTATTTCTATATAACTCACATCGTCATATACCTTGGAGAAATGTTTTGGTGCCAATTCACTTTCCATCTCCGCCTGACTAATTTGGGGATATCTCTCAAACAAAAGCAACTTTTAGAAAATATTTGAAGAAGAAATGTTGATCATTAACTAAATAACAACTCTCCTTCAAATATTTTCCAAATTTATTATTAAATCCTAATTAATTTTCTTAAGTATCAGAGCTCCAGGCGACACTTGTCAAGAACATCTCCATGCATAAATGGGTTAAGGAAAGTGAGTTTCCCTGTATATACCTTACCCAATATTAAATTTTGTAAGGATGATTACTCAGAAGCTCATATTACCAAATCAATTATCAAAAATTTTCTGGGATTTATTTAGGCAAGATTTTTAATGATTCTCAATTTTAATGCCAATCCTACTTCAACATACAATTCTTTTTCCTCTTTCTCTGTATCCCAGGCTCGTCTCCACTCTCCCGTCTGCTTCTTCTGCCGGTCGAGGCGCGCCCTGTCGATGGAGTCACGCTCCGCTTTCCATTCCTGGTACTCCCTCCTCTCTCGCCCCGTCATGGACACTGTCATCTCCATCTTGGAGCGTGGCGCTTGACGATACCGCATCTGCAATAAACACATAATATTCATATTCAATCCCTACAAATTCATATTCTATCACTTCTCTACAGCCAACTGAAGAGAACAAAGGTGAATATGCTATACTCCCATTTATGTCTGTTGCAACTATTTTGCACCTTAACCCATTAATGCTGAAGTTTCTTTTTTTAATTGTCGTCTGGATCTATGATGACTTTGACAATAACTTCAAAATTAAGAAAGAATTTACAAGACATTTAAGGGAGAGTTGTCAGTAATGTTCTGATTAACATTTTTCCTTCAAATATCTTTTTCAATATTGCATTAACTTGGAGGAGTTCATCAAAATTGTCATGCTGCTTTTGAAGAATGTGAGCATTAGTGAATTAAAAAGGTTGTCCAAATATCCACTTCCTACCAGAATGATATCCCAATGAAATCTTTACAAACATTTAAGTAGGTTCTATGAGAGCTGTTTTTACACAGTAGGGCCATAGCTTTCTCAATCAATTTACCTACTAACTGACTAGACCAATTTCCACACAGAGATTCTTAGTAATACTCCATTAGATTCTAATAGGAAACTTTTCATCTGAAGATGGAATTTTAACCCATTATCTTTAGGAATTACTCCAGAAATTGTCATCTGGATCAATGACACACTGGACAATAACTTTGGTATGTAGAATTATCTTACAAAATATTTGAAGATGAGTTGTTAGTAACGTCCTGATAAACATTTCAAATATTTTCCTTACTATGCCTGCAAGATTTCATCAATGATGTCTGGTTTCTTTTGGTTACTGTTAGCATTAATGGGTTAAAGCATGCAAGAATAATCCACCTTCTACCTGAGCAGATTGATACCCTTACTGAAATCCTTGTGATCACTTCAGTAGATTCTATAAGAAAATATTGCATTTTAGACAAGGAGATCAAAGCATGCAAATTGCAAAACCAGACCATATTCCACCTGCCCAGAAAAATAACCGTGCTGAAATCCTGGTGAATATGTTAGTAGATGAGAACTTTAGATAGAATTGTAGGTGTCAAGATTCTACCTGAACAGAACCCATGCTGAAACCCTGGTGCACACTTCAGCAGATGGAAATAATGGATGTTCAGAGAGTACTCTAAAGCATACACAACCAGTCAAGCTTCAACCTGATTATCATACCCACACTCTAATCTGTGTGAATATTTCAGTAGATGGAAACTTTTGATTTTTGGATAGAATTCTAATGCAGGCATAAGAAATGTAAATTCTACCTTTAGTACCAAAATGATACCCATGCTGAAAGCCTGGTGAACACTTTAGTAGATAGATACTTTGGACCTTTAAATGATAATCTAAAGCATGCACAATTACCTATCCAGAATAATACCCATGCTTAAATCCTGGTGAATATTTTAGTAGATATAAAAAAATGTTTTTTTAGATGGGATTCTAAAGCATGCAGAACCCGCCCATTGCCTACTTGACCAGAACGATACCCACGCTGGAATCTTGTACCTGTCTATCTTTCTCCACTTTGATCTTGGTTTTCACCTCGTTGAAATCTTTTCCGCCGTAGTTCCTGACGTGCCTTCGAGAGGCTTCTCGCTGCTCTCTCGCGGGGCCCGCGCGGCTCCTGTCCGACAGGAAGCTATAACCGGGATCAGGGGGAGGACCCTACAAAACAACATCGAATACAATTTCATTTATCAATTCATTCTAGAATAAAAATTTTGCCACGTTTCTATCCCATTTATCCACATCAAATACAATTTCATTTATTACTTCATTCTTGAACTAAATATTTTCAACCAGAGTCTTAGCCAGGATTTAGAACCTGGGTGCCCTATTTGCAGGTTGATTTTTGAAGGTGTGGGTGTCCAAATGATGCCCAGACACCCTGCTGGCAAGGACTATGTTTTCAAGCAGCATTTTGAAGGAGTATTGTTTTTAGTGTTCTGCTTAACATCTCTCTTTCAAAATTTTTGCTTACTATGCTTTTGCATGATAGATTTCCGCCACAAATTAAGGGGTCAAGGTAGCTCAGACATTTTTGGAGAGGGGATAGTTTCACATATGCGGATTACACAAGCATATAGGACAGTATGAAATCAATATGAAACTCCTCCAAGTAATAACTACCTTTAATTGGGCGACTGACAGTAAATATTAAGAGATGGAAGGTTTTCAGCATTGTCTCAATTTTTAGAGACATCAGACCTTCACGGGCGCCAACATGGGGTTCATCTCTGGACAGCAAGCTCTCCCAACACTCAGGCTGGCACTAATTAGCCACTGAGCCATCAATTATATTTAGTCAGGTAGGGTTGTAAATACCACTTTGGACTTAATGATTCCGCACAGTTATTGGTACACCAACAACGGTCCAGTTTTCAATAATTTACAATACTCAAATTCTTAAAACTATCAATCATTTTCGTTTTGATATAAGGAGATTTATAACTGTCAACTTACATCAGGAGACATCAGCTCTGCTTCAAATTCAGCTGCATTCTGCTTCCTCCTGGCTCCGTAATCCATGGGCGTCCTCCCGCCCTGTTTCCTGGGGGAGGCGCCATCTTCTGTCTTCTTCCTGTTTAAACGATCACGCAGATCTCCCCCTTCTCGCATGTCTCTTCTCTCATGGTCCTGCATCACAAACACAATGATGGATTAATTTCATGTCATATGTGTGTGTGTGTGATTGTGTGATGACAAAAAAATATATGCTTAAAGGGATTATAGTTAGATGGTTCTGTCTTATTGTTAAAATTCAGACAACATTGAGATTGTTTTATGAATGGTTCCAGTCATTACCAATACCAAACAAGAAAATATTTCTTAAGTAAATACTGTAATATTGAAAAAGATCTTGTTTAAAAATAATGCGAAATTTCATTTTTTGGGACTAATATATTTTGTAATAATAGTCTCATTTTTATGTATGGTTGCACTATATATGTTTGAGCAGCTATATGTAAATTTCATACATCTTTGCATCTTTCGTGCATCTGATGTCATGTTTCCATTAACATTTTGCAAATTAGAGAAATAATAACATTCCAATTTCACTATGTATTTTCCTGTATTTACCGGTGTCCAAGAGTGTGAGTCTGGGCCCTGATGGGGCGTCCTGCGCCCCCGCCCACCCGGGGTTCTGTCATGGTTCATATCGCCATCTTCCCTGTCTCCGCGATCTCTGCCCATTCCTCCCCCTCCTCCTCCTCGATGCTGGTGGCCCCTCCTTCCTCCTCGCCCAACACTGTGCTGTCTATCGTACCTCTCCCTCCCGCCCCCATCATCATTATCCCCTCCACCCCACCCCTGATTGCTGCCCCCGCGTTGGCGGTCATGTCCATCCCATCCCACTCTCTCATGCCCCCCATCGTCATCCCACTCTCTAGCGCCCCCTCCTCGCCCCCTTCCTCTACCCCTTCCCCCTCGCCCTCCACGGCCACCCCCGCCGCGGCCCCGCCCCCTCCCTCTGTCAGAGTGACTGTCTGATCCTCTGTCATAGGTCGCTGAGCTCATCCTGTCATATTCAACCTGGAATAAATAGTGTGAAATGAGGTAATCCAAGAGCTGGAAAATAACAATACTGCAAATCTGGGACTATACAGGAAAATCATAGGGATTCTTTTAAAAGATGATAAATGAAATTTTGGATTCATTCTTCATCTGTTAATTTCTATTATCATTGCCCCTGGTTTTCCCATTACATGTTCTTTTCCAAACGAAAATGAGTCACCAAGTGTAAAAAATTTCATTCCCGTAGCCCCCCAAGTTAGGGAACCTATTTCTGCAACTTTCAAAACAGATTATAATGGAAAAAATAATAACTAAATTGCTGGGCGATCCAAAAAGGGTCATTTTATCCATAAATGGATACTAAAAACATTCTCAGTTCCAATTGGAAATGGCCCTTAATAGGAATATTTTTTCTTCAATGGGTATTTCTGCCTGATAATGGTAGAAAAAGCATGTTATCATTTAAGATCTGCTACACAGGTACTGCTTAATGGAATGGAATTTACTTAAGTGCCACCTAGACATCTCTGCACCAAGGCAGTTTCCATTTTTCAGCAAAATTTCTGAAGCTGACGGCGCTAAATTTAACAAAATAAGTTCCCCATGAGGCAAACAATAGGGTCAAACATATTGTAGAGATATCATTTCCACAAGGAAATATCAATATTGTATTGAATCCGGAAAATTTCTACGGGGCCAACCCCTCTGAAGTACTCACCCCTGGAGAAGAGTGCTGTGGGGACGGAGGTGGGGCAGTTGCCTTGGCAACCTCTAGAGCTCTTTTCTTATCTGCTTCTACTTCCTGGAACAAAAACAGCAATCGTGATTTTTTTTCATTCATTTCATTCATACCACACTACCAAGAGTTCTTTACAAACAAAGGCATAGTAAATACATTCACAAGTTCTCCTTCAAGGCATTGTCTGAACCCACTGTAACAGTAAATCTGCCCCCAACACCTGAAATTTTGGTCTAAAATACATCAACAAAATAGTCAGGCCTTTAAATGGTGGTTCAGAGTTGAACGGGTTAAAAAAAGTTCAGAAGCAAATAAAAACACTGCAGAATGGATACACAACTTATAACTTATGGCACCATCATTTCCTAATTCAAACAAATATTTGTACACATGTCAGATGGGCCAAGTTGAATGTCAGCATACCCTATCAGGCACCAACATAAGTTTCAGAACTAACTTGCAATGCCGAACAAGTTGTCAATGACTTTCACTTGCCCGACATAATTTTTGGCTTGCCTGAAATAAGTAATAACATATATGGTAGAATGGCATGTATTATTTATCATGGATTTAATGATTTGAAAACCAATTTCTTTTTAATTTGTGTTGCATTGTTCGCATATTTCTAGGACTTTGTGCCATTTTCTATATAAAAATGTGTAGACTGCTCAGAAAATCAGTTTGCCCATTCGTGCAAGTGCTAACTAAGAAGTACCTGCCCAAAAGCCCTTTTTTTTTTAAATTCACTTGCCTTGGCAAGCAGGCTAGTACTTATGTCGGTGGCTGCCTATGTCTACATCCTGTTAACATAGCTGAATGATCACATACTTCTGTTCTCTCAGAATTTCAAGCCCTGTCAAGTTGAAATGTTTAGTCTGTGCCTCCTATTCAAGGATTAAGTGTAACTTTTTGAGTGAAGGGTCAGTTGTGATATAAAATATTTCAGGGCCAAGAAATAATTCACATTTAATTTCTTCATCTCATTCATGACTGGAAATCTCCTTTTCAAGTTTCACCTGGACCTGGGGCATTCCGCAGTATTTACTTTATGTTACACAGGACAATATGAGATTCATAGGTCTATGAAACAAAATAACTGTGGAACTAACCAAAAATGTACAAAACATTTTAAGTAGAGTAAGTTGGTTGGTTCTGATTTACATTACTCCTTCTAATATTTCCTGATATTTACTTTAGATAGAGAGGTATAAATGTCATGGGAATTATACTGAGGAGGAAAAACCTTAAATTAAGAAATTACTCAGGAAAAGCTGTATTGGGTGTCCTGAGAGGTGATTTTTGAGGATTTGCTAAGAATATGTCACACATACCTCATGTCTTTTCCTAAGGAGTTCATTTTTCTTGCGGATGTCTTCCATTTTCTTGACGAGGAGCGCCTCCTTTTCCTCCTTATTGAGGAGGTCAAGGAACAGCTCCTTGTCCCGGGACATGTTGGATCACCCTCCTAGCTCCCTCAGACAGCCAACGGTGATGGAGAACGAATACGACGACGGACTCTCGCTGAAAAATAAATAAGCAGAATCAAGCATGTGTCACTCCTCTGGCGGCAGTCCTGACCTGGGGGTATGAGCATTGATATCAACAAAACTAGGCTGCAGCAATTACTAGGCTGTACAGAACAGATATGGGGATCGAAATCAACTGTTGCCAACTGGCAGCAGTCCTGACCTGGGGGTACAACCATTGATATCACCAACACTACGCTGCAGCAATTACTAAGCTGTACAGAACAGACATAGGGAGCGAAATCAACTGGTGCCAACTAGCAGCAGTCCTGACCTGGGGGTACAAGCATTGATATCAGCAACACTACGCTGCAGCAATTACTAAGCTGTACAGAACAGACATAGGGATCGAAATCAACTGTTGCCAACTGGCAGCAGTCCTGACCTGGGGGTACAACCATTGATATCACCAACACTACGCTGCAGCAATTACTAAGCTGTACAGAACAGACATAGGGTTTCAAATCAACTGGTGCCAACTAGCAGCAGTCCTGACCTGGGGGTACAAGCATTGATATCAACAACACTACGCTGCAGCAATTACTAGGCTGTACAGAACAGACATAGGGAGCGAAATCGACTGTTGCCAACTGGCAGCAGTCCTGACCTGGGGGTACAACCATTGATATCACCAACACTACGCTGCAGCAATTACTAGGCTGTACAGAACAGACATAGGGAGCGAAATCGACTGTTGCCAACTGGCAGCAGTCCTGATCTAGGGGTAATAGCATTGATATCAGCAACACTACGATGCAGCAATTACTAAGCTGTACAAGACAGACATAGGGAGCGAAATCAACTGTTGCCTACTGGCAGCAGTCCTGACCTGGGGGTACAAGCATTGATATCAGCAACACTACGCTGCAGCAATTACTAAGCTGTACAGAACAGATATAGGGAGCGAAATCAACTGGTGCCAACTAGCAGCAGTCCTGACCTGGGGGTACAAGCATTGATATCAACAACACTATGATGCAGCAATTACTAGGCTGTACAGAACAGATATAGGGAGCGAAATCAACTGTTGCCAACTGGCAGCAGTCCTGATCTAGGGGTAATAGCATTGATATCAGCAACACTACGATGCAGCAATTACTAAGCTGTACAAGACAGACATAGGGAGCGAAATCAACTGTTGCCTACTGGCAGCAGTCCTGACCTGGGGGTACAAGCATTGATATCAGCAACACTACGCTGCAGCAATTACTAAGCTGTACAGAACAGATATAGGGAGCGAAATCAACTGTTGCCAACTGGCAGCAGTCCTGATCTAGGGGTAATAGCATTGATATCAGCAACACTACGATGCAGCAATTACTAAGCTGTACAAGACAGACATAGGGCTTGAAATCAACTGGTGCCAACTGGCAGCAGTCCTGATCTAGGGGTACAAGCATTGATATCAACAACACTATGCTGCAGAAATTATTAAGCTGTACAAAACAGACATAGGGATTGAAATCAACTGGTGCCAACTGGCAATCCTGATCTAGGAGTAATAGCATTGACATCAGCAACACTACGATGCAACAATTACTAAGCTGTACAGAACAGACATAGGGCTTGAAATCAACTGGTGCCTACTAGCAGCAGTCCTGACCTGGGGGTACATGATTAAGAGCCTTGAAATTAATTCTGTGCATAGTTCTGAAGAGAGTTGTTGGTCAGTATGGCTGATGGCAAGATAGCTAATTGAAAGACTTGGTCTCCTAATATTTCCTGTAGGCAATCCCTGCTAAATCTTGCCAATGACTACTTGCGGTCTCTCTCTCAACACTGCCCTGGTTCGAATTTCAACTGGGACAAATTAAAAAGTTGCCAATGACAAGGGGTTAGATTAGGGCAGTCATCGATACGCCTCACATCGATGTACCGACAATTGCAGTCAATCGATGACTGCAATTTTGCTATCTCGATGCGTTAATCGATGCATCGAGATGGCAAAAAAAAGAAAAACTAACCTACTTACGGCAAAAGTGCGGAGGTGCAGCGGCTGTTCGCTGCTCGCTCCCCACGTGTGGGTGCCGCCATGTTGTTTACAAAATAGACGAAGTGGTGTTTTGCCGCACTTTCCCTTCGCAGTGCATTGGGAAATGTATATAGTGAGGCAAGCCACTAATGAAAGAACGGAAATTCACGATCAGTTTCGTGAATATCCGTCGCAGCGAGATTAGCCGAAGCCTTCCGAAGGTTTGATATGACGAACTATTACGACCAATGGTACATAGTTCATCGTTCGCAAACAATGTGGCTGATGTGATTGTTGATTTAGTTAAGTTGTAATGATGTTTTTAAAATGTAACAAGGGGCTGGGTATTAAATAATAAGTAATATAAACGAATACATTTGAATACTCAGCCCTTTATAATGTATATTGCCTGGATAGTCTTCTAATGAGGAATGAGTTAGGCAGGTACAACCATTGATATCAGCAACACTACGTGCAGCAATTACTAAGCTGTACAGAACAGACATAGGGAGCGAAATCAACTGGTGCCAACTAGCAGCAGTCCTGACCTGGGGGTACAAGCATTGATATCAACAACACTATGATGCAGCAATTACTAAGCTGTACAGAACAGACATAGGGATCGAAATCAACTGGTGCCAACTAGCAGCAGTCCTGACCTGGGGGTACAACCATTGATATCACCAACACTACGCTGCAGCAATTACTAAGCTGTACAGAACAGATATAGGGAGCGAAATCAACTGGTGCCAACTAGCAGCAGTCCTGACCTGGGGGTACAAGCATTGATATCAACAACACTATGATGCAGCAATTACTAGGCTGTACAGAACAGACATAGGGAGCGAAATCAACTAGTGCCAACTGGCAGCAGTCCTGACCTGGGGGTACAACCATTGATATCAGCAACACTACGTGCAGCAATTACTAAGCTGTACAAGACAGACATAGGGAGCGAAATCAACTGGTGCCAACTAGCAGCAGTCCTGATCTAGGGGTACAAGCATTGATATCAGCAACACTACGATGCAGCAATTACTAGGCTGTACAGAACAGACATAGGGATTGAAATCAACTGGTGCCAAACGCCAGCAGTCCTGATCTAGGGGTACAAGCATTGATATCAGCAACACTACGATGCAGCAATTACTAAGCTGTACAAGACAGACATAGGGAGCGAAATCAACTGGTGCCAACTAGCAGCAGTCCTGATCTAGGGGTACAAGCATTGATATCAGCAACACTACGATGCAGCAATTACTAAGCTGTACAAGACAGACATAGGGAGCGAAATCAACTGGTGCCAACTAGCAGCAGTCCTGATCTAGGGGTAATAGCATTGATATCAGCAACATTACGATGCAGCAATTACTAAGCTGTACAAGACAGACATAGGGCTTGAAATCAACTGGTGCCAACTAGCAGCAGTCCTGATCTAGGGGTACAACCATTGATATCAGCAACACTACGATGCAGCAATTACTAAGCTGTACAGAACAGATATGGGGATTGAAATCAACTGGTGCCAAACGCCAGCAGTCCTGATCTAGGGGTACAAGCATTGATATCAGCAACACTACGATGCAGCAATTACTAGGCTGTACAAGACAGACATAGGGAGCGAAATCAACTGGTGCCAACTAGCAGCAGTCCTGATCTAGGGGTACAAGCATTGATATCAACAACACTATGATGCAGCAATTACTAGGCTGTACAGAACAGACATAGGGATCGAAATCAACTAGTGCCAACTGGCAGCAGTCCTGATCTAGGGGTACAAGCATTGATATCAGCAACACTACGATGCAGCAATTACTAAGCTGTACAAGACAGACATAGGGAGCGAAATCAACTGGTGCCAACTGGCAGCAGTCCTGATCTAGGGGTACAAGCATTGATATCAACAACACTATGATGCAGCAATTACTAAGCTGTACAAGACAGACATAGGGAGCGAAATCAACTGTTGCCTACTGGCAGCAGTCCTGACCTGGGGGTACAACCATTGATATCACCAACACTACGCTGCAGCAATTACTAGGCTGTACAGAACAGACATAGGGATCGAAATCAACTAGTGCCAACTGGCAGCAGTCCTGATCTAGGGGTACAAGCATTGATATCAGCAACACTACGCTGCAGCAATTACTAAGCTGTACAAGACAGACATAGGGAGCGAAATCAACTGTTGCCTACTGGCAGCAGTCCTGACCTGGGGGTACAACCATTGATATCACCAACACTACGCTGCAGCAATTACTAGGCTGTACAGAACAGACATAGGGATCGAAATCAACTAGTGCCAACTGGCAGCAGTCCTGATCTAGGGGTACAAGCATTGATATCAGCAACACTACGATGCAGCAATTACTAAGCTGTACAAGACAGACATAGGGAGCGAAATCAACTTGTGCCAACTAGCAGCAGTCCTGACCTGGGGGTACAAGCATTGATATCAGCAACACTACGTGCAGCAATTACTAAGCTGTACAAGACAGACATAGGGAGCGAAATCAACTGTTGCCTACTGGCAGCAGTCCTGATCTAGGGGTACAAGCATTGATATCAGCAACACTACGATGCAGCAATTACTAGGCTGTACAGAACAGATATGGGGATTGAAATCAACTGGTGCCAACTAGCAGCAGTCCTGACCTGGGGGTACAAGCATTGATATCAGCAACACTACGATGCAGCAATTACTAGGCTGTACAGAACAGACATAGGGATCTAAATCAACTGGTGCCAACTGGCAGCAGTCCTGACCTGGGGGTACAAGCATTGATATCAGCAACACTACGATGCAGCAATTACTAAGCTGTACAAAACAGACATAGGGATTGAAATCAACTGGTGCCAACTGGCAATCCTGATCTAGGAGTAATAGCATTGACATCAGCAACACTACGATGCAACAATTACTAAGCTGTACAGAACAGACATAGGGCTTGAAATCAACTGGTGCCTACTAGCAGCAGTCCTGACCTGGGGGTACATGATTAAGAGCCTTGAAATTAATTCTGTGCATAGTTCTGAAGAGAGTTGTTGGTCAGTATGGCTGATGGCAAGATAGCTAATTGAAAGACTTGGTCTCCTAATATTTCCTGTAGGCAATCCCTGCTAAATCTTGCCAATGACTACTTGCGGTCTCTCTCTCAACACTGCCCTGGTTCGAATTTCAACTGGGACAAATTAAAAAGTTGCCAATGACAAGGGGTTAGATTAGGGCAGTCATCGATACGCCTCACATCGATGTACCGACAATTGCAGTCAATCGATGACTGCAATTTTGCTATCTCGATGCGTTAATCGATGCATCGAGATGGCAAAAAAAAGAAAAACTAACCTACTTACGGCAAAAGTGCGGAGGTGCAGCGGCTGTTCGCTGCTCGCTCCCCACGTGTGGGTGCCGCCATGTTGTTTACAAAATAGACGAAGTGGTGTTTTGCCGCACTTTCCCTTCGCAGTGCATTGGGAAATGTATATAGTGAGGCAAGCCACTAATGAAAGAACGGAAATTCACGATCAGTTTCGTGAATATCCGTCGCAGCGAGATTAGCCGAAGCCTTCCGAAGGTTTGATATGACGAACTATTACGACCAATGGTACATAGTTCATCGTTCGCAAACAATGTGGCTGATGTGATTGTTGATTTAGTTAAGTTGTAATGATGTTTTTAAAATGTAACAAGGGGCTGGGTATTAAATAATAAGTAATATAAACGAATACATTTGAATACTCAGCCCTTTATAATGTATATTGCCTGGATAGTCTTCTAATGAGGAATGAGTTAGGCAGTATAACAAAAGTACCCTCCCTGCAGGGTGTAAGATTTGAGGTTTAAATCTTGAAAAAAATCATGCATATGTCATACTGTTCTGAATTTCAAACTGCCTAATTATAATTTGATTAAATGAACACTATAGAATCCATGGGCATATATTAATGTATTGTATCGAAATAATCGAAATCGAAAAAGAAATATCAATATATCGAATCGACAAATTTTTTTAAACAATGACAGCCCTAGGTTAGATGGTGGTTTCTCCTGTTTCACTGGCAACTTGCCACTGACTTCTCACAACTTGGCTGCAATGTGACAGAAAACGTTATTAACAAAATTTCTTTTGTAGTACATGTAGTGATGGGAATCGTTAAAATCTTAATGCTCACGCTGCGCCCTCACAAATTTCAATGACCAAAACTGACCCAGATTTAAAGCTTATGCACAGGATATGTGTGTTAAGAGGAAAGACATTTAGACATTGTGCCTGTTGCTTGAGTTGACCACTTTTTCCTGACCTAATCATTAATTAAAGAAATAGGGAACGAGGAGGCAGCAAAATAAGAAATAGACAAGGTAATTTATCTATCGTTGTGATGATTTTTTCAGGGTCATTTGCCACCGTTGGAGAGACAGTGCAGTACAGGTTTCAAGGGGGTGAAAATGTCAGAATTAGAAATTTACAAGAAGTGAGATTACTTGGTCATACTCCATTCCAAGCCAAATGCTTAAGATTACAATTATTCATCCTACCAACAAATAACCAAGTAGTGTCCAAAGAAGTACTTTTCAATAGAGAGGATAGTTATCCGCACAAAGGTTCTCAGTCCTAATTTAGAAAATGGGAGCCACAAATGGTATTTATTCAATTTTGGGGTTTCTTTTTTTCAAGGAAGACCAGAATGTATTTAGATAACAGCCATAAACATGCCTCAAAAAATGGGTGTTCTGATGTGTGATTTTTGAGGTTTTGGGTGTCCTAATTATGCCCAGAAACCGTGCTGACTTAAAGGCCATGTCTTAACTTTTACTTTTGTTAAGTTAACAAAAGGTAAAGGTGTAATAACCAAATTGTTGTTAGCTTACTTGATGAAGAAAAAAACGCTCTCAAACAATAAAGCCATTATTTGATTAAATGCATAAACCTATACTAGCACAAATACTTAGACCTTTGTTTCTAGCTCATATGTAAATATTAGGAAGGAGGTTTTCACGCTCTAGTTAGAGCAATTCTAGCAGTGTGTGCATAAAAACTCATAGAATCTCACACCTAAAAAACACACATGCTGGTGAATGGAAACATACAGCATACCATACAAGCGATTCACAGATTGTCAGCCAGGTAAACAGGGCTCAACACTAACCCCATTGATGCCTGGATATTTCGTCAAAGTCATTACAAATTAAGCATTGAAAATATTTCAGGAGTAATGGTTGTCTGGGTTTTATTTAAAATGTACGTGCCTCCCAATTTAACAGGGTCTTAGTCAGGATTTAGAAACTGGGAACCCAAAATAAGCAATTGTATAATTTTGGGGCATCCTATTTTTCAAGGCAGGGAGCAACACAGTAGATAGTCCGATAGTCATGACTATCTAATCACCAAAAATCAGCATGTCGGACTATCTGAAGTGTCCTTCAACTTGCCCGAGTTGACTATCTATTATTAGGCATGGCTTCACAGGCAGCCACAGCCATCTGGACATAAAGAGCTCTTTGGCATGGCTCAATAGTTAGGTCGAAGGTCAAGTGCTTACCACTCAGAGATATGAACGAAGCACTTGTCACTGAGACTCAGCTCAGTGGCACTTCTAACTTCCTGGTCTTACATCATGAGCTCATAAAGTGAAAACATCCATGTGTGCCTCCCAAAATAAAAGATATGTTAATAATAACAAATGGCTCATAAGAAATATACTTTTGCTGCCCAAGCTCTACCTGGTAATATGCAACAGAGACACAAGATTCTTCATCATACCACTTCAGAGATATGTTATCACTTCACTATCATAAAGCAAAATATTGCAAAAAATTCAGAAATAAAAAACATCACCTGA
This sequence comes from Maea johnstoni, assembly GCA_963942565.1. NCBI lineage: Eukaryota > Metazoa > Annelida > Polychaeta > Spionida > Magelonidae > Maea > Maea johnstoni. The sequence continues at coordinate 41,070,260 of OZ012686.1, read as the reverse complement.
AACTGCTGTTCTTGATCTTCCGGAAAATGTTTTGTTGTCGCTATATCAATTTTATAATATTTGACCTGTGTAAAACTAAGATTTGGCAGAGAACATTCAGAGTTTGATTTACTATGAATTAAAAATCCCCTGTGATTTCTTGATGTGTAACTATAAGTATCTTAATCATATCCTTTATCTATTTCGATGGGTGAACTTGTCTTTGGAAGTCATGAAGGAAAAGGGAGATCAGCAAGGAACGCATTTTGAGATAATAAGAAATTCCAAAAAAACATTAACATCTTAAACACTTCAAACCTCCTCAATCGCCCTATATGTAATTTTATTCTTTAGATGTTTATGTTTTATTCCACAAATCATCGGCTGAACAGAAAATTAAGGTGTTGAATTACAGCCTCCATATTCTGATTGTCAAGTTGCCACATTGCTGATGTAAAAAGTCAATACAGAAGATTCATTTCAAGGCAAAAAACATACAATTGAAATTCAAATAAAATGTGGAGGTACAAATACAAGAAATACAAAGCAAAACAGGCAGATATTATCAAATTGGCGGGGCAATCTGAAAGCCTGGCGGGACTATCTGAAAGCCTGGCGGGACTATCTGATCTTGGGTCCAACTTGCCCCGCCTGACTACCTGGATTGGCCGGGTACTGTTGTACCCTTGGAGGCCTCAATTACTCAGATTACAACCATTAACACGGTAAAAGATATTGAATACCCCCCGTATGAAATGCTCCCAGATATTTCCCAATGTTCTTATTGTTTTCATACAAATTTCCTGGTGGAACTAGGGAAAGACTGATTATGGTCCTGCAAAAACACTGTAAGTCAAGGCAATCAGTAGGACTGTGCCTGATTCTATGCTTACCTATAGGAACGTATAGACAAAGTCCTACTCATGTATCACAGGTATAGGGAATGACTGTGCTTTATCGCTCACCCTCCTATATGATTTAGGAAAAGTTGGGAGATCTGCCCATTCCATCCTATAGGCCTGGGAAATATATAGTTACAATACTTAGCCTACCTACTGATGCAGTTTGAGGGTATGAAATGTCTAGGTTCGCTCCTACTCTAATATGAAATGAATATGGAATATGGGTATGATGGAAACTGCACCTTCCTAAGTTCCTACTTGTTGGAAGAAGTGATTTGGTCTATTACTACTGAGAAATGTATGGGTTGAATTCTACTCCTCTCCCTGTGTAAAGCCTGACCTGCCTTCCAACATTTGTTGCGACGTTGAAACATAATAATTTAACAGAGGCTTTCAGTCAACATGTGCATACAAGAAACAATGTAATGAACATTGTACTTCTTCAACTTGGACTTCTTCATTTCCTTGGAGGGGAGTACTGCACAATTATTGAATGTTTTATAAAGATTCCTGATGTTTTGCAATTCTAAATAAAAAAGAGTTTAAAATATTTGTTATCATACTGACTTGCGCATCTTAAATAAGTTCTAGTTTAAATACAATGGATGATTATATGACAGACATATAGCAAGCACCCCCTTTAGACAGATGACTTCAAATCTCCAATTTGACCTTTTAAACTGAAGTTTCCAGTACTTGCTAGAGCTGTCTGGAAGTTGGCACCATATATGACACAGGCAGATCCATATACTTAAACATATCTGCAGAAATTAGGTTTTTACTGAATTCATCTTCTGAAAACAAAGACTTTGTAGGAGTGTAATATCAAAGAAGAGAAAGATCAACACACCACTTCTGGAACACTAAGAAAAGAAGGGATATTAATTTACTTACAAGAAGAGCTCACTTATTCACATGAGGTATACCAAAAGCATCTAGAGGTTAGTGAATATAATTACATAAAAGGACCAAGGGTTCCTTTGGCAAACAGTGTCAAACACATTTAGAAAACAAGAACTTATGCTAATCAATACTTGATGATTATTCACAATGTTAATAAATTATTAGTTATAATATTGATAAATCATTTCCATTTCTTAATATTAATAAATCATTTATTGATATTAATAACTCATTTATTAATGTTAATGAATCATGTCATTTATTAATATTAAGAATTGATTTACTATTAAATGATTTCTTACTATTAAGAAATGAATCATTAATATTAAGAAGTCATTTATTAATATTAATAAATGCTCAGTATGTGTTAATATCAATAAATGATTTATTAATATCATTATTCACTTCTTGATATTGATAAATCATTTATTAATATTAATGAATGCCTATTTTGTCAACTTCTGCCTTCTACAAATCCATGAACAGTAAAAGGTTAATTTATTTATATAGATTGTTTATGAATATTCATAAGTGATTAACTGATTATGTGATTGATATTTATATTCCCTCCCCAGAAAAATACTGTTCTTTGATTAAATGCATGAGGGAGATTTTCCTACTAAGAAGGTGCTGTAGGAAGTAGCTGGGAAAGTACAGGAAAAGTATTGGAATATGACACTATGAGATGCCTGGGAAGAAGCGGGCAGGGCTTGCAAACAATCTGGAAATGACTAGGTTGAATGGGAAACCCATGGGATGAGTAGGCAGGAGGCCATCGCCATTCCCCATACAAGCTGGGATATGTCTGGGAGGATGTAGGAAGGGTTTCGGATTTATCTAGGTAATGAATGGGAAACCAATGGGATGGGTAGGGGAAGGCCATAGTCATTCCCTATACAATCTTGGAAAAGAATAGGAAATGATCCATGAAAGAGCAGCACAAAATCTGGGAAATTCACTAGGAAATTGCTCATTTGCATACAAAATACAGATAGGATTCCCGGTCCTCATTTCCTCTAGGAATCCTATAGTAAAATAGTGGGAACATTTCGTACGGGCCTGCATAGGTGGCTATGCTCTAACTACATCTGGTAGACCTGCCTGTACTTGTTGAGACCTGAGAACACATTTTTAGTATCAACTACCCCTGCTTGCAGGGTGCCTAGGTAACAGATGTTGCATACCCAGCCATGTTCCCAGTACTTATACCTGGTAGACCTGCCTGCAAATGTTGAGACCTGAGACCATTTCTGGTATAAACTAAGCCCTGCCTGGAGGGTGCCCATAGTAAAAGATGTTGCAGACCCAGCCATGTTCCCAGTACTTATACCTGGTAGACCTGCATGTAAATGTTGAGACCTGAGACCATATTTCTGGTATAAACTAAGCCCTGCCTGGAGGGTGCCCATAGTAAAAGATGTTGCATACCCAGCCATGTTCCCAGTACTTATACCTGGTAGACCTGCCTGTAAATGTTGAGGCCTGAGACCACATTTCTAGTATAAACTAAGCCCTGCCTGGAGGGTGCCCATAGTAAAAGATGTTGCATACCCAGCCATGTTCCCAGTACTTATACCTGGTAGACCTGCCTGTAAATGTTGAGACCTGAGACCACATTTCTAGTATAAACTAAGTCCTGCCTGGAGGGTGCCCATAGTAAAAGATGTTGCATACCCAGCCATGTTGTTCCCAGTATATCTGGTAGTAGGCCTGCTGCTGTCAGCGGCAGTAGGGAGCCAACATGTGTGCATAAACCCAATCCCCCTATACTGCTCCACACGCCAGAATTCTGGGTCAGATTGACAAGATACACCACGCACGCTGGCTGCTGATCATATGGAGCAACTACACTCCTCCTCATACACCAACAACATTCAACTGTGTGTTTCCCAAAGATCATGCATGGGGACTGACTAAATACATTGGTCAATTTTGGACACCTAAATCCTGGCTAAGACCCTGGTTATGCTGGGTATATCAGTCTGACATCCTCACAACCGGGGTGTTAGCCAGGATTTAGGTATGCAAAATTGACAAATGTAAATTTTTTGTTTGTTACCCAAAAATCACGTGGACCAGGGTCTTAGCCTAGGTTTTAAAAATGCGTCCAAAAAAGCACACACACACACACAATTTCTGCCCGTCCAGATCTTGCTCCTCAGCTACTTCAAATTCTTACAATACTCTATTTATTAGTCTCTTATGTCAAATAGGGCAGTTCACACATAAGGTAAGTCTTAGAACATGGTTTGTTTGGAAAGATCTTATTCTTAACCCCAAGAATGTCATGATTGAAAATTCTTCATAGAAATGTTTGCCTGTCCAAAGAGGGTTTTTTCAGGAAACTGTATGTCCAAAAGACAGACTGGACAGGTCATGACCGAGTCCCTGATGTGGATTGACAAAGGTTGAAAACTATGACTGAGTGAATAAATGAATGAATATGAATGTATGTTTTAACAAGGAAAGGGGAACAATTTGGTTATCTTTATCTATCTGAATGTAATTAATATTCGTTTATAAGTAATATGGCTAAGACGACAATAAGAGCAGGTTCCGGGGAAATTTTTGCATGAGTTTTGTATGTACTTATTATATGAGTGCACAAAATACCAGGCCTGAGGGCTAATAAAGAGCCCCTAAACGACCATTAAGTTGGGAAATTCATGAAACATGGTGCTGTGTGCAGCATATGGATATAATAATAGAACTGATAGAAATCTAACTGACTAAAGATCATTCTATTCTAATCCCAACATACATTCAAAAGAAGGGATTTTTATTGAACAAGTGAGTTGTCAATCCCTGCAAGCCATGCAGGTCAAGACTGAAGAGAAATATGTGAGTATTATTAAGCCCTGATGTATGTATCACAATATGCACTGACCCTTACCAAAGGTACCTGGGGATTCCTAGGAATCAGGGCATTTACCTAAAATTATTTCTCAGTACTTCCTGGGCATTCCCAGCCTCATGTGGTTAGGGGAATGATACCATAACAACCAAGCTATGCACACTGCAGGGTCTTAGCCAGCAGGGCATCTGGGCATCATTTGGACACCAAACCCTCAAAAATCACCCTTCAGGACAACCTATTTTTGTCTTCCGAGGGAGGAATTTCTTACATTGCCATTTTCTAGCAATTATTGAAATATAATTCCCATGGCATTGTTTTTTGAAATTATGCCCAATTTCAGTAAGTAAATACATGTTCATGGTTGTAATCTGGGTATATTGAGGTCTCTCTGGAAGAATGCGATGCCCAAACATTTTATAATGGCCAATTTCGGGCACCCAGTTTCTAAATCCTGGCTAAAACCCTGACCATAAATCATTGATGCCTCCACATCTGGAACATACAGAGCGGCTGACAAATGTGGAATTATATTGATGGCAAAGCATTGTTATGAGAAATATATGACCAAACGTTGTCGTTCCTGTTCGATTTAATATTACAATACCTCCTCACATATTTTCAAAATATTACTCTTTTCAGAAATTTTGCTCATAGTTGTCAGACCATGTGTGCACTCCATATGCAATTTAAGGATTAATTGGGCCACGTGAATTGGGGTAATTCACGGCAAGTCTTGCAGCAGCAACAGCACAGCTGAGAGTTATTTCTGGCTCCAGATGCTTAATTCTGGCTGGACCCTCTGACGAGGAGGAACGGCTGTGTTTGATTGATATCCAGCGCTAGTCTAGTAGGGGAGTTTAACCCTATCCCATCATTTGGGCTTATATACCAACCATTCACTACCTCTCCAACCCCTACAAACTCTGGCTGTCTGACTCTGACTATTGAAAGCTACCCAAGATTAGAGATTAACACAAATTAAGGTTTCCTCTATCATCTGACTGGACGCATGTACCATACATTAACCTCCTAGATAGCAGTCTGGCTGTCACTGACTAGAGAAATAACAAATACCAGGGCTTGACATTAAGAGGATTCTCATTATATATCATCGGGGCACATAGACCAATCATCCCCCCCCCCCTCCCCCAACACACACGTTAAAGAGGTGGCTTTCTGCCCATGACTACAATTAAATGACCTGGAGTTTCAGGTATTGGTGGGACAATAATAATATCCAGGGTTGGAATGGGTCAAGTTAGTGTTTATGCAAATAGAGATGCTATGGGTGAAATAAGTAGCTTGAATTAGGGATGGGTTAATCTATTTAGACACCCCAAGGCACTCTGAGAATGAAAGGAGTATGTATTCCAAACAGGGACTTTCATAAAAGGGTGTCCAAATTGGGATTTCAAGAATTTAGGGTGTCCAAAATCCCTGATTGAAAAAGTAAAAATCATTACACTGAGTATGTACATTAACAAATAAAGTAATTATATGCTTTAATTCTTCAAGAAATGTCTTTGCTAATATTTTTAAGTTAAACTTTTTAGAAATTTTACTTGGAATTAGTTTTTATAAAAAAAAAACATACCAAAATCTAGGATGTCTTTTTACCTAAAATAAGGTATATTTCACGAACCAGGAAGACCAAAAGACACCCAGACACCCTGCTGGCTAAGACCCTGATTCCAAACTCCAAAGCTCGATATAAGCTGGAGCTCCTTTGAATTTATTTGATTCCTTACTATAGCTCCCTCAAATTTCTGCTCATTGGAGCGCAAAGATGTACTGGTTTCTATACACAGCACATGGTTTTCAAAGTAGCTTCTGAAGATGCTATTGGGCTCCCTGAAAAAAAACTTAATTTTGAGTTTTGTATTCCCTAACAAAATGTAGCTGGGAATTTAATACTCAGGAATTCCTGGGTAAATGCTGAGATGCTACAGACAAAAGAAGAAACACTTTACCGTAAATTCTTGCAAATATCGGACACTTTTTTTTTTATTAATGACTATTTTCGTTGGCTGATGGTGGCCGAGATTTGCCGAAATAGCAATCAAAGGTCAGACACCATGGCCGAGATTCGCCAAAATTATCAAGCGAAACGAAAGTTAGATGGAAAATTGATTGCTAACTTCGTACACAAGAACACAAATCCCCCACAAAACCCTTATTGTCCACCTACCTGACTTCATTCCTCTGCTATGTATACTAATAAAGGAATTTGCCTACCTTATATGTTGTTTTCTTGTTTATTCTTGCTGCCGCATGCCGATTACTCATTGAATTATACTTGTTGACAAGTCTGACTTTCGAAATGGCGCTGCCCACGCTATATTTCACTCTCCACGCAGAGATATGCTACATACTTCCGGTTGCGCTACGATCGTGTTTTGGCGGATAGGGGCACTAGAAACGATAGTTTATAATCTAAAATCAATCGCAAACTTTGGAAATCTAAATGTTTTTTATATCAATGATATCAATGGTGGCTGTGAGCTGTCATTTGGTGAAATGTGTCCTTGGATGGATCAGTGGTGGGCGAGATTCCCCAGTAATTATTTTGTAAATTAATTATAGTGGCCAAGATTCTCATGGCGGCCGAAATTTCCGAGAATTTACGGTAAGTAAGAGTTACAGGCATGGATGGGTTTGTACCTGGCAATTAATGCGTTTAAGGGAACTCTAAGAATGAAATGGTTAATCTCTTTAAACACTCAGGAATTTGAGAATGAAATGGTTAAGCTTTTAAACGCTCAGTGATGATACGGCTGAAAGAATTACCTTGGGTTAAGCAAACTGTGTCTCATTGAAAGAGCCTATTCTTTTGTCTTGGGTTTAGAACACTGCATGACCTGGATCATGGAGTGCTCCTCATGACACTTCATTAGATAAGTACACACAGGAAAATATGGAACCGCATGGACCTGTAGGTAATACTTAACCCTTTTGCACCCGGAGTTCACACAAGGTCTAACAATCTTGAAGATAACACATGTCACTTGGTATTGAGTTATACTTGAAATGAAAAATGAGGGAATGTTTAACCTAGAGCTGCACTCACGGAGGGAGATCAACTCATGAGCTCACCACACGTTTGACTCGTGAGCTCATGAGCTCACGGACGTTCCGACTTTCCAAAAGAATAATTATTTTCCACCCCAGCTATTAAGATATGAATATTTATTGGCGAAGATTTATTAACATTGCCATGTTTATTTAATTTTAAAACGTGCTGACGAGGTACAAAGGTCAGAATAACACTCAACACCGCTTGAATGTATACATTGGAGATAGTAAAGAAGACATGAACGCAATAAGCAGTTATGTATTTTTATAATGTGTGTTAGGTGATCTGTGTTACGTTTGTGTTCCCAACATAGACAAGCTCACGATTTGAACACTTCAGCTCGAGCTCGGCAAGTTTCGACCAGGGCTCGAGCCACTCGAGTTTGTGAGTGGTGAGTGCAGCTCTAGTTTAACCCATCATGAAAACAACTCTCAAACAAATATTTCTAGTGATATATATAATAATTAAGGGATCAAGCTATTTTCATACAATTAAGACCACGCATACCCACCAAGTGTGAAAGGGTTAGAGGATAATGCTACATTTTTCAGTTTACATGTCTTCATTTGTTGAACTATGTTGGAGAAGTTGAGGCACGATATGCTTTAGCTTTTCATTATTTTCATATGCATGGCTTTGTTCCGATATTAGCTTGACAGACAAGCATGAATAATATTGAGAAACATTGTTTCTCTTAAATTGATGGAACTACTAGATTTCTAGACCCAATCTAGTTTGTTCAAATTATTTGCATAACCCACTAATGCTCAAAGCCAGGGTCTTAGCAATGATTTAGCAACTGGTTGTCCAAAACCCCAAAATTGGCAAGCTGCATGATATTTTTGGGGCATCCTACTTTTCAGGGGAGCGCACAATATACTTAGCTTCTTAGATTACAACCATTTATGGTTGTTTATAAACATGAATTTGCTTATGAATTGAAATAAGGCTTAACATCCATTTTTTTTTAATGCCCCCCCCCCCCCCCCCCCCACCTTAAAGAATAGAGCGTCCAGAGGGGTGATTTTGAGGGTTTGGGTGTCCAAATGATGCCCAGATGCCCTGCTAGCTAAGACTTTACTCCAAGATCCCCAAGAGGAGATACATGCGGTGATACTTAGTAATATAACACAAAAAAGTCAAATCATCTAATCAGTTTAACATTTGATGGAAAATTGGAAAGTTAATGGTTTGGTTCTGTTGGACATCAATTTGTCCTTTTAATTATCTCCAAAATGTGCTCCAGCCTGTGAGATATCAACAAGACAACTGACTTTTCTTCTTTTTTTTTTTTGGGGGGGGGGGGGGGTTAGAAGTTTTCAGAATATGATAATCATACTTTAAAAGTTAGAAGGATAAATGCCTTTTGTTCCTTTAATATAGCAGACCAGTACAGTGATACTCACTTTTTAAAACAAAAATACATACTTCCAAATTAGAGTTTATATTTAGAAATGTGGGCCCACATGATGGCCTTAGAATCCAAATGAGTGGTATTATATACTATTCAAGTGGACATATCAATCATTTTTTTTCAAACATCAAATTGAACATTTTTAGATATCAACAAGAGCCCTTCATTTAAGTTGTTATTGTTATCTTGCTGACAGTTTTATCAGCACTTAAGTTTTTATTCAAGGGTGATAAGAGAGAAGTCTGAAGTCCCACCTAAGGTGAGCATAAAGTTTACTTCCAACTATTTCCCAAATTGCACCCGCTGCACTCAGCGGCTGCAGGTCTGGAGGCGTGGCTCATCTAAGTATTACCGTCAAATCATGGAGAGATGGATAAATCGAGTTGCTCTTGTGACTGGAGCAGCAGGGGGAATGGCATCTGCCATCAGCAGAAGCTTGGTACGCCAAGGTATGATAGTGTATGGCTGTGACATCAACACTGAGCAGCTAGAAAAGATGGCCACAGACTTGGAAAAAGAGAAGGGACAGTTCTTCCCTGTTAAGTGTGACTTGCAGGATGAAGCCGAGATACTCGCTATGTTTGAGCGAATCAAAGAGCAGCACCAAGGAGTGGACGTATGTGTCAGCACTTGCGGTATAATTAACATATCACCTCTTTTGGAGGGGCCGACGACAAACTGGCGAAAGATGTTCGACATCAATGTCCTTGCGCAATGTGTTGTGGCTCGTGAGGCAATAAAACAAATGCGGGAACGTGGAGTGGATGACGGCCATGTTATCTTCATAAACAGCGCTCTAGGCAACATTGTCCTGCCAGTTAAGAACTTACATTTCTATGGTGCAACTAAATTTGCAGCTCGAGCATTGGCAGAGGGATTTCGCCAAGAGTTACGTGAGTTAGACTCTAGCATACGCATCTCTTCGATCTATCCAAGCGCAACTGATACGCCGCTGGCAAATCGCTGTCTCAAAGAACCTGAGTATGGGTTGGATTGGGTAGACTTCAAAATTTTAGATCCAGAAGACGTGGCAGCATCGGTGGAATACATGCTTGCAGCCCCTGCCCATGTCCTAGTGCATGGCATAAATATCGCTGCTGTAAGAGACACTAATTAACCCTTTTATATCTGGAGATCTCTTTGGCAAAGTATTGTCTTGGCAGTTACTTAGCCAGGATCCACCCACTTTGCAGGGACTTACCCAGCCAACCAACAGGGAGTCATTTCTGTTTTAAGGACAGGTTGTTTCCTGAAAACAGACACAACATTTGGAAGAAGAATCTTTATTTCTTATTATTGGCTAAGCTGTCTGGCCTTATTGTAATTTTGATAATAACTTAAGAATTGACCATCAATTCAAAAAAGGATTCTGAAGTTGAGGGTTGGGTCGAACCATTATTTTTCCTATAAACAATATCTTCTGATCAAATGTATGCAGCTGATTCTTGATTGACATCTGCAGTGTTATGAAAAGATATCATTTTAGCAGATCTGATAATGTTGATCATCATCTGATCTTAAGGCAAGAAGGGTGTGATTCAGGCCAATGGGCACTTAGTTTTAGGATTGCCATGGTTGAACACCCAGTTACAAAACCCTGGCTATTAATTAATGACTGTGGCAGCCTGCTTCACACATTGTGACGAAGTGTCAAAAGTTTTGATTACAGATCAGAAATATATTTCTTTTCACTTTTCCTTTTATAAATAGATGTGCAGCATCATGTGCTTCCACATTACTTCACAATTTTCAAATTTTAAAATGAAAACTGTAGTAAAAACTATCACCCCCCCCCCCCCCCCCCCCCAAAAGTGAACCTTCATTGTTATCTAATCTATCTTAGCATGTTTTTGTTTATTAAATGTAGCACCTACAGATATATTTATTCACATTGAAGAACATGAGGTGTTATTGTTATCTTGCTGACAGTTTTATCAGCACTTAAAGTTTTGAAATAAGGGTGATAAGAGGTGAAGTCTAAAGTCCTATCTGAGGTGAACAAAAGGTTTCCTTCCAACTGTTTCCCACATTGCGCCAGTTGCACATCAGGAGTTGTGGTTCATCTAAGTAACACCGTCAAATCATGGAGAGATGGATAAATCGAGTTGCTCTTGTGACTGGAGCAGCAGGGGGAATGGCATCTGCCATCAGCAGAAGCTTGGTTCGCCAAGGTATGATAGTGTATGGCTGTGACATCAACACTGAGCAGCTAGAAAAGATGGCCACGGACTTGGAAAAAGAGAAGGGACAGTTCTTCCCTGTTAAGTGTGACTTGCAGGATGAAGCCGAGATACTCGCTATGTTTGAGCGAATCAAAGAGCAGCACCAAGGAGTGGACGTATGTGTCAGCACTTGCGGTGTAATTAACATATCACCTCTTTTGGAGGGGCCGACGACAGGATGGCGAAAGATGTTCGACATCAACGTCCTTGCGCAATGTGTTGTGGCTCGTGAGGCGATAAAACAAATGCGGGAACGTGGAGTTGATGATGGCCATGTTATCTTCATAAACAGCATTCTAGGCCACATTGTCCTGCCAGTTAAGAACTTACATTTCTATGGTGCAACTAAATTTGCAGCTAAAGCACTGGCAGAGGGATTTCGCCAAGAGTTACGTGAGTTGGGCTCCAGCATACGCATCTCTTCGATCTATCCAAGCACAACAGATACGCCAATGATTGATCGCTGTCTCAAAGAACCTGAGTATGGGTTTGATTGGATGAACTTTAAATTTTTAGATCCAGAAGACGTGGCAGCATCGGTGGAATACATGCTTGCAGCCCCTGCCCATGTCCTTGTACATGGCATAAATATATCTGCTGTAAGGGATGATAATTAACCCTTTCATGTCTGGAGATCCCTTTGGCAAGTATTGTCTGGACATTTACTTAGCCAGGACCCACCCAGCAGGGACTTACCCAGCCAACAATCAGTGAATCATTCCGACTCCCAAACACAAGATTTTTGGGAAAATGACACCCAGTTTAATCATGTAAGATTTTCTGTAAAAGGTTGAGTCCAAGGGAGTATTTCAAAACTTTTATTCATACAAGACAATAGGTACATTTAATGATGTTTAAGAAGCAGGCTTGTCTTGCTGTGTCAATATATAGGGTTGTTATGATTATTCCTGTCTATATTGGGTTTACAACTAAGTTTCATAAATCCTCAGTTTCGATCCCGTCTCGAAATCCTAGGCAACACCCTGCCACCCAGTCTGTTAAATATGGACAGGTAGTTTCCTGAAAACAGGCAAAAAATTCTATAAAGAATCTTAATGTTTTAAAAGTTGGCTAAGGTGTCTGAGCCTAATGTAATTCTGGAAATTAAGAATTGATTATAAATTCAAAAACTAAATCTGGAGTTGAGGCCATTTAAGGGTTGGGTCGAACTAATTAATATCTTCCTATTAAGAACAAATTATCTTCTGATCAAATCTATGTGCCTGCACTATTATGAAAAGATGTCATTTTGGCATAACATTTTTTTTTGTTTTTAAAGAATTTTGGTTTATGACATGTTGATCATTCATCATCTGATCTTGAGGCAAGAAGGGTGTGATTCAGGACAATGGGCACTTAATTTTAGGATAACCATGGTTGAATACCCAGTTTCAAAACCCTGGCTAAGACTACACGGATTACAGATCAGAAATATCTTTCTTTTCACATTTAAAATGAAAACTGTACATAATGAAAGCTCCTCCCCCCCCCCCCTCAAAATAAAAAAAGTAATAAAAATAGTATTTAAACTTCATTGTTATCTTGAAATGTTTTTGTTTGTCAAATGTAGCACATGCCTTTGGATTTATTCACACATCATGACCACCACCCCCCCCCCCCCCCCCCTGGGGCTTTCCCTAATCTGTAGCCCTTGACTTTTACACAAATCAGACATCAGTTTTCTTATGCATCAGTCAATTGAATTCTGAAGATGATGCACCAGGGGCGCAAAACTTGGAAATTTGAACACACACATTTAGTCCTCTCTTGAATGCTTGGTTATTGATGAACCTAAATGTCTTGGAAGGGGTATGGATAGTTTCTGGGTTCTTGCATTATATCCACCCCTTTGCGAGCCCCCTCCTAGTAGGGAGTGGCTTGTTAGCCTACCTTAAACCCAACAAATACTTCACACAAATATAAACACATAGTGCCTCATCAGGACTTACTCTGCAAGAGTGATATGGCATGAGACCAACTTAATGGTTGGAATCACCTCACTCACGCATACTCAGACTAAGTCTAAAGAATACTATTAAAAGGGGGAGGGCTGGAGTGGAAAACTTTTTGGAACTTTCATAGTTTCAACATAACTTTGAACAGTTTGACTAATATGTTTCGCATTAAATATGCCTTATATGGTGTACTAAACAAAACGACGATTTCTCCACGCATAAAAGGAAAGCTGAAAGGCACAGTAGACAACACACAACTTAGGAATTCACCAGGGCTGCCAGGGGGGAAACTAGGCCAACTTCCAGCCTCCAATGCTCCAAATCGTCTTCCTAGTGAGCAGCGGGAGGGTAAATAAAGCAAGAGCTCCTTACTACTCCTAGTGAGCGGCGGGAGTGATAAATATCGCAAGCTCCTTACTTCTACTCCCAGTGAGCGGCGGGAGTAACTAAATAAAGCAAGCTCCTTACTTACGCCTAATAAGGCGGTTGCACTTCTTCATAGTGCGGATTTACAGTTGGAAAGGAAAGAGGAAGGCAAGACGTGTCAGAACTTCTCTTGTTCGCATGCAGGCAAAGTCGATCTTTGAAAAACACGGACAAAACAAGAACACAATGATGACTCACATATATGTAGGCTTAGCTGTCGTTTTGGTATGAGGTCAACTTAATCTGAATTGATCCTCGCGAATATCAACATGTAAAATGATCCAAGTGCAATTTAGCCATATTCGTCTACCGGAAGTTGCATGAGTACATTTTGTACCTCCGATTGGAGAGAGCAGTCTATCGATCGAAGCGCCCCCTGGGTCTTCCAAGCTGTGAGAGATACAGACTGGTGGCGGCACCTTTAAATGTGATTTATGGACATACACATTTGAACAACATTAACATCTTTCAAAAAAACTTGGACAACATTAACATCTTTAATACTTTCCTGCTATGTATTCTACTGAAAATGAATAAACTGATAAATGTATGTTATTTTGTACCATAAAAATAACAGTTGGTAAAAGCAAGGAAATTGTATACTACATGTATACTATAGATTCAGGTCTGAGAAATGATACATTGAATCAAAATAATTAAATTTGGCACATGAATATGTTATCAGTGAAACAGAAGGAATTAATGGTATACAACTTTTTTTCAAAGTGTTTTCAACGGATTGGAACGGAGCAAAATTACAAATTAGATAGAATGAGGTCCACTTTGCTCCACAATTTTCTCCAGCCCATCATTTTATTTATCTATCTATTTGTTATTATTTTTTTGTAGGAGCTCCACTTCAAATCATAATTCCTGATTTTTCTTTCGGGTACAGGGTGACTGTTCGATAAGTGCAGTTTCTCATTCAGTTGAGCATATCTCCCACATATTAGGGATTGCTGGGGGCAAGATTTTGCAAATGGGTGGCATTGCAGGACTGGTCATATATTGTGTTTTTTATAAGGGCTATTCCAGAAAAATGGGGTCGGAAAGCGCTCCAAAAACAGTAGGGGTTGGGCTAATGCCGTTGAAAATCGTAGCGAGTAGAATGTGCCAACAAAAAATAAACATAGGATAGGGTTAGTTTAGACTTGTCTAAATAATAAGAATGGGGTGTGGGGCTGTGCCCCTTTCCTCTCAATATGTATACATTCTCTTTTGATTTTTTGATTTGACTGTAATTGAGGTTCCTGGATATTTCGTCACCATGAGACTTCTTCAAGTCACCAAATAAGTTAGTCAATACGACATTATAAACCTCTAAATCCCAGAATTATGTAATGATTTTCCATAAAATATTTTGGAACCTTAAAAACATTGGTATAACCAAAAAGACTTTACAATTTAATTTTGTTGCTTGCATCTTTTGCCAGATTTTCTAATCTAAAAACTAAAAAAATTGAAATCATTGGTCTTCTTGAAACAAAAAAAATCATTGTTTAAAAATTGGTGCGTTCCGCAAAAATTAGCAGAAATTCAATTTTTTAGTTGTTATTGTGGGTGTGTACGCTATAAAACACAAGATCCCACTTTTTCAATGGAGCAATAATGAATACCCTAATGACTGTTGGCCAGGCAGTTTGTGTATTAAATGTACGACTTCAGGCATGCTAACCAGATCTCGGACCATCTGCGCAGGATGACTTTTGGTGCACATAAGATACACATACTACCTGGGGAACAGTCATTAAGGCTTTATTGACGAATCATGTATTTGAGTGACACTGGTTAACTCGAGTTTTAGGGGTCATATACAATGTTCAGTGGCTCGAAATGACGTCGACCGAGGAGGCATGGGACAAGCGATGATTTCAGACATTGAACTTTATAGTGTCCCCATGTCCCCATGATGTGAGCTTAGTTTTTTGTATTGCTCAAGGTATAGTCACACATACATCCACATTGAACACATATACACCCGTATTCAAAAACCTAACTGTTGCATAATATGATTGCCAGATGAGAAGAATTGGATGTCATTTACTTTTTTAAGCAGTAGGGCAAAGTATTCTCACGGGTTTCAATCTCAAGAGGATATTTGAAGAAACTCATGCTAATGTCTTGCCGTCACCGGTACACGTTCCACTTTCGAGTAATCCAAAGTGCACACTCTCCCTCAAAGGTATTAAATCAGTATTCTGCTCCCACCCATCCAATATCACTTTACAAACAATCTTGTAAATTATTTTACCATATTACGATTTTTTAATTTTAATGAAATAAAGCCTTGGTGCAAAATAAGCGTTTGCATTATAAAAAAATGGTTCTCTCTACGATTTAAATGGCATTTCTGATATGAATTGTGTAGCACTATTTTCTAGCCACTATCATTTGAGTTACCACGTGTGTTATAGTTAATATTGTCTCTCACCATTGCAGGAGATCCCGAGTTCGAATCCGACTAAAGGCATGTGAGAGGTGCCCACTGATCTGGGGTTGGTCGGTGGTTTCCCCACGCTTCTTCGATTTCCTTTAGGTAAACAACTGATATTGTCGATTTAGCATATAGGCATTGCCATGAACTGGGATTCCAAGTGCCACACTCAACAAAGGAATTCCACAAGTTCTCCTTCTACCCAAGAACAATCCGTGAATGGAATGCCTTACCAACTCACATATCTGGGTCAGGTTCTCTTGAATCATTCAAGAGCAACCTAGCAATCTGGAATAACAACACAATCTAGATCAGTAGTTGGTTTTTAATATCTAACAAAATAACCCATTTTTTACCACAACCTTTCTATTTTTCCTCCACTAACAAGGCACTCATCCCCACCGGAGTCTTCTACGAGAAGTTAGGTGGTAGCAAGGAAGAAGAAGAAGATATGACCGATCCCATCACTCGGACAAATTATTATTCAAAGCATGCTTGTATTATAATACATACGAGATGAAACTGAATGAGAAAACTTGGGAATCACCATTCTTGATAACTGTAAAGACAAGTTTGCAGACACCTGCATGTCTCTAACATTTAGGTCTTACGACACTTTTAGAAATCTCAGTTTAATTTTCCTGAAACTTTGCATGATGAAACAACGTAGCAGAGTGATCTTCAAAACAACTTAAAATCATGGGGTCATCTAGTTCGAGCAACTCTAACTGTGGTATAGGCCGTTGCTTTCTATATGATGTTCTATTTGGCCTAATCACATGTGATTAGGCCAAATAGAACATCATATAGAAAGCAACGGCCTATACCACAGTTAGAGTTGCTCGAACTAGGGGTCATCGACTTAGTTTTTTTCACAGATTTTTGAAAAATTGATGCAATCTATGTCACAAGCATCTCATTCTCCAAAACTGGTTTCTTTCTTTGCTGTATTTTTCCCTTCAGAGATACAGGCACTGCCTGAAATACTGTTCTGCCATGTTGGAATTGTTTTTTTGCTGTTATATAGGCATTTTTGGGCAAAATTAAGGGCATAAGTCAGAATTGCCTAGTTTAATTTTCACCAAATTTTGTCTACACTATCTACACAATGCTTTTAAGAAGAAGA
Organism: Maea johnstoni; assembly: GCA_963942565.1. Taxonomy (NCBI): domain Eukaryota; kingdom Metazoa; phylum Annelida; class Polychaeta; order Spionida; family Magelonidae; genus Maea; species Maea johnstoni. The sequence continues at coordinate 41,052,969 of OZ012686.1, read as the reverse complement.
CATAAAGAAAATGACAGGTCATCGTGTTAGTTTTCAAACCACAGTTGGTCAAAGTTTGTGAAATAGGACTTTTTGGGGGCAAGTTTTCATGAAAATATTAGAAAAGAGTTACTCAATTGTTACCATATATGCCCATCCTTATATGAGATATTGTTGAGCAAGGGAACCCCATTTTATACACATGAATTATCACATATCATGTCTGAAAACGTTTTAAAACATCAAATTCAATGAATATGAAAATCACAGTAGCCCAAAACAAAAAAACTCTTAGGATACTATTTATAGTAGGCAGATATAATCATAATTGGTATATATTCAATAAAAATCCATTTCTTTTCAATTTTTCCAGTTGCGTCAGGTGAATTGGGATTAATTATTTTAGTTTATCATATACGCAATAGGTGTCACCGGTATATAGTATCGTAAGACCTTAACCCTTCCAATGCTAAGACGTTCATCCAAAGCACAAGGACGCAGATACCTTTGAAAACCATATATTAAGCCTGCTATGTTGATATCATGAAAAGGTGACGAGGTAACGGCCTTTCACTATTATCACGACTAGATAGTAGTCAGGTGGATGACTGTATGTCGAGTATATTGTAAGTACAAGATAGGTACAGTGTTCCTTATATTATATGCGGTCGATATGGTATGGATATTGGCCGATATTGAATGTGACAATATATCTCTATGTGGTATTTAATGTACTTTCTTTTGTATTACAGACACGGGAGTCTGGACGTCAACCCACATACACCATGGATATAGGCTATGCGGTGGCAGTCACATCAAGATGATCTGCAGTACTCAACTTAGTGTGAGAGCGATGAGTAATTGTTCTGTGTGTGGATGATGTGTGGTACATATGGTTGTCCGTCAATAAAACATACATGTATAGTGTTCTTTATTGTGTTGGTCCCAAGAAGCGAATGTTGGGTGAGAGAATAGTTAGGAAATGCTGCTGGTTGGTGAAACCCTGAGCTGGTCGCATCGTGTCCGGGGTACGGTAAGTGAGATACGACGGTCCTTCACACTGCTGACAAATGGAGGATTTAGCTAGTGTATGCTTGTGTAAGTGTGCTTGTGTATAACGTAGACTTGATCCCTTTGGAATATGTTCGTAATGATAGTAAGTCAGTTTAGCAAACAGTGATATAGGTGTAGATTTAGTTAGTGTCTACATAGGTTTTTCCCCTGGGTGGGTGAGTTATTGATGGGGATATTCGGTTACTAGTACAATTGACCAGTTACCTGATAGTTAGAGCGGGAATAGTGCTGCAGACGTCGGTAGAAAGAATACCTAATGAATTAAGCATAAGTATAAGATGCTAATTCCGATCTAATATGTGATGCGCGTCAGTCGGCCAGGTTGAGACCTAGTGGCACCAGACTGCGTAGACGAAATATCCACTTTTGTTCACAAGTTTCTCGTCGTCTTTTAGAAGCGACTGAGTGGGGATTTGTCTTGATAAAATCTAGGACAAACACCTTGATATCTCTAACACCAGAATGGCCGGATGTATTGTAATGCCGTCCGACTACCATAAGGGTTTTGCGTTTCCTGATGGATGTTAAGTGTTCGCCAATGCGGGTGCGTAGTGCCCGCTTGGTCTGCCCCACGTATAGTTTGCGGCATTTCTTACAGTATAAACAGTAAACCAGATTGTTTGATACGCAGCTGACATTGTATCTTGAGATGTAGGAGCGCTTATTGTACGGGCATGTGATGCGGCCTGTTTTATCGATAAGTTTGCAATAGTTGCAATTCATTCTCTTACACTTCTTGCCCCTGGAGGTGGTAGAGCCTCTCTGGGTTGTGTCAGGGTTGGTTAATTTCGCCCTAACAAGTAGATCCCGTAAGTTTTTGGGTCGTCTGAATCCTCTAACTACTGGTATTTGTAGTAGAGGTCTAGTAGAACTAGAGTTATCCAACATATCCCAGTTGTTGGATACTATATCTAACACGGCTCTGAAGGAGGGGTGATGATCCGTGATAAGAAAGATTTTCGGATCGTCTTTGGTTTTATTATTAGACGTTTCCTTGTGTAATAGACTTGAGCGGTCTAGATAGTAGGCTTTGTTAAACCCTGTTTGTATAATGTCATCAGGATAGTTGGCCTTATGAAATGATAAGGCAAGTTTTCTGCTCTGTATGACGAAATCCTCGTCATCACTGCAGATTCTCCTTAGTCTGAGGAACTGACTATAAGGAATGGCATTTTTGCAGGACCTGGGATGGCATGAGCTATAGTCCAGGTAACTAAGTGTATCAGTTTCTTTGGTGTAGAGGGTAGTAGCTATTTTATTGTCCTCAAGTTTGACTTTTACATCTAAGAAGTTGATGGTGGAGTCAGAAATATGTGCTTCAAATTTGATGCTAGGTAGACAGTTGTCTAAATGGTCGATGAAAGTTTGTAATGCTTGTGCATCGTGTGTCCATAGTATGAAGATGTCATCTATGTATCTCTTCCAAAGCAATGGTTGCGTTTCGTAAGTGTAAACGTAATTTCTTTCAAAATGGTCCATAAAAATATTTGCGTACGATGGTGCCAATCGGGTCCCCATCGCCGTACCACCTACCTGAAGGTAGTGTTGGTTATTAAAATCGAAGTTGTTTTTAGTAAGGACCATAGTGAGTAATTCTATGATGCTGTCATTGCGGGGGTTGGTTGCCCCTGTCCTGTATAGGTTAAGTTGCTCTTGGCAGGCCTCTATACCTATGTCATTAGGTATGTTGGTGTAGAGGCTGCTCACATCAAGTGTGACTAGCAAAGTGTTAGCCGGTAATTCTCCAAGATCCTCAAGTATGTTGAGGAAATGAGTGGTGTCTTTGCTGTATGATCTAACGTCCTGAACTATGGGTTTTAGGAAGAAATCCACAAACTGTGAAATTCGCTCCGTGGGGCACCCATTGCCCGAAACTATTGGACGTCCTGGTGGTTTTTCCAGGCGTTTGTGTATTTTAGGTAGCATATAAAGTTGCGATGTACGGTATTCAGGATTGGATAGAAAATCGGCACAGGATTTGTCTATCTCATCATTGTTACACATTTCGTCGATTTTAGAGCTAATTTCATCGAAATGTTGTTTAGAAAGATCAGAATCTGTTTGGGTGTAAAAGGTGGCATCAGAGAGTTGACGTAGACCTTCCTGAATGTAATCTTCCCTGTTAAGGATGACAATAGCGCCACCCTTATCGGCTGGTTTAATAACAATGTTAGTATTGTTTTGGAGTATTGTAATGGCGCTCCGTTCTGCTTTATTGATATTTTGACGTCTGTTGCCATGGAATTTGCTGTGTAATAAATCTGAATTATTTTGGGCTATGTTGATATCAGTTAGCTCTTGCTGAGTGTTCTCAGATGAGCACCCTTTTGCCAGGGTTTCAGAATTTTTTCTAGTTTTTTTGCATCATTTCTTTTGGCCAAATTAACCTCCAGCAGCCCAAGAGTTAAACATCGAAGGACCCTGAGCATTTAGGAGCCAAAATGGCAAAACAGCATTAATGTCTAACTCCACCAGGCTTTACGAACAGGAGTACGTAGGACGGTGTATTTTTTAAAAAGATCTTAGCAAATCATTTTCTATTGTTCAAAGATAATTCAAATCATCCATATGGTTTCAAATATCCCTTCTTTTGAGACAGTCATAAAGAGTGCTTAAACCAAAACACAGTTCGGACATACATGGTGACTTCAGTAGCAATAGTAGTATAAATCGTAAGCATATTTTCATATTATAATTTTACAAATCATCAGGGATGCATTCCCATTTTCTTTGTGCATTTTTGTATATCATTGCCGAGAAGAGCCCACTGTTCTTCTAATTTCATCTGGCGAAGGAGTCTCTTCTTCACCAGAATTGAGTTAAGGGAACCGCCTGTTTTGCGTTTACATCCCGTTGTAAACTGGATAAGATAATCCATAGATGATATGTCCCATGGTAGATACGTAACAATGGCTTTATCCGATGTAATCTTTATTTGATGACAGGTTCTCTCACTCCAACTGGGAAGGGATAGATTGGGTACCAAAATAAGTTTTCCTACTTAACTCATTTATGCTTAAGAGATACGTTTGAAATTGTCGTCTGGATTGATGATACTTTTGATAATAACTTTGGAATTCAGATTGATTAATGGGTTAACCTATTTGTTTTTATTGTACGTTATGAAAGTTGCCATCTAGAACTGTGTTTCTTTTGAAAACCCTGTAATTGACCCAAAATAGTTTGAGATCTGCTCAACATTTCTCCGTTAATTATTTTCCAAAGTATGCCATTGTTGGAAAGATTTTGGGCCACTAACAGCGGTATGGGTGGATACTATTTCCTACTTGCTGCCGGCACTTGACCAGGATTGTGAAAGTTTTGGAAATGAACAGTAATACCAAAACTCGATTCCTGCCAGACATAGCTTATTCATAGCCTTATACCAACTATAACCAATAGCTCACAATGTCTAAGAGAGCAGTTTACATTTAAGCCATGTCTTAGAAGATTTCTTTATAAAAAAAAAAAGAATTATATGGCCTAAATAACATGGTAAATGAATTTTCGGAGAAGTGTTTGCCTGTCATAATCTTCGGATATAGTGTGGCTTTAATCTATGTGATAAAGACATATTAAAAGTCCCTTCAATACGATTGCCATGATAGGCGGGCGAGGGCAATGAAGAAATGGTAACGAACGACATTTGAAAAAGGGAAACACATTGTCCTGCGTTTTCTTTACATTATGTGTCAGTATAACGTTGATATATCACTATAGAAGAATACCTTAACCCTTATGTTGCTGATGGTTAATTTGGGCGGTGCAAAATGGTGCAAAAACTGAAAAATGACTGAAACCCTGGTATATGGCTACTCATCTGAGAGTACTTCGCGAGAGCTATGAAATGAACACCAACATGACAGGGTTTAGATGTTTTTAAAAATCTTGCGTCCTTGTGCTTTGGACTAAAGTAGCCTCAGAATTGGAAATTGGAAGGGTTAACACGGCGAGGTGCTTTAACGAGCTGGACCCAGACATTGTACCGGTATTTGTCTTTGCATTATCATTGGCATCTGCAATTTTGTTTAACCAATCGTGACTCGCCAATTGTAAATGGTGGAGGAACCCGGATTATCCGGAATATCGCTGCTTTCCCCCCGATTCACTAGCAACTTTCTAACATGCCTTTTAGTAGGAGATTCGAACTAGGGACCATCAGCAGTGATGAGAGACAGCGACAGGCGTGCAATACCTCGGGCCACTCAATCCATCGGGGATCATGTCATTGGACATTTCACTTATCTCTCAATAGCCAATACATGCTTATTGTGATAACAAAATTGGGGGTATGATAATCATAAATAAATAAACTTTCTAGATCAACACCCATTTTAACAGCGACGCGACAATGATCCGGACACTGCGATCACTCGGAGTTACAGTTGAGCCTTTGTTTTTCCTTTATATGCTTGGATTTTGGACGATTTTCACAACGCTTCAGGCATTCATCTATAGGAAGGTGTGTCTGGCTCTCTACGATACCGATACAGCGATATGTGACCAATTAACAAACGCGACATACAAGAGCGAAGAAGAAATAGTTCAGAAAGTGGCCGCTAGGTGGTTTCTCTACAGTGATATGTGTTATGGATTCATCTCTGTTCTAACTGCAGGATTTATAGGATCCTGGGGTGATCGGTTCAGTCGAAAACTCCCTTTGGTGCTACCAATAATTGGAAGTTTGTTGGTTGCAATCATTTATGTTGCTCTTTCCTTTTTTGAACGACTCCCTCTTTGGACCCTTCTTTTCCCCTCTCTGGTCCAGGGGCTTTTTGGGGGTATGACTGTGATCATCCTTGGTGTATTCAGCTATGTGAGCACGTGTTCCGATTTGACCAATAGAACTTGGAGACTTTCTATTCTCCAGGCTATGCTGTCCATTGCTGGAGCTCTGGCGAACAGTTGTGGCGGCTTCTTTCTTGACCGAACTAATTTCACCATTGTCTTTTCCACAATAGGTGGAATACTAGTATTGGCACTATTGTACGCGGTTTTCTGTGTGGAGGATATCAAAGAAAATGATGCAACTAACCAATCAGCATCCACACAACTCTGCAGGGATCTTTTCAGCATTTCCCACGTTAAAGAAACAGTGACCGCACTCTGCAGGCAGAGGGAAGGAAACAAAAGGCTATACATCGCTGTGCAATTTCTTTCCACATTCATATCGCTATCAGGACAGATAGGTAAGCCAGCGCAAGCATTTGAAATTTGGATCACACCTATGTCCAACCAATGTTCTTTTTCTGCCATATTCTAGTTCATGATTTAAGCCAGTTGTAAGTGGGTGAGGAAACCGCAGTGGCCAGCGAAAACCGCCGCCTAACGCAGTCACTGGCGACTTCCTCACAAGTTCTAGCCGGAATTCGAACCCTTGCTGTGGTGAGAGACAGCTGGCAGTCAGTGGCAAAACATTAGACCAATCGGCAATTAGGTCAGGACTCAGCGCAGGCAACTGTAACATAATTTAGGCATTCCATGGGCATTTGCTGAAAAAAAAAATATAACATATTTGTAAAGAATCATCCTTTAAGATGTCATAAATAAGAAAAGTTCCTTTAGAAGTAAACAAGGATTGCATTATATAACTTCTTAAGGTTAAGCTTATGGGGTTAGCTTATTGTCTTTTTTTTCTTTTAATACCCTGCTTTTTAATTGTATTCTGTATTTTATTTGCATTCTGTATATACAAAAACATGTTGCTTACAAGGAAATATGCTCGAAATATGCTCGTAGCAGCGTTCTTTGAAATTGAAAAAGACAAATGCAGCCGGAATCGTTACTCGAACATGTAGACGTATAGTCTTTTTCAGGTCTCAATCAGATCTTCTTCCTATACCTTATCAAGGCAGCCTTAAAATACGAATGTACTTTGTGGAGTAACGAGGCACTTGGATTTGACCTCACTTTCAACAGCTAAGGTCATATCTTGACAAGATAGAAACCTGGAACCTGGAAGAAGTTCCCGTCTCTTTAGGAATAGTCGGAGGCACCATGAACAGCCATTCACAACGGCGCACATGTATATAGCAACCAGGCCAACCCACTTATGGGGACCTAACGTCCTCCATCCTCCCACCTCACGCTTGAGGGCCACTAGGTCCCAAAGGATACCCCCTCTAGGTTTGTGTACACGTAGGTGTATCCACACTTTTATTTTAGGTTACGACCTGATAGCCTAACTGTACCATAAATAGACATTCTTGTAAAATATGTATCTTGTATATATGTAACTTCATCTGTATGATTTATTTCAGGCTTCAATCAGATTGCCTTCCTGTACCTGAAAAAGCAGCCACTGAGTTGGACGCAAACAGAATATGGTTTGTACGTGGGCTTGACACAGACTTTGGTAGGACTCAACTTAATCGTCACCCTCCCTCTCTTAAAGAAGCGTCTTAAAGTTGCTGACACAACATTGGTGATACTAGGGCTTGTGTCTGTTGGCCTTAATGCGCTGGTCCTAGGAACAGTCCCTAGAACATGGACCGTTTTCCTAGGTGAGTTCCTAGAAGGATATTCGACGGTGGACATTTGCAAGTCTACATAATAAGAGGCCGAAATGCTATTTGAGCTACATTGTATGACCTAAAATAGATCTTCATTATTATTTTTACCATATCCGTTTCTTTAAATTCACAATATATGGCAGCTCAAACACACGCGTGCGCTCTAGATGCTTAAAATGCACACACGCACACACACACACACACACACACTGTCGTCTAGGTGTTCATCAAAGAAAGATTCTCGTACGTTCGTAAATTTCTTCCATAATCTCTTACACAGGGCTATGTTCTCCATTTCTCCTTGGTAACAATAGATGATTGTATATTTCATTTTATTTTCCAGCCTGTGTTTGCGGCATGTTACAGAATTTCAATGTGACGGGCATTCGGGCCATACTATCAACAATGGTGGACGCACACGAAATTGGTAAATATTTTGAAAGGAAACTTGAAGAGCTACATTTATCGAATCAGATGTTTAAGTCAAACTTGCCCATCGAGCTTTAAGTTCTCTTGTGAAGCCTACGTCTATTAAATCGGATACAGTCTTTGCAATCGTGTGCAATCCACATCGTACGATGGTGCAAATGTGACGGATAGAATAAAAACTTGCGCAGAGCAGAAAATAAACTTAAACACGCGATAAAATAAAAACTTGAGCAGAGCAGAAAATAAACTTAAAAACACGCTAGAATAAAAACTTGAGCAGAGGCAGAAAATAAACTTAAAAACACGCTAGAATAAAAACTTGAGCAGAGGCAGAAAATAAACTTAAAAACACGCTAGAATAAAAACTTGCGCAGAGCAGAAAATAAACTTAAACACGCGATAAAATAAAAACTTGAGCAGAGCAGAAAATAAACTTAAAAACACGCTAGAATAAAAAACTTGCGCAGAGCAGAAAATAAACTTAAACACGCGATAAAATAAAAACTTGAGCAGAGCAGAAAATAAACTTAAAAACACGCTAGAATAAAAACTTGCGCAGAGCAGAAAATAAACTTAAACACGCGATAAAATAAAAACTTGAGCAGAGCAGAAAATAAACTTAAAATCACGCTAGAATAAAAACTTGCGCAGAGCAGAAAATAAACTTAAACACGCGATAGAATAAAAACTTGAGTAGAGCAGAAAATAAACTTAAGAACACGCTAGAATAAAAACTTGCGCAGAGCAGAAAATAAACTTTAACACGCGATAGAATAAAAACTTGTGCAGAGCAGAAAATAAACTTAAACACGATGGTAAAATAGACTAGCGCCAGTCTCACAATCACGTCACGGATTAGAGACGGGTATCGCCAACCATCTTGAATAACCACGTCATTTGTATCCTCAGTTCCGGGCCCCTCATGAATACGTTACAAATCAGAATCTGTATACAAAAAGCACCGTCCATATTAAAGACATGTTGCGTGGCCTATAATAAATACGGTTAAGTAAGAACATGTATCGATATTTAATGTGATTTCGTGAACAAGGGCCACGCATTTTGGCGGCCGGTTACGATTCATGCCATGTAACTTTTAAGGGCCAAGCAGTATATATCTTCATTTACTTATCAGTCGGCCGTCCAGCGCTCTGGCAACAATCGGATTTGCCTGTGATTATTCCCGAAGCTAACCTTCCGCCAGGAAAAGTAGTCCCCCCAAAAATTCGCGTACTTTTTGAACACGTGTTACGGGGATTCGTAGTAGTTTTTCAAATGGCAAAATACGTATTTTCAGTGCCAAACCTGAAGTTTTATTTTTACTAATTCGGATGTGGTGGTCAAATACTTGTAATTTAAGAGGAAAGATATGAAAATAAAGATGTTTTTTTGTTTGTTTGATACGAGTTTGTGTCATCAATTTTTCCATATAGAAAATTTCTAAAAATCAAATTGCTTTTAACCGGCGATTTCGCATGTGGCAGAATTTTGAATATATCAATTGATTTTACCTTTTTCAACATAACATTAAAGGAATGTTTCCTAATTTTAATTTTATTGGGTTTCCCTGACTGTACACGCCTGGGAAAGCCCTCATTACTGCTGAGAAGTCATGTGACTTTCTACGTCATTGAATGAAGCAAAAATGACTAGGGAATTCCCTCACTTCCCATGCGCGCAATATAAAATTTGCTTTTATTTGAAATAAAAGTCACATATTAATTGAACTTTTTATAGATAAGTCTTAAAAATGTATCTTTACAATCCTATAGATAAATACTCACCATAAATCATTTCTGGGGCATTATAGGCAAAAAAATGTCATAAAACGTGTATTTTTAAGAATATGATAATATTAAAATCTAGGGATGAAAGCAGAATCACCAAACTTGGCACAAGTACACTTCAAGGAAAGCTGATTATATAAACTGACATAATAAATATCATGAAATTGACACATAATGTGTGTTTGGGGTGTTCAGCAAAAAAGAGTAAAAGTGATCTGACAATAAAAATATAGGCTTAAGAGTCTGTGAGTATGTGATGTATACTAGTCTAGAATCTGGGCTGTCATACATATTTGACACTGTTTTCACTTGCAGCGCTCCAGTAGAATTGTCTCATCCAGTCATTCGGTGCAACCTGCAACTTCAAAGCCTGACAGCCTTGGTTGCAGGGACTAAGCTACCTGTCCAGCCTGCCTTAGTATTGGACAGGCAGTTTCCTGAAAAAAACACTCCTTTTTGGACTGGCAGTTTCCTAAAAAAATCCTTTTTGGAGAGGCAAAATTTTCTTTGAAGAATTTTAAATTTTGACTTTTTGTGGGTTGTAACCAACTATTCGGCTAAACTCCCATCTTCTAGGATGTGACTAAAGTGTTAATTGCCCCTTTTGACAAAATAGGCTATAAATGTAGTAGGTATAAGGATTTGAAGATTAGTAGCTGAATCAGGACAAGAATTTAGAAATTTGCTGTTTTGGATTTTTAAAATCCTAGCTTTAAGACCCTGTTTGGTGGTAAGGTTGGTTCGTTGTATGGGAGACAACCTAGCTTCTCAAGGAAAGAGTATCCTAGTGAAAGAATTAGAGTTAGAACAATACCTTGATTCCTCAACAGAGTGAATAAGCCCATCTAATAGCATGATCACAACTAGAAATTGGTCTGGACAAGCAATAATCATGGAGATAATAATAAGAGGTGAATAAACCCCCTAATATTGAGACCTCTTCCACTGAGTATTGCCACTTCCTCCTTTTCTGTCTAGATCCTTGTCCTACAGTAACAGCATGCTAATAACCTTAGATCATCCTTGTTCCATATATTGGCCTTTTATCAGAACCATCGGTTGACTTCAGATCCTTTCACATTATTAGGTTTCTCATCAATTCCAAGTTTGGCCAGGCTATTGCTATTTTAAGCTGTTAGCCACACATGTTATCCTAGCTAGATCAATTTTTTAGAACTTACTATTTACACCAACAAAATGATGATGGAGTACCTACCTACCTACATATATATATATATATATATATATATATATATATATATATATATATATATATATATATATATATATATATATATATATATATATATATATAGAGAGAGAGAGAGAGAGAGAGAGAGAGAGAGAGAGAGAGAGAGAGAGAGATCTTAATAGCTATAACAGCGTGAAAAATATTTTTTCTGTTCACTTTTTTGGGGAAAGTGCCTTTTTTTGCGGAAACAAGTTGATTATATATGGTTGCCGTGACAGTGTGTGGGGGCAACATATGAGGCTAGAAAACACTTAAATCCTGCCCTAGTTGCACTCTGTGTCAAATAACTATGTCAAACTGTTAACTGGAAATGGTGTTCACAAATCAAATGGTCACATTTCAGTGATGTTTACATTCGGTTTCATTTTTACAAGAAAACCCCTTTTCTCCATGTAACCCAGGAAATCTACCTAATGAAAATGTTCTTTATTGGTGTAACAGAGACACGATTGTTTGGCTTTTTCTGGGCAAGTTGATTTTTTGCAGGTAAAAATGGCAAGTAAAAATCCCCAAAAGTGTGGTGGTCCATTTGTGGAAGAATTTTGCACTGAAATTAACAGCTAGAACTGCCATGCTATTTTGGTGATATGTCTTTAACTAAATCAAAAATAAAAGAAAAAATATGTGGTTCTTCATTGAAACTCAGAATACTACTGTCCTTCATATGGTTTGCAAGGGTATGCTTTTATTCCAAATTTATTTTCAAAAGTAGGGCAGGTCCAGACTTCGGCATTCCTAAAGTACTTGAGTAAATATCCATTGGAGACTGATTACAACCATAAATATGTATTTAATTATTGAATTAAGGCATACTATCCTTATACAATATCATGGGAATTATATTGATGTAGAAAAACTTCAATTACATGCTTGAAATTGCCAATTTAAGAAATGAGCCACAGAAATATTTGGGTGTTCTGAGGGATGACTTTTGAGGGTTTTGGTGTCCAACAGACACCCAGATGCCCTGCTGGCTAAAACTTAGACTTAGACTAGCTCCTAGGCTATGATTTACTTAGATATAGCCTTTTTTTATCGTTTGATAGCCTAGTGTGTCAAAAAGAGCAATTTACACTCCAGCTATCTACTAGAAGATGGTCTGTTTGGAAAATATTTAGTTATTACACCCCAAAAGTCAAAATTGTAGAATCTTCATAGAAATGTTTGCCTGTCCTAACAGAAGGTTTTCAGGAAACTACCTGTACAAAAGACCTGGCTAGGTCCCTGGTTTGTGTACATATACAATGTGTTTGACCCTATCACAAAAAATGATTGTTCCCTGTACCATGAACTAACTGTCACCTACTCAAAGGTTGACTGTGATATGCAACCCTGTAATCTACATACATAATAAAAAGAAATACACACATATAATGAAATGACTGCATTTTTTAATGATTTCAGGCAATCATCACACCATAACCAAATCTATCCTGACCTCTTCCCAAACATTATTCAGAAATATTTGTCAACCCTATTTGAATCAGTCTGAGAGTTCTAGGGATGATCTAGTTGCATACTTGCACCAGCATCATGGGACAAGGGCATGAATATGTGTGAAGGCCCATATCCTCAGACTAGTTAGATACTCTAAAACTTGACAGTTTTTCAGGATATGAGCAGTTAGGCCTACCATATATTTCACCGCTTTACTCTTTTGATATAGTAAAGATGTTGCCTAGCACCTAGCAAACGACAAGGATATTGATTATACCGATTTAAATGGAGCTCCTGGGACTAGTGCCATTGTAGTATAAACTTAAATGCTGTGTGTCTCAAACTAGTCCCATGCTATTCCTATTTCACCAAGGGGTGAAAGTTAAAAAATGGTATTTCGTGTGCTTCAAAATTTGGGACAGGCATTTTGACAGTGGACAGCCTTACGATACTCAATGTGTTTCTATTAGCCGAAGGGGCCTTGATGCTTAGGGTACCCAGCCATTTTTTTACTAAGCCACGGCTTGCAGAAGTGTTAAGCAAGTTCCAAGGAATCAAGAGAATAAATACCCTATTGACTTTTGTAGGCTAGTTAACCTAGAGCCACAGACAATGAGTAGACTGTCTAAAGGAATTTCTTTTGTAGATAAGTGTTACTACTGTCTCACTGTTACCAGTATGTATGTATTCTTTTCTTATCTAGGAATAAGAAATTAAATTAATGTAGGTGTATTTTGAAACATGCATAATTCAAGTTAATGATTGATTCCATGTAATATCAGAACTTTAACCTTATGCTGTGGGTGGCTAATTTGGCCAATACAAAATGAGGCAAAAACCTAAAAAATTACCAAAACCCTGTCGTGAATATGTGTACTGAGGGAGAGAGAGAGAAAGTGAACTATCTAAAGAATACCTACATGATAGGGTTAGATTTTCAAAATATCTTTGCATCCCTGTGCTTTTGAAAAAAGTAGCCTCAGCATTGGAAGTGTTAACAGGGCTCAACATTGGTATTTGCCCCGTTGCCCTGGACAAGTAAAATTTGTAAATTATATTACTGAAGGGCAAGTAAACTGTATCTTACTTGCCCCACTGGACAAGTTCACTGTATATTTTTCAGGTTCACTTGAATAGATAACGAGAGCAAGTTTTTAGACCTAGACTACTCCTTGCCTATAGTATAATTGAAGATGGCTTTATCTCAGACTGATCAAAGATGGCAGCATAGGCAGGGTCTGACACTCAGATTTCAGGCTAGGGGCCCGAAAAGGTCTTTCGATAGAAAATACTGGTCAAAAACAGGATTTCTGGTTATTTTTCCTACTATTTTGGGCCCCTAGCCTGAAAAATCTAGGGGCCCACAGCAAGATCTAGAGGCATATGCCCCCGGGCCCCTGGGAAAGTCGAACCCTGATAGGTGGTCATCCATATTAGTAAGAAGGGATTGGAAAGGTCTCTGTATGGCCTAATGGTAGGCAATTGTAAAGCCTTATCAGGTAGTTTTCAAATGGCAAATATTCTGGTTTGATATAAAATGAATAGAAAAAGTCTTGGCCCAGGGCTAGGCCATACTATGCTGACGCCTATTCTATTCAGCAATGCTAGGAGGTGGTTATCTGCTCTGCAGCAGACTGAATATGTTGCATGCTGGTAGGCAGATATCTCCAGTGATGAATGGGCGCTGGCAAGACCATAAACCTGGTCAGGTTGATTGCAGACACCAACATAAGATTTAGAACTTACTTACCATGCTAGGCAAGTAGTGTATGATTTTTACTTGCCCAACATCATTTTTGGCTTGCCGGAAATTAGTTATTACATATGCTAGAATGGCATGTATTATTCATCTTGGATTAAAAGACTAGAAAACCAATCTCTTTTAAATTTTGTTGCATTGTTAGCATATTCCTGGGTATTTGTGCCATTATCCTAATAAAAAATGTGTAGTGTTTAGAAGATCAGTTTGTAAGTGCAAATTGCAAATTAAAATGTACTTGTCTGTGAGCCCTTTTTTCATAAATTCACTTGCCATCACGTATGTGATTGTCGTTGCCTGGACTGTCCAGTGAATGAAACTGAATACTTTGTGAAGGAGTTAAGAAGGGTAACAAAGCAGTGCTGTAAGTTGATTTATCATATTTAATGTGTGTGGATTCAATCTTTCTACCAACTGGAAAGAATTTGTACTATTCAGTATTGATCTTTCCTCTATATGAGTGAAATACCTATCAATTGGAAAGAACATGTACCATTCAGGACTAACTCTCCTCTAAAAAAATTTGAACACCCGTGGCCCTGGGCAAGGTCCATAATAATTGTGGTTTGAAAACACCTTAGATGAGTAAAGGGGCATTCTGTGATAATTGCGACATGTTTGGAAGAACGTCAGAATAATATCCTTTCATTTATTTCAGGTCAATAGTTCAAAAGATAAGATTTCAAACTTTATGGATTCTGATATTTTTTGAAAATAATGGCTATTGAAGTAATGCAACTCAGGATTTACACAGGACAATTGTTACAAGCTAAATTCTAATTACTAAGAATAGGTTTTTCTCTTTCAACTTCCAAGTGAAAGTTAAATCATGTGATCACCCACTATTAGTTTTCACAACCTGAAAAGCCACATCTCTATTTTTCAGGATTGTTATTCTCTACCATAGGCATTACATTAGGAGGCTATTGAGAATGAATTACTAACAAGTATTTAGTTACAGAAATATCTAGATATTTTGAGTAACAAAGGACAATTTTATGTTACACGGGACACCTGGGGCTGGTAGTGGTTTAGGCCTTCAGCTTAATTCCAATTTCATAGACTTATGTCTCATGTGACCTCTGAATTAATGCAATTATTTGTTTGTCAGATTCTATTTAGTATTTTCAACCCTTTTGACATTTAATAGCCATTCATGAATGTTGTAGTTAGAAACATGATTAGTGGTATGAAATCAGCTATTACTTAAGCAAACTGTGCAAAGAGAAAGAAGAGATGATTTCAAAGAGTCTGTTTCACTAAATTTAATAAGTGTGATATTTGTAATCGCATAGAAATTCCCAGCTGAAAAATACCCCAAGAAAATTATGTTGCACTGTCACCGTGTCCTGTGTTACATAGCACCAACATGAGCAGAACACAACTTTTGGGCTATTTGCCGCAGCCACCTTGTTCAGGTTTCAGAGTGACTGTGATCCACTTATTTTATTCATCTAAGCAAACAGCCAAACACTATGCATGTTTGTTGTTTTTCCATGGTTTTAGCCTGAAAATAATACAGGTACTTTCAGGTGAAGGTACTTTCTTGATTCCTCATCAGACTTATAATTTGTATAGGCTAAATAGTCGAATAAAAGCATTGTAGGGGGAAAACCCTGTCACAGAAATTAACCCCACAAGCTACCTTAACGGCTTAAAATCACTGATTGAAATAGGGTACCCATATTACTTATTTGGCACAATTTTGAATATATCTACCGATTTTTATAATATGGGTATCGTTGGAAAGATAAGAAACTCAACTTTTTACAAAGCAGCAAACTTTAACTGTACACAGCTTCTGTATGGACGCCCACGAACGCTGATCAAGACTGATAAATTTCGTTTGAACTCTGCCGTAAAAACAGCCAATTGCAGAGCTCCAAAAACACAATTTATGCACAGGAATAGTCTTCAAACATTTGGTAAATATGAAATCGCCATCCTTTATTGATTTGACATTGCACACTTACTCAAATGGCAACATCTGTGCCCCCTATTGCAGCGCCTGTGCCACTGCTCGCAACTACCGTGTATTCCAACATGGCGGCTATCTGTTTATTTTTAGCCTGCCGAAAGTAGTCCCCAAGGTTAGACTATTTACTACGCGTTGAGCGCTGGACGGCCGACTGTATGTTATAGTCTGTCCGACTCGAGTTTGGCAATCACTTTTGCCACTTTTTTGTGACAAAACGTTCGAGTTTTCCATCCGAACTTGGCACACATGTTAGGAGCACTACTACGTGTATGAATAAACTTTTTTTTTTGTCTGAACTCCGCAAAATGTTGATTTCCCTAATTAGGTCCCATTGTAAAATGTGTGTATTGCCAACAATACAATCTCACGTTTTTGTATTGTTCGCAACAGACAATCACGCGAGATCGTCGTGTCGGCGATGTGCGCGTTTTACAATAGGAACTAATGAGCAAAATCAACATTTTGCGGAGCTGAGACAAAAAAGTATGTTTGTGCATACACGTAGTAGTGCTCCAAAGAGGTTTGCCAAGTTTGGATGGCAAACTCGAACGTTTTGTCACAAAAAAGTGGCAAAAGTGATTGCCAAACTCGAGTCAGACAGACTATAACATAAATAAATGAAGATATATACTGCTTGGCCCTTAAAAGTTACATGGCATGAATCGTAACCGGCCGCCAAAATGCGTGGCCCTTGTTTACGAAATCACATTAAATATACATGTTCTTACTTAACCGTATTTATTATAGGCCACGCAACATGTCTTTAATATGGACGGTGCTTTTTGTATACAGATTTTGATTTGTAACGTATTCATGATGGGCCCGGAACTGAGGATACAAATGACGTGGTTATTCAAGATGGTGGGCGATACCCGTCTCTAATCCGTGACGTGATTGTGAGACTGGCGCTAGTCTATTTTACCATCGTGTTGAAGTTTATTTTCTGCTCTGCGCAAGTTTTTATTCTATCGCGTGTTTAAGTTTATTTTCTGCTCTGCGCAAGTTTTTATTCTAGCGTGTTTTTAAGTTTATTTTCTGCTCTGCTCAAGTTTTTATTTAATCGCGTGTTTAAGTTTATTTTCTGCTCTGCGCAAGTTTTTATTCTAGCGTGTTTTTAAGTTTATTTTCTGCTCTGCTCAAGTTTTTATTCTATCCGTCACATTTGCACCATCGTAACATCGGGCATTCGCTTTAATAGATTATAAGGAGTCATTGTGATCGTTTTTATCATCTACCGAAATACCCTCTCCATATCACTCCCTTCAATTGAGAATTGTCACCAACTGTAATTTCGAATTCCATTGAAAAACAACCATTCTTGCTTCTGTTACAATCTTATTTCTTTATAGGCAGGGCTTAGACAAGTCTGCTTATAGAATAACTATCAATTGCTTGCAAACCTTGATGTTTCATAATAGGTATCCATGTACATTACTGACTTAAAATGTGAAGGGGGTTAATTTCATTTTCATGCTACCTGTAGCAGTCTTTAAACAGGCTGGCCGCCGTGTCCCACCACTGCACATGGTTGATCAGCGACTCGCATTCCGGCCCAGGCATGCCAGGACATAGCCTACGATTTCGGAGAGTTCGGTGGTTTTCTCCAGACCCCCACCCTTTTGCTGTATCATGATTTAACCTCACACCTAGGGCAGGAAAAGACCATACGATCCATGTGTTCCTTTCTGTCCATAGTGTGTTCCTTTCTGACAACCAGGGATATCGACAAAATTCTGAAACTGGAGCGATCCTAAACAATACGCCTGAAGGATTGCAGGAGTGCATTGTCCAATTGCTACTATTGTTTGATTACGATATTCAATGCGCTTATGGATTTTCTTTACGAAACAACATTCAAATGAACACTTCCAAGTCTACCACATTTTGCCAAATTGGAAATCTCAATTGCAATAGATAATCCATGTAATTTATATTGCAAAAAAGGCTTAAATGTGCGAAGGAGCTGTTACTAGTGGTGGTGCAAAATTCTTTTTGGGGGAGCAATTCATAAACGAGTTTTCATGTAAGTTTGAAGGTGTATGGACCTTAAAAGCATATTTCGAAGAGCACAAGGATAAATGAAATTCTCACTTTTACAGGTAAAATATACGCAGGATTCTCGTCCATGGAGAGTATGTGTTTTGTTGTTGGGGCACTCATATTCAACAACCTCTATCCTGCAACTGTGGATATCCACCCAGGGCTGTCCTTCTTCGTGGCGGCTGGCATGCTGGCTATTTCAATAGGACTCATAATGTGAGTGATCAGAGTTTTGTAATGTTATCTTAATTTACACGTAATGAGACAGAAAAGCAATTTGAATTTCCAATATATTGCCTTCGACTGCTCGCAGTCCTATACCAGGGCTCGATTCCAGACAAGGTCGTGTGAGAGAGTTGTCAATGACTTCCGATTAGGTGGTGATTTTTGCGGGGTATTCTCCGTCACTGGTTAAACATTTTAAGTATCTATGGTTTCTACTGAAATACAACCTTACAGGCGCAACTTATACTTTGAAATTGTTCATTGCTTCGTAAGCGTTTTTATTTATTCATTGCTTACACCAACAAAGGATCAATATTGTACACAGACTTCATGGCACTAAGTGGCCTTTGTGTGCAGATGTGCCTTTCATTCATTCATTCCACCACTGGTTAGTCACTACCTAGCCTAATTATGGAAGTGTAAGAGAAGATAAAGGAAATTCCATATTCCATTTGCCAATCATAAGCATCACTCTAGGTTCGCAATTTTTTGTGCCATGTTTTTCATCATTTATGGGTTAATCTCTTTTTAGTGCATGCTGCCTAATGTTGATCTGTACATGTGATATCACACATGTAATTCGGTATTTTGCTGGAGATGAAACAGATGATTATAGACACTACTCTCTCTCTCTCTTTCTCTCTCTCTCTCTCTCTCTCTCTCTCTCTCTCTCTCTCTCTCTCTCTCTCTCTCTCACACACACACATATATTATTTCACAAACTTGATATAATCTATTAATCTTATGATGATATGACTCGAAAAGGGTGAATTTATGTCGATGATACTTGCAGTGCGCTAAAGTAGTGTTTATACAGTAACAGTTTGTTTAATACAGTGGCCTTATCATCCATTTGAATGTCTCGTTTTAGTTGTGTGGCAACTCTCATCAGGCAACTCCTTCGTTTTCAGATGGATGAAGATAAATCTTCGAAGGACCAGTCACTATGAAGATCTGCAGGACGGAACTATACAATATTCTGATGACTAATTTTCAAGAGAAAGACGAACACAGACACCTCAGTGATTTGATTTGATTTGCTGTTTATCATAGAATGCTTGGGACAATGTGTTGCGTGTAGTAATACATGTACAAACAAAGGACCTGTTCTGGTTTACTATACAAATTACCCAATTTTTTCAAGTTTCATGAATTTAACCGAAACTCATAGAAGGCCTTACTTAATGATTATGATGAAAATCAGAAATTCACATAATCTGTATTTATCAATAATACATAACATATTAACCTGGCCTGAACGCGCTCGGTGGGCAAAGTTACTATTTGGAACCATTTCCACACAGGCTCAAATCTCATTAGTAGGCATGGAGGCAGCCATTTTGTTGAAGGTCATAGGTCAATGTCACTACATTGAAAATTTCTGATTTTCATCAAAATCCATAAGTACAGTCTTCTATGAAATGTCATTACTGGATCTCCTCCAACATCTTCATAGTTTACCCGTAAAATAGGTTTTTGATCAACTGGGTACAGTTATAGCTGAAATCTGATCCAATGCAAATATGCTGACACATGTCATTTCAGAGTGGTCATGTGCAATATCCAGGGCGAGGGTTTGGGAATATGTTAGCAATTATGAACAAGCAATACCTCAACTACATGATCATATGAGTTTCGGTTAAATTCATGAAACTTGAAAAAAATTGGGTAAATTGTATAGTAAACCAGAACAGGTCCTTTATGAGGACAGCACTTTTATTGGCTTTGCTTTAAAACTGTGGAAAAGTAACACAATTAGGCTACAAGTAAAAGGGCATATAAAAGGAACTTGGAACTTCTTTTAACGTAGATTTCAAATAAATATCATTATCATTATTAGTGTCATTATTATCATTATTATTATTATTATTAGTAGTAGTAGTAGTAGTTGTTGTAGTAGTAGTAGTACTAGTAGTAGTACTAGTAGTAGTACTAGTAGTAGTAGTAGTATCATCAATGTTATCATTATCATAATTATTATTATTATTATTAATCATCATTATTATCATTATTGTTATTATTATTATCATTATTATTTTGATTATTATTATTATTATTATTATTATTATTATTATTATTATTATTATTAATCATCATTATTATTATTATCATTATTGTTATATCATTATCATTATTATAATGGTTGTTATTATTACTATTATTATTATTATCATTATTATTATTATCATTATTATTATTATCATTATTACTATTATTATTGTTATTATCATTATCATTATTATAATGGTTGTTATTATTATTATTATTATTATTATTATTATTATTATAATTATTATCATTATTATTATTATTATTATCATTATTGTATTCATTATTATTTTTGTTATTAACTCGATTACTTCACTTATGATTATGGCGTAAGTGCAGTATCAATACATACAAGCCATGTTGATTGTATTTGTTATCTGTGATATCCGTGACCACATGATATGTTGACAGCAATGTTTAGCGTAGACTAGGCTCCTAGTCCCTGTAATGTTCACCTTCCCTTATGTGTTGACCAAGCACTGTGGTGTGGTACCAGGTTTGGTAGATAGATGGCACCACCTGCTCCTCCTATCTCTATATGCTTACAGAACTGAATCATGGTGAGACAAATGTAAACTAAATTGGACACTATGGCCATCTAGACTATTTGGTGCCTGGTAACAGAAACAAATGAGAGAAAAAAATTACATATGACAGCCTAGAAATCTAGGCTATGTGCACATGACCTGGATCATGTCAATGTGTCATGCTGAGTGTAGTGTCAACGATATGCACATACTCGGTGTACTTTGACCGCTAACAGGTACACAGTGATGACAACCATGTCAAGGCGTGTTTCCCTATTATCACACCACTGAAGGAAAGATGCCGATATTTCCACCGAGACATTGACGATTTTGAGGATTACCTTTTCATACGACCATACTGCATCGAACGGTCTCTTATTTATATCGGATACTGTTGGGGTCCGGGAAATACGATAATTTGCTTAAGGTTTTCATCGCTATCGCCGGGTTATATGATTCTCAGATCGCGATGAGGTACAACCAAGTACTACACACACATATCTCTACTCTTCTACAATAGGCTTCGAGGGTTTTTGCAGTTGTAACGTCCTCATAAACCGCACCTCATAACACGACACGTTTATATAACGACCACGCCAAGCCGCTTAAATGTGGTGAGTGGAGTTCACTAATGACCAAGATCTATTACTTTTGAATAGAAGGTAAACACCATGGATCCTATTTGAATAACCTTTGCAAACATAATACAAATTATATTCATATTATTTATATATATTTCCTGAAATATACCATTTATCAAACTGACTAATAAATACACTTACCAACACCTTGCGTCCATTTACAGAACACCTCGCACTTCGAGTCTAATCATTATAACAGGTAGCACTTGAGCCACAGAGACACCCTGTGTTTACTTACAGAACATCTCATTTGCCAACACCCTACATTCACTTACAGAACACCTCTATCGTCAACAACAGGTGTTCACTAACAGAACATCTTATTTGTCAACCCTACATTCACTTACAGAACACATCTATCGTCAACACTCGGTGTTCACTTACAGAACATATCTATCGTCAGCAACGGGTGAATCATGCCGTGGAGTTGTCGTTCTTTGGGTATAACGGTGGAACCTATGTTCTTCCTTTACATGCTGGCTGTATGGTTAACACTTATTACCGGCCAAGCGTTGACGTATAGGAAAGTGTGCATGATCGTCTATAGCAATAACACTGCGATATGCGATCACTTAAAGAACGGGAGTTTCACGAGCGAAGAGGCGATTGTGCAAAAGGACTCGGCACGCTGGTTTCTGTATGGGGATATCTGTTTCGGGATCATCTCAGTTATCTCAGCAGGGTTCATCGGATCCTGGGGTGATCGAATCAGTCGGAAACTCCCCTTAGTGCTACCAATCATCGGACATCTCATAGGCTCCGTTATTTTCATCATACTTTCATTCTACATGCAATCACCCCTTTGGATCCTTCTCCTCCCAAACATTGCAACGGGTATCTTTGGCGGCGTCACTGTAAGCATCCTGGGCGCCTTTAGCTACGTGAGTGCCTCTACGGATGCGACATCCAGGACATCCAGGCTGTCCATTCTACAGGCCATGATGGCTCTGGGGGCGTGTGTAGCCCTGGGAGGGGGTGGGGCTTTTCTGGACCTTACCAACTTCGTGGTCGTGTTTTCCACAATCGCTGGTATTCTCCTCTTGGCTTTGGCCTACACGATTTTCTGTGTAGATGACATCCGCGGAGACATTGCAGAGAGAAGCAAGCAGGATATATGTAGATCTCTCTTCAGTTTGGAGAACGCAAAGGAAACACTGGTGTGCTTGTGTAGAAAGAGAGATGACAACAAGCGTACCCATATAGCCGTCCTGTTCCTCTCAGCTTTCGTCTTTATAACATGCGCAATCGGTAGGTTGATAATTTTTGTAGTTGAGAACATGCAGTCAATAAAGTTTGCATATATATATATATATATATATATATATATATATATATATATATATATATATATATATATATATATATATATATATATATACATATATACATATATATATATATATATATATATATATATATATATATATATATATATATATATATATATATATATATATATATATATATATATACAGCTCTTGATGAGTTAACAATCAGGCTCTTGTCGTTATCAATTACAATTTACCCTCTCACTTCCTTAATCAGACTGTAATAAATGTGTCCTGCTTATTTATCATGGTCTCGCCCACACATCTGATTTGCCTAATAATGTCATTTATATATATATATATATTTATATATATATATATATATATATATATATATATATATATATATATATATATATATATATATATATATATATATATATATATATATATATATATATATATATATATATATATATATATATATATATATGCGTGTGTGCGTGTTGGTTATTGCAGGCTTGGGTCAGGTCACCTTCCTATACCTGAAAAGGCAGCCACTAAGTTGGAACCAAACCACCTATGGATTATTCGAGGGCCTAAAACAGTTGCTGTCGGGATTGAGCTTACTCTTCCTATTGCCCCTGATGAATAAGCGAATGAAAGTCCATGAAACCACACTGATTATCATCGGAGCGATATCACTCATCGCCTACGAAATCCTCCTCGGAATCAAGGCCGTCACATGGATGGTGTTTCTAGGTCAGTCTCACAGATACATTCTCGTGGAATATATTTTTTTGTTTGTTTGTTTATCTTGAGGATCTCGTTTATTGTCACCTTTTCAGCCAAGTTGTAATTAGCCAGGTGTAAGTGCTAGAGGAAACCGGAGTAGCCGGCGAAAACCATCGACTAATCCTTAACCAGTGATAACTTTCTCACATACCTTCATCAGGATCCGAACGTGGGCAGCGGTGAGAGACAGCAGGGGGAGCGAAACAATATTGTTTCTAGATTGCCTAGTTTTTTTCGACTGCTTTGAATATTGTGTTGGCATTGTTTTATTTTCTAATTTTTGTTTTCATTTTCATTTTTTCTAGTTATGATTTTCTTCTATTATATTGGGGATTTCCTTTTAGGCTATTCACCAGTTCTGTAAGACTAGGGCCATATCGTTATTGCTTGTCCTATTATTATATGGTTAATATTTCTATAAAATTACAAATTCAATTTTATAATATCTCTGCAAGTTTTCATATTTCTTGCTTACTGAATACTGAAACTTTCCCACAAACTACATTTGGCTTGCATTAATTAGGAGTGTTCCCACACTCCCAAAATCCGTCTTAATTATATCAAGAGACTTTCCCAACATTAAAGTTAAATATTAAAGGATATCCTAACTACTGGCCTGCATAAATTAGGAGTGTTCCCACACTCCCTTAATCACCATTAATTGTATCAAGAATCTTCCCAGGATTAAACTTAATACTTCAACGCTATTTCAACTAGCCAGGCCTCTTAAAGGTCTCTATATGTATTTGGGATTGGAATTTAAT
This sequence comes from Maea johnstoni, assembly GCA_963942565.1. Lineage (NCBI taxonomy): Eukaryota > Metazoa > Annelida > Polychaeta > Spionida > Magelonidae > Maea > Maea johnstoni. Next base: position 41,028,453 of record OZ012686.1, on the reverse strand, counting down.
CAAAGGCATATATGTTAATCAAAGATAGCAGGCCATCTTCAGTTAATATGGCGTATCACTATTGAGTGTGGCACCCCACAGACTACATTAGCAGCTTCACTGGGAGTTCTACAAACAATCATAAGTGAGCTGACTTTAGTCTGTTGGGGGTGTGACACTATTCATCGTCTCCTTTACTACACAATTGTGTTGGTGGGATTACAACGACTCCTGGTTTTATGTTTTCACTCTGAAACATCATATGGATATGAACTCACTTTAATTGTGCGAGATTTTAAGATAGTTTTTCTCTATCTGTACACCGTAACCATAACATCCTTCTACAGTAAATGCTGAAACGTGGTTAAGTGCTAAGTGTACCAATTCATGGTAGGTGATGTTCTATATGTAGGAAGAACACACCAAGTATAAACGTAAATAATTCCAACGTTACAAACAAATCTTAGTCACTTACTGTTCGAAAATGTATATAAAACCAGAGACAATATTCCTGCATAGTCTCTATAAAACCTCTTAGTAGAGCCCGCGCAATACATAATCCAACCTCGAACTGCCCGCCACAACTATGTAACTTGCAGCAAAACTGTGATCTAGGTCACTGTTCCTTTGTTTTAGCTTATCACCATGACTAATGGAAACGTGGTCTTTCAGTTGGTTGATATCTGAGACGACAGGATGTATGACATATGTTTAAACTTCACCGAAACTTCGTTAAACATTTACCCAAAACGGTAAAGGTATAACTATGACATTCACTGCAATGGGTAAACCTTTACCCTAAAAAGTTGAGGTTTACCGAAAACTGTTGTAGGTTCTCTGGTGGAGGTGAACCTTAACATTTCAAGCGGATTATCATTTATCGATGAAAAATTATTTGGGAAGATGTTCACCTAGTAGTAACTAGTTAGTGCAAAGTTCACCCACATTATACAAAGGTTAATCATTTTCAGATAAATGAAACTCCAAACTAGTTGAACCTTTACTGATCCTTCTTACAGTGTACATACATACTAATGTTGGTGTCTTGTGTCTCACACTAACTTACTTCTTTTTCCCTATTACATTTCAGCTGCCGCCAATTATGGACTACATATGTTTTCATTGGCTGGAACCAGAGCACTACTCTCCACAATGGTGGATCAAAACGAACTTGGTAAACCATCTTATTTATTTTTGACTAGTAGTACAAATGAATGCAAGAATAAAAAGTACAATATTTTCACACTCTTCTGCGTATCGGAATACCTAAAATCGAGATATGCGAACTTCGAGAACCCTTGCCACTTTAGAGTATACGTGACGCAAAGTTGTCTCAGTTATATAGCAGCCCCACTAAAGAATATATGTATCTCTAATCATCATCTTTTATTCATTTGGAATCGGATACTTAGAGCCGTCCTAACGCGCCAGTGTATTGCAAGAGATCAGCCGAGGCCTAGTCAGGTTACAATGCTTGACTCACAAGCGTGAGTATGCAGGTTCGAGTCTAGCTGGATCCCCACATGCGGGTTGCCTGGTCGCTGTATAAATGTGCGGCGTTATGAAGGGCTGTCTATGGTGCTTCTGCATTTGAAAGACCTCTAGGAACTATTCGTGAAGAGAAGGGAATTTCTTTCCTGTTCCGGGTTTGTATCTCGTACCAATATGACCAAAGCTTTCCAAAGCGACGTAAAACCATTCCTTCTCTCCTTCGAGTGTGTTGCTCCTTTGACTGGTGTTTCCATTGTCGTCTATAGAAAGGGATGCTTTGTTGGTTTTAGAATGTCCTCTATCACTACCTTTTCTGCCATATAAAGGTCAGCTCCTGACTAATCCCTTTTGTCCATGGTGGAGAAAAGTGTACCCGGGAAACAATAGTGTAATCCTAAGTCACTAGTGACTTTATTACAGGACTGGAGCCGTGCTTGAATCCAATCCAGCACCTATGGCATTGTTGAGTGACAGTGAATCACTGACCATGTAGCTATGATAGCCATCGCTTCCCGGTTGTTGTATCACAATTGACTTATTATTCAAAAGTGTACCATGCTAGCCTGAAACATTACTTGACAATGCAAAGCTTTTTTTGGTCGATGTCTCAAAGATAACAAATCCATCTTAATTCATCTAGTCTCTGGAACTAAAGAGACAAATGTGAAAAATAGTCCATCTATTTCTGGGAACGTTTTTCCAATATTTTTTGTATGAGTATCCTTCATTAACTCACAAACAACCAGAAAATCAATTTGAATAATGCCTAGAAATAATATATGATATATGATATATATGATATTCGTTTGTCTTGAATTACCTGTTTTCTATTCTTTCAGGTAAGTTGTTTGCAGGATTTTCATCTATGGAGAGTATGTGTGTGGTCATAGGGGGCCTCATATTCAACAACCTCTACCCTGCAACGGTCCAGATCTACCCAGGATTATGTTTCTTCTTGGCTGCAGGATTAACAACTATATCCCTAGGGCTAATGCTGTGAGTACCGCCAATATAAACTCTCCCTCCTCCTCCTCCTCTTACTGCTGCTTTGACCTTTTCTACAGCTATTGCTACTTCTACTATCACTATTATTACTCCCGGGGGGGGGGGGGGGGCACTCAGGTACAGAGGGGGGCCGCACCTTCGTTACGTATTTCGCGGAAGAAGGGGTCTTTTTTTAAGGCCTCCGCATGTCCGCGATTTTGTAAAAGAAGGGTACATTTTTGTAACCAGGTTCGAAGTATGGGGGTCAAAATCCCCTTACAATCCACGAAATATACGCGGCTCTGACGCCGAGTGACTCCCGAAGTGACTGGGCTTCCGAGTTTGCTGCCGCCACTTGCTCCCGCTAAACACGCAGAGGATTGTAAAATTTAAAGTTAAAATACGTGTTCCCGTTCATCCAATGTCAGTGTTTTGCTAAAAGAAGGGGTGTTTATTTAGTGGCGAAAGTCAGCGTTTTTATTAAAATAAGGGTGCTTTTTTGGCCAGAAATCAGTGCTTTAGGGGGATTTTAAAATTTTGATAACGAACGTATGCGCCCCCCTAAATACCCAAGTGAACACCCCCCCCCCCCCCCCCCCCCCCGGGTTATTACTATAGCTTCTGCTACCACCACCACTACTGACTGCTGTAACTGCTAATGCCACTACTATCACTGCTGCTACCACTGTTTCTGTTCCTAGTACCACTACTGCTGTTGCTATAACTACTATCACTGATGCTGATCGTACCCCTCTTTCTACTACTACTACTACTACTACTACTACTAGTACCAGCGCCTACTACTACTACTACTACTACTACTACTACTACTACTACTACTACTACTACTAATACTACTACTACTTTCGCCGCTGCTGATGATACTTGAGTGCTTCATCCCAGAATGTGTCTCACAGCTCCACACGGGGCATGGTTCGACTCGATGTCGCTCACCACTGCCAATGTCTGAATCACGCTATAGGCATGTGAGAAAGTTATCAATTACTTGGGGCGAAGCGGTTCTTTTCCCCTGGTATTCTGGAATCTTCCACCATGTAAAACTGTCTTGTCATAAATCAACCGCAATGTTGCAGAAAAAGCGATGATAAGCTGAGAGATAGCAATGACTGTTGAAAATTATGATGATGGTGAATAGAAATTATAATGATAAATGAACCACTGCGTGTGATGTGCAACTGATGTTTATGTTTAAACTATTAGAGATATGTTTTTGTGTTAAAACTCAACTGCTCGTCTTGTATCTGACCAGAATAAAATTCTTTTGGGAGAAACGCACGGTGTAAGGCAAAAGTGAGTAGGTCATTGATGTAGAATTTATCTCTTGTTCATTGCTAAATTACATGTACTTTTATTTAAAGGTGGCTAAAGGTTAGCTTGAAAAGGACAATGCTCTACTCCATGCTTGCCGCGGAAAATGGACCTCAGCCAATCAATACAACTAAGGAACATCTGGAAGAAAACGGATCTCAGCAGAGCAATGGAACTCATGGCGCAGAAATCAATGTAACCTAGGAGCAGGAGAGAAGTAGGATTTGTACATACATTGCTTCTAACAACTTAGGTCATATTGCCACCGGTGAAACAGGAAGAAACTCCTTTTTCTATACAAATATCCAAGGAATCCTTTTGGTGGTACATGTATTATAATGTTACAGTTTACAATGATGTTATTCGAGATTATAATATGAATACATACTTCAGACCAGTCTCTTCAAAAAAATTCAATTGAGTGTTTCTCAAAATTTTGATAAGTGACTCCACATTCTTTCATGTTGGTTGAAGGGCCTGCTCTTATGGCCGAGACTTAGTTGAATTTATAATCAAGTGTTGTAGCATCATACAATGACATCACATATATGTATTATCTACCACTTCCAATTTAAGTCCTCCAATTTATTTTTCAGTTCTGTTCTTTTGAGAGATGGAATAGATAAATATATTTGGCTTCGAAAAGTTCTTTCTACTAGCATTTATTACTCTTCTGACTGGGATCCACATTTAGTTAGTAACAATGGTATATTCTACAGTACACCTTTTTGCATCACGCCAATTATAAAATGAGTGCTTTTAATTGTCTTTGGCCATCTTCCCACCTCTCTCCTGAACCTTTACACCCATGGACACTATGGGAAATCCTGTGTATAATACTTCCCTGTTCTATTTTACCGTAGCCTCAAAGGTGTTTTTCCCTAAATAATGTATGGTGCAAGAGTTCATTGATATAGCTAATCTTGCATGTAATAGTTTAAAATGAATATTTCTAGAGTAAATACCATGTGTACATACTTACAATATTGTATGACATTCATTGTTACTTCAGTGTTTAATTTCTTGGACCAGTCATCTGATAACTGCAATAAAAAAAGTTTTGTGCATGGATTTTTTTTTTATAAATGAGTGAACAACCTTTTGTGCATGTTTCTATTGTAAACAATAAAAGTGATTGAGGTGGATTAATAATATCAGTTTGTTGTATAGTTTTCTCTATATTCAATTTTACCTAAGTATGGTCGCTTAAAACATGCATTTTGGGTGTCATATGTTAACACATTTGCTTAGAAATTAAAATAAAATCAACTCTTAACTGAAACTTTCAAGCACCCATATCAAATCCTTTTCAAAATCAACAATCTCCTTATTTTGCAATTCACACTCTTCAATAATGCTGTTTTTATTGAGAATTACCTGCCATCTATAAACCCACTAACAGTTCATCAAAAGATGAAAATTATGAACAATCCCAACTGATAATAATACGTAACTTAGATTCCAATGTGTCCAGTGAGATTATAAACGATTGACGCCATTATAAATCAAAAATGTCCATTAGGCTGCATCAGACGTGGACGCGACGATACTCTCTCGTAAAAGTCAAGACCAAAGTTATGAATATGATAATATGTGCTGTGCAACTGAATAGTTTTAATACCTAATGTAACACTTTAGGTACCTATACCTTGCCCTGCACTTGACATGCAATATACTCAAACAAATGTGTTCCTTAGTAAGCCCGACCATTATCCTTATGAAATGTCTGAAGAGTGTCTATCGAAATATGGTGGGGAATTTCCTTGTGAGCCTGGTCAAGCGGTAAAAGGTATCTATATGCAACACAATATCTGCAATCTTTTTAAGATGGAAGTCTGGGATAAATGTATGGCTAGGAAAAATTAGACTGATGCAACTGAAGTGCATGGCAATCTTGTGTAACAATTCATTGTAAAATTCTAATATCTCTTATGCTTTCTCAAAGCCGAAAAAAACAGATTCCACATGCTACCCATTTAAAAATCCTTCTCTAATATGTCTCATAATGCACGAGGTGACCAACTGTGCTTACGATTTTACGGAAGCCACTTAGGGTTTCCAGAAATAAAACAAGATGGTCATTAATCATTCTGTCAATTATTTTACATAGACACGTACATACTCAGTGATTTTCCAGGTTCGAGTCTCCTCGGGATGTTTACCCCTTTTTATTCAAATATTTTATCATAAAGTCAGGCTGGATGCATCTCTGATTTTACTGATCAAAGAATGAGTTTCTCAGTGTAGCATTCTATCTGTCAATGATAAGATCAACAGCAACCTCAACTGTGTAGGAAATGGTGTTGACAATTCTTTATTTGAAGATGACATTGGGATCTAATATTGGTCCTAGCACATGCAAGCCATAGATTGGCCAACTTTGTTTAAATAATGTTGAAGATTAGGGATACAACATTGGTTTTAAACGCCAACAATCAAAGAAGATGTATGCATTTTCCTCCTGATTCCTATTGGTTCTATGTAATAACCCCGGTGGGGGGGGGGGGGGGGGGGCACTCAGGTACAGAGGGGAGCCGCCACCTGCGTTATGTATTTCGCGGAAGAAGACCTCCGCATGTCCGCAATTTTGTAAAAGAAGGGTACTTTTTTGTACCCAGGTACGAAGTATGGGGGTCAAAATCCCCTTACAATCCACGAAATATCCGTGGCTCTGACGCCGAGTGACTCCCGAAGTGACTGGGCTTGCCACTAAACATGCAGAGGATTATACAATCTTAAGTTAAAATACGTGTTCCCGTTCATCCAATGTCAGTGTTTTGATAAAAGAAGGGGTGTTTATTTAGAGGAAAAAATCAGCATTTTACTAAAATAAGGGTGCTTTTTTGGCCAGAAATCAGTGCTTTAGGGGTATTTTTTAATTTTGATAACGAACGTAGGCACCCCCCTAAATACCCAAGTGCCCCCCCCCCCCCCCCCCCCCCTGGGGTAGTAACCTCATTCTTGTGAAAAAGGAAACAAAATTACTTGGTATATTTCTCATGTGTCTTTAGATAAAGTGTGTCAAAGCTTTCACCTTGTTCAGAGTTGTCTCTAACACTGACTCGGGTGGGGATCATGCATTCAGTTCTGTTATGACGTACTTTGTTTAAAAAATGAATGAATGATTTCTTAAAGGCACATCGGCGCACAAAGGCCATTTAGTGCCATAAAAATTGTGTAAAACAATGGTCCTTTGTTATTGTTGAAAACAATAACAAAGCAATAAATGAATAAAAATGATCACAAAACAATGAACAACTTCAAAATATAATTTCCGCATAACAGGTTGTTTCAAAAGAAACTACAAATTCTTAAAAGGTTTTACAATCGGTAAAACAGACCAATCTCATGTAAATAAGATAAAATGCTGTCTGGGGGAACCTTTTCAAAGAGTTCCCTAAAGCTATTTACACTAAAATGTCTATTTCTAGATTCAATAAAATCAACACACTCAAATAAAATATGCTTGACAGTCAATTGACAATCACACGCTGTACATTGTGGACGATCTTCCCCTTTTAAAAGGAAGCAGTGAGTCAAATGAGTGTGACCAATTCGGATTCTTGTTAAAACACTCTCCTCACGCCTAATGATTCGAGAACCTCCAGGCCAAAGACCCAGCTGTGGAGGAATTGCATGTAGTTTGTTGTTTACAGCCTCATCCCACTGAGACTGCCATTTGCGTTTTAAAAGGACATTGATGTGTTTTTTAAAATCACCATAAGGAATTGGAACATCTGTGACCCTTCTTGAAAGACCAGCCTTGGCAGCAGCATCTGCCTTTTCATTACCCCTAATGCCAACATGACTGGAATCCAGTAAAATAAAATTCTTTTCTCTTGGTACTGTACTAGCCAATTGAGGCGTTCCAGTATGTAGAGGACAAGAGGATGTGTCCAGTCTTGGCCCGAAATGGCTTGAAGAGCAGACTTTGAATCAGAGAAAATAATAAAATTCCTTTCATCATCATCTGCCGTCTCCACCCTATCAAGAGCTAGATAGAGAGCATGCAACTCGGCAGAAAATATAGAGGACTTATCTGGAAGACGTTCAATGGAAGAATAATTATCAATGACTGCTGCTGCTGCAGCCTTGTCATCTGCAACAGAGCCATCAGTGTAGATGAAATCATAGTCTCGAAAGACATCCTTCACCTCATTGTGCAAACTTATGTACTGAGAAGGATCCGTTTGATCCTTCTTGGCATACGAAAGAGTGAGGTTGACCATAGCAGTTGGATATGTCCATGGAGGAGTTTCGGGAATTTCACACTTTGTTTAAATTCATATCATATATATATATATATATATATATATATATATATATATATATATATATATATATATATATATATATATATATATATATATATATATATATATATATATAAATATATATATATATATATATATATATATACATACATACATACACACATTAGGTTTACTTTAACTTAACTGCTTGAGCTGACCTAGATAGAATGACAGTTTCTATTTTGCATGTTCTACCGCAAATGACATTTTCTTGATCAATAAAGGGTAATTTGATTTGTAAATGCAATGCATATCTGCTACATGTACTAGGAAAATGTGGAGTTCCTGCAAGATAATACCCTACAGCACACAATTTCTGGTAGAAATTTTACCTAAAAAAGTAAGTTACCAATTAGAGACAGCAAAATGGTGTGCTGTAGCGTACTATATTGCAGGAACTCCAAATCTTCAATCCAATAATTGCCTTAGTTGAACAGACGTCCATTGTACTTACAACTTCAAGGTAGTCTTTATTGATCAAGAAAATGTCATTTGAGGTAAAACATTGCAGAATAGAAATTATCAGCTCAAGCGGCTAAGTCAAAGAAAACTTGAAGTCCAAACACCAAGACCACAGGGAGTACATAAAACTTATTAGAAAGGTGACAAGAGGGCTAAACTTGGAGCTTTTTTATTTTGAGTGTGTCACCAGCATCACAGCCTTAAGATCTGACCACTGACTGCTTGCTGTCTCTCATCACTGCCCATGCTTGAATCCCAGCCAGGGGATATGGAAAGGCTTTGGTTTTTGGCAAGTATTCCTGTTTCCGCCATCACTTAAAACTGGCTAGTAATAAAAAATGCCAATAGTTTCAATTCCAAATTTAAATTGATTTAAATGGACATACACATCTCCTAGTTGATTACATCACTAGAATGTTTGCCAATGCTTTTCAATACTCAAAAAAAATTTTTTTTATTTTTGTGAAAACAACCCTATAACCATGCAAAATATGATTACCTACATTTATAAAATAAACTTCAGAATAATACATATACCTTCCTGATCTCATGAGTCACATGCCAGGTGACCATTAATCTTACAAAAGCAGGAACAAAAGTCACCAGAATTCTCTGAGCCATCACTGTGATACATTCTTTCATCACATGGAAATCCGTATATCTTGGGAGGAAGCGGGATGGGATTATGTCCCCTACTTTAATGATGATCTAATCTGAGAGATGCAAGCATGGCATCCAATTCTGTTTCGTAAATGTCATAGCCTAAAGCTTGGAAGTATTGCCCTTTCCATGGTATGATGGTTCTTGTGGACCTCTAATTGCACAATGTCCCCAGTTACATTGAATAACTAAGGGTCATCAATGGCAAGTTGACACCTTACACATGTATACTGTGCTTTGTTAGGAGCCTGCAATAGTGCTATACCGCTAAATTTGCCAGAAAGCGAGTATAGTTTCAAAACTGGTGTGTCAGAGGGTTTTCCATTTCACCACATCATGTCAAAACCCTGGCAGAACTTGCCAGCCTTGGCACGAGCACCATTTTTTATATGCGATATCTCAAGAAAGTTGAATTGCTGGAAAAGCTTCTCACATGCACCCTGACACTATGGCAAGTCAAAGTGCCCTAAAGTAAGCATTGATCATTTGTGGAATTCCATAATTAAATGACATTTATAGAATTCCATAAATCATTGCGCATCACAGCGCATCTCACCTAGCTTTTTGCACATTACCATCTTATACAGCTCAATTATGTCATTTGACTTCTTCTGTAGTCCTGCACTGACAGGTTTGATAACATGCGTGACATTCATGGTACACAGAAATCCTACGATAAACTCGAAGGAGATTACTTTGGGTGAAGATCAGGGTTTGTGATGGGCACTGATGGCCTCAAGTGTCCTGACAATCATTGTATATAGTTCGAAGAAGGTCTTGTATGTCTCATGGCTTACATCAATCTGGTCTTGCATAGCTAGTTCTTCAACTTGTTTATTTTTCTGATGGAGAGCTTCAAAAGCGATGATGTTTGTGAACATCCTCTGACGTTTGGTAGAAAATTCAAAGAGATTATGGACAGCTTCTTAATCATCCCAGCCATGTTTCGTACCGCAGGTAAGTTGCAATATGTGATGATGACAATGTTTAATACATGGCAATTGCAGTGAATATAAAAATCTAGAAGACTACGTGAGCTCAGTAATAATGCCCTGCACACCATTTTTGCTTGCTGACATATCACTGGCCCCATCATAGCCCTAGCCTTGAAGCTTGGATGTACAAGTCCATTCTTACGGAGCATACATAAGTATGCGGTGACGCATTCAACAGGCTTGAATTCTAGAAATTTCCCTCTTGTGTCATTGTTTCTATTAACAAATCTCAATACGATTGACACTTGTTCCAAGTTGGAAGCGTCTGTCACTTCATCTCAGAGATTGTAAAAAAATATTTACCCTGTTTCACCTCATGAAGTATACTACTGCGGATATGATTGCCATTGATGCCAATAATCTCATTTTGAATTGTTTTACTCCTGTATTTTGCATTTTTCTTACTTGTCTCTAAATGTTTATTTTCACTGAAGTTGAGCAGGTATAAAAGGTTTCCTTCATTAGAATTATCATCTGCAGTAGAGTCGCCCCTGTGACCCCTGGACGCCCTTCTCCATGGTCTGATGCTTCATGATCCAAAGCATGTAGAACTTAAGGGGCATGTGCCAGGTCATCTTTGATCTCTCAAAAGCAGGAACAAAGGTCACCAGGATTCTTTGAACCATTATTGTCATACATTCTTTCATTGAAATCCATACATCTTGGGGGAAAGCAGAATGGGTCTATGTCCACAGCTTAACACTGGTCTTGTCTGAAAGGTGCAAGGATGTTAGCCTTTACTGTTTTGTAAATGGCATAGCACAGCTAGAGCTTATGTTGTATAGGTGCAGACGTTAACCCAGATAGCACATTAGCGCCGGCACAACAGTGGCTCCGCTGGTGGCCCCAGATCAGTAGCCGATAATGGGCCTTCAGAGGTTTGACCAGTGGGCCACTGACGGTCCTGTGGCGTAAGCAAGCAGCGGTAAGGCCACCACCTGACCTCTAATAATGCAGTTAGTGGCCACTCTTTATTATGTCGGCCCAACAGTGGTCCACTGGCGGCTCCACCAACGGCCCTACATCGTTAGCCGACGGTGGGCCTCCAGAGGTTTGACCAGTGGGCCACTGAGTCTTCCTATTCTGAGTCGCAAATGTCATTGCCCACAGCCGTAATTGATTTCCCTTTTCTAGGGTCTGGTGCTTCCTATAGACATCAATTTGGACATTGTCCCAGGTGACGCTGTAGGACTTTGGACCTCGAAATCCAGATGTCTCCTTACACCCGACTTCTTTGTATAGCAATCCTGTAATATATAAATGAAACTTAACCTCTCTGGTAGAACTTTTATACCTCTATTAGAGTCTTCCACAACACCCCCTCCTTGTCGAACCCATCTGACTTTGCGTGGGTACTTTTTTTTACATTCGTCACACCGAGAAAGTTGAGAAGTTGGAATAGCTTCTCAGATGCTCCTTGGTGCCTCATATCTAGGCCAAAGCATACTGGTAGGAAATTGTATTTATCCGGGGCATACAAGAAAAGGCAGATGGATGCCACTAGCCCTCTCTTTCCTTTCCACTGCTTGACCAAGTTTGGCATTCAGGATTTTCTGTAAGTATTAAAATGGATTGTCAAATTAGATGAAATTTGTATCAAATAATTACTTAAACATTTTATAATGGTCAAACTACAAATGCTTGATCACTTTTTAGGGGTTTCAATTTAAGAAAATCATAAAATATTTTCAGCTTAACTCTGAATACTAGGCCTCATATATAGGAGATGGTATCCAGTTGCAGCTCATTTGCTTATATCTCACTTACGAATGTTATTTAAGTGAAAGCAACATTAACAGTGCGGCTACTCAATTACCATGAATAGTTTGCTAGCTGTGGGTAGCACAAGCACTGAGGGTTTTGTCTTCTATTGACGCAAAAGGTGCATCTCTTGTGTTGTTCACTTAGAATTGACATTGCATGGCGCTTGGACTGAAGCTGCTTATTTACTGTCACGAAATTCACGTGGCCTCAGCCAATAGGAGCATGAGACTAAGGCAGCACTTCACTGCAGTAGTGAAGAAAGACAATATGTTCTTTCATATAGATGAATGCAAGGTTGACACCCCAAGTGCAGCATCTTTAGCAGCTCTCTTTTCTTCAATGAAAAGTAGCTATGAAACAAATGCTAAAGACGGCTTGTTTATTTTTGTTTATGAGCGGGTAGACTATGAACCAGTCATTCTAGATCCTTCTGTGGTACTTACAAGTGACCCATCTTTAGTTGGATCAACTGGTGTAGATTTACAACAAACTGAGTTACATATTGATGTAAAACTACCAGTTACTTCATCAGAGCTAGAAAAATGTGATCAAGTGCAGGCTGAATGCACAAGCACTGTCCATGAAGGCAATGTGCCTCGTGCTGAAATGGATTTGAGTGGTGATAGTGTACATGAAGACACATCAGTCAGTGAAATGCAGGAAGTGATCCATCCTGCAAAAATGCAATCGGACCAAACACCTGTTCAAAGTAGCAGTGGTCAATGCAATAAGGAACAGATAGACAATAGTGAGATACTGAAAGAAGGTACGACTACTGTGCCTGGGAACCTGATCCCAGTGCAAATATTCATCCAGAATGGAGCATTATTTTATCTCCAGAAAGATCTATATAGCTTAATTGGTGTCAAAAAGGAAAACCGAAGAAGTTCAGTATTTGACAAAGTACTGCAAACATTAGATTATGACCCCGAAAAGGAATTTATTTACATAAATAATTCCAGGGTTCATATAGCAGCAGAAGCATTTTACATTTACCTCCTTGCCCGTCCATTGTTTTCCAACAATTCCAAGGATGTAAACCAAATTAGATCTAATATAATTTCTACAATGGTGAGGCAGTTCCCTGAATACATTCAAGAGAAACTTGAAATAAAATGCACCAAGATCGATAACAGATGGTACCTGAGTGTCCTCCAATACAGGCAGTTCTTTAAGATGAAACAGGTCAAGTTTGTAGACATGGTAACATTCACAGAAAGGAGAGACCTGAAAGCAGATGATCACCTCATATGTGAAGAAACAAGTTCAGGCAGTAGGAGGTTTCTCATGGTATCACTAGAGGTAGTGTTATTAAACCTCTAACTGCAAAGCAAAATGCCTTTCCTGAAATTAGGCATGTGGCTAAGTCCCTAGTGCAGAAATTGATTGCTCCTGAAGCTGATTACAGCACAAACCTCAAAACTAGCACAGACGACCAAACAATTTGTGAAAAGCCGGCTATTGCCACACAAATTGATGGAAATGGTCAACCAGCCAAAAAGGATCAAATAGAGTCTAAATGGAGATTCTCCTCACTAGATATTGTTCATATTGTAGATAGCAATGATGGCTATCAAATAATATCTAAATTGAGGAAGAGAGTTGGAAAGGAGTGCTTGCCTACTGAGGAAGAGATTCAAGCACAAAAAAGAAAGCTCAGAAAAGAATTCCTGTATGTCATGCAGCCCAAAGCCATCCAGACAGGTTATAGCATAACGCCAGGAAGGTTAATACAGGTTTTACGGTTCCTGTATTACTGGCTCCCAAAAGAAGAATGGTGGAAGTTATGGGGTGATGGAAGGTGTATTGGTGGTAGGAAAAGCTGTGCTATCTCGATAGCAAATGTTAATAATGAACAGGCTTTACATGACATCAAGTACCACAGTACAAAGGAGATTTTTCCAATAGCTCTCTTCTATGGGGATGACCACAGGTTATCTTTGGAGTGTAACTTGGGAACACCGGGTGGAAAACCAATGTGGTTATCTGATTTTGTGACAACGCTGCAGAATGATAAAGGTCAGTGTACGGAGACTTCCAGGACAGCTCAAGTCTTTTTAACTGGTGATAGTATGTTCCTTGATGCCATGTCAGCTGAGGCTGGGGAGCTTGCGCCAAATTCAAAGTCAGGTTTCAACTTGTATTCAAGTAGGGGTATAGATTCTAAGGGGGATACTGATCCAAATACAGGTTTTCGTTCAGGATTGAAGATCCCTGTAGACCGGGAACTGCCAAATTCATTGGTTCCAACGATACCCTTAGAATTCATAATCTTTTGTATAGATCACTGCTTGGTTAGGATTGTGGACAAATTGCTTCGGCTACGTTTCCGTAGCATAGCCCAGTTAGCAAAAGACAGCAAATCAGCATCAACTGGCAAAGAGAAATTACTAAGAGGCACTAAGTAGATTCAAGAACAACATGCTTTCTAGGGGCATAGACAATGCTGGAAGAATAGAGTTGAATGCTGATGGTTCTCTTAAGCAGGGAGTAACCCTAAATACTACAGGGGCTCGCACCCTCATGACACCACCAAACAAATTCATTAACAGTTACTGTGAACTGTTGGATGGTGTAGCATCCACTTCATGCACAGGAAACATGGCATGTGCTATTGATAGGCAGTTAGGACTAGAAATGAACTGGGAAGGAGACAGGGTGTCAGAGTTCACACTAGAAACGGCAATTTGGCGGGAGCTGTACGAATGTTATGAAATCCTCAGAAAGAGTGATCCAAAGTTGGTACTCAAGGAGGGTTGTATAGAGGGTTCCAAAAGGGTAAAGGATTATCACTGGGGCTTGAATGAGGAGAGAATCAGTCACTTCAAAGTGCATGCTGATAGGTTGCATAAATTGTATGTAACTAGATACTCTGGGTCTGAAGTAACACCATACCTGTTAAAACTTGTTGATGTTACACCGGTGCTACTTTCAAAACTCCCAGTCAAAACCATGATTCGGTTCAAGTTCCGTTATTAAAACAAATAATATTGATTTATAGAATATTAATTATCTTTAAAAACTTGCCTCTTCAATTTATCATAGCGGCTGCCCTTTATAGTGTAAATCCAATGTGAATCAATACAATTTATTATACTGGTAACATTATCGCTCATCAAGGTGCCTGGGAGAAGCTACTAACATTTGCATACATCATGTGCACAATGGAAAACAAAGTTGGCGAAGAAAATGAAAGTGTGCTGTGTCGGACAAGTTTTTCACTGCATACTATTTATTTATAACTGGTCAAGTTGGGGTAAGAGGCTGTCAGATGCAACTTAAATTTTACCCGGTATATGTGTTATTGGTGCACACAGTTAAAATTCGTTTTTAAGTAGAAATGTATGTTTAGATATGTAGACAAGCCATGCGGGGAGTCTGCTGGCAGTTAAATTGCATTGAGAGGATAGAGTTATATTGAATGGAAAAAATGAAATATTAATATCACAGATTCAGGACAACTCTAGAAAAACAATGCAAAATATTTGTATAATAAAGGCAAACTTTGGGCTAATTTCAAATTGTGGAAATGAAAAAATAAAAACAAATTTTCAACTATTGATTTAGGTTTAATTGCTTCAGAACCGGAACATGTGTCACCAGAATTGTTTGCATCATCACTGTCATGCGATCCTTAAGCATATGCCTATCGGAGGAGCTTGGAAAGAAACATGAGGGATCTATGTTGACAGCATTTATGACCATCTGATCTGTGAGGTACATGGATGGTAGCCTATTCTGAGTCACAAATGTCATTGCCCACAGCCATAATTAATTTCCCTTTTCTAGGGTCTGGTGCTTTCTATGGACATCAATTTGGACATTGTCCCAGGTGACGCTGTAGGACTTTGGCACCTCGAAATCCAGATGTCTCCTTACACGCGGCTTCTTTGTATTGCAATCCTGTAATATATAAATGAAACTTAACCTCTCTGGTAGACCTTTATACCTCTATTAGACTCTTCCACTCCACCCCCTCCTTGTCAAACCCTTGACAAAAGTCATCTGACTTTGCGTGGGCACTTATTTTTACATTCGACACACCGAGGACAGACTTTCAGGTGGTTTTATTTGAAAGGTGAAACTTATAGGCACATTTTGAACCTAAATCATCATGATGGTGCATTTGCCCTTTAAGGGGCTGCTACCATCCTACTCATCAGTTCCCCCAGGTTACTGACCAGAGAACAACCACAGAACAACTTATAATACAGACAGACTTCCTAGTTTTCCACTACAATACTTCCCTCTGAAGAGGAGTATACCTGGAGGGGTATGTCTAGATTAATATGGGGGGTCGACACTCTTCTTAATCGTTTGATGAGAGCTTTCACTGCAGTGACCACTGCAGCAATTAATAAGATCTATCCTGTCAGCAAGGGATATAGCAACTCATTTAGCCGTGCAGCTTTATCCAGCAGGGAAGATTGGTCTCCAGTATCCCTGGTAATGTTAGGGCTTTCTGTGCTAAGACTGTGGAATGATGCTGTGGTTTCATAGATAAACCTACTAGTGGTAGAGATGTCTTGACCGGTAGTGGTCACTCCACCACCACCGCTGCTGCGGCTGCTGGGAGTTAGGTCATTAATTGTTCCCTGGGTAGACAGTTTATTTGTAGATAGGGTTGTGCCAGAATCCTCTGTGGTTGTTATGGAGTCTCTGCTGTCAGTGGAGTTGACTTGCTGAGGGTATTGTGTGACAGGGCTTGATTTGGTGTATTGGGGTGTTGTAGGCGTGCCAGTTCTGGGTGCGGCCCAAGTGGTGTCATAGGCTTTAGTAGAGTTAAAAAGGGGTTCACTTGGAGTGGTGGTCTTGATCTTATCAGCTGATGTGCTACCTGTAATAGGAATAAGCATTAATGCGTACTCTACACACACATGCACATGGTATACTGGATTCACATTTTATCTGACTCTTTATAACTTGAGGTTATACAGGAGACTGTCATGACATTAAGAGAACAGGAGTTTATTTATCTACCATAGCGTGTTTGGGGGTATCATTTCTTGGTAACCACATGTGTTTCACATGACAAAATTTTTCTACCTGGTCAGATTTGACAAGATGATCCAAAAGCTCCAGGTCCTGCAGCTGGTACGTAATCTAAATTAGTGACATTGTAATTGTAAAAAGATGTCCTACCCCTTGTCTCTATAAAACTTCTTATCGGTTCATGTCTCTGTTCTAACTTTCTCTGAACATCTAAATCCCTATCGTTCTCAGCTTGAAGATTTGGTTCTACTACTGTGTTATTGAGTTGGTTACTCACATTGTCCATGTCTTGCAAGGCTTTTCTCTGTATTTGTTCTGCTCCTGCTGTTTCAATTTGTCCACCTGTTTGAGTGATCCCATTAGGCTCCTTGTGACCTTTATGTTTTCTCCGCATGTGGTTTGCTTTGGCGTGTTTAGCCTCTTGGCGCGGCTTCTAAGGTGTTCTGTGAAAAATAAATGTGACTGACAGGTAGTAGTAATGACTCAAGATGAGATTTTGTTTCCAAAAGGCAGTTTATTCCCAGAGGAAAAGCCCTGTAAGGAAAGGATATTCAATTACAAAGGCATCATAGTATTACATACAATTATCTTCAAATTATACACATTGACACATCAGTATTGAAGAAGTAGCCATTAAAATACAGACTAACATAATGTTTTATCCATAGTAATTACATTGTAATAATAAATGACCAAGTCAAATAGAATGATATTATAGCATAACTTACCAACTGACAATTTACAAGTGTCTAATAGCTATAATCATAAGTAAATTGACCTAACAAAGTCATAGTTATACAAAACTAATAGACCAATACAAAATCCCAATAAAACACTCACCCCTAAAGTAAAGGAGGCTTTAACCAGTATGAGATGCCATGTAGCAAGGATACATGTGAGGCATCTATAAAGGAAAGAAATACAAAATGCTAAATGACTAAGTCTAGAACCAAGGAAAACAATGAATGATCTATCTAACTCTTGCCAAAGTTAAGCATTAAGGAAAGCTAATAACTTTTATCATTACAAAAGACAAGAGTGTCATGGCAACTTTAACAAATGAAACACCAAACATTAAATGAATCAGCATTACTGTAAATATTCAAGATGGCTGCCATTCAAAATGGCTGCCATGACATGACAAATCTAAGTGCCTTAAGTGTCCAGAAACTAGCCTTCAAACTATGCTTAATCTACCCTAAGTACAGAATAACCAAAAAGCATAGAATATAGACAAACATATCAATGTGCACTTACTGAAAGTGGTGTAAAGATGCTTGTAACACTTGTCAACAGAACTGCTTGCTTGAAAACCAGCAGTTTCCCTTTCATATAAGCCTGTTGACAGACTAAAAACACAAGCTGACCACTGATTGGCTGAGCTTGACCAATGCCTGACCTCTGATTGGTCATTGATTGGTCAAATCTAGCAACAGATAAACAACCAAGAGAGGATCATGGGAAATATTTATATTTTACAATATGAACACATAACACTTCTTTATTGATCCAAGGAAGTATAACACAGGTCAATCTAGATAAATGTACAGGATAAGTATATCCAAAGCCCACAAGTACTACCAGTGCAACACCTGTGGTGCTGCTCTAGTACTACCAGTAGGCAGCATCTGACACCACTGCAGTGTCTAAAAATAAAACACCCACTGACCGCAGGTACTTCTAGAGCAACACTAGTGGTGTCACTCCAGTACAACCAGCAGACAACTTCTAAAGCACTGCAGTTATCAATGTCTATAAATAGATTACTAATCAACCTTGCACATGTGCCCCCCACTTCAAAATCAACTGTCCCTAGTTGATACACATAAATAAAATACACCTTTCAAATATACCAGTCATTTTTCAAATGCAAAATTGAAAGTTTCAAATAGAGTACAAAACCAATTGACATTTTACACAAATAATTATAATGCCAATTACCATTACAGTATATATGATACAATATTTCAAGTCCTCATATTTACAATCACACAAATATTCTTTGAATACTAGTTCTCATTGAACTTCATACTCTTAGACCAGCCATCCAACAAAGCTTTACCCATCACTTGACTTACATCATTTACAGCTTTACCCAACTCTGCAAATGAGGAAACATTTGAACCAGTAATATTTATACTGATTGTGGAAGATTATTAGGATTTCGATGTTTAGCTGCATTGCTTCTTTTTGAGCGTCTGCAAACAGGTTCTGATTGAGGTACTGGTATTCCTCGATTTAACGAAGAAGTGTTCTCTTGTACTGTTTCATTTTCATCACCATTAGGTTGAGAAATATCTTCATCACCCACATAATTAGACTCAGAAACATCATCTTCAACACTAACATCACCAAATTCAGAAACACCATCTTCAACACTAAGATCACCAGGTTCCAAAACATCTTCATCACTATGTTCAACATCAGAAACATCCAATACATTCCTAGTATTTTCAGAAGAGTTTTTGTATTTCTTGACAACCACAACTGACTCTGTTTCAGATTCATAATCTGTATCAAAACTTTGATCACTTTTCTTTGAATCTGCTTTCAGAGTATCATGTTTTTGACCTTCAGTCTGATTATCTTTCTTGACTACATCTCTACTCTTCAAAATGTTACTTTTTTGAATAGTTTTGGTTGGACCTAAGCCATCTAATGGCTTGACTGTATAAACATTTGCATCACTAGGTCTTTCAATCACTTGGTAAGGTACTGTGCTAAACTTGTCTTGGATTTTATCTCTACCTTTAAAAGAATGATCTTTTATCTGGAGTTAGTTGGTCATTCACTTTTCTTAAGACATTGCTGCCAATTAAGACAGGCAAATCCTCTTTTCTTCGAAGGGTTGTATAATCGTCTGGATCTTTAACAACCACAAGTCCCATATTTGGAAAGGAAAGTCCCATAAGTTTGAAATCTACCTCAATATAGCCAATGAATGGAAGTTCTAAGCCATTAGCTGCTCTGATCATCAATAAACCAGATATGTCATTGATTTCGGCTACAAGAGGCTTCAAATAGTTACAGAAAAAGGATTCAGTAACAGTGGATATCTCAGAATCACTATCTCAAAGACAATGCACGGTTTGGCTTCCAATTTGTATTTCGGCTTCAGGACATTTCCCAACCAATTTATCAAATATCGTACCTTTTTGACCTTCATTTAAGCCTATACTTCTTTCACCCACCACTTGGCTTTCAGCAATGGGTGACTCTAGTTTGACCCCTTTTTTGTATCACCCGAACTTTGATTTTTCTTATTCTTAGGGCAATCAGCAATCATGTGACCAGGATCTTGACAGAGAAAGCAGACCCTCTCCCCCTTCTCATTAGTGCCTTTCCATTTCCTTTTATATCTAGTTTGTTTCATACCTTCCATCATGGAACTTAATTTGTCTAAATGCTCCTGTTGTTTTTTAAGCAGTTCCATAACACCAGAATCATGTCCACTACATACTTCCACTTCTGTTTTGTATACTGAAGATTTGATTTTAATTGTTATTGAAACACTGTTCTCAGGACCAACCCATTTGATAGCCCGATCATGAAAAACAGTAAAAGGCATGCTTGGACAATCTATTTGTAAACGTCTGAGCTCACGGCGTAAATGTTCATCTTTTACCCCTTCAGTAAATTTGTCTTTCAAAATTTTGTCATCACCTAATGTGATTCCACTTTCTAAAGACCTTTTTTGAACTTTGTCATGTAATTGCATGAATGACAATGATTATTCATGCAAGGTTTCATTCATTTTCTGAGATCTTTTGAAAAACATTTCTTGGAGTGTTGATAATGATTCCGATTCCCCAAAAACATCATGAATTATTCTTAGAATAGATCCAGCATCTGCCCTCTCATGCTCTGGGCGATATCTCAATTCTGACCTCACTTGACCATCTACATGCTCATGGATAAACTCAATTTTCTGGCCCTCATTGAGATGGCGTGTATAAAAATAGCTTTGAACATCTTCTATCCACTCCGCAACATCAATGTCATCTTTAGTTTTTGCTTTACTTTTAAGCTTAGGAATTCTTTTGATTTCCTTACTGACATAGATTCTGGTCTCCTGAGGTTTTTCAAAGGAGGCACTTTCTCTTCGAAGTTTCTGATAGGAACTTCCAGTTTCATTAAAAAAAACACTTTGTGTTACTTAACTCTTTTTCCATTCTTTCATTCTTTTGTCTAATAAACTCATTTTCCTGATAGGCAGCACAACGCTGTGAAGAGAGTTGAGCCCTAAGCTCTTCAATTTGCTCTTCCAAAGAACCCATTTTTAGTGAATCTGCCTCAGCCATGTTAACAGAAAGAGTAATTAACAAAGTATGCAATAAGGATTTCACTTGTGAACCATGACACAAAACCAGAGCAAACACTATACAAATGAAAAACAGATTCATAGCAATAGCATTTCAAACAAAAATACATGGATACAATGTTGGCAATACCACAACTCACGAGCCTTGTCCACTGTTCCATTCACTGTTCA
The DNA here is from genome assembly GCA_963942565.1 of Maea johnstoni. Classification (NCBI taxonomy): domain Eukaryota; kingdom Metazoa; phylum Annelida; class Polychaeta; order Spionida; family Magelonidae; genus Maea; species Maea johnstoni. The sequence goes on along the minus strand of OZ012686.1, from coordinate 41,006,992 downwards.
GGCCCTTGAACCCACTGGCACTGAATCACAAAGTCAATTGAAAACGAGTAACCATGTCAGGACCCTGGAATACACTGAACCACTTCCTTGTCCACATCAGAACACCTTGAGACCCTTGAAATCCTTGAAACCTTGAGATCCTGTTCGCAGCGCCAATTGTGACTGACAGGTAGTAGTAATGACTCAAGATGAGATTTTGTTTCCAAAAGGCAGTTTATTTCCAGAGGAAAAGCCCTGTAAGGAAAGGATATTCAATTACAAACGCATTATAGTATTACATACATTCATCTTCAAATTATACACATTGACACATCAGTATTGAAGAAGAAGCTATAAAAATACAGACTAACATGATGTTTTATCCATAGCAGTTACATTGTAAAAATAAATGACCAAGTCAAATAGAATGATATCATAGCAAAATTTACCAACTGACAATTTTCTAAGTGTCTAATAGCTATAATCATAAGTAAATTGACCCAACAAAGTCATAGTTATACAAAACTCAAAGACCAATACAAAATCCTAATAAAACACTCACCCCTAAAGTTAAGGAGGCTTTAACCAGTATGAGATGCCATGTAGCAAGGATACATGTGAGGCATCTATAAAGGAAAGAAATACAAAATGCTTAATGATTAAGTCTGGAATTAAGGAAAACAATGAATGACCTATCTAACTCTTGCCAAAGTTAAGCATTAAGGAAAGCTAATAACTTTTATCATTGCAAAAGACAAGAGTGTCATGGCAACTCTAACAAATGAAACACCAAACATTAAATGAATCAGCATTACTGTAAATATTCAAGATGGCTGCCATTCAAAATGGCTGCCATGACATGACAAATTAAGCCAAAAAATCTAAGTGCCTTAAGTGTCCAGAAACTAGCCTTCAAACTATGCTTAATCTACCCTAAGTACAGAATAACCAAACAGCATAGAATATAGACAAATATATCAATGTGTACTTACTGAAAGTGGTGCAAAGATGCTTGTAACACTTGTCAACAGAACTGCTTGCTTAAAAACCAGCAGTTTCCCTTTCATATAAGCCTGTTGACAGACGAAAACACAAGCTGACCACTGATTGGCTGAGCTTGACCAATGCCTGACCTCTGATTGGTCATGGATTGGTCAAACCCAGCAACAGATATACAACCCAGAGAGGATCATGGGCAATATTCATATTTTACAATATGAGCACATTACAATTCTTTATTGTGCCAAGGAAGTATAACACAGGTCAATTGAGATAAATGTACAGGATAAGTATATCCATAGCCCACAATCATTTTAAATTGACAATCCTACTGACCACAAGTACTACCAGTGCAACACCTGTGGTGCTGCTCTAGTACTACCAGTAGGCAGCATCTGACACCACTGCAGTGTCTAGAAATAGAACACCCACTGACCACAGGTACTACTAGAGCAACACTAGTGGTGTCACTCTAGTACAACCAGCAGACAACTTCTAAAGCACTGCAGTTATCAATGTCTATAAATAGATTACTAATCAACCTGTCACATAAATGAATAACAAACAAGGTTAGAGATGAAGACACGCATGATTACTTGAATGTGAACTACCATACAACTATTCGTTAATATTAACAGTTATATGGATTGTATAATTCACCAGATCAATACATTTAAAATCTAAAGAAAAGAAAAAACAAACAATCAAAACAACTCATTACCTGGGTGGTTTTTCCTTTTGTGGTAATGCTTGTGTCGTTCGAGAACCCGGGAGTTGGGTGCTGTGATAATCATATTGCAGTGAGAGAATTCAACAGATAGTGGTGCGATATTCTCATCTGTGATGTCCGGTATATTTGGCTCCTGGGTGGGGGGTTGTATGAGCGGTGCCTCTGTTTGTAGATTGGGTTCGTTGATGGGTAGGGGAGCTATCAATGCTTCTAATATATACTCGTAACTCAACAAAAATTGGTCCATGTCAAAATAATTTGGATACCAAAAAGGTTCAATGTTTGTGTTCGGCTCAGAAATATCAAAGTTTAAATCTAAATTATCCATGATACCTTGTATAGACTATCTAGTGACTCTAGTGCTATCAAGGGTCTGAACTACTTCCTTAAAGCTAAACTAATACCACGAAACTGTGCAAATACGAGAAGGTAAATGTATATTTACCAACTTGTTGGTTTGTTACTTGAATTATTCTGAAGCGAGTTTAAGGAAGGTAGGTAATCAGGTTGAGGCATAGACTTTTTGATCTCAAAAAGCGGTGTCTGCGATGCTCTTTTCGGCCAATTTGTTTTCTAAATCCTCTTTGAGGGTAGGTAGAATACGCAGAAGTTCCTTGAACTCTTTAGCATTTAATGAAACACCCTTGATGGTAGGTTTAGCCAAACACTAGGAGTCACTTATCTGATCTATACTGGTATACTCACATATATCTACATTAATGTAGGTTTGTTGATATCTCTCACTCTAGAACTGTGAGACATAGGCATAACGATGCCGTCCTCCTTGTAAAGGGTATCTGTCTGAGATATTGATGATATTTGAAGATTGATGCTTGGCCTGTCAGACAGGTTCCACTTAACTTACTGGTTCCCTTTAGGGTATTTGCATGTGAGGGTTTTGATTAAGTATAGTTATGACATTTCTTATGTGTAGTATCTAAACTATCATTGTTAAAACACCTCTAAAGAGTAAAATAGAGTGACCCACACCAGGTAAATATGATGTTAGGGAAAAGATATCATTCAGAAAGTTGTCAGTGAGAAAGGTGATAAGAAGAAAGATGTCACTAGAAGGGTATCAGTTAGAAAGTAGTCATTGAAAAGTTGTCGAGAAGAAAGTAGTCATTGAAAAGGTTGTCAGCTCTATGCTTTATAAGACAAACGCTAGCGCCATTTTAGTGTTATCATTGCTTCCAAAATTGTAAGACGTTGTAAAAGTGAAGAGGTATTTACAGACTGTGACGTCACCGATGAAGTTATGGAAGCAAGTCGCTTTGACCCGAAATATCCAATATTTCAATGCTGCTCTTCTAGATTTCACTCTTTCATACCAGGCCAAAATTCCTACCTACAACTCCGCTGGCGTTAGCAAAGACTGGATTTGTGTATACTGGCTGTGGGGATTCTGTCTTCTGTTTTTACTGTAACGTGTCCCAACTTAAGGATTGGAAACCTACTGACTGTCCTGAAGAGGAACACAGAAAATGGAGCCCAAATTGTCCTTACATCAATATGTGTTTTATTGATAGGGAGGAAAAATCAAACCAACGACTCAATCCCTTTCGACGTTTGGATACAGTAGATTGCTAGTGTTTATTAGCACACACCTATAGGGCTATATACACCAGGGATATAGACTTAAGTGCTTAGTTAAGTATAGTGCACACTAGGATCAACAAGTGACAATCATCCCCAATAAGAGAGGAAATCATGCGTTACTCAAGCCACTGCTTCAACCTTGGGTGTATTTCTTCAAGGAAGAAATTGAAAAAAACTAAAGAACACATATCAAAGAAAAAGTGTGACAGATTGGATTGAGTATGGATTGACGGCTACCCCCTCCAACTACGAAGAACTCCTCTAAAACATAAGTTGTGGATTAAGAATTGCCAATAAAATTATGGTGGCGAGAAACCCTACAGAAGCACTAACTATTGAAAAAATCTACATAGACACTTTTGATGTTTTTATACCTAACGCTTTATCAACAGAAATAGATCATACTGACTACTTGGTTGATGATTATTAATGTATCACATTTTGAGATCAATAAAATTTTGAGTCATGTAAATATCTTCATTTCCTTGTTATATCTAGAGAAATCTACAACCCTGTAAACCCTAAATAACCTGTATGTTTCACTAAACACCCGTCCATAAAGTCTTCCTACTGTTACCCATAAAACCAAACAAAACAAACAAACAAACTGGTAAATAAGAGGCTGCCACTCATAAAAGTCTATCATGTCCTTGGTGATGCTCTACATAAAGACACCACAAAATAGTAATAAGTCAAATTCTTGCATACTTTTATTGGTTAAGTCCTAAGCCTTCTTTTCTTCATGATTCAGTGTTCAGTCAAAATGGATTGTTTGGGAATAGTGGTAGGTATAATACTCGCTGCTTTTCTCATTGTACTGTTACGGATATACATGAAAGACATAGACTGGAGAATGCTGGCCGAACCCCCCCTTATAAGCGGTAAGCATTTTACACGATTACACAATCAAGGGTTTGCTCTGTACACACAGATTCTAATTCAGTCGGTAAGCGATTGTAATTACCCTGAGCGGTTTCTCAGTGGGACCTTTCCTACCAATCAGTTATGTTGGGACTCTGCGCGACTAAACCACAATTGACAGAAAAAGTGACAAATATCAAAACTCAAAAAAAAAAATGAATTACATGGTAACACCATTTAAAAAAATTCACTAACTACACCTGACCACTTTCCCCTGGGTGATATATTTTCAGGGATACCTTTCTTAAACATCTCTAACTACACCTGACTACTTTCCCCTATGTGAGACATTTTCTGTAACACCTCTCTTAAACACCTTTAATAACTATGCCTGACTACCCCTGTGTGACATCTTTTCTGTGACACCTCTCTTTAACACCTTTAACTATACCATGACTACTTTCCCCTGTGTGATATCTTTTCTGTGACACCTCTCTCAAAAACCTCTATCTACACCTGACTACTTTCCCCTGTATGACATATTTTCTGTGACACCTCTCTTAAAAACCTCTATCTACATCTGACTACTTTCCCCTGTGTGACATCTTTTCTGTGACACCTCTCTTAAAAACCTCTATCTACACCTGACTACTTTCCCCTGTGTGACATCTTTTCTGTGACATCTCTCTCAAAAACCTCTATCTACACCTGACTACTTTCCCCTGTATGACATCTTTTCTGTGACGCCTCTCTTAAAAATCACTACCTAAACCTGACAACTTTTCCCTGTATGACATCTTTTCCATGATACTTTCCTTTCACATATCTAAAATTAACCCTTTCCTAAACACCTATTCTACAAAATCGCCCTAAAACCCCTATACCCCTGATAACTTTCTCATAACGACACCCTTTTCAGACAACTCTCTTTAAAGTAGGGGTCATTTCGTGTGTGGTTAAGGACCATTTTTGTTTATCTTGTATGGCTATACCAATATAAAGTCTGTTTGTATTTACTCAGACCATCGTCAAGTGGTAAGGAGGGGAGGTGGCACAGTAGGGTCTTGTTTGCCTACCTATTGTGCCACCTGACCTTCTACCGCCCTACTACTATCATTGTTAATCTGACATCTAACTTTCTACCATTGTTGATCAGGCATCCAACGTTCTACCATTGTTGATCAGACATCTAACTTTCTACCATTGTTAATCAGACATCTAATGTTCTACCATTGTTGATCAGGCATCTAACGTTTTATCATTGTTAATCAGGCATCTAACTTTCTATCATTGTTAATCAGGCATCTAACATTCTATCATTGTTGATCAGGCATCTAACGTTCTATCATTGTTAATCAGGCATGTAATGTTCTATCATTGTTGATCAGGCATCTAACGTTCTCCCATTGTTAATCAGGCATGTAATGTTCTATCATTGTTAATTAGGCATCTAACTTTCTACCATTGTTAATCAGGCATGTAATGTTCTATCATTGTTAATCAGGCATCTAACTTTCTACCATTGTTAATCAGGCATGTAATGTTCTATCATTGTTAATCAGGCATCTAACTTTCTACCATTGTTAATCAGGCATGTAATGTTCTATCATTGTTAATCAGGCATCTAACTTTCTATCATTGTTGATCAGGCATCGAACTTTCTACCATTGTAAACCCATTTCATTCTGCCACCCACTTGACCTACATAGCTCCTATATCTGAGCCACCTCCCAAATGTTGCGCTTTTAGTCAGATATCAGGAGGCGCTTCAGGAAAAGTAGGGAAACATGGTCAGAAATGTATTTTACCCCCAATAAAGTATATATTTTCTAAAAGCCAACATGCTTGGCTACAATTACATGTTTTTCTTTTTAGGAAAATTTCAGATTTTCGTGACATTACGGCAAGAAAATATCAACAAAATTCCTTTCGTTTTCTATGTTTGTATTCACTTTTCTCTTCTTTTTTCCAGACAATATAACCTGCAAATTTACAGAATTATTGATAAGTATATTCTGCATTATATTCTAATGTACTTATGATATTTTCCATTTGTATTTTTCAGGTTCCTGGCTGTCCAGAAACGAGAAGCGAAATGGTGGCGCAAATGGAGAAACAGTTCAAAATGGTGCCCTCCAGATCGAAGATTCAAGAACAGATCGATTTTATGTATTTGTCAATAAAGATTGTCCATATTGTCTAATGAAAACAAAACTTAAAAAAAGAAAAAAAAAAGAAAGGACCGAAACTAAAATATGCGTTATAGTTTGTTTTTTACGGCAGTCACGAAAACAAGGAATGTTTGAATTTATGCACATTCAGTGCCTCCAATATTTGCTAAAAGTTTCTAACAGTCAAAATTTTCGAACTCCGATTGTTCTTTGTGGCTGCTGGTACGATATATTAGACATTTAGAGTTGGTTGCAGCGTTCGATGTGGGCGCCAACACATCCAACATGGACCGGGATGTCGCACTGCCTACAACCAAAAAGAGTAGCCCCGCATCTTTCCCCTGGATTAGCGCGTTGACGGCACTCGAAACAAACGCGGCTCTTGTGATATATCTTCTCGATATCATGATGAGCGATCGGTCTGCCTCTGTTCTCTAGCGGAGCGGCGCGATCGACACGAGTTTCGCCCACCAATCCTTCTGCCATATCCTCGACGAAAGTCTTGAACGTGGGATATTTGGCTTTCGTTTCCGCGTAGTGGCAATCCTTGGCGATGATGTAAGAATTGTGGGCAGACGCGACCATCAGATAGAAGAAAATACGACGCCACCATTTCTTGGACCTGTGTTCCAGTGTGTAGTATCCGGTCATCTGGTCACAAAGGTCTACGCCCTTCATGTTTTTCTGATAGTCTTGAATAATCGTTGGGACGGGAACTTGACGTTGTTGGGCGGCTCCGGAGCGGCGATTCACTTCACCAACCTCAGTCGGATCATGGAAGTTCGAAAGAAACAGCACTGGTTTGGTATCTCTCCAAATGCAGTATGTGATCTCGTCTTTCTGTGCGAGTCGGTATTCGTGTTTGTTGATGTTCGCCGCGGCCCTTGCGGTTTGCCCGAACCGTGCCGCAACCATACATGCCATTCGCAAGTAATTCCTCGAGGAGGGGGACACTAGTGTAGAAATTGTCCATATAGATGTGGATGTAGGTGTTGTGCAGATGTTCGGTCAGGTCAGTCACAACACGATGCGTAAGGCCTTTTTCCTGACCCGCCTCCTTCCCGGTGTACACCTGAAAACGTTCCAGGTAACCCGTTGTAGCCTCGGCAAGGGTCCAAAACTTTATGCCCCATTTTGTTGGCTTCGCGGGGAGGTATTGCCGAAATGATAGTCGTCCCTTGAACTTCACCACTGTCTCGTCGACAGTACTGTTTCCATGGCTACGATACAGTTCCATGAAGTTAGTGTTTAGGTAGTCAATCAAGTGACGTACCTTGACCAGCTTGTCCGGACGAGCTGGACGAGGCGCTTGGTTGTTGTTCAGGTGCAGGTATCGCCATATTAGGTTGAAGCGGTCCCTGGGCATCACGCTATTGAAATTTGTACGGAACAGAAACTTACGGCAGTGCCAATAATCGTTGCGGTGAGGTAGTTTCAGTATCCCCATCGCCATGCATAAACCCATGAATGCCTTCATGGTGTCCACATCGACGTCTGACCACTTCGGGGCGTGGCGTGGCGTGGCGGTGGATTTTTCTCACGTTCCTGGTCAGCATAGCGATTCGTCTCCAGGACTAGATGTTCCCATAAATCATCCCCCCAGAAAGCGTTGAAGTAATCGACAGGCCGTGAATCGACGTCAAACGCCCTTGTCGCTCCTCCATCCTGACGATATGCCCTTGGTTGTCGTGGGTTGAAATCTTCATAGACCCAGTCAGGATGAAAACCATAAAAGTCCTCATCATCATCAGAAGAAATGTTTCCCTCCTGAGGGTTCACTGGCTCAGCAACCTCCTCCTCCTCCTCCTCCAAATCCACCCCCTCAATGTCGCTCCCATCACTTTCTCTCCCCAAAATTTCATTCAAAACGTTTACACCATCCATGTTTCATAAATTCAACTATGGCAGTGAACCCCCGCGAAAATAGGCGTCAAATCACGAAAATAAATAACAAAGTAACATCTACATACTGTATTTATTGATATATATATGTTTTATTTACAAATAAACAAACAAACAAACAAAAATGTGGCCGAAAAGTTCGTTGGTAATTCAAATAACGCTAAGCGTCGCCGGTAATATCGCTATTTTCACGATCGCGATGTTTGAAATTGAAGTTTGAAAGCAAAAACTCGGTAAAAATTACGAAACTTTTGCATCACCGTGATGCCGAGAATGTAACCATATTATGTTTTACTGATCCCATTGAAATAAGATCAGATTTCGCCAACTTACGAAATTGTCAATACACACCCTGATTTCGGCACGCGAAGCGTGATCAAATTTGCGTAGTTGCGTTGATCCGCTTCGCGTCAATCAGGGAAATTTGGATCTTTACTCACCATTATCGCCGTCTTTCTCGATCAACCTCTGCCATATTGGAAATGACTATTGTCACCTCCAATATGCGAGAGCTTGAAGAGATTAGTGCAAGCGTTCGCCGACAGCGAGCGCCACCAGACGGTATGGCGATCTGGTGAGTAATGATACGACCGGATCGGTATCCCGCATACAATGGTAGAATACCGCTCCGGCCGTATCGCGCATAAAATGGGTTAATTAGGCATCTAACTTTCTACCATTGTTAATCAGGCATCTAACTTTCTACCATTGTTAATCAGGCAGCTAACTTTCTACCATTGTTAATCAGGCAGCTAACTTTCTACCATTGTTAATAGGGCATCTAACTTTCTACCATTGTTAATCAAGCATCTAACGATCTATCATTGTTGATCAGGCATCTAACGTTCTATCATTGTTGATCAGGCATCTAACTTTCTATCATTGTTAATCAAGCATTTAACTTTCTACCATTGTTGATCAGTTATGTAACGTTCTACCATTGTTAATCAGGCATGTAACTTTCTATCATTGTGGATCAGGCATCTAACTTTCTATCATTGTTAAATGAATGGCTTAAGGATGCTTTTGTTTTCTTTACAGTCACAATTACAATCGACCCATGTTCTGGAACAATTACAATCACAATAGGATTCCCACAACTTCGCTGGTCACTCAATCATGGCAATTTTTCAGGAAATCTGGGCCACCATTACTAATATATCCTCAAATGGTGGTACGGTACTTTCATGAATCCCAGATACTACCCTCTCATTTGAGACCAAGAAAAAAAGAGCTACTCAGTGGGGTAATTTAACTCAATTTGAGGATTTGGCCGCTAAATTATATGCTTTGTCTGTATCTCCAGAAAATATGGGCCACCCTTAATCCATAAAATTCACATTTATCAAATTATGGGGATTTATGCTAGGAATAATGGAGGACTTATCAATATATTTGAAGAAGAGCTGTAGGCCAATTGCTGGTGAATATATCTTAACCAACTATTTACCAAAATATGCTCTTTTCAGAGAGTTATCACCAAAATTGTCAGACCATTTGGGTGCATCAGGCATAAATAGGTCAAAGGAGAAAAAAACATTGCTATGCTGTAAGTTTTAAAACTTTATTTTGTCAAAATACACGAGAAAGTTTTTCACCATGTCGAAGTATAGAGTAAAGCTCCTTTCCCATGCACATCCCTTCAATGGAAAGGAAATTATTAGGTTTACAGCATCATAGAAAAGATCATTATTTTCTTGGTGTTTAATATACCTAGATCCCTGATACAGATTTAAAATAAGTCAATCTATGAATCTATGGAATATACATATTGGAATATAGTTTTGTGGGGATTCAACATAGCAGTTTGTTTTTGCAAACTGATCATTACAAATCAAAATCAACATATTTAAACATAGTTCTGTAGTTTTTGCACATACCAGTTTGTTTTTACAACTGATCATCACAAATCAAAATCAACATATCAAAACATAGTATTGTAGTTTTTGAACATACCAGTTGGTTTTTACAATTGATTATCACAAACCGAAATCAACTTTATATTGAAACCTAGTTCTTGAGAGTTTGCTCATACCAGTTTAATTTCACAAATAAATATCAAATAAAAATCATCATACAGCTCTGTAGTGTTTGCTCATACCCATTTGTTATCACAAATAAAAATCAACATACTAGTATTGCTTATACCAGTTTGTTTTTGCAGATTGATTATGGCAAATAAAAATCAACATACTGAAACATAGTTATGAGGTTTTTTGCACATGCCAACTTGTTTTTACAAAGTGATTATCACAAATCAATATCAACTTATTGAATAGTTCTGTGGTTTTTGCACATACCAGTTTGTTTTTACAATTGATCATCACAAATCAAAATCAACATATCAAAACATAGTTCTGTAGTTTTTGAACATACCAGTTGGTTTTTACAATTGATCACCACAAATCAAAATCAACATACTGAAACAGAGTTCTGTAATGCTTGCTCATAACTGATCATGATTATGGCATAAGAGACCTATATATAGTAGTCAATATCATCATAGTCATCGGAGGAACTGTTGTCAGAATCTGTGGATGTGGTAGTATCATCTTCAACCGAGTCATCCGAGTCTCTATTAATAGCTGCCCCTTCTTCAGTGAAGACCCCATAAGGGTGACAGTGAAAGCACTGGGCGGGGCAGTTGAGCACAGAGATGGGTAGGCGCATCGGAGTTATGGACGTTGCTCTACCTAACACATCAGGACACGGTGCTAGTTCCTCCCATTCTTCATCCACATCATCAAGAGTCCTTCGCAGTGCAACATGTTCATAGTCTTGAAATGGATTTGCCGTTATATTGCTGTAGCATGAACCCAAAGATGAGGGAACTGGCCGTTTGCTTTCATTGACAAAGTGTCGTCCGAACACATACTGCTTACCCTTAAATGAACAAGCACTGTAATATTCAAAAGACACATCATACAGGCTTGCAATGTCATACCTATCAACAAAAGGAGTTTTTCCATCTTTTTTTTCCACAGTGCCTATTTCTGATACAGATCCAACATCGCAGCTCTCTCCGGGTTCAAAGCTTAATCCTTTTCCTTCCTCTTTTGCATTCACCTTTTTAAAGTCTGTGACATGATTATCATCATTCCTCATTTCAAATCTTGCATCCCTTTCTTGGTCGCTAGACTTTGCACTTTGGGCCATCCAAGTGTTGACTTTTTGAGTCAACTCCTCAACATCGTCCTCATAGTTAAAATGGAGAAGTGTGAGGGCAGAATTAAGATTAGGCATGACGGGGAGGTCAGGGTTTTTATCCTCTTCCTTTTGAACACTTTTATCGGCAGGCCTATAAATATACCTGTGGCCGACAATTTCCTTTATTACAACTTCCTCACGATTATTCTCATACATAAGGACTGGCATGCTTGGCATCATGCGATAAGGCTCAGGGAGGTCTATGGCATCAATTTCCATAGTAGCTATATCACAACAAAAGAGCTTTTCAACATGCCCTTTTACCTGGTATTCCCTTGAGGCAAAATAAATTATATAGAGATTGTTTCCATGCACAAATCCTCTTGCCTGCCTGATTCTAACCAAACCAGATTCCCAAATGAAAGTTTCCTCTTTCATAACCTCAAAGTCGCCTTCCGATGAGGAGTAATCCTCCCACTTCTTTACCCAAAGTTGAGGACCCATATTTGCGCCACATTCTTTATAAACGACAAACACGTCACTGCCATTGATGATCAGGTCCATAGGAGTTTTCCACGTTGAAGATGATGATGATATCTTTAGAGTATTGTTATATACCAACTGCCATTTGTCATCATGCATTTTCATGGTTTGAAGTATTGGGCTCTGATTGTTGGTCAGATCATTCCAGATCATGCCTGGCCAAGTGAGAACTACCAATTGTCCATCCTTGTCCTTGGTGGTCAAGAGACCATCGATACGGTTAACTTCTTTAAGGGGGAGACCCGGTAACTCAACCCATCTGTTCTCACTGATAACATAACCAATAACCCTGTTTGTGATAAACATATTGTAAAGTTTTTCAAACCCAGTGATCACAAGTACATCCCTTTCTGTGCCATCACTGTCAGTTTTTGGCGCTTTGTTACGATAAGCACTTTCCCATTGTTGGATGACATCTGTACATTCTTTGCTCTCTGCGACCATACTGTTGGCTTCCATTTTCTCTACAGTGGAGGAAGTCGCTCTCGATAAATCAAGGGCACAGAAAAGTTCGCTGAAATATCCTGTGCGCTCATCTCTATCGTACTTTACCCATTTAACCAGTGTTTCGTAATACTCCTCTGCGGTAACGTAACCTAGCCTGGGCTCTGAGAGAATCTGCAGAAAAACCTCTGCTGAGATATTCATGAACATCTCATGTTCGATCACTTTGCGCATATTCGAACGTATGCTATCCCAGGCACAGTTCTTAGCTTTTCGCAAGTGATACTGAGAGGCAAATGGTAGGATTTTGGGAAAATGCTCGGGCATCTTGGCATAGCGGATGATCTCATTTTGACATAGTTTTTTCAGGATGCTCAGCTGCAGGTAATCAGCCACTATCACAATTTCCTTGAGATATTGCAGGTTGTCATCGACCGTTACTTTGCACATGTAAAGGTGTTCTAGGACTGCACGTACAGCTCGGTCCGGGGCCACATCTATAGTCACATGACCTGAAATTATAAATATAAAGGGATGCCACTTAGATAAAGAGGATAATATTAAATACATGATAACTACAATCATAATTAGTTGGATTTGAAATGCTCTTTTCTATTTCATTTTGTGCTGAATATTCATAACTGAAAGATATGTTTGAATTTGAATTTTGATTATCAACACCTTTTCTTCCATATTCAGGCTAATTGGTGACTAGCCAGTTGTATGAGGTGGACGAAACTGGAGTACCCTGCAAAAACCACTGCATAACCCCAAAACACAGAGCAATATTCCCACACGCCCTGGCTGGGTTTAGAACCAAGGTGAAAGACAGAAAGCAGTCAATTTAATTATGCCTTAAACCACTCGGGTATCAGAGCAGGCCAATACCTTTTACAATAACTTGGGATTTCACAAACTATTGAAGGAGATTTATTGGTAAGAGATCAAACATATAAATCCACTCATGAAAACAAAATAATTGGTTCAAAAGTTAGATGGCTATACATTTTTTGAAATTGCAATATTTGTTTTTTATTTCAATATGTGAGGAATATTCCTAAATCAAAGATATCAACAAATCTAATCCTGAAAACACTACAAACAAAGTGAGTAGTTCAAAAGTTAGGATATTCAATTAGCAATTTTATAAAAGAAAGAGTAGTAAGAGAATTGCCATTCAAAGAAAACTATTATAAATTCATATGTAATGTATAACTACCATATTCTTCCGATTAAGCGCAAGGTGCGGGTAGAGTTGGGTAATTTTTCTGAAGTAGGGGTGTTGGCGATCTTCCGTTTTACCGCACACCTCAATAATTGCCGATTGGAGAGTATTGGCTATTATTGCACCTTTGCGCTCTCGCTGTTCAGTTTGCTCTACAATCCCGCATGTGAAAAGATCGTTAACTGGTCAATAGTACGATCATGCGGCAAATATGAACAGTGAGAGCGCGAAGGAACTGCTGAAATTGCGGAATTTAGCGCTGGTTTGCAGACACGGCAAGAGGAAAGGTATGTGATTTAGCTTTTTTTACTTCTTCTGAGGGGAAGTTTTATGAGTTTTTCATGACATTTGAGCTGGCCATTCCCCCTCTAACCATGAAAAATAGGCCCTGTGCGCTTATTTGGGCATGTGCGCTTAATCTGAAGAATACGGTAATGTTTTCTTTTTCAAATTTAATTAATATTGATAATACTCAGAATAACAGGAAGTATTCTTTTCCATTAACCCATTCATCCTCCTTGATCTAGATATCATTTGAAACTATGATAATCCTGAATTAACAAATAATCTGAGAGAGGGATGTTGATTGGTATCTGATAAAGATTTCATCATCTATTTCCAAACATGTATTTGTTTGAATGATATTGCCTGGCTTTTTAGGCTGCTTCAGGAATGACAGCGTTAAAGTTATTGTAAGAAAGATATGAATATCTTAGATTCCAAAAGTGTCCAAGATTAGAGTCATGGAGCACAGCATTTATTCATTTGCCCTTATTGGTTTGGAAAATTGCCAATAGGTGCCACTACTGTATTAGCCAATGGCCAAAAGCAGCCTGACAATTTTGTTGAAATCTTGAAGGCAATAGCATGTTTAGGAAAATGCATGAGGTGAAATGTTCATCAGAATACTACTAACAACTTAAACTCCTTAAAATATTTTGTAAAATAATTTGTATTCCAAATTACAGTCAAAGTATCAAATATCCAGACAACAATGCACAAGACTTAATGGGATAAATAACAGGATCAAGTAATACACAACAATAAAAGAGATTCACAAGGTTGTAAACGAAATCTTTATCAAAAATGAATATGAATATAGAAGATGTGAAATATCACTTTCTCTGCCATATTTAGAATAAATTGGGACTAGCCAGTTGTAGGTGGTGGAAAAAACTACACCCGACAAAAACCACTGCCTAACCGAAGTCACTGGCAAATTTCTCACATACCCCAGCCAGAATTCTGAATTTCAATTATCATAACTTTTTCTGTCATATTTAGGTTAAATCATGACTAGCCGGTTTTGGGTGGTGCATAAAACTACAGCGGGCAAAAACCACTACCTAAACCAAGTCACTGGCAACTTTCTCACATACCCCAGCCAGGATTCTGGGCAGTGGTGAGGGATAGCGGGCAGCAGGGTCTTCAGCCAGCAGGGTGTCAGGGTGTCTTTTTGGCACCCTGGTCCATGAAAAATGCCTAGTTTGGGGGGAAAAGACACCCTGTCTTTTGGTCAGAAATTTTTGAAAATATTAATTACAAGTATATATTTAAAAAAGTTTAATTCTTAAATGATAACTAAAACATTTGTTGAAGAAATGAAGCACGTAATTACTTGATTTATATATGGTCAGTATGATGACTTGATTTTTTTCAGTTAGGGGATTTGGACACCCTGTCTTCGTGAAACCCCATTTTGGACACCCTGTTATGAAAATCCTGGCTAAGTCGCTGGCGGGCAGTCAGGCACCTTAGATCACTAAGTATCACTAAAGAAATTGAGACATACCTGTAGCAGTTTCTCGCATTCCGCTGTTGTGAAGGGCTCTAAAGTATGGACATCGCTTCAGTATTGACCAATGGCAATGGTAGGCCTGCAGAAAAGAAAGACAACAGGCACAATTAAAGAGTTTTCTGCTATGGGTAATTTGAAACGACAGAAATCAACCTCTGTTATATTTCAATGAAAAATATATAGTTGCCCCATATTTGAACCAAGATTTGATAAGCGAGTATTAACCCATACACAACCTGTGCTCTCCTGACTATAGTGCTATCTGGATCTATGATAATTTCGAAAAAATTTGAAAAAATTATGAGAATCAATCTAAAAAGTTGTTGGCTGAGTGTTTATAGAAATGCCCCTCTTTAGAAAATTCCCATAATTGTTTACAGGTACCACATAATATGTTGGCACAAAATGTCAGAATGTATCATGAGGAGGGTAGTCTGGGTAGAGTTTACATTAGAATTCATATATTGTTTCATTTTCTGAATTGAATTGTGACTAAATTGTGACTTGCTTGTTAATGGTGGAGGAAATAAGAGTACCAGGATTCAGAAACCATCACTTACCCCAAGTCACTGGTAACATTCTCACTAGCATTGAGCTAGATTAGAAAGCGAGGCAGCGGTGAGAGTAAAGCAGCTTCCAGTGGCAAGGGTAGGGGTAGAACATGAATAAGTGGCAATAGAGGTTCCATTACGAGTCAGCAAGACAAACAAAAATTCTGATATGAGGTTCATCATTTTTGGCCTGAGAAACAAAACTTGGCCAAAATGATACATCTGACCTCCAAAATTTTGTTTTTATACTTGGTCAGTTGGGTAGCTATATCTGCCATTATAGCGCATTGCTATGAAAATAACTGAGCTTAGATAACACACTATGTTCAGTGAGAAGTTGTTTCTGTGACTTCAAAGTGGTCCCTGAGCTGGAACTAAATCCCAGCTCACTACGTTGAGCCGGTACCAAATACCTACTCAGCAACCATTAGAAAACATGATTTTTGTGTCATTTTTACAGAGTTGCAAGATAACTTTTTTATTACTTAAACCCGCTATAATAGCCATTAAGATCTGCCACTGTGCATTGGTGCAGATTTATCGCCCCGCTGATGGAGTATGTTGCAAGCTTCGGCCTTGG
Source organism: Maea johnstoni (assembly GCA_963942565.1). Classification (NCBI taxonomy): domain Eukaryota; kingdom Metazoa; phylum Annelida; class Polychaeta; order Spionida; family Magelonidae; genus Maea; species Maea johnstoni. The sequence continues at coordinate 40,990,463 of OZ012686.1, read as the reverse complement.
CGGCCTCAGCAACAAACACCTACGTCTCTGCTATAAATCTGCACCAATGCTCAGCAGCGTATCTTAATCCCAAAAATACTTCTTCCTTTACACAAATGTCAATAGGAAAGCAAAAATGGCGCATACCTAGCATTGTATGTTGGGTATGTTGGGTGATTCGAATATGGTTATTTACCCATGTAGAGAACAAAAGTATTCTCAGCACCCTTTGGTAAAATTGCAATTGTTATTTCTTCAATTGGATTTTCTGCTAGATATTGGTAAAAAAATGTCTACTTACTGCTGTTGCTGTCTTGACCATTAGACACTCTGTGGCTGTACACTGATGTCTCTCAGATTCCTCATCATCCTCATCCTCATTGGGTCTGCCAAATGTGGTTAACGTGGCGAACAATGCAGGCTCTGGGCCATACTGGAACCTGCCTTTCTCATCCGTTTTAAAGTTGTAATACCAACCACAGTTCAGCTCCACTGATTTTTTCTTTGGGCGTTGCTTTGTATCGCTGATGTAATAACTCATGTTTTCGGATCTGCAAAATGACAAAGAACCAAGAATGCTCTAGAAATTACCCTCTGGATCTATGGAATACAGAATTTAGATTTTCGTCACGTTTTCTGCCATTTTGCGGCTAAGTCTTGGCAAGCCAGTTGTAATCGGTGGACAAAGCCGAAGTATCCAGCAAAAACTCCAAGTGATTGGCCACTTTCTCACATGCCCTGGCTGAGATTTGAACCCAGGCAGCAGTGAGAGATAGATAGCAATCAGTGGCAATGCCTTAGACCACACAGCCATCGGGGCAGGCCCCTCTGGATCTATGATACTTTTAGTTTATCTATGATAATAACATTTAAAGGAGTACTTTTGTTGGTATTGTTCTGATCGATATTTGTCCTTCAAATATTTTTTTCATCATGCTTTCCACAGCAAGATTTCCCCAAATTGTCAGCCTACTTTTGGTCTATGTGAGCATTTTCATCGATGGGATAACCTGGAAAAATATTTGTAGGAGGGGTGTTAATCAGAACTCAACCAACAACTCTCCTTTATAAGACGAAGCTGGGAATACCCAGGAATTCCTGGGATAATACCAGGATTTTCTAGGAATTCCCTGAATCATTTGATGACAGGGCTCTTCCAAATATTTTGTGAATTCATGCTGTTATAATGCTATTTTCATTAGTGTCACTGAACTATGAAGTACTTGCCATTGGAATTTAGTCACAAAAACATAACAATTTTAGTAATATCTTGATATTAAATAAAAAGGCATGAAAATATTTGAAAAGGGGACATTAATCGAAACTCAATCAAAAACTCTTCAAATATTCTGTGTATTCACAAGTTATTCCTCAGTTTCCAAATAATCATAGTCCGAGAGTACACTTCTCCAGGAGAATACTACAGAAAGTATAGGTAAAATATTTGAACTATGTAAGATTAGGCTAATGAGTACTGATAAAAAGTTATACACTAAAGCCAGGGAATTAATTAGACTAGTTTGCAAAAGTCCGGAGCCCAGCTGGGCTAGTCATTCCCCTTCATATCCTTCTTGACCATCAGTAAGTATGTTATATTATATTGACTTTTGGGACCAAATAACTTGAAGAGTGAGGAGGAGTCTTGTGGGTGAAGTTAACTCTCGACTCAAAGTCAGACTGATTCATAAATGTAATTAAACTACCCATTTTATTCCTAATACAACCTAACCCAATATAAGTCACACATTGATCAACCAATCAATTTCACTTTGATACTCAGTACAATCATAATTTCAGCCAATAAGTCAACAATTAACCAATCAATGCTTACTAAAAAATAGGTGGGGTTGCCCATGCTCAGTGTAATGCTCCCCTGACTGACTTGACCAACCAGTCTAGCACTGTCATTAGTCAATGGAGTACACTGTATAGTTCTAGAAAAGGCCCATAGATGGCACCATATGGTCCTGTATACTACAACATGCTTAGTCAGAAAACTTAAAGTGAATATAGAATAAAGCTAACCTGAGGTCCTTGCCATATACCAGTAGTTACAAACAAATATGTACAAATAAATTATACCTATAACAGCCTAGAATCTAGACTACCTTAATACTCTGTGGATTTTTTTCTGTCTTGGTATTAAAGGTATTGCAGGGATGGGGGATATAATCAGAAATAATTCTAAACTTGGACAAAAATACATTATGTACAATCATTAATTGAACTCATATTGTAGCTAAGTATTTATGAAAAAGAAATTATACCGTTACAAAGTAATATTCCACTAGTAGTGTATCCACAAGATGGCATACATTGTAACATTGTGTATCTTAAACCAGTCACAGTCTTTCAAGACAGCACAGAATCTAAATTTTTAAAATATATTTTTTTCTGAGAAATACATGTAGTTCCTAAGTAGACCCAGAGTGCTAGATATGGGGTAGATGAAGCAGTGGTGGTGGTGGGGAGGGGGATGGCATCATACAATCACATTAGGCCCAGTGCGAAGAGTACTAGTAAGTGTTGCACTGTTGTTAATAGGCACCTCTGCAGTGTAACTAGTGCTGCACTTGGAATATAGAGCATACCTATAGTCTGCTGTGCAAGTAGAGTATATCAGTCAACCCCAGTTGTGACCTGGGTCTGGGTATTCTATGAAGTCTGGCCGTGAACAGGAAGAAGAAGCAGTAGCACAAAAACAACTAAGGTCACACCAGAGAAATACATCCCCTACTCTACTCATCTCAGGTCACACGCAAGATCTGCACTTTACCACTCTGTCCAAATAACATATGTGAGGTGGCAGAATCCTGTGATCAGAGATATCTTGGATTGGTCTTCTAAGGAGATATGAACTACACAGTGTAGAACACTCAATTCTAACTTGAATTAAGTCTTGTGGTTGGCCATCTAAGATTCTAATCAATCATTCGATGACAGTCAATGACATGAGGTATGTACACACCTGTTGCTCTGTGGTTATGGCTATGCTGCAGGTAAGTATTGTGTCAGAGGGACGGAGACTAACTGCATGGTGCTCACAGCTAAATGAATGCCGGCGACCCAAACCATAAGCTGCCACCATACAAAGTCTACCTACCGGTATACCATTTATTGGTTCAGGTTCAGGCAAAAACGCAACGTCGGGAGCGAGGTGATCGATCGATGAAACCATATATCACCGTTGTAACCGTTTGCTACTGCAAGCTCATGGCTAGTCTGAGGGTTGGTTACAATAAAGGTTAGGAGATCAATATATGCAATGCAGGGTTTAACACAGGGACTTAGCCACCTATGCGTCCAGCGTGTCATTTGGACACGCAGAACACTCTTTTTTGACAGTTTGGACACCCACAAATTTATGTCAGAATTTGCTGATGATGACTTTTCTTAGAAGATAGAAGATGTAGAAGCTGTAGTGTCACTTGTATAAGACACACAGAGCAGTTACTGGCATAAAAAAGCAAAATCGGTAAATATATAGGGTTTATTTTATTAGTAGTATGTACTTCGTACCACACTTTGGAAACACAAAAGTCTATGAAACCTCTATTTGTACACCCTGTTTCCAAATATTGGCTAAGACCATGGTTTAAAGGATAACAAATAGAAGACAGATTACTATATATAAAGTATGCTTTATTACTTACTAACTGTAGATACAGGCCGGGGAATCAGCTAATCCAAATGTCCAAATATAATCCCACTTGACTAGTAGGTCCTAATGCATGCTGCTGCTGCTGCTGCGGCCCATAAGTACATTTACATGTAATTCCTCATAAGTCAGTTAAAGCACATGTTAACTGCACAAGGGTCAACCTGGGAGTGAGGGAAGGATTAGTACCCATGTGGCAAACAGAAGCAGTATCTTTATGACTATTGGTCAGATAAGAAGACCACGGCGGCCCGGCAGGGTGCTTCCTGCTATGTGAGTCAAGCCTGGCCTGCAGAAGGCAGGCGGGCTCTAAATGATGACCAATAGGGCAGAGGACTAAAGAAGTAGCTAGTCATAAAACAGTTCAAATAACAAACAGGGTACAATAGATCCCTGTTACAACCGTGTCAGTTGAGAAGTATCTTGTAGTCGTTGGACGTCACATGTGACGTCCACTGTGACACTGCAGCGGGAGCTCGGGTGTCACTTAGCCTAGCTACAAGGCTCTATTATGATTTTACGTTATTATATATAGAAGCCTGCATCTATACTAGATAGGGACTTGTGGCCTACTGTTGGCCATTTAGTTCACACAACTGCCACACGAGGGAGATTAGTGTTTAATATAGCCTAGTGACACTGGACACTGCCTACTGAAAAGCGCATATTCATGAGGGTCTGCATACATTATTAGGCACGTGGGACAGCTCCTCACCACATCTGTTAATGGCACTTACTTAAACAATGCCCCTTGATAAACCACCCTGTATGAATTTTATGGTAACCTGTCGGCACACTAATAAAACTTCCTCCACAGTACCACTCATTCTAGGTCAGGCTTGTTTGTGCAATTCTGGTCAAACTCAGAGATGTGATCACTTGACAAATCTGAGTAAATGCAGTGCGAAGTGACTTATAAAAAGATACGTATATGGGGAATACTCATCTTAGTTTTCTGTTACAACAGTGTAAATTAGAATCTTGTTGCAAGATATCATACTTTGGTTCATGCTGTGTAATATACATCCAACTAGACCGAATAAAATTAAATCAAATCAGATATAAGAATTAAATTATAAAAATCCACTATTTAAAAAAAAATACCCTAAAATCACTCATAGCAGGAGTCAGACACATTTGATACTCTTACAAAGCATTTGATAATCATAGACATCTGTGTTAAATTGTTTGTGGCAAGTTATGAGTTCTTTCTTTGAAAATTGCACTTTCCAGAAGCAAATCCCTAAAATCTCTTGCTTATGCCATTTTTTCAGTAAAATGCCACAAAACGTAGCATGTCATGAACATATTCAAACATGACTCACTTCCTATGTCTACACCTTCATGAGTAGTTTTCTAAACTGAAACTGTTTAATTGATAATTTAGAATGGTCCCCAGGATGACTTAATGGAATAAAAGTTATTGGAATTTACAAGAAATACCCAACTTTGGGTGATCTTTGCCACAAAATCACTCACTCCTGGTGGGATTCACAGTAAAGCAACATTTCGTAAGACCTTAAGTATTCTGTTAAACACATTTCTGGAAAGTTCTTAGTTTTTGCCATAAAACTGAAACTTCCAGAGGCAAATCCCCAAAAAATATATATTTTTGGTAATCACCTAGGACAATTTCTGATGTTACAGGCATGAAAGGGTTAAAATGTCTGAAAATATTACCAGATAATATTACAGAAAGTTTTGATATTAAACACATATTGATATGAGAAACCTTACTAGTGTATGACTTATTATCAAATCCTGCAGGATATATTTTATAAATTATTTCACCTTACAAATAATAGTTTTGATAATATATTAACATGTTGACTCTAGCTTAAAGGATATGTCCTGTTTCCTCCTGGTGATAAACCACAGGAGTTTTTTGTTTACTTTTGTGATATTTTGGAATATTGAAATATTGTTTGTATTGTATGATTTTGAAAATATGTATTTTCAGTCAATAAATGTACATACTTACAAATTACTATATTTGAAGTTTAATTATAAAAGCCACTACACTTTCTGTTCAGGTATTTTAAATATGAAAGCAGAACCAACCCTCCTCCCCCCCCCCCCCCCCCTAAAAACTCAAACCATTTGCAATTAGGCTTCCTTGTTTATGCTTCTTTTCCCTCATTCTGACTGAAACAATAGAGGGTAAATACTTCTAGGTTTCTAGCTCCAATGCGTTCAATTTATAAGTTAACTTTAAATACATAGTTGCCATTTCACAATGTAGTGGCTTACATTCACAATTATAGCTTTCAACTGTTCCTGAAATGATTTGCCTATCCCTGTTTGCTGAGAAATATACGTATCATTGCCAGCTAACAGATTCTTCACTTGAAAGCAATTTAGTTGAGAAAATCCTAATACTTTCTTGCCAGCTAGAATCATATCATAGTGGGGATGACAGCTATGTAGATATACTCAGTCTGACCTGCATGCTAGATGTCAGCCGTTTGGCCGGTACAAGGGAGACTGTTGAATAGGCTTATTTATTCACAGACCATTAACGGCCTCTCAAGAACAATGAGTGCATCATAAAATTCCGGAGCAAGGCTGGTAGGGCTATTAAGACCTGCCAATCATGGAGATAGGGGCGGGCTCAATACATGTAATGGCTTCTGATTAGCCAACATATGTTAGAGCCAGAGATAATGAGTCTTAATGACTCCCAAGATTTTTAGGGAGTCTTTGTATGGTGGAGATAGGGAGTCTGAACGAGTGTCAACAGGCCCTGTTTTCATCTGAGTTCCTAGTATACTGCAGTGCCATCTATCCACAAGGGATGACATTAAAATAGGGCCTGGGAGGCAGGCTAGGGTGTCACTGTGATGTCCACTGTGACACTGCGGCGGGAGCTCGGATGTCACTGTGACAGCGTAGTGTGTACCGGAAACGTCCACTGTCCAAGTGACAGGGTTCCAAATTGATCCGCTACGTGCAGCACTGTAATTCGTCGAATTATACACAATCTTGGCGTGTATAAACAATATCATAGGATTCGATCACACAAATTTGACATGTATTGATTACACAAGTATTTGTAGACTTTGTGTTTCCTTGTAAGTATCGTTTATACACTAGCTTTGTGTTCCTTGAAAGTCGGCACGGCTGCCACTGTGACAGCGCCGACTTCGCTACCGGAAACGTCCACTGTCCAAGTGACAGGTTCAAAATTGATCCGCTAGGTGCAGCACTGTAATTCGTCGAATTATACACAATCTTGACGTGTAGTAACAATATCATAGGATTCGATCACGCAAATTTGACATGTATTGATTAGACACTATCTTGTACACTGAGTTTTTTCTTCTAAGTATCCTTTATACACTAGCATTGTGTTCCTTGAAAGTCTGCCCCGGCTGCCACTGTGACAACGCCTACTCCGCTACACTATGGGGCCAAATGGGCCCAAATTATCAAGTGGCCCTGTATGTCTGGAGTGCATGACCGAAACTTTGTGAAATCTGGCCAACAAGTAGCTTGCAGAATTACAAAACATTTGAAAAATTAAAATGACATTGATATGACCTCTAATGACCTTGAAATGACCAAGTTATTGCCCCCTAATAATACAAAAATGGAAATTACTCCCCCTTAATATCGTAGACATCATACTCTAGTATATATTTTCAAGAAAATCTGTTCAGAAAAAGCAACTTTTGAAATTTTTATGAAGTATGATATGAAAATATATTTGTTTTTCTTGTGCCATAACCAGCACCCCTACCAATACCAAACCCACATTATCAGGTTGGGCTTAAGGAGAAGATATCATTCAGTCATTGCTTGAAATATATTTTCGTTCCTTCTCTAGAATAGTGATAGTAGTAGTAGTAGTAGTAGTAGTAGTAGTAGTAGTAGTAGTAATGATATAATGTTATTATCATTATTGTTATTATTATTGACGCAGGTAGCAACTTACGGCAGATAGTGAAAAACCTAAACTAGTTTTTAATTCCCTGGATAACAAACAATAATAACTTAGATAAATAAAGAAATGTGGATATAAAACCAGCCGGTCAACATGAACAGGCTGGCTGTTGTGAATATCACAAAAGTCACGTTCTGCGCATGTTGGCGCAAGTTTCTCTGTAATGTAAACGATATGAGAGCTTCCTAGTGACGTCTCACTTCAAAATTCGAGACCATATATATAGGCTATATTCGAGACCCCTGCCATAGCCAGGCCCTTCAGCCCTTCACTTATAGCGCATATAGTAGTATATAATGATGATAATAACAGAAATAATAATGATAATAATAAAAATAACCAATATATATCAATATATATGTATCAATATATATATATATATATATATAACTATATATATATATATATATATATATATATATATATATAAATATATATTATTATATATATATATATATAACTATATATATATATAACTATATATATATATATAACTATATATATGTATAACTATATATATATAGCTCTCTCTCTCTGTCTCTCTCTCTCTCTGTCTCTCTCTCTATATATAAATATATATATATAAATATATATATATATATATATATATATATATATATATATATATATGTATATAGTTATATATATATATATATATATATATATAGTTATATATATATATATATATATATATATATATATATATATATATATATATATATATATATATATATATATATATATAGTTATATATATAGTTATACATGTTAAAATTGCATGATGCAATCCTATGATATTGTTTATACACGCCAAGATTGTGTATAATTCGACGAGTTACAGTGCTGCACCTAGCGGATCAACTTTGAACCTGTCACTTGGACAGTGGACGTTTCCGGTAGCGAAGTCGGCGCTGTCACAGTGGAACCCGGGGCCGACTTTCAAGGAACACAAAGCTAGTGTATAAACGGTACTTAGAAGAAAGAAAAAATGTCTACAACTATTTGTCTAAATAATACATGATAAAATTGCGTGATCGAATCCTATGATATTGTTTATACACGCCTAGATTGTGTATAATTCGACGAGTTACAGTGCTGCACTTAGCGTATCAATTTTGAACCTGTCACTTGGACAGTGGACGTTTCCGGTAGCGAAGTCGGCCCTTTCACAGTGGCAGCAGGGCCGACTTTCAAGGAACACAAAGCAAGTGTATAAACGATACTTAGAAGGAAACACAAAGTCTACAAATATTTGTGTCATCAGTACATGTCAAATTTGCGTGATCGAATCCTATGGTATTGTTAATACACGCCAAGATTGTGTATAATTCGACGAATTACAGAGCTGCACCTAGCGGATCAATTTGGAACCCTGTCACTTGGACAGTGGACGTTTCCGGTACACACTACGTTGTCACAGTGACACCCGAGCTGTCACAGTGACACCCAAGCTCCAGCGCTTAGTGTCACAGTGGACGTCACATGTGACGTCCAACGACTACTAGACCTTGTAGGATTGAGGGGACTAGTAGTCAAGTGTCCAACAAGTGCAGTTCCACTTTTGTCCGCCAGGTGATCAAGATTCTTTAATCATACACACTCGGCGTGTATAAATGAAATCACAGCAGGAAATCACTCAATTTGAACATTTACTTTATAAATCTTCCACTTTGAAGAGTACTTATAGTGCCGTTTATACACTCCTGGTGTGTGTCTCCAAAGTCGGCCTCACCAGTCGTGGACATATCTGTCATATTCTACAATACTGGCTTCGAAGACTATCGTTATTCACTTTCAGCCAAAAAATGAGATGAAAATTTTGGTCAAAATGGTCTTACTAAAAGGAATCTGCATGGTCAGAGATGACAGCCATGTCAATTGGGACCAATTTAACAAAGGCCCAAAGAGACTCTCCTTTTGTTTTCTTGACCGTACCACAATAGAAAGTTGCTGGGTCGAGATTCGTGGCGACTGATCAGTGTAATCTTTTGTGTTGATATCCATTCTTAGGGGCCAGCCAAGGACACCACCTAGTGGTGATAATCTTGGTATACTAGACTATCACCTTAAAGGGCAAATGCACCATCAGAAAGATTTAGGTTCAAAATGATCTTTTACATGTCACCTTTCAAATAAGACCTCCCCCGAACCTGTCCTCTTCAGCACTACTCAGTTATAGCTTACAGAAGTTCAGGAAGCAACAGTCCTGAGGCAGCTATACAGGGCCTCCATGCATCCCAAGATGCACTCTGTTTTTGACACCTTCTAAGCACCAGCCTGTGTCACTAGTGCTTCAGAGATAGCAGTAGCAGAGAAGCCTGCATGGATTTCCCTTACTTGCTAATCTTTATTCCTGGCTCATCCCTGATCACAATTTTTGGAAGCAAATAAAACTTCAAGAAGTAAAACTTACATAGTATGGCAGAATTGAGCAATTCGGGAATTTGGAGGAATGGAAATATCTGACTCACCTAGGGAATTTCTCCCTTCAACCCACATGATCCTTAACTCAATGGTGCCAGGTTCTTTACTCAAAGATAGCATCTTGATAACAGGAAGTGAAGGAATACACATACTAATAAGTCTTACACTAATCACTATTCCCATGAGTAACTGCCTTGAATTAAGGGTTGCTCATCTAAGGTAACTGCTAACTGACACAAGTGTTGCAATTTCCTGTAAGTGATTAGCACAAACTGATTTCATAGCAATTAGGAAGTAATGTTTTCTACAAAACAATAAGCTACAAATCAAAGACAAGCCACATAGTATAACTTCCAAGGATTGTTGGAATATACAATAGGAAATTGAAGAAGTTCAATCTTTGGGAATTGTGACAACTTATTGAAAGCCAGTAATGAAAATCTAAGCAGGAAAGGGGAGCCCAGCCCCCTATTACTGCTATCTCTTAAGCACTAGTGACACAGGCTGGTGCTTAGAAGGTGTCAAAAACAGAGTGCATCTTGGGATGCATGGAGGCCCTGTATAGCTGCCTCAGGACTGTTGCTTGCTGAACTTCTGTAAGCTATAACTGAGAAGTGCTCAAGAGGACATGTTCGGGGGAGGTCTTATTTGAAAGGTGACAAGTGTACGCTCATTTTGAACCCAAATCATTCTGATGGTGCATTTGCCCTTTAATGCTAGCAAGTCTAATAAGTCACCTACCATATATTTGAATTTAAGCAGCCTTAATCATGCCCTGCTAAGCTAAGACGTTTTCTTAACCATCTCAAGGGGAGACAAACGATGCACCTTATGGTGACGGTGTATATATGCCTTGTGCATCGCACTCTTATAGCATTATGTGGTATCTTATGGAGGAATCTGCGGTTTCCCTGAACTTCAGTTATCTATACCTCGTGCATCGCACCTGCATTGCACTTTTCTTCTAGAATCACGTGGTACGCTCCCAAGTGTGAGGTTCATTTTTGAGTCTCCGCTGGATACCTAAAAGTGAGTTGGCTTGATCGCTATATGAATAGCGTAGAGAGAGAGGTCAGCGGTAGAGGCGTGAACAGCCCCTGAGCAGTCGAGATAAGCGGTTGAGGATCCCCACGTGATCAATCTCTTGAGATATGGGAGTTGTTTACGAGAGAGAGAGAGAGAGAGCGAGGAAGCGGTTGAGACATTGAGGATGGACCTGCAGTATCACTAAGAGAGGGAGTTCGACAGAGCCACGCTGTCTCTGTCAAAAGACCTCCTCAAGTCCCCTGTTCCCTGATAACCCACACCTCCCACATGTCTCCATCATCGACGTGTCTATGTAGACTATACAAGCCTCTAGCCATTGAGGATACCGAGCAGTTGGGGATCACCACGGTCAGTACTCCCAGTCCTCCAGTGATCCAAACAAACCACCACTAACACTTTCACCCTGAGGCCTGCAGCGATACCACAATAAAAGGGAATAAGATTCAGGAACCTGACTCCCTATAACCCATCTTCCCTAGTTTGATGCAGAATCATTACAATACTCAAGGGTTAAACAGCAATTAATCATTTGTAAGGACTATTCATAACATTTTGAAATAAGATACAATTTATTTCAGTCTCTTTTTCATACATGCAATAAATACACTCAAAAATAAGATACAGGTACACAGTATTTTATAAAGCCAGTCTATTTATACCTATGAGAGACCGGATAGGGATCCAGTTAAATTGTCTAACATCAAATGACAGAGCTGTATGTGATCACCTATCACCTATCTTGTCAACTTGGTTAAGCGTGCAGATTTTTGATTAATTAATGGATTAAAATCAATTCCTGTTAAGTTACAATTTGAACTTTGAAATGACAATAAGAATGAATGAATGAATGAGTGTTTACTGACGCACAAAGGTTCATCTAATGCCATGAAACAATGACAAAGCATAATTATTCTAGGTGAAAGAAGAAAAAGAGGGAGGGTAATAGCAGAGCCTTCAGATCCAAGGAGGACCAAAGGAGGTTTTAGATGCATGGTATCCATAGACATATCCACACATACCCTTCTTTTATAAGGTGAGCAGGGTGCCACACCATCCTAGGGTTACCTGGGAGGTGCCAACTCCTATTGCACACCATAATGTGTGCCCCATTGTGGAGCATGACAACAAGGATAAGGGCTAGTTTTTGGGTGGAATTTCTGTGGTTGATCAGTGGTGTGAGTGTAGTGGTTCAAGATTTGGAATTATTCTTTCTATTACATTATGGTTTGAAACAAACCATTGTGCTGCAGAAGTTAGTGTTCACTTGTTCCTTTCATTTTTATTAGGAGCCCCTTGGAGAAACTTATCTTAAGAAACACCCCACTTATATTGAAGTTAATTCATTTATCGTGCCTACTTATTGCACTGCACCCACTGCCATAAATTCCTGATGTGACCTAGCTTTCCAATTAACTAACCTGAAGGACCATTATCAACAACGGCACAGTAACAGGCTAGTCGGGCTACCACTGTGGTTGCTCAGTATCTGTGCTATATAACAATTCATTGAGTAGATCTTTTTTAACAGTCTTAAAAACTGCTCACAATTTAACCAGGTGTCAACAGATGATATACACGATCTAGGAGTCAATTTGGTAATTATTTAGGACTACAATATCCCTTGGTCCTCATTGGGTCTGAAGACTCTGCCCTTACTCTCGCTCTTTATCTTCTTTCTGCTAGAATATTGATGCTTTGTAATTGTTCTTCAGCAATGAACGAATGCATAAGTCTTTAAAGGCACATCAACATACAAAGGTCATCTAGTGCCATAAGATATTAGCAAAAAGTGATCCTTAGTCATTTATCTCTAACACAGTATTCTACACAAACTAGCAATCTAGCAATTTGTAGCTTTGAGAGAGAATTTAAGAGAAAGAAGGGGACAGGATGCATGAAGAAATACAATAAAAGAAATATATACAAAATCAGGGAGAGAGATAGAATTTAAAAATAAGGAAAAGAACATGATGCATAAAAAATACAATTTAAGAAATACATACAAAAAGGAGATAGAGGAAGGGAATTGGAAAATATGCAGATCTAGTGAGATGTATTTATTTACAAGAGTATACACTTCCAAAAATTCCCTGAGGCAGATTACCACTAATGCACCAGTCAATTGATTCCTCTAGAGGGGGGGGGGGGGGGGGGGGATACCAGGCGAGGTTAGGCTTGGTCAGGCTTATCCAGTTTAGTACACCAAAATGTTACCCCACTGGATTGGGACATTCATTAATAATTAGTAGAATGAGATTGACAGATTGTGGGTAGTGAACTCCCCCAAAATCCACTTTAGAAATATCTAATTTACTTGTATTTGTTCAAATCTACACAATAAAAGTTTAAAAAAATTTTTTTTTTTTATATTTGAAAGCCCACTTGGCTAGAAAATGTTTCAAAAAATGTCCCCAGTACGGGATTACTGACCCCCCATCCCAGAGATTCAATTGACTGGTGCATTTACTGACGCAGAATACAGAAAATGACAGGTAAAAAGACCTAAAGGAATTCTATACCAATTTTACCTGTCAGACTTATGTGTTTGCATACCTGTCAACCGCAGACAAAAAAAAAACAGGAGATTTTCTCACGCGGCAGTGCCGCTACCATATACGTTAGTTTACCAACTTACCACCAGGTGCCGCACCTGTATATATAATTTACCAACGTCCCACCAGGTGGCTCCTACCTAATGTAGTGCCAATACTCTCAACTCTCTGCAGTAAACAGATGGACATAATAACAATAAATCAATTTTAACAAGACCATATTTATTATTCCTGTCAGTCCATGAATTTTATGAAACCTATTCAATTTTTCACTTTAAACAGGTTACATTACCTGGATAGATAAATGTTATCATAATAATTAATGTATTAGAATACAATCATCCAAATATTTCATTAATTGTTTTAGTCCTGCCTGCCCCATATTTAGCTGCTATTTTAGAGTCAGGAAATATTCTTTTCACTAGTTTGTTGAACTCATCTGATGCCGAGAAAGAGATGTTATGCTGGGCAATGAATTTGGTGAACAGAGTCTCTGCTCTTATGACCTCATTGTCAACATGTGCTGGATTGAACTGGTTGATTTTTTTGGAATCCTGTGCTGCTTGCTTTTGTTTCTTGTGCTTAGCTTTTCCAACATGTTGTTTTACATCACTTTTCCCACCATTTCCTATAGATATGGCCACTTAACCCACTTTGCAGAAGGCGTGAACATCTCCCAGTTTACTTCTTGTGATATCTAGATACTCTTGTGCAATTTTATCACTAAATTTGCACATGTATTTTGCTTTTACTTGGAGGTGAATTTTACTTATCAGCCATTTTTTTCTTAATGTTATGATGCTAGACCAGCATGCACCTCTTTCTACTTCTTAAAATTCAGCTTAATATCAATTAAAACATATCTACTGCTAAAAATAGGAATGGTTAAATATGCTAATTGCAACTTTTGGGCAGGCTGGGTTCAATTAGGTCAACTGAGTATTGTTCAGGCAGGCTAGAAGAGCTGAGTTGCATGGTAAGCTGTAGGAGTTTAAGTAGATCTGGGCTGAACTTGAGGAAAAACAGGAGATTATAGTCGCTTTAAACTGGTTTTCTAGAAATGGGTATGTGTTTGTTGAAACCTGCATAACAACAACAAATGCGCAATCCATGACAGTTTGGCAAGAACATGTGCTGGTAACTTCCACACCTTTTTGCCCTTTTTCCAAGTCTTCCAACGTATACATAACGTTTAGCATTGTCTGTTTGATCTGACCAAAACTGTCTTGATGCTCTATTTAGGCCATTTGTATGTCTCTCCACTCCTTGGATTCAGAATTGCTATTTAAGCAGGACATATAAAAGTGTACTCCACTCTAAAATGAAATGTTGCAATGTTACTACATATTCTATACTGTCATTGATTGGTCCTACTTAATACCAAACCCTCCTGATAACTACAGTCCTATTGGCAACTGAGGATACGAATGAGACTACAACAGGGTGTTTTTTGTTACCAGAGGATTAATAAGGCTGTACCCTTGTGTGTGTTGGGTACTACTTTATCTTAGTTATATCACACATCAAGTTTTTCCTGTTTTAACTTATATGTTACTAGCATTTTCCTCTGACTCTGACTGTTTATAGGGAGGCACTGTCCTCTTCCAAGTTTTTTCTGTTTTTTCTCTTATATGATATTATAAGATGGTGTCATTTCCCTCCTCTAACTCTTGCTTTATAGAGAGAAACTGTCCTTTAGCAACATGCTTTCCTTACATGCTGCTAGCATTTTCCTCCTCCAATTCTTGCTTTAAAGGGAAATACTGTCCTCTAACAACAAGATTGTCTTGTTTCTTTAATATGCTACTAGCATTTTCCTCTTCCAACTCTTGCTTTATAGGGTTGTCTTGTTTTTCTAATATACCACTAGCATTTTCCTCCTCCAACTCTTGCTTAATAGGGAGACACTGTCCTCTTACAACAAGGTTGTCTTGTTTTTCTAATATGCTACTAGCATTTTGCCCAACCTCTTGCTTTATAGGGACACACTGTCCTTCAATGACAACCCATTGCCTAGGTTCTAATAACGATGGTTCTATTTTGTGAGTTGACAGCCTTTGATGTGTTTTCTCACACCGATTCAGATAAGATGATGTCTCGTAAGTTTTAGCACACTGAAGAGAACTTTCCACCGTGTGTGTTCTCATATGCCTTACCAGACCAGAAGAATGTGGGAATGCCTTATCACACACATTGCACTGGAAGGATCCTTCCACACTCTGTATCCTGGTATGCTTTATCAGACCAGAAGAATCTATGGATGCCTTATCATAATCATTGCACTGGAAGTGTCTTTCCCCATTGTGTATCCTATTATGCTTTTCCAGAATATAAGAGCTTGGGAATGCCTTGTCACATTCATTACACTGGAAGGATCTTCCCCTATGGTGTATCCTCTTATGGTTTGCCAGGGTAGAAGAGAATGAGAATGCCTTGTCACATTCATTGCACTGGAAGGGTCTATCCCCACTGTGTATCCTCTTATGCTCTACCAGACCAGAAGACAGTCTGAATGCCCTGTGTATCCTCTTATGTCGTACCAGATCAAAAGACTGTGCGAATGCCTTGTCACATTGATTGCACTGGAAAGGTCTTACCCCAGTGTGTATCCTCTTATGCCGAACAAGATTAGAAACCTGTGTGAATGCCTTGTCACATTCATTGCACTGGAAAGGCCTTTCCCCACTGTGTATTCTCTTATGCTGTACCAGATAAGAAGAGAGTGAGAATGCCTTGTCACATTCATTGCACTGGAATGGTTTCTCCCCACTGTGTATCCTCTTATGCTGTACCAGATGACAAGAAAGTATAAATGCCTTATCACACTCATTGCACTGGAAGGGTTTTTCCCCACTGTGTATCTTCTTATGCTTTACCAGACGAGAACGTTGTGTGAATGCCTTGTCACATTCATTGCATTGGAAAGGTCTTTCCCCACAGTGTATCCTTTTATGCTGTACCAGATAAGAAGAATATAAGAATGCCTTGTCACATTCATCGCATTGGAAGGGTTTTTCCCCACTGTGTATTCGCTTATGCTTTACCAGACAAGAAGAGTTTGTGAATGCCTTGTCACATACATTGCACTGGAAGGGTTTTTCCCCACTGTGTATCCTCTTATGCTGTACCAGATTAGACGACCGTGAGAATGCTTTGTCACATTCATTGCACTGGAAGGGTTTTTCCCCACTGTGTATTCTCTTATGCTTTACCAGACAAGAAGAGTTTGTGAATGCCTTGTCACATACATTGCACTGGAAGGGGTTTTCCCCACTGTGTATCCTCTTATGCTGTACCAGAGTAGACGACTGTGAGAATGCTTTGTCACATTCATTGCACTGGAAGGGTCTTTTCCCACTGTGTATCCTCTTATGTGCTAGCAGACTAGAAGACTGTGTGAATGCCTTGTCACATTCATTGCACTGGAAGGGTCTTTCCCCAGTGTGTATCCTCATATGCTTTGCCAGACTAGAAGAGTGCGCAAATGCCTTGTCACATTCATTGCACTGGAAGGATCTTTCCCCACTCTGTATCCTGGCATGCTTTATCAGACCAGAAGTATCTATGGATGCCTTATCATAATCATTGCACTTTAAGTGTCTTTCCCCATTATGTATCCTCTTATGCTTTACCAGAATAGAAGAGCTTAGGAATGCCTTGTCACATTCATTGCACTGGAAAGGTCTTACCCCACTGTGTATCCTCTTATGCCGTACCAGATTAGAAACCTGTGTGAATGCCTTGTCGCATTCATTGCACTGGAAAGGTTTTTCCCCACTGTGTATCTTCTTATGCTGTACCAGATAAGAAGAGAGTGTGAATGCCTTGTCACATTCATTGCACTGGAATGGTTTCTCCCCACTGTGTATCCTCTTATGCTGTACCAGATGACAAGAAAGTATAAATGCCTTATCACACTCATTGCACTGGAAGGGTTTTTCCCCACTGTGTATCCGCTTATGCTTTACCAGATGAGACGATCTTGTGAATGCCTTGTCACATTCATTGCATTGGAAAGGTCTTTCCCCACAGTGTATCCTTTTATGCTGTACCAGATAAGAAGAATATAAGAATGCCTTGTCACATTCATCGCATTGGAAGGGTTTTTCCCCACTGTGTATTCTCTTATGCTTTACCAGATAAGAAGAGTTTGTGAATGCCTTGTCACATATATTGCACTGGTAGGGTCTTTCCCCATTGTGTATCCTCTTATGCTGTACCAGAGTAGAAGACCGTGAGAATGCCTTGTCACATTCATTGCAATGGAAGGGTCTTTCCCCACTGTGTATCCTCATATGTGCTAGCAGACTAGAAGACTGTGTGAATGCCTTGTCACATTCATTGCACTGGAAGGGTCTTTCCCCAGTGTGTATCCTCATATGCTTTACCAGACTAGAAGAGTGTGCAAATGCCTTGTCACATTCATTGCACTGGAAGGATTTTTTTCCACCATAATTCCTCTTCTGATGCACCAGACCAACATGATGAGTGGATGCCTTGTCATGATCAACAGAATGATGATGGCTTGATAACTCGGAATAGGATTTATCACATTCATCAGAAGGATAAGGTTCTTCCCCTTCTTGCCCATCCTTATGACCTATCACATCTAAAGACATAGTTAGTACTTTATCATAAAGACTTCACTTATTAGATCACTAATTAACTCAATCTCCCTTACTGAATAATTAACTCAAAATTTAATCCAGTTGTGCTTTACGTTGTGCTTTGTCTTATATGGTCTTTTTTGGTGTTGCACGTATTATTCAGTAAATAACTAGAAACATATCCTTGTCATATTGGGAAATGGTTGCTCCCTGGATAACTTCCATTGTTTCATAGAGTAGAGCCTATCACCTGATACATCTCTCTCTAAGATGCAGAAATGAACACTCAACCTTGACCTTGACCTGGCCTCTTGTAGGGGGATTTCCAGTTGCACAGTAGTTTTGTGGTCTCATTTGTCGTCACATTATGGATCTGAAAAAGCAGATGAAATTTTCAAAACAAGGAAAACAGAATACCAATATGACTAATAGATACTTGAGTAAATTTCCCATTTTTGATAGAGCCCCAATGGATACCACATACTACGTTATGGTATCTTAATTTTAGACATCCAAAACATTGTAGCTATGTTGAAAAAAATTAAACTCAAAGATCAGAGATTGAAAAATCATTAAAAAACATCTTGTATAGATAACGGCAACCAACATAGTGCTTGATGTGTAGAAGGAAATGGTCTTTTGTGACTTTGAACAGCTTGGGTCATATCAAGATGAGAAGGAAACCAGGAACTGGGAGGAAATTTCCTATTCTTATGTTGAGAATAGTATATAGGACCCTTTCAGTTGCAGAAGCAACATAGACAGCCTTACACAAGGAGATACCATATCAGGAGAAACTGTGTTCGTCTGAATAAACACACATGCCAGTAGCAAGTTAGGAAAGGAAGTGCTAGAAGGGGTATTAGTGATCTTCCATATCCCGCTGCCATGCACAGTGCCGATCATGGCAACAATCCATGGGTGCCCCAAGCTTGGACGATTCAGACTCTCATGTATTTTATTATGCTATGTCTAGTTGGATGCAGACATGTATGTATAGAGACTGAAGTGGTGGAAGACCAACCGCGCGATGTGATCAAACTCTAGAAAATAAAGACAATATACAGCCTGTACCAGTATCAAATGCAAAGGTAAGGAAATATATATGATACACCAGCTTGCACCTTATGCACCAGTCAATTGAATCCCCGGGAGGGGGGGGCCGGGAAATGGCCGGGCGATGCTGGGCTTATCCTGTTTAGAACACCAAAATGCTGCCCCGCAGGGTGGGGTAATAACTAACTAGTAGAGCGACGATAGAGGCCGGGGCACGGGGGCGGGGATAGTGAATAGTACCACCCAAATCCTCCTCATGCCAAAATCCTACTATTTACTTGTTTATGATTAGCCCAATTAATCTGCCGCCTAGCAGTGGATAGACAAATGGTATGAGATATTGTCATAATGATACGACCGGCACTGAATGTGGTTAGTATAAAATAATCTTTTTTATATAAATACAAGCCCTGCGGGGAGTCTGCTGGCAGTTAAATTGCACTCAGAGAATGGAGTTATATTCAAAGGAAAATATGAAATATTAATATTACTGATTCTTCAGTGGCACGACAACCCTAGAAAAACGAGGCGAAACCAATTATCTTAATCATTGGTTAATGCAGGTGGTTAATGTGGGTTAACAATCAAACATGATGCCCTGGACATGTCAAAGCTTTCACAGTAGTCACAAAAAGGCCCTACCATCCAGGTGCATGTAATATCTGCCTAATAAAGGCATACTTTGGGCGAATTTCAAATGGTAGAAATGCAAAAATAAAAACAAAACAACAAATATTGATTTATAAAATTGTAATTAACTGGAAAGTACCCGCCCTGTTATTCTCCACAAACTCTGGTCATTCAGTAAAATTTATATATGTGTTCGTAATTTCATAACGCTACGAGTATTCTCGATGGAAGGGTAGTGAAGGTACCGCATTCTACACGAACTGCGATCTTGCAGTTGGTAGACCCTGCCTGTGCTGCCGCTCAGGAACACGTTGAGACCAGAATTTGGAATTTTCATTTTTTGTCAGTTTTTTCTGCCAAATTGCGGCTGGGGCGTATTTCGGCAGTTGTAACAGGTGGAGGAATTAGAGAAGGAACCGCGCAGGAACACGCTAAAACTTAAATTTGGAACTTTCATTTTTGGTCAGTTTTACTGCCAAGATGCTGGTAGGGCGCATGTAAGTAGGTGTGGATGATAGGGAAACCAATCCGCCGCTTGGTTTTAAGTCTAAGGCATCAATCTTTCATGCCCAAGCAGGAAACTCAAATTCGGACAGGGTTGAGAGATAGCTAGCAGTCATTGGCAACGCCGTGGTCCACACGGAAGGCCACGGTCAAGGTCAGTGGAGGATATCGGGGCGAACCACCGACACACCCTCACCCCCAATTAGCATTCCCCTCGCGCTCCCGACCTAATGCCAAATCAGGAGCGAGACCAGGAAAGCGCAACAACCATCGGTTGTGCTTGCCCTAATCTTGCCAATGATGCTACTTATATAGGTAGATTGGAGTACAGTAATGTGCTTAGAGTAGTTGACCAAATTAACTTTTGCAAGTTATTTGATTGAATAAAACTGTTCAACTTTAACTTTATCGAAATTGTAAATAGTTTAACATATTTCTATTGAAAGAAATATTCATAATTTTGTCACATTACCGAATTATGTACCTTTTACACCTCTGTGGGTGTATTTGCATCTTGTCTATCGCCGCTCATGGCTATTAATAGAGCACAGTCCCGCATTTGTCATTCGTCGACCGTGATTGGGTCACATTTTCGAAAATTATTTACTTTGCGTATGCCACGATATAAAAACACATTTGAAGTTAGTTAGTGGTATACTATTTTTATCTATCTATTAAAGTATTGATAACTGTTGTAATGTAATACTTTTGTTGGGAAATGTTAAGAGCTGGTTCTTCATCTCATTTCAAGCATAACTAAAATGACTGGAGAAGAGTCAGCAGGAACCAGTGACTTCTCCTGAAAATGTGTTTTTAATATAGGGAAAAGGAAAAAAAGGAAAAAAACAAGAATATTACCAAAAACAAACACCTTGATGATTACTGAATCTCGTAAAATTTAGAGGATAACACTTTAATTATAATATGTCTACAAAGCAAAGCTTTAAATGCTAGCGAATCTCGAAAATATTTGTGAAATAATCACACAGTATGAGAAGTGATTGACCAAAAATTGATGGCATAACAATTGCTTAGATTTCAACCTGTCCAGCGTGCAACATAACCACTTGTCCCGTTGCAAGTGAATTCGGCAAAAAACGGCAATCTGGCCAGCAGAACAAGACCCTTACTTGCCCTGCTCCGCAAGAAATGTCTTTTGGCCGAGTCCTCGCAATGTTACTCACCTTAATTAAACAGAGTGGTGGGACAAGTGGAAGTGCCAGCGTGGGCAAGTAAACTTTAGGGGCAGCTTGCCATGTTCGGCAAGTAATGTTTTGGAACCTGTGTTACACCCTGCTATCGCAACACCGTCATTTCACAACAGCTTTAAAAGAATTAAATGGCAAGTAGAATGAGTTAAAACGGCAATCTGGCCAGCAGAACAAGACCCTTACTTGCCCTGCTCCGCAAGAAATGTCTTTTGGCCGAGTCCTCGCAATGTTACTCACCTTAATTAAACAGGGTGGTGGGACAAGTGGAAGTGCCAGCGTGGGCAAGTAAACTTTAGGGGCAGCTTGCCATGCTCGGCAAGTAATGTTTTGGAACCTGTGTTGCACCCTGCTATAGCAACACCATCATTTCACAACAGCTTTAAAATAATTAAATGGCAAGTAGAATGAGTTATAACGGCGGTTATAACATTCTAAACTGCATTAAAGTTGACCCACAGAGATGCAGATAATTTATCTTTTTTAGAAAACACCGCATTGGCAACTTTTCCTGCTACTATAATCATGACATCGCGTGAGCATTTGTTACACTGAGGATTTGGTGCGTGGTTGCGCATGTTGCGTGGTCAGTGGCGGACAAAAGTATGTGCAATGCACTAGTGCGTTCCCTAATCATTCTGCAATAACCTTTAAAGCAGTCACAAAGTTACGACGGGATTGTCTCGCCATGACGTCATTCTTTCCCAAATTTGGCCGATAGAGGTCGCCGCTTTTGTTTGTACTTTGCAGAAACAAGTTGCGAACAAAACTTGCGCACATCGCAAATTTCGTCTAAATTGCCTTCGAAACTGTAACTTTTTTCAAGGTATCAGTACATATGCTTATGCCAATCATAAACACTTCTTTGCAGAAGGGCTGCACAAGCTATTATATGCCAGAATATCTAAAAATGAAATAGCCATTTTAAAATCCAATCATGGTAGCCTGACCAGATAAGAATTGATAGTTTGCATGAGGATGTAACGTGGCTGGAATTTCTCACGGTACTACAGAGCAAGCTGCTATGGACTCTTCAACAAAGACAATCTTCATGAGGTGCTTGAAGGCCCTCAATATGATAGTTTTTTTCTAGGATGTTCCCGCATTTGTACAAATCAACACAATAAAAGTTTATTTTCAAATTCATCTATCATATTTTTGATGCCCACATGGATTGAAAATATGGTTTAAAGGGGAACTTGGGGAACATTACAGGAAATGTGCACATAGAGTACCGTCGCGGCCACTCCACTTGTGGAGTGTCATCGGCGAAGGCACACTGTACTGCCGCTGTGCTTCCTGCCATTCGCTCTCCCCATAGAACGCTATCTATGAGGCAGGTACTGGCCGTGCAGGTCCTTATCTTTATGGGTCAAATGCAGTCAGCTGTGGCAGTGTAGTAGGGGTGTTACCACAAGAATAGACAGTCTTAACGATTTCCACTTGCAGTGGAAAATTGAGTATAAAAGCGGTTTTATTGGAAATAACTACAAAAAAGTGGTCTATTTAGGTAAGGAAGTATATGATACACTGGCTTGCAGCTTAGTATAGGAGTTTAAGCGTGCTCTTGAGGGTGAAAGTTGTAACTAGTGACTTTAAAAAGTTCTACGTGACCATTTCCTGTCATGAAGAACAAATCATAGGTTTTAAATATATGAAGGTTCATGAACATAGCTCAACATCTCTCATAAACAGGGAAGCCCTAGAGCTCCACACAAAGAGAAATCTAAAATTGTAATTAGTGAGTAGCACTTCCTCGGAGCCAAGGCCGACGCCATTGTGAATCTGGGTCAACACCCCCTGCTGTGGTCAGTGTTATTAGGTAGCTTAGGAGTGCTTGAGATAAGCACAGAGCTAGGGGCAGGAAGTGATCTCTGCCACCCAATTGAAAAACATGGCCGCAGCCAGTGGCTGCCAGTGGCTGGGCAGGATGATGGCAATATGCAAAAATCTCCCCTCATGAGATCACTGAGAGAACAAGAAGGGCAGCATCCTGTTCTTGAAGTGTATTACTCTCATACGAGCTGATATGTATGTGAGCCTTTAGGGCCCCTTTAAAAAATGTGCCCCGGGGGCGGGGATTAGTGACAAAAAAATGTGCCGCGGGGGGCGGGGACTATGCAAAATAGTGCAGAAGGTCGGTGCACTATCCCCGCCCCATCCCGGCCCCCCCCTCCCGGGGATTCAATTGACTGGTGCATTACTATAGGAGTTGTGAGGGTGAAAGTTGTAACTAGTGACTTTAAAAAGTTCTATGTGACCATTTCCTGTCATGAAGGCCAACAATCCTATTCAGGTAGGTACCAATGCTATAGGCATTACGATTGGGCAGGTATCTTCCCAATCATAATGACTATAAAATAGCATACTGGGTTACAGTGGGTACAAGGCCAAATGGTAGCCCCTGGACTAGTTCCAGCAATTCTTAGTCTAACCTGGGAGTAGTAGGTCTAACTCTGGTCTACGGTCGATATTTACTATATAATATTATGATGTATGTCTCTGATATTATCTAAGCTCTCTTAGCCTGTAAATCTTACCAATCAGCTATAATATTTAGGGTGAATACTGTTGCGGGAGCTGCGAGAATGGCGACTGAGTCGTCCAGCTGGATCAGATACGGCTAGGGAGAGCAAAGATTCCGAGGCTCCAGCCAATAGAAATACAGTACGAGGCATGACTCACTCGACTGGTGGCGGCCCCTACATTACCATGGGATTTGAGACATTTGTTGAGCAGTGCGTCGGATAGGTGATCTGGTATATATACATTTACGAGCACAGACAAGAATAAAAATACTGAAGCACTAACACTTGCTAACGGATAAAAGTCGTTATAGAGGAAATATTCATAAGTTCCCAACCTAAATCTGTAAAAATGAAGAAATACTAAATCTGTAAAAATGAAGAAATAAAATTAACCCCTTCTAGCACCCTCCCTCCGAAATCGCCCTGACCACAGGTAATATATTGTATAGTATATTAAGATGATTTGTAATTTAAACTTGTCACTGAAATGTCAATCCTACTCACGGTTGCTCTATCATTGATGTGTGGCTCAAATCATAACATTCCAATGTATTCATTAATTCAGACAGAGACATCTATCAAAGAGATGTGATACTAATAGCCAATAGCTCCTAAATCAGTCAGACACTATTGTTATGCAAATGAGCTCTTATCTGTACCCCCACTCATTCCCAGGGGCTCAACCTGGCTCGACTGGGCATGTGCACTGCCCTACTCACCACCACCTCCTGTATATACCACATGGTTGTAATCTACTTTCTCTGGTATAGGGTGCAAATGCAAATGAGCTCTTATCTGTACCCCCACTCATTCCCAGGGGCTCAACCTGGCTCGACTGGGCATGTGCACTGCCCTACTCATCACCACCTCCTGTATATACCACATGGTTGTAATCTACTTTCTCTGGTATAGGGTGCTTTGCAGGGCGTTCTTGTAAAAGAGAGACACATATGAATTATATCTTATCTTATGTTGAATGTGGCTTAACAGAATAATGTTTCTTAGGACTGTACTTCTTGTACCATTTATCAGATGTAATATGCGCTATTTTATCTGGTATCCGATGTTTTAAGAAAAAGGAACTTCAGAGTTAATACTTATAATAATTCTTTCAGTCAGACAATTACTCCATAGCGTCAATACCCATGGCAATCAGTATGAAAAAATGCAAGTTATAAGGAAAATCATTAGATAACTGACCTAAGTATTTAATGTTTATGTCATAACTGGTAGTACAAAGGGCACCTGGTGCAATTTTGAATTATGCTAGACCCCTCCCCCTCTCACCTCCATATTCTGAATATGCTTAGACCCTCCCCCAAATGTTTAATTAATAGGTATTAAAATTATTTCATTTTTCACAGCGTTACAAAAGCTCCTTTTTTTAAGTCTCCATTTCAACTGTATATTTGTGATACGTCTCAATTTCACCCGAGAATTCATCAGGCTCATTCAGCAGACTCAGACGCTCAGTCACTGGCGACGGAGCACAGGATTTCCAAGGGGATTTCGTGGATTTTTGGGGCATTTTCACCACCATACTTTGTATCATTAACAAGAATATGGACGATTATGCCCCAAGTACGTAAACACCTCATCAGGGCTCGAAATAACAGATAGCCCCATAGTCATGACTATCTAATCATAGAAAAAACAGCATTTCAGGCAAGCTGAACAAGCCCTCAACTTGCCCCGCTTGGCTATCTAACATTAAAATGGAAATGGAGACTTACATTCATTGAATTCATAACAGGATCTTTTGAATAACAATATAGTTGACAGCAACATTGAAAAGTCATAAAGGGTAAAGGCAGAAAAAAGGGTGATAAAATATACAGAAATAGCATCAAACCTAAAGTTTAAAAAATCAAGAAAATCTTTATTGTCCGTGACAAATTTATAGAAAAACAAGGGAAACAATACATTTCAAAACTCCCATGGAAAGGTGACCACGAAGCATTGCCAACAAACTATGAATTAGCTGCTAGTCGCACACGATCGTTAGTCACAGTGATCGACTTGAGTGGTTGTCCATCGCAAAAACCTACTTGAAATGCGTGCGGACAACCCCTCTGTGTTTGCAAGTCGCCCGTTGTGCGACCTGCACTTCAAGCTGCTGTAAAGCACCCTGTAATGACCTGCTGGAAATGACGATCTGGAAGTCGTCTATTTACATGCATGACAACCTAATTCACCTGGGACTAGCTGGTCTATCCATGGCATAACATTTGGCAGCCATCTGGCCATGTGATCGCTGACTATGAAATTGGGTTAATGGCTCCAGCTCAATGGGACATTTGCTGCATAACAGGTTCACACACGTTTCTACACCGGAGCATTACCGACCAACGGCACTCCACCACACAAGTAAAACCAAGTTATAAAAGCATTTACAACTATAATACCAAGCACTTGTTGTTCTTATCCCTGGTGGACTAATGTAATCGTGACATATGGATAGTTTATCTCAAATCGGTTAATAAAAAGGTGTTATTCTAGGGATTTTTTGGTTTCACTTTTGATTAAATTATATTTTCAATGTACACATTCACAAGTGAATAAAAATTAACCTAATCATCTATTTATTTTCAAAGCAACTGAGTCAACAGTTAAGTCATGTTATAAGTCAAAATCAAACTACTATTTTATTGATAAATGACATACATGTATTTTTTTCAAAATTTTGTCAAATTGTCATAAATGGTTTAGAATAAAATGGATTTTCTTTAGACCTATCACTGGTTGACTATCATAACCATGGCACATGGATTGTTTTAATGCCACTATGTGTTCTATGGGTAATCTAAATATTCTACCAAGCATGGTGACTGAAGATAAAGATATTAAATATTTTTTTTAGAAATGACCCATTTTGTATCACAAAAATTAAGATCAATTTTTTCTCTTAAAGTGCTGAAAAAAGGCCTCAGAATGCACCAGAGAGCACCTAGATTTTCCCGGGGGGGCATGCCCCCAGACCCCCCTAACAGGGACTTCGCGCCTATGGCCCTCGTGGCACGGACGTACCGTCTGTGCTACCAGATAATTGTACGGACAACCTGAGATTTCTTCCAGGTTGGCCTTTGGGCAACCTATAACAAATTCTTAAGTTGAAAACTGAGTCAAGAAACTTTCACCAGACGTTCGCAATGTACATAATAGGATCATTACTGAACAAGAAAAAGGAGGGTTCATAGAACCAGTACCATGTGATGACAAGTTATCAGGTCATTATCTTGCTCACCGTGCAGTAGAGAAAGATTCTATCACAACCCCTATTCGCATTGTGTATGATTGCTCAGCAGAGGGTGCTGGGACCCCAAGTCTTAATGACTGTCTAGATAAGGGCCCCAACATACTAAATGGCATGATATCTATTCTACTCAGATTCCGAATTCATGAATTTGCTTTTACTAGTGACATTGAGAAGCCATTTTAACAAGTTGGTCTTCATGAGTCTGATCGTGATTACACGAAATTCTTCTGGCTATCAGATCCAGAAGACCCAGAGAGTCCTTTCAAAGTTTATCGCTTTAGCTCAGTACTCTTTGGTTCAGTATCAAGTCCTGCTATATTAGCTGCGGTTATCAAAACCCACCTTGACACATACAATACAGACATAGCAGGTGACATGCAGATGAATACATATGTAGATAATCTGATCAGCGGTACTAGTTCAGGAGAGAAACTAGCTTCATACTACACTAAAGCAAATGCAAACATGGAAAATGGTGGCTTCAAACTATGTGAATGGACCACAAATAGTCCTACTTTGAAAGAAAAAGCCACAAATGATAAAATTGCTTGTTCATCTGAAACTGTTTCAGTTTTGGGATTCTTGTGGGACACCCAATCAGATGTAATGAAATTCAAGCCATGTTCTAATCTCACAACCATGAAAACACACACAAAACAAGAGGTACTTAGCCAGATATCAAGCCTATACGATCCACTTGGTTTACTTGCCCCTGTGCATGTTAAAGCCAAAATGTTCATGCAAGAATTATGGAAAGCAAATCTGGGGTGGGATGACCATATTCCTGACCCACTCTTACAAGTATGGGATGGTATAAAGGGAGAATTAGATATTCTCGCAGACATAGAAATACCCAGAAAATATTTCAAAGAGAATAACAAGAATGATGATACAGCATATCAGTTGCATTGTTTTGTTGATGCCAGTGAGAGAGCTTATGGGGCAACAATCTACTTACTTAATGATAAAGGAGAATCCTCACTGGTCATGTCAAAAAAAACGAGTCGCTCCAGTTAAGAAAATGACTTTACCAAGATTAGAACTCATGGCAGCAGTTATTGGTAAAAAATTGACAAACTTTGTACGTGACCAACTGACTAAATACATCAAAATTGACAAAACAGTTCTATGGTCAGATAGCCAAATTGTTCTCTGTTGGATCAAGAGTGAGAAACGTTTACCACTCTTTGTGAGAAATCGAATAACAGATATCAAATCTTTCCCATTCACTGAATACAAGTATGTACCTAGTGCAGAAAATCCAGCTGACTTACAAACACGTGACACAATCAAAGCCAGCAAACTAGACAAAAATGACACTATGGTGGTATGGACCTAATTGGCTGAAAACAGGTGATTGGTCAATTGACGCACTCCTCAAAAGTCTCACATCAGAGGAGATAGATGACATTGACACTCAAACAGAGTGTGAACCATGTGAAAACTAGCCACATGACTAGCCCTGAAACCAATTTTGATGAGGTGATAGATATGAAACGGTTTAATACGCTTTCAAAACTACTAAAGGTAACTTCCTACATGTCTTGTTTCATAAATAACATAAGATGTAAGGGCACACCTAAATCAGGGGAATTAGATGCTAGTGAAATTCAGAATGCTAAGCTTTTGTGGATAAAACATATCCAGCAGAAGGCATATGGTGAGGAGATAGCTGAACTACAGAAGAATAGCACTACAAACATCCTTATCAAACAGCTTGGATTATTCTTAGATAAGAATAACGTGATACGCTGTAGGGGTCGTTTACAGAATGCCCCTATACCTGAGAATGCTAGGATCCCAATGTTGATACCTAGCTATCATCAATCTACTAAACTAATGATAGTTGACGCGCACAAAAAGGTTAAACATTCAGGGATCCAAGCTACTATGAACCACTTAAGACAAAATTACTGGATACCAAAGATGAGAGCTATGGTCAAATCAACCTTAAGATATTGCATTACTTGCAAAAAGCTGACAGGACAACCCTATCCTAAGGTAGTAACAGCTCAACTACCAGGGTTTTGCACACAACAAACTGCACCATTTGCAGTGACTGGTGTAGATTTCACAGGAGCACTATCTGCGAGATCACAAAATGATGGAAAGATCAGAGAATGCTACATTTGTTTGTCTACATGTGCCAATACACAAGCAATTCACCTTGAACTAGTGAGTAACTTATCAACTCAAAATTTCTTGAATGCATTTAGGCGTTTTGCAGCTAGAAGATCATTCCCACAACTGATGATTTCAGACAATGCTACAACCTTTCAATGTGCAGCGAAATCACTTCAAGAAATGTCTAAATCGGGGGAAATTGCAAAATTCATGAGCACCCAGGGTGTAAAATGGACCTTTAGTGCTCCTTGGTTTGGGGGATTTTGGGAACGTTTGATCGGGATGACAAAGATGGCACTGAAAAAGGTAATCAGTCGCGCACTCATTACATATGAAGAATTACAAACACTTCTCTGTGAAATTGAAGCTATGATAAATGACCGTCCAATAACATACACATATGGTGATGTTAATGAACCACTACCACTGACTCAATCACACCTACTTCATGGTCGACTTATCACACCTACACCTTTTGAACTAGTGGAAAGAAATGACATTTCTGATCCATCTTTCAAACCAGTAGACACCTCCACACTCAGGAAAAGGCAGAAAATGCTAGCATTTGTTCTAAATTCATTCTGGAAGCGATGGCTGAATGAATATCTACCATCTTTACTTGAACGCCACATTCAGACAAAAGCTGGCACAAAAACAACTTTGGTAAAAGTGGGGGAGATAGTACTTATACATGATGATAATAAGAAACGCTTGGATTGGAACTTAGGCGTAATCACTAAACTACTTCCAGGTCCAGATGGTGTAGTCAGAGTCGTAGAAATAAGAACAAAAATGGGTTAAACAAACAGACCAATCACTAAACTATACCCTCTTGAAATGAATGAAGACAATTCAGACCAAAACTCAGACCAAAACATGACTGACCAGTCAGATAGGACTTCTTTGACAGACAAATATGTACCTGTTCGCCCAAAAACGAAGAGGGGCAGAAAAGGCTACTAAAATTATCAAAAACATGTCAGCCTACCTAAATGAATAAGTTACTCTGATTGAGAGTATCTCATGTACACACTATACATCTTAGTAAAGGTGGTTTTAATACGCTATATAACTGATTTCTTTGTAACTCAATCTGAGTATTATCTCAAACATGTATGAATCTGTTGACTTTGCCGAATGTATGTAACTAATTGTTAGTACTAGAAACAAAGAACATAATGCATGGTAGTTCTGATAAGCATTCATTTTACTGGAACATGATGTCATACACTTTATGATTGCTTTTTCCTGTATGTAAACATATCTGTAAACAAATTGTAAGGATGTTGATAAATGTACTAACAATTACATTGAAATGGTATGATATGCTATACTGTAGAACACGAAATTTCTGCGTGTGTTTATATATAGCGTACAGAGCGTCTGGTGCCGCTTCGCTATATATAAAAACGCTGTACTTTTGTCTTCTTTTTTTTTAGCCACTGGTGGTGCTGACGTCAATTTTCGTTTTAGTGGTGGCCGCTAGATAGCGCCACTAGTAAATCTAATGGAAGATACGTAACCCTGCTGAAACCCTTCTTCAAAATCGGTTTCTGGGCTTGTGGACTAGCTCATGATTCCATTGAATTAATAAACATTCCATTTTAAAACCAAAAAACAACAACAAATGGCACCTTTAGCATGCCTTTAGCACAGGCATTTGACACACTTTCAGCAGATGCCATTTTCGTTTTCGTGGTGACCGCTAGATGGCGCCACTTGTACAAACATGAAGCATATGTAGCCCTTCTTGAACCATTCTTTTTTTGTGTTTTTCTGGCCTTAGGAAGCAAAATACATGTTTAAAAAGCAAAGAAAATCATTGTGATCTGTTTTAATTGTTTATTTCCCAAAAGTTACACTTAATATGACCTGATATGGACCCTTTGTTGTGCCACCATGGATAGGTTTCATAGTCCCATTTCCTTTGTTAAACTTCCGTTGTTTAACCCTTTGTAAATACAGGCGCCCCCTTTTGAGAGAATACTGCTGCTGAGCAAGCATTCTCTGCTCAAATTAGTTTTTTTTTTTTTGCGACAGATGGCGCTGTCAGCGGCGGCGGCTACAGTAAAGAGACGCTAATATAAAGATACGCTATGATGCAAAACTCCCCAATTCGCTATACTTGGGACACATGTGAATTTTGTGTTCTACAGTATATCTTTACAATGATGTGATCATATGTATATTTGTATTTTCTAGATTGAATTATTGAACTAGACAGACTTTTAGCAGAACAATTGCGTACCTCAATTCTAGCTTAATAGCTTTACAAGTATTATAATCACTGCAGCCCCCGGAGTATGTCGGAACCTAGATAACATACTGTAGTTGATACAGGTAATGCACTGCATAACACTGATAGTTAATATGTTACTAGTGTCACCGCACCCAGGAAATCCTGTACCTTATCTTTGTACATAGTCATACACCTTACTTCATAGAGGACTAGCCCATAGTTATCACTCTGTACTAGGTAACCTATCTATGTGATGTATAAACTGTATCATTGATGATTATTACTGAGTCTCGAATAAAACTCTAAACTACACACACGTTTGGATCTGTCTCCATATCTACAATTGAACCAACCATCTAGTGGCTCACATCCCACAATATATATATATATATATATATATATATATATATATATATATATATATATATATATATATATATATATATATATATATGCTCTCTGCTAATCGTCATTTTAAAATGCTAAAATTTCTTACAATTATTAGATGTCATGTGGCTATCTGATGGTTAGATGTGTTTTGTTTTTTTAGAAAAATGTCAAGACTAATCATTTCCTTGAAATGAGAGTCTACCATATGATCTGTCATGTCTTTGGTAACGTGCATGGTCCTACCTCAGCAGGGGATCTGCCCGATGAGTATTTCAAAAACATTTCATGTTCCCATAAGCCTCAAAATTACTAACAGCACGTGGCTTACATAGTAAATTTTAAGGTCCTGTCAGAATTCAGGGTACCTGTGTTATGACCTTGGTCCTATATATCGGTCATATTCTAAAACACTGGCTTCGAAGAGTGTATCGTTATTCACTTTCAGCCAAAAGATGAGATGAAATTTTGGTCAAAATGGTCTAACCCGAGTAAATCTGCATCGTTAAAGCAGACAGCCATGTCATTACGGAGCAATTTAACAAGGAAGACTCAAAGGGCCCCGCCTTTTGTTCTCTTGGCCATACCACATTAGAAAGTTGCTAGGTTGAGATTTGTGGCGAATGAACACTACTCATGTGTAATCTTTTGTTTTGATATCCATTTTTAGGGGCCAGCCAAGGACAGCCCCTAGTGGTGATAATCCAGGTGTACTAAATCATCCTCTTAAGGTGTTATCTTAAACTTTTAACTTACCAAATTCCTTAAAATCGCTTAAAATTGTGAAGGGGCTATGCTGATTAAATAAATGATATACAGTGGGGAAGAGGAGGGCTGGTGTCCACATATTGAACCTTGTTTATTAAAAATCGGAGAGAGAGAGGATTTTTTTTAAAAAAGAAAAGAACAGGATGCATTAAGAAATACAATAAAAAAATATATACAAAAAGGAGATACTAGTAGAGGGAGAGAATTTGAAAATATGCAGATCTCAATAAAACATGTATTTACTCAAGAGTATACACTTCTTAAAATTCCCTGAGACAGATTACCACTAAAGCACCAGTCAATTGAATCCTCTGGAGGGGGAGGGGGTGGGGGAGGGATATAGCCGGGCGAGGTTGGGCTTACCCAGTTAAGTACACCAAAATGCTGCCTCACTGAAATACTTCAGTGGGTTGTTGAGGGTCCACAGCCCCTAAGTGGGATGGGAGATTTAGACACCGAAGAACTTCTTCACACGAATAAGGATCAAGAACAATACTACTATATACAAGAGAAAGTGTTTATTGGCACACCATAATTCATATCAATACATACATTTTTATTTTTTAAGAATATTTAAAAACACCCATTTAGAACAAAGTGAGAATAAGATTTTACTGGCACATAATTCTGCTCAAGTTTATTTGCCATTTATAAGATAATAAAATGTGATCATCTGTCTTAAATATATGAAAATATCCTTGATAAATAAATTTTATATATTGAGATAATATATCTTGTGCCAATTCATAGTTTCTAAATTCTACCCATACAAAATAAATCATTTATTGGCACAATTTGTCTGAATACATAAAAAAAATTTCCATCAATAATATTTCTAAGCACAAGAACAGAAAACATCACATTTTCTAAAAAATAAATTATTTATCAG
The DNA here is from genome assembly GCA_963942565.1 of Maea johnstoni. NCBI lineage: Eukaryota > Metazoa > Annelida > Polychaeta > Spionida > Magelonidae > Maea > Maea johnstoni. The sequence goes on along the minus strand of OZ012686.1, from coordinate 40,956,665 downwards.
GATATAAGTATTTTGACAAAATTTATCTGGTTCTATGATCTTTCCAATATGTATATGAAATCCAGATAACATAACTTCTTTAGGATACTGTACTCCCTAAAAGGAGAGTGACAGTTGGATCTGCAGTATAAACAGTAAGAGCGATGGAAATAAATCATATTGAGGTACACTCAACAGCAACTGTGTCCTCAGAGGGCCCTTCGAATAAGACTGGTTTGGTAAAGTAAGGTGTCATGGGCGGTGAAGCTCTGTGATATGGTGAGGCATATGTGGAATAAAATTATGGCATAGTAAAATAGATCAGATATATAGATATTTATCGACTTCGGTCAAAGAAATTAGCCACACATTGTATTGTCAAAATCTGACATCCTGGTGAGAGGGTAGTTTTCAATGTCTTCCTCATTAGACGAGCTTTCTGGCAATATATACATTGTATAGGCCGAATTGTCAAATATATGCAGGATAGAGGGAAAACAGAGTTAAAGGAGGGGAATGGAGGACCTCCATTCGCCAGAGAAGTACCGTGATCGTATTGTTTTCAAATGGAGGGCTCAACCATGACAAAATCTTTCAGTAGCCCAACAGGCCAAGTTGCCTAAGATTTCACTAACCCAGGAATAGGTTAAGGCCTGAATATTAATGATAGAAATGCTTTGAATTGTGTTAAAAGAATCCATGTTGTCAAACAAAATTTCATTTGTTACCTGTCTTTACCTTGCATTTGTGTCATGACAAATAATGCAGCATGATGCGTTAAATCCAGTTATTGTCACCCATGTGAGCAGAGCTATTGAAGGATTACATACTTATTTACTGGCTGAAATTTTAATTCATCCTAGCCCGTTTGGGCTACTCACATGAACAGTTTACGAGCCTTGAGCTTCAGTGACAAGTCCTGGACTATAGGGCTAGTCTTTATGTCAGGTCCTGCAGTACACAGTCTGCAACAATGTGTAGAACTCACCTATGTTTACATATACTGTCCTCTCCTAGGCTTCTTACTTTCATCTCCTGCATTACATTTCTTTCACACAATGTACATGCTCAGTTGATAATAATTAATTTTAATTTAGTGGCGAGAAACAAGATTATATACAAATAGGACAGGAAAGGTGCGTAAAACATTTTTAAACTGCAGGAAGCCACCATATCTCTGTGTGCATTCACATTTATGAAATTACATTTGTATGGCATGATCTTTTAAACTCAACGCGAAACATTTCCTTTTGATAATTCAATATGTTTAATAATTATGAAATATGTTGAATATCATCCAAACAATATATATGCCTAGATGTCATATAAGAAAAATTAATATTTGATATAGGTACACCATTATAAACACATGCCACATATCATCATCACCTATAAGTGTCAATGAAAAATCTGAAATACACTAGCTATCAGACTATAACACCATTATAATTCTAGCCTTCAGAAAAGGTGTTATCACTGAACGCTTGTAAACTGTGTGTCAATATTTTTAAGGAAGGAGTAAGAAGTAATCATTTCATTTTTAGTCCTCAAAACAGCTTCATTGTCAAATCCTGCAATGAGACTGACCCACTGTCTTAATGAAATTGCATATTGTATAAGGCAGGGTGCTATGATCCAGAAAAGGTTCAAAGAAATTCTCACTAATTTTACAGGAACTTTCCTTGAGACTTTTATCAATTATTCTCACGTCTATAGCTTTCGTGCAATTCTGAGACTACCAAAATGTGGGGATTACTTGCAAGCAGTAATAACTGTAGCCTAGTCCTAAGGCCAAGAAATTTATTTATTTGTCTTTAATAACTTACCTAATGTTTATATAACATTATAAGATATCTACCAATATTTAGTTCTATATTAGCTCACCAGGAGGCCAGCATGGGTTCATTTGGATTTCTTGGCCTAGTCCCAAACTTGGTTTACGACCCTACATGGCAATATGTAAATTTATGCAAGATGGTGAAGCTGTCCCAGCAGGGAAGCTAGCACCCCTTGTTCCACAGCTGACTGGGCATCTGACCATCAGCTAGATCAGTAGCTGTGAGGTCTGTTTACTTGGGTCTGGGTGTCTTACAAGAGAACTTTAGAAGATGAATATTGAATTAATGTATTACTTGTTTTTAGGTGAGGTATTTGCAATGGTATACACAGACCAACATATCTTACTTCGCAAAAACTGGGAGTAGTAGACAGGGGATGTATTTCTCTGGCAAAAATGTACCCACCATGTCAATAAAAAAAAGTAAAATATCCTTTACCTTGGTATACATGCCAACATCTAAAAACAATGCTCTGCCAATGTACGAGGATTGCGACAGCCCCTAAAAAGATTAGACTTTTGGAATAAGTTCAAAGAAATGAAGGCTGATTTAGTCTTTCTTCAAGAGACCCATCTTGTAGAAGATGATATAGAGGAATTAAAAAAAGAATGGAATATAAGTTTTTATTTGTCTGGCACTACAACAAACAGCAAGGGGGTGGCCATACTGATAAATAATACCTTTGAGTATAACGTTTTAGATATTTCCAGAGATACAGATGGAAGATTTTTGCAAATAACTCTGGATGTTGCAAACTTATACACAATAACTTTTGTGAATGTTTATGGTCCGAATCGAGACACTCCACTATGGTATAAAACTCTTTTCTCAAATACCTCTAATGTTGAGGCAGAATATATTGTGTACGTGGGTGACTGGAATGTATGTTTAAAGGATATTGATTTCTATAATTATAACTCTCTAAGAAATCCGAAAAGTAATTCTGTGATAAATGAGAATATAGAGAAATTGGGATTGGTCGATATCTGGAGGATCCAAAACTCTGAAACAAAAAAATATACTTGGGGTACTAAAAACCCTTTTAAAAGAGCAAGATTGGATTACTTTCTAATAAAGGAGGATCTTTTAAGCTTATGCCCAGATGCGAAGATACACTCTGGTTATAAGAGTGACCACAATATCATTTCTCTAGAAATCAATATATCTAAGAATGAAAAGGGAAGGGGGAGTTGGAAATTAAACAGCAATCTTTTAGAAAACAGAGAATTAGTAACTTTAATCAAGAAAGAAATTAAGTTGATAAAACAGACATATGCTATTCCTGTATATGATTTAGATAACTTAGATCAAATTGGAGACTCAAATTTACAGCTAACAATTTCCGACTCCCTCTTCTTAGATACATTATTGTGTCAAGTAAGAGGAGTAATAAGTTTTTCTAAAAAAACTTGCTAGAGAAAAAAGAGAGCTTGAGAAGAAGCTCACTACTGAAATAGAATCAATTGATAGACAGATTGACCAGTCACCCATGAATTCTGATTTGCTTCAAATAGAACTTGAAGAAAAAAATGCGGCATTGGAGGAATTGAGAGATAAAAGAATGAGAGGTTACCAGGTTAGATCTAGGGAAGAATTTATAAAAGGATGGGAAAAGCCATCAAAGTTCTTTCTGAACTTAGAAAAAAAAAACCATATTAACAAAACAATTGTGGAGTTGATTGATGAGGACCAAAAAACCATAAATGATCCTGTGAAGATTTTAAACTTGCAAAAAGATTTTTATCAAGATCTATTCACAAAAAAGAAAACTATTCCAATATTGGGTTCCTTCTATGAGGAATACCTTCAGAACATTCCAAAACTATCAGAATCAAAAAAAGAAGAGCTTGATATGGATTTTAATGTGGAGGAATTGGAATACGTTATAGGTAAAAGCAAGTTAAATAAATCCCCAGGACCAAGTGGATTCACGAATGAATTTTTAAAATTATTTATACATGAATTATCAGTGTGGCTACTCCGTGCCTACAATGACTCATATAAGAGTGGCAGTCTGACTAGAGATACATTATTAGGAACAATCACCTGCATTCCTAAGAGTGGCAAGCAAAGAAATTCTCTCAAGAATTGGAGACCACTTACATTGTTAAATTGTACCTATAAGTATCTCTCAGCCATGATTGCCAATCGAATTAAGAGTGTTCTTGAAGAATTAATTTCAACTGATCAGACTGGTTTCATTTCAAACAGGTTCATTGGCGAGAACACAAGGCTATTATATGACACCATAGATTATTGCCACAATGAAAACATTGATGGTTTATTGATTGTGGTTGATTATTCTAAAGCCTTTGATACCATTGAATGGAACTACATAGACCAGTGTCTCAATCTATTTAATTTTGGAGATAATTTGATATCTTGGGTTAGGCTCCTACGTTCTAAGTCGATTTCCAGAGTGGAACAGAACGGGCATTTCACAAGTATTTTTGAATTATCTAGGGGCTGTCGACAAGGTGATCCAATTTCACCTTATATCTTCGTACTTTGCGCAGAGTTTTTGGCACATGTAATCAGAGAAAATTCTGATATAAAGGGTATCAAAGTGCACAATAAGGAGGTTAAAATATCTCTCTACGCTGATGACACCACTATTTATATAAAGGCTGAACGCGATAGTATGAGTGGTGTCATGAGGGTATTAGATTGGTTTAAAAAGATCTCTGGACTTGGGGTAAATATAGAAAAAACCAAAGTGGTCAAAATTGGAAGATCAAGGGACAGGAGTATAGCCTGGGAAGGCAAATATAATCTAAAATGGACTGATGAATTTGAAGTCTTAGGCATCAGTTATAACATTCTTAAAATGGGTGAAATTTCAGACTATAATATCTTAAACAAACTAAAAGATATTTAAAAAATTATTGCCATTTGGAAAACGAGAAGATTGACTCCCTATGGAAAAGTGGTAATAATTAAAAGTTTATTATTCTCAAAGTTCACCCACATACTCCTGTCCCTACCAACCCCAGGCAAAGAGACTTTTAGAACTATAAACAACCTTGTAAAAGATTTCTTGTGGGAGGGTAAACCCCCTAAGTTTAGAAAAGAAATCTTGGAAGCAGACACACAATTTGGTGGAATGAAACTTCACAACTTAGAACTATTTGATGCTGCTCTCAAGGTTGGATGGTTAAAAAGATATTTAAGATCTAATGCAAAGTGGTGTGTCATCCCTGATGAGTTTGAACTTTTTAATGTATTTAAATATGGTATGGATTTCTTAGAAAGAATACAAGAAATGACAGAGAACTCCTTTTGGAAAGATGTACTGAATAGTCTAAGAGTTTTGGGAAAAAAGAGGGTTTCATATCTTCTGAAAATATTTTACTAACTCCATTATGGCACAATCCTCAATTAAGATTGCAGATTTTAAAAAAATGGCTAGAAAGTGGAGTACAAATAATCAGTGATTTACTGGATGATGATATGAAACCTTATGCCTTAAAGAAATTTGAGGATAAATTCGGTATTAAAACCAACTTCTTGGAGTATGGTGCTTTTTGCAAAGTAATAAAAATTCATCTTGACCAAAGGGAGCTACCTATGCATATTCCTTTAATGCCTACAAATTCATGTTTAAATACTGTACTGTCTTTAGACAAAAAAGGTGTATCCAATATTTATAAGATTATGCTGGGAAAGAACAAAAATATTCTCGTTGAGACCTCAGATAAATGGAATGAAAAAATGGAACTGAGTATATCATCTCTATCCATGGGTAGATCTTTTAAAAAGATCTTAATAATAGATGATACATATCTTAGATACATACAATTTAGAACATTACATCGAAGATTTTATACCAATAATGTACTGCACATAATTGGTATAAAGGACTCAGTCATTTGTGGGCTTTGTAAAAAAGAAAAAGACTCAAATGAACATATGCTCATTCAATGTGAGGTCTCAAACGAGATATGGACTCAGGTTCAATCCTGGATACAAAATATTGGTATTGAAAGGTACACAATCACAGATGAAAAAAAAATTCTTGGAGATTTTGATTGCTCATACTGGGTAAATGCAATTATCCTTAATACAAAAAAGTGCATTTTTGTTTCAAAAGTTAAAGAAATCAAGCCAACTTTATCATATATAAAGTCCACGGTAAAAAATATGCACAGCTATGAAAAATTCAGCTTTCAATTAAAAGATAAAGAAAGAGCATTCTTGCAAAGATGGGGTATATACACAGAATACATGGAAAACTGATCGTTTTTATATACGACTTTATTGTGCACAATATTGTATCACTGTTATACATAACATGGTTTCAATACCATACATGTAACTAGATATCACTTTATTATATATTTGTACCACTGTTACTGATGAATGTGGGCCAGCTTAACGTGGTGCCAAGGAAAATAAAAAAAGTTTTAAAAACAAAAACATCTAAAAACAAGTATGATAGAGTAACTGGAATATATGCTATTACAAATATAAGGGACAAATATAAGGGACTGAGCATACTTTGATGAAGCATTAGGAAGTATGAGATCCAAAGGAATTGAGGGTATGTATCATCAGGGTAATTTTAAAGTAGTTGACAAATATATCCTCAATTTTGACCCCCTGTTTTTCAATTCTTGGGTGAGACACTGGATGCAGGGCTTGAGAATGAGGGAGCTCTTATAGAAGATAATCTGTTAAAGGCCCCTTTCATGAAGGTGTCATTCAGAAAATTATACGAAGCTGCATATGTGTGGATGTATGAACCTCTGCATCCTTTAAAAGGTGTCTTGAAACCCATTTATGCCTTCCCAAATGTTGTAGTAGGGCCATAAGCATGATTATGATGAGTGTTGCTAATGAGGTGTGAAAAATCAAGAGATCCAGTTGGCAGGGCCTCTATAGCAACGCTGGTTTCAATGGGTGCTTCACTGGTTTCAAGGGGTGCTTCCAGGGAAAATTAGAATACTAATGAGTATAGCAAATTTGCTATACCCTCCTATACCTTAAGCATAGGGACCATATCTAGGTCAATGTTTGGTACTAGTCTATGGTTCTGACTGACCAGTGTGCCCACCCATGGTGCCATCTATCACAAGCCACAGGAACTAACACCAAGGCATTAGCAAATGATAGAGATTAGAACAGAGAAAAGCATAATCTAATGAAATCATAGACTAGTCTATAATAACTGGTGCACAGCAAGAGATCCTCTTATTCAAGCAGCTTGCAGCAAGTAGGTGCCTTAATAATATGAGGGATCAGCAGTTAGTGAATCACTTGCAGCACTGATTCCACTGCAGATGTGTTGGATGGACTTCCATCAGTGGACGTCTCAGGCTCTCATTTTAACATCTTGTGCTGGGCAACACTGCACACTGCCTCTGACGTGACTTTGCTAATTGGCCCATGGCTGCACATCCCTGCTATCTTTCTTCCAAGTTGCTTAGAATAGTGAACACAACTCAGGGTACTACTGTTGGAAATCATCCTTTTTGTCAGCTTTATTAAGTGTTCAGATTTTTGATAAATTAATGAATTAAAACCAATTCCTGTTAGGTGTTGTCTACCAAAACATTCACACTTTGCATTTTAAATTGACAATAACAATACGGACTTGTTTTCTTTTACTAGCTTTCAGATTAATTCGCCTGAAGGACCCTAATCAACAACGGCACACTAAGAGGCTAGTCAGACTACACTGTTGCTCAGTATCTCTGCTATATTACTAGTATAGAGAGAACATTTTAACAGTCTTAACAAGAGGGACGCTGTCAGCGTCAGCTAGTGTGGTTCTAGTTCATTTGACAATGCAATTTTCTCTATATCAGTACCTTGATAGTTTGTTTTGCTGACCAATACTGGATAATGTTTGAATTAAGATGGACACATTAATATTGTAAAACATGGATTTTTTATTTCACATCAACAGTTTTGTACATTTCTGTGGTGGATCTTGTATCCAATGAGCAGATATCTGATGTTATCATGTTCCTGATTTAGTAGCTCAATGTGGTATATTTCAATTGACATAGCTTAACCGGTGTCATGGTAATTTTTCCAAGGCAATTACCCTTATCATCCATATCAAGCATATGCATGACTATGGCAACATACAATTTTATATATATGGAAATTATCTGGCCCTGCTAGTGCCCACTGCAGGTATCTTGAATTAACAGAAACATCCCAAAACCAAACATAGTTTTGTTGTAATATTCACTATAAAAGGTTCAACTGCTAAATAACAATGTGAGTATGATGTTTTTTAGTTCTTGACTTTTCCTTTTCAATTAGAAATTGGTTGTTCAAAATTTTTTACCATTTACATTGCCTGTTCTAATCATACTTATATACTACAAATGAAGATCAATGTACATCAATCGGAATGCCAAAGCAAATTGTAATAAAGTTTATCTATCTATATCTATTTAGCAATGGTATTTCAAGTACAACAAATGCCTTTCTCTCTTTCTTCATCCCTTTCTCTTTCTCTCTCACCCCTTCTCTCTCTTGCCCTCTTGCTTTTACTGGCCCTTATATCTATCTATCTATCTATCCATCCATCCATCCATCCATCCATCCATCCATCCATATATATATATATATATATATATATATATATATATATATATATATATATATATATATATATATATATATATATATATATATATGGATGAGTGTGTAAAAGCGCTCCCGAGATTACACAGTCCACTTAAACATTCAAATAACGACAGCCAATGACACATATTGGCCTAGAACAGTACTAACATTTAACAAAGGCTTTTCCGGCCAGGGAACGAAACACACGCCAATGCCGATATATATACATATATATATATATATATATATAAATATATATAAATATGAAAATATATATATATATATATATAAAAAAATATATATATATATATATATATATATATACACATAGCTGTGTGAACGCTCCCGAGTTTACCAAGTTAGCTTCAACATTCGGAAAAACCAGCCACTGACATCTATTGGCCTAGAACAGTACTAAAATTTAGCCACCGCAGGGGGAGTGACAGACTGGAGAGTAGACACGCGACCCGAGCCTTTGGAAAAACCACAAAAAGTCTTTCAAAAGACTCCCAAAATCCTCCAAAAAAGGAATTTCCCAGACTGACGATAGTAAATAAAAAATATATATATAATATATATATATATATATATATATATATATATATATATATATATATATATATATATATATATATATATGATGCAGAAAGAGAGTCAAACCAGGCATTTAGACAAATCAGAAAACTTTCAAGAAAACTGTCAATATATATATAAGTATATATATGTATATATATATACATATTATTAGTTATCCTACTTGTAAAAAAGGGATACGGCCTGGTATCTGCGTGAAGCCAGCCGTACGTACAGCGATACGGCTGGCCGAACGCAGATACAAGGCCGTATCCCTTTTTTACAAGGAGGATAACTAATAATATGTATATATATATATATACATATATATACATATATCACTTGCAGCACTGATTCCACTGCAGATGTGTTGGATGGACTTCCATCAGTGGACGTCTCAGGCTCTCATTTTAACATCTCATGCTGGGCAACATTGCACACTGCCTCTGACGTGACTTTGCTAATTGGCCCATGGCTGCACATCCCTTTCGGGAAATAGGCCCCTGCTATCTTTCTTCCAAGTTACTGTTGGGAATCATCCTTTTTGTCAGCTTTATTAAGTGTTCAGATTTTTGATAAATTAATGGATTAAAACCAATTCCTGTTAGGTGTTGTCTACCAAAACATTCACACTTTGCATTTTGAAATGACAATTAGAATAGGGACTTGTTTTCTTTTACTAGCTTTCTGATCAATTCGCCTGAAGGACCCTCATCAACAACGGCACACTAAGAGTCTAGTCAGACTACACTGTTGCTCAGTATCTCTGCTATATTACTAGTATAGAGATAACATTTTAACAGTCTTAAAAACTGCTCACAGTTCAACCAGGCGTCAACAGATGATTTTTCCTTTTAGGGGTCAATTTGGTAATTGTAGGACTTTCTAAGGGGTTACAGGTACCTCTATTGCAACACCACTCTCTCAACTAAACTAATGGTAAAAACAAATTAATATAATAAAAATGGGGATGGAAAGTTGAGTGTTCTCCCCCTCATGTCATAGACAGCATTTTCAAACATATATCAGCTTTAAGATGTTCAAATTCGTAAAAAGGAATAGTATTATCAATTAAATTTCTGCTTGTTTAATTGAATTTTAAAAATTATTAACAACTAGTATAATTAAGTGAATATAAATTTACTTTAAAAAGTGCACTAATGATATTAAAAGTTTGGGTGTCACTACCGAAATATTCTTTTAGTCCCCATTTTTATTCCAAACCTGTGGCCTCCTCTCATAGAACCTGTCAAGGAATCACAGGCACAATGTTGATGAATTATTACCCTTTTTTCATGTATATTGCCCAAATATGAATTAAATGCACTACAGGGAGGATATATACCCTATTCCTTCTAATCTTGGGAATGACTGTGATCATTTGGAAAAGGTATGTTTTAAGCCATTTATAAATAATCAACCATTTATGCTTATTTTAGGGGTCAGAAACCTCTGGCAAAGGTCAAGCTCAGTTTTGTTTACACCAGATAATTTTGATGCATGAATGGAAGACAAAATCTAATAAATGCATTTATAATATCAACAATATATATTGCCAGTGTAAAACACTGAAATTTAAAACCCACAAAATCGTTTTACATTGACCAGTTTTTGTTTTCCTCCTTTTTCTTAGTTTTGAAACAACTTTTTTGTGAACCTTTGAAAGTGGCTTCTGCCCATCTAGTATGTTTCTAGGTGTATGTTGACAGGCTTCCTGTTGCAAATTGATCTACTACTTCTACCAGTGTCTTAGCCAGGATTTAGAAACTGGATGCCTAAAATTGGCAGTTGTAAAATTTTTGGGTGTCCAAATTTTTAAGGGGGATCACAATATACTCATATTTCAACCATAAACATGTATAAATTCATCAAAATAAGGCATGATATCGTTAAACAATGTCATGGGAATTATAAGGAGATGAAATAATTCAATTATAAGCTTGAGATTGAGATTTTTAGAAATTCCACTCTAAAAGATTTGGGTGTCCTGAGGGGTTCTTTTTAAGGGTTTGGGTGTCCAAAAAGGCTAAGACCATGACTTCTACGTCCGAACAGGCGCCACATTTTTTACATGGGAATGGGTCTTCTGTGTTTAAGGCTTCTTCAAAAACCAGTTTCATTCCCTCTGGCAACTCCAGGCCTGTCACCTCTACTGCTGAAAGCCAGTATTCAGCAGCTTTGTGTTCAGACCGGTTACACTGTATACGCAGGTAATAGGTAACGGGCCTGTAAAGGCCCTTTCGTCAACAGGCCCATAACAGGCATGTTACATGCACGTTACCAGCCTGCTAACTTAACAGGCCCGTTTGAGCGGGCCTGTAACAGACATGTTGTAACAGGTTCATAACCAGTCCGTTGATGCATCATTTAATTAACAAACACATTAGTGTTGGTCTATATAACGCAACTGTATCATTTATTCAGTACCTCTGAAATGATCAATTAAACAGAATCTTTATATTGCAAGCATTATCTTTTAACAATGCCATAACAGACATCTAAGGCTATTTCTTCATCAAAAAAAACACATTCTGAAATCTATATTAATTTCTTCTAAAATAAAACTTCTGAAAAGTTTGAAAAAGTGTTTTATATATTCTATACCTCCAAAATGGTCAATTGAGCAGAACCTTTTTATTGGAAGCATTATTCTTTTTGCACTGACACTGACAAAGCATGGGATTGGGATGTGTGAAAATGGTAGCAATATATGAGGTCTGAGATCAGTAAATAGTATACGAGAAACATTGAACCCTTGTCAGTGCTTGATCTAATAACTTAGCGAGGCATTATTATGTGGTGAGATCTTATGGGTATGTAATGACTGGTCATAAGGTGTAAATCATAATTGCTGATTTGACACTCGGAAGAAAAAATTTAAAATATATACATATATATGGAATGGCCAGGCTTATCCAATTTAGTACACCAAAATGCTGCTCCATTCCCGGGGACATTCATTGATAATTAGCTGAACGTGGCTGATAGACTGTGGATAGTGAATACCCCCAAAATCCACCTAAGAAATATCTGATTCACTTGTCTTTGTTCAAATTAACACTATTCATGTTTTATAAATTCATTTATCATATATTCAAATGCCCACTTGGCTAGAAAATACTATTCACAAAATGCAGCCCAGGAGGTGGGGATTACTGACAAAAATGTGCCCTAGGGTGGGGACTATGTAAAATAGGGCAGGTCAGTACACAATTACACCCCCACCTGCCCCTCAACCGGAGATTCAATTGACTCAGAATACAGAAAATGACAGGTAAATGGACACATAGGAATTTTATATCACTTTTACCTGTCAAACTAATGCTTTTGTTTTAGCCTGCAGAACAACAACACATGAACAATCTATGACAGTTTGTCAAGAACATTGGACATCTTTTTTACCGTTTTTCAAATTCTTCCAACATTTACATAGCATCTTGCATTGTCTACTTGATCTGCCTGAAAATGTCTTAATGCTCTACTTTGGCCATTTGTATGTCTCCGGGATGTATGTCTACTTGGATTTAGAATGACTATCTAAAGGGTCTGAATTGCACTCAACTCTAAAATGAAATTGCAATGCTACCACAGATTCTATACTGTCATTCATTGGTCCTACTTAATAGCATACACTCCTGATCACTACAGTTAGGTTAGGCCTAAAAAAAAAGATGTTTGGTTCCTAATACCCTACCCTAACTAGTTTTTGTTCCCTACCCTAAAGTTTTTTTGCCAATCCCACTGAGAAGTGAACTTTTCCTACCCAAAAGTAGCCTTGCCGTCCTAAATATCAATTCTCCAACCATTAAATTATCAATTTCTTACTATTACTTCATATAAAGACAATTACAACAAGGCAAAATTTTATTAAAGCCATCCAACTCCAGGGAATTTTGTGAGTTAAAGAATAAAAAAAATAAAAAAATCCCTACCTACCCTACCTATATTTTTTAGGATGTAATAGGAACCAAACACTTTTTTTTGGCCTTAGTCCTGTTGGCAACTGATATGGCCAATTTAACCATTCAAAGCTGTAATATGTTTTTCATCACCAGAAGATTGTGCACTTATGTGTGTTGATTACTACTTTATACAGATATATCAGACATCAAGGTTTTCCCATTCTTACTTAAATACTACCAGCATTTTCTTCTGACTCTGACTTTTAAGGTTTTATGGAGACACCGTCCTTTACGAGATAATCCTGTTTTTTCTAATATGATAGTGCCATTTTACCTCATCTAGGTTTTAGGGAGACACTATCCTCAAACAAGATAATTATCCTTTTTTTCTAATATGATAGTGTCATTTTCCTCTAACTCCTGCTTTATAGCTAAATACTATTCTCTAACAACACAATATCCTTGTTTTGCTTATATGCTACCAGCATTTTCTTCCTCCAACTCTTGCTTTACAGGGAGACACTGCCCTCTAAAAACAAAGTTTTCTTGTTTTTCAGATATGCTACTACTGTTTCCCTCCAACTTTTGTTTTATAGGGAGACACTGTCCTTTAACAAGGTTTTCGTGTTTTTCTAATATGCTGTTAGCATTTTCCTCCAACTCTTGCTTTATAGGGAGACATTGTCCTTTAATGACAATCCATTGCCTTGGTTCTGATAGCGATGGTTCTATTTTGAGGGTTGACTGCCTTTGATGTGTTTTATCACGCTGATTCAGATAAGACGATGTCTTATAAGTCTGACCACACTGAAAAGATCTATCTGCTGTGTGTGTTCTCATATGCTGTACCAGACCAGATGATTGTGTGAATGCCTTGTGACATTCATTGCACTGGAAAGATCTTACCCCACTGTGTATCCTCTTATGCGCTATTAGAACAGAAGACTGTGTGAATGCCTTATCACATTCATTGCATTGGAAGGGTCTTTCCCCACTGTGTATCCTCTTATGCTTTACCAAATCAGAAGAAGTTTTGAAAGCCTTATCACATTCATTGCATTGGAAGGGTCTTTCCCCACTGTGTATCCTCTTATGCAGTACCAGATGAGAAGAGCGTGTGAATGCCTTGTCACATTCATTGCACTGGAAGGGTCTTTCCCCACTGTGTATCCTCTTATGCTGTACCAGACTAGAAGACTGTGTGAATGCCTTATCACATATATTGCACTGGAAGAGTCTTTCCCCACTGTGTTTCCTCTTATGCTGTACAAGATTATAAGATCTTGTGAATGCTTGGTCACATTCATTGCAATGGAAGGGTCTTTCCCCATTGTGTACCCTCTTATGCTGTACCAGACTAGAATAGCTTGTGAATGCCTTGTCACATACATTGCACTGGAAGGGTCTTTCCCCACTATGTATCCTCTTATGCTGTACCAGACGAGAAGAGCATGTGAATGCCTTGTCACATTCATTGCACTGGAAGGGTCTTTCCCCACTGTGTATCCTCTTATGCTGTACCAGATGAGAAGAGCTTGTGAATGCCTTGTCACATTCATTGCATTGGAAGGGTTTTTCCCCACTGTGTATCCTCTTATGCTGTACCAGACCAAAAGAAGTTGTAAACGTCGTGTCACATTCATTGCACTGGAAAGGTCTTTCCCCACTATGTATTCTCTTATGCTTTTTTAGACCAGAAGAATTTGTGTATGCCTTATCACATACATTGCACTGGAAGGGTTTTTCCCCACTGTGCATCCTCTTATGGATTACCAGAGTAGAAGACAGTGTGAATGCCTTGTCACATTCATTGCACTGGAAGGGTTTTTCCCCACTGTGCATCCTCTTATGCTGTACCAGATTAGAAGATGATGTGAATGCCTTGTCACATACATTGCACTCAAAGGGTCTTTCCCCACTGTGTATCCTTTTATGCTGAACCAGAGTGGATGAGCTTGTGAATGCCTTGTCACATTCATTACACTGGAAGGGTCTTTCCCCACTGTGTATTCTCTTATGCTTTACAAGAGAAGAAGACTGTGTGAATGCCTTATCACATTCATTGCACTGGAAGGGTCTTTCCCCACTGTGTATCCTCTTATGCTTCCCGAGATTAGCTAAGTCTGAGTAAGTCTTGTCACATATATTGCACTCAAAGGGTCTTTCCCCACTGTGCATCCTCTTATGGATTACCAGATTAGAAGACTGTGTGAATGCCTTGTCACATTCATTGCACTGGAAGGGTTTTTCCCCACTGTGCATCCTCTTATGCTGTACCAGAGCAGAAGACAGTGAGAATGCCTTGTCACATTCATCACACTGGTAAGGTCTTTCCCTACTGTGTATCCTCTTATCCTGCACAAGACTAAAAGAGCGTGAAAATGCCTTGTCACATTTATTGCACTGGAAGGGTCTTTCTTCGCTGTGTATCCTCTTATGCCTTATCAGATTATAAGAGCTTGCGAATACCTTGTCACATTCATTGCACTGGAAGGACTTTTTTGCACTATGATTCCTCTTCTGTTGCACCAGACCATCATGTTGAGTGAATGCCTTGTCATGATCAACAGAAGGATGATGACTTGAGGACTTGGAATAGCATTCATCACATTCATCAGAAGGATAAGGTTCTTCCCCTTCTTGCCCATCCTTATAACCCATCACATCTAAAGACATAGTAAGTGCTTTTTCACAATTAATTCACTAATTAACTCAATCTTCCTTACTGAATAATTCACTCAAAATTTAATCCTATTGTGGTTTACTTTCTTGTGTCGATATTGTCCGGCTTCTATGGTCTTTTGACAATAGTATACGAATCTAACATACACTCAACAAAAAATAATTCAGAGTCAATTAATTTCTGAGCAATTTTGCTCCTTCAAAGATTTTTTATGAGAATGATGATATTACTTAAATTATAGGACCTCTTTAGTTTGGGTGTTGCAGGTATGATTCAGTAAATAACTTTATCCTTGTAATATTGGAAAATGGTTGCTCCCTGGATAACTTCCATCGTTTCAAAGAGTGGAGACCATCACCAGATAAGGTGCAGAAATGAACTCTCAACTTTGACCTTGATTGCTTCTGGCCTCTGTAGGGTAATATCCAGTTACACAGTAGTTTTGTAGCTACGCTTGTCACATTATGGATCTGAAAAAGCAGATGAAATTTTCAAAACAACAAAAAGCAGATTACCGATGAGACTTGTAGTTACTTGAGTAAATTTCCCATCATATTTTGATAGAGCCCCTATAGATACCAAATACTACTCAGGCTTTATGGTATCTTAATTTTGAACATCCAAAACATTGCAGCTAAGTTTAAAAAATCAAACCCAAAGATCAAAAAATAACTAAAACATCTTGTATAGACAATGGCAACCAACATGATGCTTGAAGCATAGAAGGAAGTGGTTTTTATGTGGCTTTGAACAGCTTAGGTTATATCAAGATGAGTGAAACCTGGAACTGGGAGGAAATTCCCTTCTCTTACTGTTAGAATAGTATCAAGGACCCTTTCAAAATAGACAGCCCTCCACGAGAAGGTACCGTATTTGTCCAGATAATTCCACAAGTGAGTAGCAAGTTAGGAAAAAAATTGCTAGAAGGGATATCGAAAGTCTTCTAAATACCCAATCACAGTGCCAGTTTGCTAGGATGGTATATTGGAAATTTGGTATACCCAGATCAATGTGCGGTGCTGATCATGGCAACAATCCATGGCCGCTCCGAGCTTGGGCACTTCAGGCTCAGGTGTATTTTCTTATGCCATGTCTGATTGGATGCTGAGAATGTATAAAGACTAAAATGGTGGAAGGACAACTGTGTGATGTGTTCAAATTCTAGAAAAAAGGACAATATACTATCTGTAACGGTATCACATGTAAAGGTAAGTAAATAATTGTGCTTATAGGGGGAGGTTCAGAAGGCCAAGAACTAATGAAAAGGGGGGGGGGGTGTGCGCTTATTTGGACATATACGGTAATAGGGATTCAGTGGAGTCTTGAACTTGAGCCCTCGTGCTTGGTGCCAGGCCTCCAAATCACAAGGCAACTGCGGATACCTCAGCACATGGGGCCAGTAACTGTGTATTTTGTGCCCTCCTGTTTGTTGTTTAACAAGCAAATAATTGATTCATGACATTCCAAATGAAATAAAATAGAAGTGATATTAAAATCTACCTGAATATCAGTAGTATAAATGCATTTGTCTTAGAAACCTATTTACAAATTGTTCATTTGGAGTTCAAGATAGTCCTAGTCTTGTCAACAAGAGAGACGCCAATGGCGTCAAGAGTTTGTCATGCCTCCTAAATTATTTAATTGTTCGTATTTTATCATTTTATGTCGCTTTGCTTTTACGTATTTGGTAAATACAAAATTATTTGTGGTTGGTTGTTTTTGTCTTGGTGCTTCTGTCAATTTTATGTATTTATGCCTTTTTTATGCCAATTTTTTGACTTTTTGTTGTTTTAAATAAGTGTTTGTGATCATGAGCTTTCACTTTGTTGTTTTTTATATCATCTAGAACTGGATAAATATTTGGTCGTGGTCAGAATAGTAGGTTTTTAGAACACTGGTAGGAACGAGTAACAGGTCTTTACAGTAGTGTCCTAATATAACCAGGGAATTTATGCATGAAAATCTCTGATATAACAGGGGAGCTTCACAATGCCTCCACTGAGATATTTACAGAGAGGTGTGATCACATACCCACCTGATCGATGCAACAGTTATAGAGTCATCTATAGGCTCTTTCCAGGTATAGAAACTGAAATCCCAAAATTGGCAAATATGAACTTTTTTGAACCCCCACGCTAGTCTATATAACTTGCACGAGCTGACAGGGAAACCAGACAGAGCACATCATAATAGGGGGACACCCCACTATACTGTAGAACACATATATGACGCATGTCCCAAATATAGCGAATTGGGGAATTTTCACATCATAGCGTATCTTTATGTTAGCGACAGTAGCCACCGCTGACATCGCCAGTACAGCAAGAAAAAAGTACAGCGTTTTTATATATAGCGAAGCGGAACCGAGAAAACTGGGCGCTCATGTGTATAGGCTGTAACACCCCCTAAAACCATTCACATTCGTATCCTACCTTCTAATAGCGAGCGAAGCTCGAAAGGCCGTAGGCCTTTCGCGAAGCCTCGCAATCCGTCAATTGAGCGTGTGTGTATATGAGTGTATATGACGTCACTTTATGAAGTGGAAATATGAAATACATACACGGACCCAGAAAGTTGTCACCGTCCCACGTGCGGGACAACAATATCGTCCAACGTGCGGGACAACAATATCGTCCAACGTGCGAGGCAACGTGCGGACGACTTCCGTTCGGGAGGAATCTTTAGTAGGTTAAGTAACGACCGATTTCATTGGTCGACAATGACGTAATGTGCAGTACAACAATACCAAACACTTACATTTCATCCCATTGGATGAAATGCATGAATGCACGTGCGTGAATGAAAGTGGCTGCTTCTACATGTATATCCACGTTAAAACTTAATTTCTCGCCCGTCCGTGGCTCAATTCTAATGCAGTTTAGAACCGCCTGAATTCATTCTACTGACCATTGCGGTTTAGATCGATAGAACCGCCAGAATTCATTGTACTGGCCATTGAATTCTCGTCAAAATCAGTTGCGAAATATGAATGAAAGTGGCCGCTACTACATGTATGTCCACGTTAAAACTGAATTTCTCGCCCGTCCGTGGCTCAATTCTCGGCTCGCTTCCTGGCCATACCACGCCGTGGCCGCTACTATATCCAAGTTAAAACTGAATTTCTCGCCTGTCCGTGGGTCAATTTTAATGCGGTTTAGATCGATGCGGTTTAGAATTCATTCTACTGGCCATTGCATTCTCGTCAAAATCAGCTGCGAAATATAAATTTTAAAATCGTAATGTTTTGTATGCCATTAATTTACGGTCAATCAATGCTGTATTTTGGTCAGAAGTAAAAAAAAAAATGATCATCCAAAGCTTCGCTCGCTTCCTGGCCATGCCAGCGTCATATTATCCTACCTTCTAATAAAATGCAGAAGTATGGGAAAGGGCGGTAAATCATGAAAAATGTTATGCCAGACATTGTCATGCATTTTTTTTTTCAAGTGGAGCAGCTCATCCGCACATGTTCAGTACTCGCTTAGTTTTGCAGCAGGGAATTCCCCCTTCTTGTGCGCATACGTGCATATTAAACGTCTGCCATTCCTAGTGAAATCCACAATGCTGACCGCATCAATTTTTAAATAGTCCCAAACAGACACCAGACAACGGATTTTATTGAAATAAAAACAGGAATAGACTAATATAGAAGGTAGGATACAAACGTGAATGGTTTTAGGGGGTGTTACAGCCTATAAATATGAGCGCCCAGTTTTCTCGGCGCGAGTTCACTTTTTTAAATGCTTAGAACTCTAACTGTGGTGGAGGCTAATAGACATCACATAGTAAACAACGACCGGTACCACAGTTAGAGTTGCTCGAACTAGTCTGGTACAGGCTCTATCACTATTATAACATAGACTTTAAGGTTGTTCACCTTTTTAAAACACAATTTCAGTTTCACGCAACAGCAGACAGTCTGGCGGCCATTTTGTTTTGAATGAGAAGCAGACAGCCTGCTTGATCTCTATAAAGTTCATTTGGGAGCAATATTTTCTTGTATAAACACTAGAAAACAATAGCTACCACTTTTTTTAAACATACAAATTGAAAATTAAACTCATAAATACTAAAATAGTCAAACTCATTCTTTATTTCAATATTTAAACCCTGAGGTGGTGATTCTGTTGCCATGCCGACAGTCCGTATAACAAAACCGTATACAAAAAGCATCCATTCAAAAATAATAATGCCTTGTTACTATGGCAATAGTGGAATGAATGAACTGACTAGCAGTATAGGGACTTCAGCCGAAAATTCTTTTGTCAAGAAACCTATTAAAACTATATATTTTCTGAAAGCCCTGTTCGTTCTGAAAACAAAATGTAAAGAAACTTGTTCTAGCTATTTCCTAACTGGAGATATGGAGGATCAAAGATTGCCCTATCGCCCTCCTGAAAACGCAGTTTTTCGCCAAATCCATTGAAAAAGTGTTCCTCATGAGCTGGGAGTAGTAGTTATGTATTTCTCTGTTATGAGTTAAGCTGAAAACCGTTGCAGAACAATAGCGAAAATTCTTGGTTGCTGTAACTCTGGTCTACGGCCTATATTTACCATATTAAGCTATCAGACAGAATCTATGTCTCTGATATTATCTAAGGCTATTATAGCGAGCGAAGCTCGAAAGGCCGTAGGCCTTTCGCGAAGCCTCGCAATCCCTCAATTGCGCGTGTGTGTATATGAGTGTATATGACGTCACTATCACTATAAGAAATACATACACGGACCGAGAAAGTTGTCACCGTCCCACGTGCGGGACAACAATATCGTCCAACGTGCGGGACAACAATATCACTCAACGTGCGGACGACTTCCTTTCTGGAGGATTTCTTTAGGCGTTAAGTAACGACCGATTTCATTGGTCGACAATGACGTAATGTGCAGTACAACAATACCAAACACTTACATTTCATCCCATTGGATGAAATGCATGAATGCACGTGCGTGAATGAAAGTGGCCGCTTCTACATGTATATCCACGTTAAAACTTAATTTCTCGCCCGTCCGTGGCTCAATTCTAATGCAGTTTGGAACCGCCTGAATTCATTCTACTGACCATTGCGGTTTAGATCGATAGAACCGCCAGAATCCATTGTACTGGCCATTGAATTCTCGTCAAAATCAGTTGCGAAATATGAATGCAATTCAATTCTAATGCAGTTTAGAACCGCCTGAATTCATTCTACTGACCATTGCGGTTTAGATCGATAGAACCGCCAGAATTCATTGTACTGGCCATTGAATTCTCGTCAAAATCAGTTGCGAAATATGAATGAAAGTTGCCGCTACTACATGTATATCCACGTTAAAACTGAATTTCTAGCCCGTCCGTGGCTCAATTCTCGGCTCGCTTCCTGGTCATACCACGCCGTGGCCGCTACTATATCCAAGTTAAAACTGAATTTCTCGCCTGTCCGTGGGTCAATTTTAATGCGGTTTAGATCGATAGAGCCGCCAGAATTCATTCTACTGGCCATCGAATTCTCGTCGAAATCAGTTGCGAAATATAAATTTTAAGACAGTTTAAAATCGTAATGTTTTGTATGCCATTAATTTATGGTCAATCAATGCTGTATTTTGGTCAGAAAAAAAAAATGATCATCCAAAGCTTCGCTCGCTTCCTGGCCATGCTACCATACCCACGTTAAAACTTAATTTCTCGCCTGTCCGTGGGTCAATTTTAATGCGGTTTAAATCGTTAGAACTGCCAGAATTCATTCTACTGGCCATTGAATTCTCGTTAAAATCGGTTGCGAAATGTAAGTTTTGCGACAGTTTGAAATCGTAATAATTTGTATGCCATTAATTTACGGTCAATCAATGCTGTACATGTACGATGGTGCAAGTGTGAACGGCAGAATTTTTTCCCCAACCGTTTTTCCAAAAACAGCAGAAAAAAAAATTACAATTTTTTTCCACCGTTTTCCTAAAACAGAAGAATTTTTTTTTTGAATATTTTGTCGCCTCTTTTTGTGCAAACTGGTTATCTGTCTTCCTTTAGCACTTTCAAGGGAGCACTCATTATTTGAATTTAATGGTTTGTGGTGACCAATATGGCATGTAAAAGTGGACAAAAAGACATTTTTTGATATTCATAATTAATATTGAATATTCATAAATGAATAAGGAATTTTGGTCAGAAGTAAAATAAAAATGAAATCACCCAAAGCTTCGCTCGCTCTCTGGCCATGCCAGCGTCATATTAGCCTGTAAATCTTACCAATCAGCTATAAAACTTGGTTGACTACACAGATACAGTTGCGGGAGCTGCAAGAATGGCGTCACAGGCGTACAGCTGGACCAGATACGGCTAGGGAGAGCAAAGACTCCGAGGCTCCAGCCAATAGAAATACAGTACGAGGCGTGAGTCACTAGACTGGTGGCGGCCCCTACATTACCTTGAGAGAGGTGTGAAGCAACGCGTCAGATATGGGATATATTCATTAGTTCCCCACCTAAATCTAAAAAAAATACGAGTAAATAGGATTTTCCCCAACTTGCAACCCCCCCTCCAAAATCGCCCTAAACACAGGAAATATATCTTATAGCATTGAGATAATTTGTAATTTGAGCCTACCACTCAAAGTCAATCTTACCTATTCATTCAGAGAGTCCTATAGTACAGTTAGATTGCTTGCACCAGATTCTCTTGAAATTAATATTCATATGTTATGAAGGAATACCTCCATGGCGTCAAGAACGCGGGCAAACTTCGGTCCCCTGCAGTTCTTTCCGGCACAAGGTGTCAAACACTCACACACGTATGGGGCGCCGTTTGTAACATGCACACTTTTGTCGACAGAAGCAATTTTGTCTAGACAGAAGTCCAAAATGTGACATTTGGCGAGTGGTTACGCCATGTGTATCACAAAAGTAATTTTGTCTAGACAGAATTACTTTTGTCTAACAAAAGTTACTTTTGTTGACAAAAGCAAATTTTGTCACGACAAAAGTACTTTTGTTCAACAAAAGTTACTTTTGTTGACAAAAGTAATTCTGTTTCGACAAAAGGAATTCTGTCTCGACAGAATTACTTCTGTCGACAAAAGTAATTTTGTCCTAGTGTCGTGCAGCGATGGCAGGCGGCGTGCATGATCGAATAGACGAGTTGCAGCATCTCCAACGCTCGATCGAGATGCAGTATCTCGTTCTAGATACTGCAGCCCGATCGAGATGCTTTGAAGACTTTTACATAATATTCGTTCCCTGCCTGTATTTTGAGCTTGTAAAGGCCCCATCACGAGTGTAAGCTTACACTTCGTAGTTATTCATTGACTTAAGGGGCCCCTAGACTAAGTTATGCATGTAGGCCATGCAGAGGTTGCGAAATAAGGTCACTCGTGATGGGGCCTCTGCACGCTCAAAATCAAGGTTGCTCGTCTAAGCTCAAAATACAGGCAGGAAATGTTTATTTTCTGAAACTCTTCAGAGCATCTCGATCAGGCTGCAGCATTTGCATCCCGATCGAGCGTTGGACACGGACCTGGTACCAGCCCAACGATAGCTGCATGGTGTATCGAATGCGAGTGCTTCAACCAGTCTATAGGCGGACGTACAACGCCATCTATAACCGATGCTAGGCACTAGGACAGAATTCTGAATGTAACACTTGGCGAGTGGTCTCGCCAAGTGTAACACAAAAGTAATTTTGTCTCGACCAAAGTAATTTTGTCATAGACAAAATTACTTTTGTTGACAGAAGCAATTTTTGTCAAGACAAAATTGCTTTTGTCAGACAAAAGTAATTTTGTTTATGACAAAATTACTTTTGTCTGACAAAATCAACTTTTGTCTGACAAAATCAACTTTTGTCTGACAAAAGTAATTTTGTCGTAGACAAAATTACTTTTGTCATAGACAAAATTACTTTTGTCAGACAAAAGTGACTTTTGTTGGACAAAAGTGACTTTTGTTGGACAAAATTTGCTTCTGTCAACAAAAGTGTGCATGTTACAAACGGCGCTCCATACACACGAGCCCAAGCACATAACAGGAAATGTGCACATGTAGTACCGTCGGCCAGACTCAACTTGTGGAGTGTCCCCGACGCAGGCACACTGTGCTTCAGCTATGCTTCCTGTTTAGTCGCCGCCCTCTATGTTCTCCCTTCGCTCCGTTGATCCGGGTCAAGTTCCTCCCTCGGGAACGCTGCCTCTTGCAGGCCCGGACGTTCCTACAAGGTCTAGTAGTCGCTGTGACGTCCACTGTGACACTGCAGCGGGAGCTCGGGTGTCACTGTGACATTACCGGAAGCGTCCACTGTCACATTGGAGGGTTCCACTAAAATCCGCTAGGTGCACAAGTTGTTCATGTAATTTCAAACACTCTTGGCATGTATAAACACAATCGTACAATGCAAGCATGAAATCTCGACAGTTTATGTTTAGGCAAATAAATTTAGTCTTTGTTATTTCTTCTTAACATCGTTTATACACTAGCGTTGTGTTCCTCGAAAGTCGGCACCGGCTGGCACTGTGACATCGCGTACTTCGGTGGTCAAATGTCACATTGTAGCGTTCCAATTTCCTCCGCTACGTGGCGATTTACTCTCGAATTATACACACTCTCGGCGTGTATACACACACTCATAAAGTTCAATCATTCAATTTGCAAGATTCACACTTAAAAAAATTCTTAGACACCTTGCAAATTCATCCAAGTGGCTTTTATACACGCCGAGAGTGTTCTAAGAAAGTCGGCCTCTAGAGTATGAAATCATCTAGTTAATTTGCGACAGAGACATATCATGTCATATTGGAGCGTTCCAATATCCTCCGATAGGTGGCCAAAATGTCACATTGGAGCATTCCAATTTCCTCCGCTACGTGGCCATGTACTTTTTGGGCGCACGGATCCTTATTACACTGTCATTTTGTACTCATCCTGCGGCACACACCAGGTGACCAGGAGTGTATAAACGGTACTGTAAGTATTCTTCAACGTCTAAAGTGGAAGATTTATTAAGTAAATGTTCAATTTGAGTGATTTCGTTCTGTGATTTAATGCATACACGCCGATTGTGTGTAATTCACGAGAATCTTGACGCTATTGTTCAACCGTAGCCGTGGTGAGCGGCTGGAAAAGTGAAACGTTTGCAAATGTTACAATCTGAACACACCCAGAGATGTTTTTACTAGCAGGGAAAATTTGCCGGAGAAATCGGAGATGCCGGAGATTTAACGACTTGAAAACGCGTATAGATATATTCATTATTGTGTTTTCATCGGCAACGGGATAAAGTCGGTATATCGCCAAATTCTTTTCAGCTGTTTTGGCCCTCGTAATCTCTTAATTGGTTTTAACGACATTCGAGTGATCTGTATACCGTAAGTTAGTTAACATATACTGGACGATTATGGATCCACATGTTGACACGGTAAGGTAGGGGGGTCAAATTCATTTTTGGGGACGTATCTAAATTTGGGGGGTTATTAATAAAAATGGCCAAATAGTAAATAACAAGACTTTTTTCGGTATGTTAGGCACGATCCCAAATTATAAATATCAATATGAATTTGCTTTTATCCGCGATTGAGTCACATGCCTCCATGGGCTCATTGATAGCATACTGGCTTGGAATGGCAGAGGGCGTAGGATTGAATCCGGTTCAACTACGCATGTATATATATTTTTTTGCAAGAGTTTATTTCTAGCTTCCAAATGCTTCGGATGGCACTTTAATCCGTAGGTGCAGTCGGCAATTTGAGAATTTCTTCAAAAAGTATATATATATAGTTTAATGGGTGTAGTTATGCCTAGCCTTCACATAGAATATGATATCTGTTCTGTGGTCAGCTTGTTGCTTCCAACAGAAAAATTATCATAAGCGATAAAGTTTAGAATTTCTTCAAGAAAATGTATAATTTAATGGATGTAAATATTAATTAAAATATGAAAATAAAGGATATGTTTCCGATGATGTTGGTATTGTCACGTGCATGCACACTTGCTGCAAATGCCTATTACTCAATGCAACTTCCACCCATTCACCTTCTATTTGCCCTTCCATACGTCATCACCTGTTGATCAGTGCCCTATTTATGCACCTTCCAACTGTACTATGGGGTTGGATATGTGCGCCCGCCACTCACTTTTTAGGCGCACGGATCCTTATTACATTGTCATTTTGTAATCATCCTGTGGCCTTAATAAGCGCCCTGCCGCAACACTTGCCTTCCCCCTCTCTGTAAGTGTACTGTCCACCCAATACCTCTTTCAACGGGGCCTTCTCTGGATCACCTGGCGGACAAAAGTGGAACTGCACTTGTTGAACACTTGACTACTAGACCCCTCACCGTCCACGACTGTTGAGGCCGACTTTGGAGGCACACACCAGGAGTGTATAAACGGCACTGTAAGTATTCTTCAACGTCTAAAGTGGAAGATTTATTAAGTAAATGTTCAAATTGAGCACAAACTCTCTTTGAAAGTTGCATAAAAACAGGTAAATGGTAAAATCATGAGCTGTACAAAAAGACAGGGTGGTAGAGTTAATTCATATATTTCCTGTTGGTAAAGTCAGACAAAAACAGTGGCTAGCATCATTGAAACTTGTAAATCCACCTGTCTTGAAGTGACACTATGTTTTTAGCAAATATAAAAATTTATATATTTGTATCTAGGTATTGCCGTATCACGACACCTATGTTGTCTGTAAGGCTTAGTTCAATAATATTGAAACTTACTATATATGTAACGATATCGTATTGTGGATGTTCTGTGTTGTCCATATGATATCAGAAACGGGAAAATAGGTAGGGTTTATGTCTGAACTATGTAAGGCTATGTTTTATTTCAAACAGGGCTATCCACTATCTAAGTCTAAGTTTAGATAAATAAAAACAAGTAGATATGAAACCAGCCGGTCACCCTGAACTGGCTAGCCTCAATCAGTGTCAACTAGTAGCCCAAAATTTGTGCACTGCACATGCTCAATTGATGGTGGCGATCAGGTTTCTCTGTAATGTAAATGATACCAGAGCCCTGATTGGTCCTTGTTCCCTCGTGACCCCATGCTGATGCCAGATCAGTGACCTCTATTATGAGTCTAGCCCTTCACTATAGCTCATATAGTAATTCTTTTCTTCACCTAAGTGAAAAGAAAGTATTCTATTTACCAACCATAAACGTGGTGATAATGCCACAAATAAGTGGAGAAACCCCACAGAAATTAGCCAAAACAAATCTCAAAGACCTCCTCTTTTGAATGAGACCACATACAGCGATTTCCTGTGGGTCTTCATACAATTTTTTTGAACTTAAAAAGGCATGAGTCTAGCACTTCACTATAGCTCATATAGTAATTGGTCTCTCGCTACATATCCATTCTTTTCTTCATCTAAGGTCTAAGATATATATATTTCCACATTTTGTAGGATATAGTTGAAGACAAACACACGATATACCACACACACACATATATATATATATATATATATATATATATATATATATATATATATATATATATATATATATATATATATATACTAATAATAATTGATATTTGATATAGCGCCCTTTCCACCTATACCACTGTTCGAAAGCGCTTTAAAGAAAGTCAGTGGACTGTTGCTTATGGTTCATATTATATAGTCAAATAAACTCCTTTCGAAATAGCAATGTTTTCAGCTGTTTCTTGAAGTTTTCCACACTATCAACAGCCTTGACGTTGTCAGGGAGCTCATTCCAAAGGCGTGGTGCATAGGCACAGAA
Source organism: Maea johnstoni (assembly GCA_963942565.1). Classification (NCBI taxonomy): domain Eukaryota; kingdom Metazoa; phylum Annelida; class Polychaeta; order Spionida; family Magelonidae; genus Maea; species Maea johnstoni. The sequence continues at coordinate 40,929,393 of OZ012686.1, read as the reverse complement.
TGCTCTGTCACCAAACCTTTTCAGATAAGTGTGTGGTATCTGTAATGCACCAGTCAATTGAATCCCCGGGAGGGGGGGCGGGAAATGGCCGGGCGATGCCGGGCTTATCCTGTTTAGTACACCAAAATGCTGCCCCGCAGGGTGGGTACATAACTAATTAGTAGAGCGACGATATAGGCCGGGGCACGGGGCGGGGATAGTGAATACCACCCAAATCCTCATGCCAAAATCCTATTTACTTGTTTATGATTAGCCCAATCTGCCGCCCAGCAGTGGATAGACAAATGGTATGAGATATTGTCATAATGATACGACCGGCACTGAATGTGGCTAGTATGAAATTATCTTTTTTATATGAATACGAGGAAAAAAACAAGAATTTTAACAAAAACAAACACATTGATGATTACTGAATCTCGTAAAATATGGAGGATAACACTTTAATTATAATGTGACTACAAAGCAAAGCTTTAAATGCTCGTGAATCTCGAAAATATTTGTGAAATAACCACACAGTATGAGTAGTGATTAACCAAAAATTAATGGCACAACAATTGCTACGATTTCAACCTGTCCAGCGTGCAAAATAACCACTTGCCCCTTTGCAAGTGAATTCGGCAAAAACGGCAATCTGGCAAGCAGAACAAGACCCTTACTTGCCCCGCTAGGCAAGAAATGTCTTTTGGCAGAGTCCCCGCAATGTAACTCATCTTAGTTAAACAGGGTTGTGGGACAAGTGGAAGTGCCAGCGTGGGCAAGTAAACTTTAGGGGCAGCTTGCCATGCTCAGCAAGAAATGTTTTGGAACCTATGTTGCACCCTGCTATCGCAACATCGTCATTTCACAACAGCTTTAAAAAAATTAAATGGCAAGTAAAATTAGTTGTGGCGGTTATAACATTCTAAACTGCATTAAAGTTGACCCACAGAGATACAGATAATTTATCTTTTTTTTTAACATAGAGAACATCGGCGTGACAATTTTTCCTGCTACTATAATCATGGCGTCGCGTGAGCATTTGTTGCACTAAGGATTTGGTGCGTGGTTGCGCATGTTGCGTGGTCAGTGGCGGTCAAAAGTATGTGCAACGCACTAGTGCGTTCCCTAATCATTCTGCATTAACCTTTAAAGCAGTCACAAAGTTACGACGGGATTCTGTCTCACTGTGACGTCATACTTTCCTAAATTCCGCCGATAGTGGTCGCCGCTTTTGTTAGTACTTTGCAGAAACAAGTTGCGCACAAAACTTGCACACATCGCAAATTTTGTCCAAATGAACTTCGAAACTGACCAATCCAGTGGAACTTTTTTCAAGGTATGCCAATCATAAACACTTCTTTGCAGAAGGGCTGCACAAGCTGTTATCTGCCAGAAATATCTAAAAATGAAATAGCCATTTTAAAATCCAATCGTGGTAAGAAATTGATAAGAATTGATAGTTTGCATGAGGATGTACAGTGGCTGGAATTTCTCACGTACTACAGACCAAGCTGCTATGGACTCTTCAACAAAGACAATCTTCATGAGGTGCATGAAGGCCCTCAATATGATAGTTTTTTTTTCTAGGATGTTCCTGAAGTTGTACAATTCAATACAATAAAAGTTTATTTTCATGTTCATTTATCATATTGTTGATGCCCACATGGATAGAAAATATGGTTTAAAGGGGAACTTGGGGAAGAACAAATCATAGGTTTATATGAAAGTTCATAAACATAGCTCAACATCTGTCATAAATAGGGAAGCCCTAGAGCTCCACACAAAGAGAAATCTAAAATTGCAATTAGTGAATAGCACCTCCTCTGAGCCAAGGCCGCCGCCATTGTGAATCCGAGTCATCATCCCCTGCTGTGGTCAGTGTTATTGGGTTGCAAAGGAGCTTTGTGGTGCATGAGATAGGCACAGAGCTAGGGGCCGGAAGTGATCTCTGCCACCTAATTGAAAAACATGGCCGCAGCCAGTGGCTTCCAGGGGCTGGGCAGGATGATGGCAATATGCAAAAATCTCCCCTCATGGGATCACTGAGAGAAAAAGAAGTTCTTGAAGTGTATTATTTTCATATAAGCTGATATGTATGTGAGCCTATAGGGCCCCTTTAAAAAATGTTAGTGACAAAAAAATGTGCTGCGGGGGGCGGGGACTATGCAAAATAGTGCAGAAGGTCGATGCACTATCCCCGCCCCATCCCGGCCCCCCCTCCTGGGGATTCAATTGACTGGTGCATAATAAGTTCTTAGTGTTTGATCTTATAGTCCTTGTATTGGCTGATGCAGATGATCTGGCGGTAGCATGTCTGATCAGTGAACGCAAGCTAGACTCATCGGCTCAGTTTTGATGTTTGTCCACAGGTGGCGTGGTGGTGCAAAGTGACCCACCAGCCATGGGGGGTTCGGATGAACCCCTCGAACCCCCCCTGGATCCGCCCCTGCAGCCCTAGCGACGGTATACCACCACGGGTGTACTAGGCGATACCACTATAACGCGAAGAAGAGCGGCATTATGGTGTTTGGTGAGACTCATGGGGCAAATAAGAATAATGCAAAGAGACACGATTTTATGTTGGGTGATGACCGCGTTATTGAAAGGTTATCTTAGACTAATCATGTAGGTGTTACCTGGTGTTTGTTTGAGGCGGATATCAGACGAGGACAATAAGTAATATATGCAGAGATATATAGTCATTATAAGTCTCTGGTATATGCGGGATTGCGAGACAATGGTTTGTCTTGCAACGTACTGGCACTCCAGTGTGCTCAGGAATGATGATGTTCGATTAAAGGGGCTCCCACTGGGTGCTAGATTATGTTATCAATATGGCCTAGCTGCTATAGATGATGCTAGGCATTTAATCATGCAATGTCCAGAATTGCCTTATATGATGTTCGATTAAAGGGGCTCCCACTGGGTGCTAGATTATGTTATCAATATGGCCTAGCTGCTATAGATGATACTAGGCATTTAATCATGCAATGTCCAGAATTGCCTTATATGATGTTCGATTAAAGGGGCTCCCACTGGGTGTTAGATTATGTTATTAATGTGGCCTAACTGCTGTAGATGATACTAGGCATTTAATCATGCAATGTCCAGAATTGCAGCATCAAAGAAATGTGATGATGGACGAGTTTGCGGGATTGGAGGCGGGTTCGGCCAGGAAGTCCTTGAGTCCGGTGGAGATATCTTGTACATTCTGATGGGAAAGCATCTGGAGGGATTCTCCTGGGACCAGATGGTTAGTCTGGAAAATAGATGCAAAACACACCGCTAGTATGTATAACGTACACAAGTTAAGAGTGGTATAGGCTAGTGAATTGTGTGTCTTTATCTTTGCCTAACAAGATGCCGACATAAGCGCAGTTAAAGGAATATGACTTAGCCTACCCATGGTCTTAGCCAATATTCGGAAACAGGGTGTCCACATAGAGGTTTCATAGACTTTTGCGTGTCCAAAGTGTGGTACAAAGTACATACTACCGTAGTAAAATAAATCCTATATATTTACAGATTTTGCTTTTTAAGGCCAGTAACTGCTTTGTGTGTCTTATAAAAGTGACACTACAGCTTCTACATCTATCTTCTAAGAAAAGTCATCATCAGCAAATTCTGACAAAAACTTTAGGGTGTCCAAATTGTCAAAAAACAGTGTTCTGGGTGTCCAAATGACACGCTCGACGCATATGCGGCTAAGCCCCTGAGCATACCTATTTTCCTGTTTCTATAATTATCATCTATCTTTAATTGATGTTATAGAGATGGAGCCTATACCAGACGACTCTGTTGGGAAATACAGAGTTAGTCTGGTACAGGCTCTATCACTATTATAACATAGACTTTTAGTTGTTTACCTTTTTAAAACACAATTTTAGTTTTAAGCAACTGCAGACAGTCTGGTGACCATTTTGTTTGGAATGAGAAGTAGACAGCCTGCTTGATGTCTATAAAGTTCATTGGGGAGTAATATTTTCTTGTATAAACACTAGAAAACAATACCTACCACTTTTTTAAAACATACAAATTGAAAATTAAACTCATAAATAGTCAAATTCATTCTTTATTTCAATATTTAAACCCTGAGGTGGTGATTCTGTTGCCATGACGACAGTCCGTATAAGAAAACCGTATACAAAAATCATCTGTTCAAATATAATCATGCCCTGTTACTATGGCAACATGTTATAATGTCATATATAGTATTTGTACCGCTGGGCTTTTCGGGCAGACTTATTCTGACCCATGTTTCTTTGTATTATGCTATTTTTGATTTATTACATGTATTTTCATGCTTCTGGCATAGTCAATAAACATACATACATCCCGGGGGGGGGGGGGGGGGGGGGGCACTCAGGTATAGAGGGGGGCCGCACCTTCGTTACGTATTTCGCGGAAGAAGGGGTCTTTTTTTAAGACCTCCGCATGTCCGCGATTTTGTAAAAGAAGGGTACTTTTTACGAAGTATGGGGGTCAAAATCCCCTTAAAATCCACGAAATATACGCGGCTCTAACGCCGAGTGACTACCGAAGTGACTGGGCTTCCCAGTTTGCTGCCGCCACTTGCTGCCGCTAAACTAGCAGAGGATTATAAAATCTTAAGTTAGAATACTTGTTCCGTTCATCCAATGTCAGTGTTTTGATAAAAGAAGGGGTGTTTATTTAGTGGAAAAAATCAGCGTTTTATTAAAATAAGGGTGCTTTTTTGGCCAGAAATCAGTGCTTTAGGGGTATTTTTTAATTTTGATAACGAATGTATGCACCCCCCTAAATACCCAAGTGCCCCCCCACCCCCGGGACATACATACACGTTTCACTTTTGAGTAATCCAAAGTACACACTCTCCCTCAAAGGACGGCTACCCTTCTATTCTGCTCCCACCCACCCAACATCACTTTACAAACAACCTTGTAAATTATCTTACCATATTACGATTTTTAAACTTTTATAAAATAAAGCCTTTGGGCAAAATAAGCCTTTGCGTTATAAAAAAAAGGTTCCTTCTACGATGTAAATGGCAAACCAGATAAAGAGGTAGCTACCAGGGAGATGTACATAGCCATTTAGATCGAGCCACTCTATCGTCAGTTATCAGGTTATGCCTGTGTTTACATACTGAGATTGATAGGCCATACCCACATGGGTATGGCCTATCAATCTCAGTATGTAAACAGAGCCATACCTGACGATAGAGTGGCTCGATCTAATAGCCATTTAACAATTCTTTCCTATTCAGGCAGATACATATCTATACATGGGACGGAAATGAGATTAATTTGATTTTTAGACTGGCGTGTGTTTTATTCATTACAAAATTATTTTTTGAAAATTCGTTGGGGTGGGAATTTCAAAATAAACACCAATGAACTGACTGAACTGATTGCGATGTTCTCGTATTCGGCTTGGACCACTTGGCGCGATGTAGCCTTGTGGACGGTGCAGCCATCTATTGACAATTTTCAACACTGAAAGTTGTTTGAATGACTACATACGGGCATTTCAAAATATAGATGCAGCTATCTAGGGACTGATCTCCTATGAAGTACCGTAAGTAAGGACTCTTTCAATATTGGCACAGTTGACAGTATCAGTTCGTTTGCATTGTTGTAAAAGGATCCAGTTTTATCTACTGCACTTCTATATTAAATAGCTCCAATGTTACGTCCAATTAACCTGTTATTGTTAGTTGAACTGTCACCTTGTGACCTACTCACCAGCATCTATTGTTGTAAACATTAAAACAATCAAGTTGATCCTTGAGCCTGAGTCACGTTGGTGCAACCGGCCCCTGATCCAACACCAAATGGCACTGTGTGGCCTTCATATATTCGTCCGGTCAGCTTCTGACCTAGACTAGGTTCCTAGTCCCTAAAAATATTGACATCCCATTCTGTGCTGACCAAGCAGTGTGGTGTAGTACCAGGTATGGTAGATAGATGGCACCACCTGATCCTCCTATCTCTAGAGATTTAAGGTGTCTTATTCAAACTGAATCCTGGTGAGATAAGTGTAAAGTAAATTGGCCACCCAGAGAAAGTCCGATACAAGGTGATAGGAGTGGAGATGAAAAGAGTGGAAAGTAGTATGAAGCTAGTGGCGCTGGTCGCAACACAGCGCAAAGGTTAGGCAGGTATGGTAGAGGAATGGATCTGTGCACCAAAATATGGAGGCCGGCACACAGATCCATGTCTCAAGGGGAATGGATAGAGATGTTATAGTTATGAAATATGAGGAATATGGGTAGTGAGTAAAAGCAATTTAGTGATCGTGTAAATATGTAATTCAAGTTCAAAGTTATCCTATTAACATATGTTTCCATGATAATCAATTGTAAAGGCCCACTCCTTAAGCAAAAGTACTAACCTAAGCCTAGTGGCCAGAATTGGAACTAAACAAAATGAAACCGAAAGACGCTGCAGTATAGTAAACCGCCTGATATCTCCTGATTTTGGATTGTTGAATGCTTACAGGTATGCCAATGTAAGTGCAGAATATCAATTGAACATTTCATAACACACACGTACCATGATTTAAGAACTTATGGCCAGTTAAACCATATTCTCAGCATGAGGACATCTCCTCCGCGTAGACTATTAATATAGTAAAGATATGTACATATAGGTCTAGATGTTAGAAAGAGTCGCTGGATTACCGTAAAGCCGTTCCCCTATTGCAACATATTAGCTAGAAGTACACGGGCACGAAAATATCCAAAAAAAAATCCCATATATAATCTTAAGACAAGCTTTCAATCGCACGCATGACTTTGTTTTTTGGCCGCTCTGTTTCATCAATAAACTCGCTGCCATAAACCAGTTATTTACAACAAATTTAGTAGAGTCGAATCTCCCTATACATCTGCGCGAATGGCTGAATCCTGACCCTGATACACACTTACAGTGAGTCCAGTGCTACGCACTTCGGAAAGCCGTATGCGTCTAGTATATTTGGTGCTTGGTAACAGAAAAAACATAACAAAAAATGCATATGACAGCCTAGAAATGTAGGCTACCTCTGACCTGGTTGTGGGCATCCAGTTTTGTAACCTTTGACCTCGAGCAGTATGCCCCGGGGGTGCGGGGGAGGGAGGGCAATCTGGTATTGGGGTGGTAGGGTTCGGGGGGCGGGATGGCATTACGGATCCGGCATTACGCTCGTTATCAACTCGTAAGTCATAATACTACGTATTAAGCACCAGAGCACTGAATTTGGGCCAAAAAGGCACCCTTGTCTGTTTTTTTTGCATCCGTAACCGCATTTGTCCCACGGGGTCAACTCCCAAGGGAGTGGCCTACCTCCCAGGCCACTCGTCACCCTTGGGTCATTAGCAGCTACCTTACTGCTAATGACTAATAGTTGCACCAACAGTCCTGTTAGAGGCTATTAACTGGCTAAAATGGCCGCCCCCAGTGCCTGCATTCTTTGTCTGTTAAGGAGGTGTTAAAACAGCAATACTTCTTGTATGAAGGTTGGCACTGGTTGGAATTTGGATTTAAGTAGAGAATACCATAAGAAACTATTTGGGCCTCTGTTTTATTCATGGTGGAATTGTCCTTTAACTCTCTTCCTGGTCCCTGCCCTGACATCCTCATCCTGTTTGAACGGCAGCCGCACAGGTACTAGCTTGAGTATGGGAGGAAGCTGATAATGAGCTGTGAATGCTAGGAAAAGTATTAATTGCTCTTTGTGAGGAGTTGACTGAAAATATTACTGTTGCAAAATTCTGAGCTCCTGTCACCCAAATATGGCAAATGCTTGGTCAGCCCTGCTAGACAGAATAAAAGTATAGATATGTAGAGAGAGACCAATTTCTATATGTGCTATAATGAAGGCCTGGCTATGCCATCAGCCTTATTAAATCTGGCCTAAGTCAGTAAGTGTGATGTCACTAGGAGACATAGACCAATGAGGACTCCTGATAATTTATATTACAGAGAAACTTGCGCGCCAACATTCGCAGAACAAGACTTTTGGGCTATTCGCCGCAGCCAGCCTGTTCAGGTTGACTGGCTGGTTTCATATCCACTTATTTTTATTTATCTAAGATATAAGGCCCCAAAAAATAGATATTATGTTTGTGGTTACATGACCACCCCAAAAAAGGGTTGATCAGTAGGTTTTTTAGAGGTTGTTGTACAAACAACAACCTATATTCAGTTCGCTTTTGTTGTCTTGCATTCCCGGGGGGGGTCCTGGGAGCTGGTTGATGCATTTTCCCTATGTTGTCTTACATGGCATTTTTGGAAAATTCTAGGCGAATGATCTGGAGAGTGGGGTGTGGTGGGGTCGTTGTGTTTATTGTTTCTGTTAGAGTTGGGTGTGTAGTTTATAATGTTTGTTTCATTGTTTCTGTGGGTTGCCTAGTTTTTTTTTGGTGGATTTTTACGTGTTTATACTTTACGTTTTCTTCACTCCAATACGATTCTGTAGCGCGTCTGGTCTGGTGGGGCGGCCGTTGGATGCGCATGCGTGGGTGGATGTGCATGCGTGGGTTTTCTGCATATTTAATGCGATCGGCTAATCACGTGACAGCACCACGTGGTTTGTCTCTGGTGAATTATCCAATGAGCGGTCTCACTGCCTCACCGTCACACCACGTGGTACTCTTTCCCGCGGTTTATTAACCAATGAGCGGCTATTTGTATTTCTCTTTGTACTATTTTACTTATGTGTTCATTCACGTATTTTTTACATTGGCTAGGTTACCCTCCGCCATTTTGAATATCGGTTTTGCCGAAATTTGCACCCCGATTTCAAAGCTTTCGTTTGTGGCCATCTCTTACTCTAAAATTCTGAAACCAAAAGAATTAACAAGCCAAGTATCTATATTATTAAGATTAATTCTTTTGGTTTCGGAAAATCGAAAATATTTTGAGATATTTGTCAACACGCATCGATGGTGGCGTGAACATGGCGATGGGTCGGGTTTGACGAAATTTGCACCCCGATTTCAAAGCTTTCGTTTGTGGCCATCTCTAACTCTAAAATTCTGAAACCAAAAGAATTAACAAGCCAAGTATCTATATTATTAAGATTAATTCTTTTGGTTTCGGAAAATCGAAAATATTTTGAGATATTTGTCAACACGCATCGATGGTGGCGTGTTGACCACGGCGATTAGTACATTCTCAATGGTACCTCGCCGATTCCTGTCAATTTCATCAAGCTATCTCCCCCCGATCACAATATGACTACCTACCTGGATAGATGAGATCCTCATCTATCTGATTCAATCATTTTTTTAATTCAACTTCAGGTTGGAAGCGAAAAAATAGCTTTTCGCTACAACCGGAAGTTGATTTTTTTGATATAGCGAGATTAGGGCATTGATATGCATTGTGTGCATTTCACACAAAAAACATACTTTTCTGCGATCGGCTAATCACGTGACAGCACCACGTGGTTTGTCTCTGGTGAATTATCCAATGAGCGGTCTCACTGCCTCACCGTCACACCACGTGGTACTCTTTCCCGCGGTTTATTAACCAATGAGCGGCTATTTGTATTTCTCTTTGTACTATTTTACTTACGTGTTCATTCACGTATTTTTTACATTGGCTAGGTTACCCTCCGCCATTTTGAATATCGGTTTTGCCGAAATTTGCACCCCGATTTCAAAGCTTTCGTTTGTGGCCATCTCTAACTCTAAAATTCTGAAACCAAAAGAATTAACAAGCCAAGTATCTATATTATTAAGATTAATTCTTTTGGTTTCGGAAAATCGAAAATATTTTGAGATATTTGTCAACACGCATCGATGGTGGCGTGAACATGGCGATGGGTCGGGTTTGACGAAATTTGCACCCCGATTTCAAAGCTTTCGTTTGTGGCCATCTCTAACTCTAAAATTCTGAAACCAAAAGAATTAACAAGCCAAGTATCTATATTATTAAGATTAATTCTTTTGGTTTCGGAAAATCGAAAATATTTTGAGATATTTGTCAACACGCATCGATGGTGGCGTATTGACCACGGCGATTAGTACATTCTCAATGGTACCTCGCCGATTCCTGTCAATTTCATCAAGCTATCTCCCCCCGATCACAATATGACTACCTACCTGGATAGATGAGATCCTCATCTATCTGATTCAATCATTTTTTTAATTCAACTTCAGGTTGGAAGCGAAAAAATAGCTTTTCGCTACAACCGGAAGTTGATTTTTTTGATATAGCGAGATTAGGGCATTGATATGCATTGTGTGCATTTCACACAAAAAACATACTTTTTTCAATAAATTGTCACGTCGCCGTTTCTGGGTCAAAATTTACAAATGGCCCATCAAAGTGTTCGCAACAAATAGGGCTTTTACCCTATTATCATAACTTGTTGCTTATATTTGTAATTTTTGAAAAAAAATGGCGACTTCGGAAAAAAACGGCAAAAACGGCTTTTTGGAATGTTGATTTAGGAACCCTGGCGAAATTCTAAATTTACTTATTAATTTCGCCACTAAAACCGGAAAAAAAGTTTCAACTTCAAGAAAACAGACTCTAAATAATCCATCCTGCCCATTTGTGGATTTTCTTTGATCCCCACAATCGTAAGAAAACAACTTTGAAAAAAACGGAAGTAGTAAATATTTTTATCGCGATTTCAGCAGTCAGTATATATACCCTTCTCACCATGAGTGTAGTATGCAGTCCTGAAGTTAGCAGACCTTTAATCCTGCCATCCCTTCCGTTCTCACTGTTGTTGTATTTTAGATAAAGATATGATTTTAATTGTTTTGGGTGACAGGAAAAGTGTGTACTGTTATAATTTATTGGTCACAAACTTATAAGCCCAAAGAGCATGTAATGCGAATGCATGGGATGGCAGGGTTAATGGTCTGCATACTTCAGGATTGCATTTTCACTCATGGTGAGAAGGGTGTCAAGGGACATAACTGCAGGCAGCACTCATAGAAACTGGCTTCGACATCATACTGCATCTACACCAAAGAGCATCATAGGAACTTGATTCACCTGACAACCCAAAATAGTAAGCATACATTAAATTGAAATAAATACAAAAGTATCAATACAAAACTATCACTCAATATACAATTTTATAAAAACACATCCACAAAATATAGAAACCATGCAAATCTTCACTGTCCCTCAAACAAAACAATTACTGTTTAAAGAAGATATTGTGTCGGTGTGATAATATAAGATTGCATTTGGTGAGATATGTTTTGTGTTGATATTTTTGTGTTGCTTTGATGGTATGTATGACTCTAAATAATCCATCCTGCCCATTTGTGGATTTTTTTTGTTCCCCACAATCGTAAAAAAACAACTTTGAAAAAAACGGAAGTAGTAAATATTTTTATCGCGATTTCAGCAGTCAGTATATATACCCTTCTCACCATGAGTGTAGTATGCAGTCCTGAAGTTAGCAGACCTTTAACCCTGCCATCCCTTCCGTTCTCACTGTTGTTGTATTTTAGATAAAGATATGATTTTAATTGTTTTGGGTGACAGGAAAAGTGTGTACTGTCATAGAAACTGGCTTCGACATCATACTGCATCTACACCAAAGAGCATCATAGGAACTTGATTTACCTGACAACCCAAAATAGTAAGCATACATTAAATTGAAATAAATACAAAAGTATCAATACAAAACTATCACTCAATATACAATTTTATAAAAACACATACACAAAATATAGAAACCATGCAAATCTTCACTGTCCCTCAAACAAAACAATTACTGTTTAAAGAAGATATTGTGTCGGTGTGATAATATAAGATTGCATTTGGTGAGATATGTTTTGTGTTGATATTTTTGTGTTGCTTTGATGGTATGTATGATTATTTTTTCAGGTTGCATGGTGTAGGTGAAGTAGCAGACCTGAAGTATGCAGGCTTCTACCCTTTGATGCCGATGCCGGTCCCATACCCCTTCAACCCAGTGCTCGGGCCCAAGCAGCATCTCCCTGCATTTGTATCGCCCAAGATGCAAAACAAACGAAAATACTGATCAAAATAAAGGGAAAATTACAAAGTTTGTGTTTCTGATGTATTTTTTAACACTATTAGGTATGATAGAAAGATAAAGAAGTTCAAAGAATGGGAATTTTTTTTGAAATTGTTCTAGACTGATATTTAATGTACATTCACAAACTGGCTCTTATAGTTGTATTTCTTGGCACTATTAGGTGTGATAAAAAGATAAAGAAATTCAAAAATAGGGAAGTTTTTTTAAGTGCGGATTTAGATAGAAATCTTATGAAAAGTTTGGAAGATATGTGTTTCAGATGTATTTTTTGGCACTATTAGGTGTGATAAAAAGATAAAGAAGTTCAAATAAAAGGAAATTGTTTTAAATTGCTCCAAACTGATATTAATGTCTATTCACAAACTTGGTTTTTGATTAAAAAGTCTGTAAGTATCATCAGCAGCATTACAAGTGTGTATCAGTCTATTTTAGGTTTAAGTACAAAGTTATTGCATGCATATTGGGTTTCTGGTAGTGCTGGACCTGCTTTAGTGGCGGAAGATCATGGCCAGGGGCATATGTCCCTTAAGGGGCCATATGGTTGATATTTGTGCATGTTTGCATTCAGGCAGTGTTTGGCCATTTTCATGTAAAGGTAAGTCACGGACTAAAGTTCTTCAGGCAGCAGCATATTAGTTGTGGCAAGCATGCTGCTGGTGGGGTTTTGTTGGCTGTCATTTGCAGTGCTGGTTGTAGGCTTTTCCCATTCATGTTTGGTGATCTACTGGATTAGTGGTGGTGAGTTTGCCATAGTTTCTTGGATAGCTAGGAGTGGGTTATAGTTTTCGAAAATATTTGAGGGAGGGTTTTAGATAGAATTCTTTTGAAAAAATTGAGGGATATGTGTTTCAGTTGTATTTTTTGGCACTATTAGGTATGATAAAAAGATAAAGAATTTCAGTGGAAGGGAAATGTTTTAACTGTCCAGGTTTGGGGGTTTTGGAGCATTTTTCCAGGGAAAAAATTGAATAGTTTGTGTTTCTGATGTATTTATTGGCACTATTAGGTATGATAAAAAGATAAAGAAGTTCAAGAAAGTTGAATTTTTTTTAAAATGTTCTAAGCTGATATTTAATGTCCATTCACAAGCTTGGCTCTTATAGTTCATCATCAGGTAGCAAAATCACATAATCCAGGAACATATGCCCCTTAAGGGACCATAAGGTTGATCCTTGTGCATGTTTGCACTCAGGCAGTGTTTGGTCATTTTCATGTAAAGGTAAGTCACGGACTAATGTTCTTCAGGCAGCAGCAGGTAAGTTGTGGCAAGCATGCTATTGGTGGGGTTTTGTTGACTCTCATTTGCAGTGCAGGATGTGGGCTTTTCCCATTCATGTTTGGTGATCTACTGGATGAGTGATGGTGGGTTTGTCATAGTTTCTTGGATAGCTAGAAGTGGGTTATAATTTTGGGAAATATTTGGGGGAGGGTTTTAGATAGAATTCTTATGAAAAAATTGTAGGATATGTGTTTCAGATGTATTTTTTGGCACTATTAGGTATGATAGAAAGATAAAGAATTTAAGGAAAAAGGAAAATGTTTTAAAATGCTCCAAACATATATTTAATGTCCTTTCACAAAGTTGGCTCGTATATTTTTTCATCTGGTTGCAATATCACATGAACCAGGGGCATATGCCCCTAAAGGGTACATAAGGTTGATCCCTGTTCATGTTTGCTTTTAGGCAGTGTTTGGCCATCTTCATGTAAATGTTTTGTGTTACTTTGATGATATGTCAGATGTCAAATTTTTAACCCCGCCCCCCATCGCTCTCTTTTTCTGAAGTATGTGTGTTAAAATGTTCATGTTTATATTTGGCGGATAGGCTTAGTGATTAGTTTAGTTTGTCAAAAGTTGCATTTTATTTATGCGTGCTGAATTTTAGGTTATGATGAAATTTTTTATTCGCTGTTTAACTGTTGGTCTTTTTTAATATTTGAGAGCCGGCACTTATTTTAATGCATGGGCTTTGTTGTATATACTTAGCTTATGTGTTAACATTTTGTGTTGTGGGGGAGAGTCACAAGCCTCTGTTAAGGGGGAGTGGATTTTTGGCTGTTGGCAACATGTTTGATTTTGATGTGGTGTTATTTGCAGGCAGCCAGTCAGTTTGTTACATGCATCAGTGATTGACTTTAACATTTTCAGACAGGAGCAGATTTGGCTCCCAGGATTTTAAGTTTAGGGGCTATTAAATTCCTGTGCGGCCACCACGACGGTATGGTTTTGCCAGGGGTGCATTGTCCAGGTTTGGGGATCTTGGGGCATGCTCCCAGGGAAAAGTTTGAAAGGTTTGTGTTTCAGCTGTATTTTTTGGCACTATTAGGTATGATGAAAAGATAAAGAATTTCAAAAAAAGGAAAAGTTTTTAAAATGCTTTAAGCTGATATTTAATGTCCGTTCACAAACTTGGCTCCTATAATTCATCATCTGGTAGCAAAATCACATGGTTCAGGGGCATATGCCCTTTAAGGGACCATAAGGTTGATCCCTGTGCATGTTTGCATTCTGGCAGTGTTTGGCCATTTTCATGTAAGGGTAAGTCACGGACTAAAGTTCTTCAGGCAGCATTAAGTAAGTTGTGGCAAGCATGCTATTGGTGGGGTTTTGTTGACTGTCATTTGCAGTGCAGGATGTGGGCTTTTCCCGTTCATGTTTGGTGATCTACTGGATAGGTGATGGTGGGTGGTGAGTTTGTCAAAGTTTCTGGATAGCTAGAAGTGGGTTATAGTTTTGGAAAATATTTGAGGGAGGGTTTTAGATAGAAATCTTACGAAAAATTTGAAAGATATGTGTTTCAGATGTATTTTTTGGCACTATTAGGTATGATAAAAAGATAAAGAATTTCATAAAAAAGGAAAATGTTTTATAGTGCTCCAAACTGATATTAATGTCTATTCACAAACTTGGTTTTTGATTAAAAAGTCTGTAAGTATCATCAGCAGCATTACAAGTGTGTATCAGTCTGTAACCACTAACGAAAAAACACAAAAATCAGAAAAATTTCAAAATAGCAAAATATTAAAAAAACAAAAAATTGCAAATGATTAACTACAAAAAGACATACATGGAATCAACCTCTTGACGCCACTGGCGTCTATCTTGTTGTGTGTTTTTTTCAATTTTATTTTTTGATGCTTGCCAGGTATTCTAATAAGAAATGGCAATATATAGATATTTAGTTAGGTTTAGTTGTGCATGTATGCTTTATATGTATCATTGTTGTGCCAATATGATTTTATACATAGTCCTTGTAGTACTGTAAGTGTCCCTTGTGTACCTGCAATTCTTTTGTGTACCTGCATTAAGACCAAAAAAGCTTCAAACTTTTACGGTCGGGGGTCAAAACAGGGTTGGTCGGGTAACCACAAACATAACACTTTTTTTGGCCTAAGGAAAAGGAAGTCAAAAGCCTGAGATGACAAGTGGACTGGGTGGTAGTGGATCAAGCTCTCTGCACCAATGCGGTTACGGATCCTAACCAAACCAAAGGCCAATGCTCTCATCAGTCATCATCACTGAGTTAGCTAGAGAGGCGTCCGGTCATGTGAAGACCTGTCAACTCTCCTGATTTGAGCAGTACACTCCTAATTTCAGACCCCAATTTTGCTGTCTCCTGATAGAGTACCTGATTTGAAGAAATCTCTTGATTAACTACTGATTTGCTACAAAGCATAGAGCAACTAACTTTACCTGGCAATGCTAAAAATAATCTTTCCCTCATTGTGATTTCATTCCTTAATACATTATACATGTATGCTCAAATGAAAGCATAGACGTTTACTTGGATGTTTATGGATGCGTGCTGTTCTTTGGTTTTTGCAATTCCTGTTTCAGATCCCTGTAAAACATACACATTTAATTGCCTGAAAAAGTTTTTAAGACTTCGGGTGTCATAATGGATTCATCCATCATTGACTTATTGCAAGATCTTTGGAAGAGTGTTTGATTTCTAATTAGGGACACAATTTTTATTGCGAAAAACAAGAAAAACATTTGAAAGATCTACGTTGGTAAAATAGATAAAAAAAATATTCAGCAAATACCAAATAATTACTTATGACAAGGAACATACATGAAGTTCTTCATGGTAATTGTCCTGATTGATTTGGGAAATGTCTATAAAAATAATCTTTGACCTCTGAACTCTCTCTTCAATCTCACATAAAGGTGCCGCACTGCCTAAATATGACTGCCGGGTCTTGTTAACAAATGCCCTTGAGGATTTCTTGGACTATCTACTTACAGTGAGATTATCAAAAAATGAAAGGAGCGGCACATATTGATAGCTCACATTTATTATCCTAGTGCAGTCACGTATGAAGTAGTTAGGGCTGGGAGGAATTTGGGAAGGTTGATTTTTAGAATGGCAAGATATATAGGTAGCTTCCCAGACTATTACCAGAAAGCATCAATAAATAAAATGAGTGATAGAGTCGGCCCTGGCTAGCTAGTGTATCACTTACCTGTCAAATGTCCTGATATCAGACTTAAATTAGCTGTCTCCTGATGGGACACCTGATATGAAGAAATCACCTGGATGGGTACTGATATGCTGACTTGGAGAAATACCATACCCCCTTCCCATCAAGTTGGTCAGTCTGCTTTATTCTTTTGAGTATTTGATATATCGTATACGATTGCCAATTGCAAAATTAATTGGGCATCCTATTTCTTAAGGGAGACTACAGTGTACCCAGATTACAACCATAAAAATGTATTTACTTCATGAAATAAAGCATAATGATATAGAACTGCACTCAGGGAGGGAGATCAACTCGTGAGCTCACCACCATTTTGACTCATGAGCTTACATTTGCGTGGTTTTTGAAAATAAATATCTATTATTTAGCCCAGCAGTTAAGAAATAAATACTTACTGATGGAGATGTATTAACATTTACATACATGTTTATTTCATTTCAAAATGTGCTGGCGAGGTACAAAGGTCAGTATAACACTCAACAATGCCTGTATACATTGGGGATTGCAAGCAAGAGTGGCAGTGATAAGTTGTTCTGTGTTACATTTGTGTTCCCTGCATAGACAAGTCAACTACATGTAGTTGACCACTCCAGCTCGAGCTCGGCTCGACTGGCTTCAGTACTCGAGCCACTCAAGTTTGTGAGTGGTTAGTGCAGCTCTATAATGTCCATACATAATGTCATGGGAATTATATTGAGGTGACAACTATTCAATTGTATGCTTGAAATTGACATTATTAGAAAATCCTCGCACAACTTTTTTGGGGGTGCCCTAAAGGGTGATTTTTGAGGGTTTGGGTGTCATTAATGATGCCCATATGCTAAGGCTATGCACATGAGCCCCAGTGATCATCGACCACCCTTCTAAACCAAGCAACTTTCTATTGACTTGCTTCATATACGAGCAATGACGTTGCGATCTCGTGATGAATCTGATGATACTTAATTTTAGATCGCTTAAACCCGAAGTCGGTGTGAAACACACACTCCTTTTTGCCTGAAAGGGGTTGAGATGCTGGTCTAAAGGCTGAGGGTGCAGCCTGAAGACTTTAGACCAGCTACCAGACCTCCAGAGGTAATACATACATTTGATATATTGATAATACATATTGATATGTATTATTTATTACAACAGGCAATGGAATATGCATCCTCACTAGTCATTGCCATACTTTTGGGTATAACCTTAGTGACTTTGTCTGCTGAGGTTCGTACCAAGCCACGGATAATTTTTCCTGACCTGGGTGATTCCGTCTCAGCTCTAGGATCCCCATCAGGATCGCCAGCCAAATGGGATTATTTGAGATTTGCGAGGTACTGGCCGATGTCATTCTGTTTACTAAGTAAGGTAAGTCGAAAGATATCAATATACAAAACCATATTTTTTAATAATCTGTAATCAATAATTTTGCTTGACCAGACATTATTTGCTGGAATTGAAACAATTTGGATATATGTAGTACTTAGTAATTCTCATAATTTCTGATAGGTGTTCAGATCTTTACCTACAAGCCCTGACACATTTTACGTGCTTCAAGCACTGACTGCCAACCATTGTGGATATGGTTGCATATGTTACCAGAAACTTGCTAATACAAAATCCATAATAAAAGTTAAGTGGAAAGGAAAAAAATGCTCACTTGAAATTCATGATAAATGAATGAATTGTATCATTTATTGATTTGGGGAATGAAGTATATTTCATGTATTCTAAATCCGACCCCAATTTAAATAGTTTTCTCATTTAAACAAGTAAAACTGAAAATGTAATCACAATCCCTCATCATTTTATGTTAAGAATGACAAAAAGATACTGAAATGTATATTATATTAGATTATCAAGGTTATTTGAAAATCTTTGTCGCATTTGATCAAGGAGTAAAGTTGAGAGATATATAAGTTTTACAAAACCTAAAAGTCTCAAATGGCTCCATAATTGTTTTGGAAGAGAGTATGCATATGGAGAAGAGTGGTGTGTCACTTATGTACTTTGTTATTTGCAGGTAAAATATTCATGGCTGGGGTGTCATGTTCCACAGAATGTATCTGCCTTCACAATTCATGGCCTATGGTGAGTCCACTACCTGATACATACTTGAATCGTAAAATTTGCCCATTGCCATCAATACAAATCTCGCGTGTTTGTATTGTTGGCAATTGTTGGCAATGGGCAAATTTTACTATGGGACCTAATGAGCAAAATCAACATTTTGCGGAGTTGAGACAAAAAGTATGTTAATACAAACACGTAGTACTACTCCTAAGATGTTTGACAAGTTAGGATAGCAAACTCGAACGTTTTGTCACAAAAAAAATGGAAAAAGTGATTGCCAAACTTGAGTTAGACAGACCATAGGCAAGTGAAGAGAAGTAGACGGAGAAGAAAAGTAAATGATAATGATAAATGAATCAATGAAATAGATGAAAGAAATATTGTGTCAATTAGATGCAGAGTATGCAAAGTATTTCTTTAATGTATTTCAGGCCGACTGTGAAGTGGAGTGACCTTAAATGGTGCAACTGGACCATACCTTTCCATGAGGACAAAATCAAGGTATATTTTATTGCCATCCTTTGATGCTATATCAATGCATCACAAGTAGAGGTTAGTTCCACAACTTGATGCAATACCAGGTGTCCAGTTAACCACTAGCCCCATAGCCAGAGGATAGAACAAAATGTGTTGGGCTATAATGATATTTGCCTTTGTAGCCCTGCTGACTGAAAGAAAGGTGACATTTTAAGATAATGCTCATAGTAATATCAAGAATAAGATCAGGTAAAGCAGCCATTTGACACACATCACTTGCCCATTGGTACAGTATCAAAGTAAAATATAACAGTGGAAATATAGCTTACAATTTCGAAATTATTTTTGGGAAAAGACCAAAGTGGGACTGTAGAATTTAGCAAAGCTAGGGCTTTGGTGATTTAACAACCCGAAGTGTCGTGTAGTCTGCATCAGTTTTTAGATGAAACCTCTAATAACAAAACAATACCAAAATCGAAGGAGAAAATGTATATGGTAGAGTTTCAGATCTGTTATTCTCGTACTGCTTAATGATGCAAAACTAACCCAACTGCTACCTGCATACCTCTGCACGAACACAGTTCTCTGTTTAACAAAACTAGATCTGTTGAAGGCAGACAGTAAGGTTGAAAATATTGTTACAATATTGTATTGATAGAGAAATGAAAATGTTGTATTGCACTGCAAAGATTGGAAGGATTAAGGTACAGTTTAGGCCTGGAAGGGTCAAACCTTACTTTTTATTTATTGATTTGCATGCTAAATGTTGATGGTGCCATTTTTCATTCAGCCGATTGAGGGTGTCATGGAGAAGGAATGGCCGACACTGTGGACAAATACCCGGAACACAGATTTATGGTGAGTACCTAAAACATTACTCTAATTGCAACACAGGGTTCCTGTTGTAAACCCTTATGCTTCTGGTTGCTAATTTGGTTAGTACAAAATGATGCAAAAAATCTGAAAAATGACTGGAACTCTGGCACATGGGTACTCATCTGATAGTACTCAGTGAGAGCTAACCAATGAATACCAACATGACAGGGTTTAAATGGTTTTCAAAAATCTTAGCATCCTTGTGCTTTGGACATAAGTATCCCCAGCAATGGAAGGGGCTTAGGGTTAATCCATTCATATCGGCAGTAGCCAAAAGAGGCCAGACTCTTTTGGTTATACCTTCAGAACAAAGGCATTGGTAGGAAAAAAAAATTGAAGAGGAAATGTTAAACAAAACTCAGTATAAAACCCTACTTCAAATCATTTGCGAATGCCTAATATTTTACAAAGTTATTTTCAAAAATATCATTGATCTTTGTCTCCTAGTAACGTCACTCTGAGACTAGATTTGGCGAGATTGGAAGTTTCCAGGGCTTCAAAAGCGGTCCTATGGGGACACTTCCGTTGCGACCAATCCATGTTCTATTCATCTAAGGTTATGTTGCCTTTTGTTTTAGGATACATGAATGGGACAAGCATGGGACTTGTGGTATAGATCTACCAGCCATATCTGATGAATACAAGTATTTTTCTACTGGTCTAAAGCTAAATCAAAAATATAATATAACAAGGTGAGTTGACCGTCATCTTGACCTTCCCCAGTAATTCCTACCCCTCTTCTATTACTTGCCCCCTCCCTTACAGGTTCACACACGCACATACACCTCTCACTGGGACATGGTCTTGGAAACAGGGTGTCCAAATAGAGGTTTCATAGACTTTTGTGTGTCCAAAGTGTGGTACTAAGTACTTTCTGCTAATAAAATAAACCCTATATATTTACAGATTTTGCTTTTTTAGTCCAGTAACTTCTTTATGTGTCTTATAAAAATGACACTACAGCTTCTACATCTTCTATCTTCCAAGAAAAGTCATCATCAGCAAATTCTGACATAAACTTTTGGGTGTCCAAACTGTCAAAAAACAGAGTTCTAGGTGTCCAAATGACACGCTGGAAGCATAGGCGGCTAAGACCCTGCTCTGGGAACCTTCTCACATGCCTCAAGTGTGATTCAAACAAAGGCAGTGGTTAGAGACAGACGGCAATCTTTAGCAATGCCTTAAGTAACTTGGCTACTAGAATAGAGTTATATGGATTGGTATATGATACATTTGAAATTTCAGGAATTACGGTTGATCAATAATCCTTAATTTTTCTGCCAAAATATGCTTTGATCAAGAAGACTTTCCCAATTGCTCTGAACTCCTGTAGTAACTGGAAAAATAAATGTTTTTTCTTATTTTTATAGGTACTTATCTACGTATGGAATTGAGCCTTCTTCAAATAATACATATCAGGTAAGATCTCTTGTACGCAGTATGTACAATAAGTACAGCGCTGGCATTTAATTCCTGCATCAGTTGACCAGTCACTCGCAAATACTCATTTGACAGGTTGCCTTATTTTCGTAGGCTGCATGGGCGATATAATTAGGCACTTGTATTCATGGTTCAGTTAGCTACCTTTAGCAGTGACTGTAGGCATGCTGTCTTTTTATTCCAATTAGGCACTTGTATTCATGGTTCAGTTAGCTACCTTTAGCAGTGACTGTAGGCATGCTGTCTTTTTATTCCAATTAGGCACTTGTATTCATGGTTCAGTTAGCTACCTTTAGCAGTGACTGTAGGCATGCTGTCTTTTTATTCCAATTAGGCACTTGTATTCATGGTTCAGTTAGCTACCTTTAGCAGTGACTGTAGGCATGCTGTCTTTTTATTCCAATTAGGCACTTGTATTCATGGTTCAGTTAGCTACCTTTAGCAGCGACTGTAGGCATGCTGTCTTTTTATTCCAAGGTGACTGGAATCAGATGCACAGTTGTGCACAGTGCCTGGTCTGCCCTACTGTTAGATGAATAAAATCTTAGATGAATATGAAACCAGCCGGTGAACCTAAACAACCCGGCTGCGGCGAAATAGCCCAGTAGTTAAGTTCTGTGCATGTTGGTGCGCAGCTTTCTCTGTAATGTAAACGATACAAGAGCCCGCATTGGGCTTTTGTCTCCTAGTGATGTCACCTAAGGCCAGATTTGAGACCCCTGGGATAGCCAGGTTTTCACTATAGTGCATATAGTAATTGGTCTCTCGCTACATATCCATTCTTTTATTCATCTAAGGTGTGATACAGGTAAATGAGCATATGGATATTTTATAACTATGGGGAATTTTTTTGAATTCCACATACCCTTTATGAAATATCATAAAGAGAGTTTAGCTGAAACAAATGCAATGCCAATCACTGATGCTAGACTAAGTAAATAGTGTAAACAACTAAAACGCTCGCTCTTAGTGTCATTAACTTTGACCCAGATAGGGCCCCGTTGAAAGAGGTACTGGGAGGACAGTACAATTACAGAGAAGGGGGGAGGCAAGTGTTGCGGCAAGGCGCTTAAGGCCGCAGGAGGAGTAGAAGTTGTCGATGTAATAAGGATCCGTGCGCCCAAAAAGTGAGTGGCGGGCGCACGGATCCAAGCCCAAAGTGCAGGTGGAAGGTACATGGGATTGGATAGGGCACTGATCAGCACGTAGAGATGTGTGAAAGGGCAGATAGAAGGTAAATGGGTGGGAGTTGCATAAAGTAATAGTCATGTGCCGCAAGTGTGCATGAAAGTGACAATACCAACGTCATAGGGAACTTAATGGAACATTTCCTTCATCAACAGATATAAATTAATACTTACACCCATTAAACTTCACAGAGCTCAATTTTTATATGAAGGCTAGGCATTACTTACATTCATTAAACTATAGATTTTCTCGAAGAAATTCCTAACTTCACAACTGTGGAAATGTTTATTATAACCAGGGAATTTCATACACTAATCAAATCGGCCCTTATAGCGAACGCCAATTCAGGCAGACCTTCTCTCTGGGATCAGTGGATTTGACCAACAATTCATTTTAGTAAAGTGAAATAAAAATAATAAAAATATAGACATCGTTATTTAGAGTAGGAAATGTTTCAAAGTGCCAGACGAAGGACTGGGCAGGAAAAGATGATGCTAGTTGCGGACAGATGGAATCGAACCCGCAACCTCTTGCCCTGCAGGCAGGCGCTCTAGCCACTAAGCTACGGCGCCATCTGTATGACCGCGAGGTTTGAAAAGAGAGCTATATTGATGAAATCCCGTAACACTATTTTGGATCTTTCCTTGCATTCCGAGTTTAGTCCTGTCATTTACGTGACTGAATACCGGAGTAAATCTTTGAAAAAGACCGCCAGGCCACTTTTATCAATGACCCCACATATTTACATACGGCCCGAAACTGATTATGACCTACCTACCTCATGCGAGCCAGTAAAATAGCCAAATCAAATCTGGCGCCTGTTATCTAACTACTCCAAACCGGCTCGGGATAGCCGGAATGACGTTACAACCCAATAAGGAGCGCCAAAAAAGCTGAAAAATTGTATTTGATCTTTTAATCTAATGCCTTTTCAAATAGATAAAGAATAATGATTATATCAATACGCCTTTACATGTCGTTAACTTTATGGCATCGCCAGTTTCGCAATCCAATTTTCCTAGTGTTATGAACTTGCTATCCTGGGGTTCAATTAGTTACATTTGCCGCCGTTTCACTTTGTGGGGGCGCTACGCGCTGCATGAACATTTGCGTCCAGGTGTTCACTATAAGAGGTTCTCAGGACCATTTCCCCTCCCCCCCCCCCCCCCCCCCAAAAAAAAGTGTTCACTGTTCGAATAAAGTGGTGTTCACACTTCGTAAAACTAAAATGTATTAGGGAAGAAATGGGACCAGGGAAAAGTGTTCACTTTAAATAGGAATGTTCACATCCCAAGGTTTCACTGTACATACAGAAAAGTCACTTTCATGTTCATTCTATCACACCTTTTGGAGGGCAGGTGACAATTGTGTCGGCCAGGTAGAAATTAAAGTTAACCTGTCCTGTTTGGCAGGTGCCTTCAAAAGTTAATGTTGAGCCCTGGCAGAGCTTACTTTGAGATAATCCCCCATGTTATAGGACAATACCTCTATTCAAGACTACAAATCCTTCCACTGAATGGGATAAGTAGAGATTTGCACTATTGTGTCAACAACAATGCTTTGTTTGGTAAAATGTACTCTCAGCATCATAAGGGTCACTCATAGGTTTGAACAATGATTTCAATGATTTTGTAAAATTATTCTGAATTTCCAAGTTATCGTCAAAAACATCATAGGTCAGGAACTTTTCTAGTATCTCTTGAGTGTGATGAGTTAATCCTTATGCTGCTGGTAACTAATTTGACCAAAAAACAACTGAAAAATGGCTGAAACCTTGGCACATGGGTACTCATCTGAGAGTACTCAGCGAGAGCTTTCCAATGAATACCAACGTGACATGATTTAGATGAACATAAACATGCATGCACATACATACACACACTACAAACCGACACACACAGACACACGCACACACATTTGACTGGTACTCTTCTTACGTCTTCCTTTTGCAGTATATTGCCATAATGGGTGCCCTTGAAGATGGTCTCCTAGCCAAGCCAGAAATTCAATGTTACATCGATACAGTAAGTGTCTCTCTCACTTATTATACACAATTTATGGAAACTAATATTTCCCTCAGAACCCGTTACCTCCTATAAAGGGTTGATTCATTCACATTTGTAGTTTACGCAATGGTCTGGCACTTACAATAATAACAACGATAATGATAATAATAATAATAATAATAATAATAATAATAATAATGATAGTAATGATAATAATTATTATAATAATAATAATAATAATATTGATAATAATAATATTAATAATAATAATATTAATAATAATAATAATAATAATAATAATGATAAATATAGCTCTAGATATATTGATAACAAAATGATTTGAAAACTTTTGACAACAAATTGTATTTTTTGTGGAATATAACAATCGCTTTTAAAGCACTTTTTAAATAGATTTCTATAGATCAATAACTACAGTGATTTTCAGACCAAGTGTGCACTTAAGATGCAAGCTGGTGTATTACTTTATGTAAGGAAATGCTTTTTCAAATTAATGTATTGAACCTCATCTGCCACCTTGTTGTAGACAAATATATCAGCTAATCAAGCCTGGAGGTCTACTCAGCAAGTGTTGCCTGGACTTGTGTTGTTTTTGAAAATAACGCTGGAATTAAGCTTTAATCAATAAACTATTTGAGAGTTGTCCATTGAGTTCTGACTAACATTAGCATTTTCCTTTTCAACTATTTCCCGAAAAAAATCTTTTGTCTGAGAGATATTACAAAAGTCATCGGTGCATGCTACAGGTATGGAAAGCTTAACCCTTGTGCTGCTGGTGGCTGATTTGGCCAATACAGAATGAGGCAAAAAACCTGAAAAATGACTGAAACCGTGGCAAATGGGTACTCATCTGAGAGTACTCAAGAAGAGCTTTCCAATGAATACCAACATGACAGGGTTTAGATGGTTTTCAAAACGTTTTGCATTTTTCTCACATGGACGAAAGTAGCCTCAGCATGGAAAGGGTTAAATAAGTTATATAATGTATTATATAATGTAATGTTTTCTTTTTTTTTTCAGGCTGATAACCAGTATCTTTTCCAAGTGGTCATATGTATTGGACGCAGCCTGGAGGTCATCAACTGTCCACCTGCTACTTGGTATCTGTGTAACCAGTCTCTACCTATAATACTACCTCCCATAACACACCAACCCTTATACAACAGAGTCATGCCATAGAATACCCTATAGGGTGTCTGTTACATAGTATCTGTGTAACCAGTCTCTACCTATAATACTCCCTCCTATAACACACCAACCCTTTTACAACAGAGTCATGCCATAGAATACCCTATAGGGTGTCTGTTACATAGTATCTGTGTAACCAGTCTCTACCTATAATACTCCCTCCTATAACACACCAACCCTTTTACAACAGAGTCATGCCATAGAATATCCTATATAATAGGGTGTCTGTTACATAATAAAGACTCCCTCCTATAACACACCAACCCTTTTACAACAGAGTCATGCCATAGAATACCCTATATAATAGGGTGTCTGTTACCTACTACTTGTGTAACCAGTCTCTACTTACAATACCCCCTACTATAAATCATCTACCATTTTACAACACTCAATTATGGTATTTTTCATGTGGAACTGGAGACTTGAAAAGGTTAAAGTCATAAAATGGTGCGAGTGGACATGCAGTTTGCCAGCATGTAGGTTATCATGGTTCCCTATTCTACCTATGCAGTCTTTGAACGGAAAATATTTTCTGATAGCCATGTACTTAAACAAATAGTATAAGAATAATGCAATTATTTTTGAATATTTTCCAAATGATGCTTTTAAATGATAGATATACATATAGATAATCAAGCTTTTTTGAGTGATAAGGAGATTTATGGGTTAAACTGTAGTACTCAAATATGCCCGATTATATTGGTAATACTTTTGTGACAAAGGCATTTTTTTAGAAGATTTATAGGAGATTTTAAAACATAGGCATTTTTCACCTATGTGGTCGGTTAAGTTCCTGTATGTCGGAATAAAGGATACTTAAGAAAAGTTTTCCTTACATTACAAATCAAGAACATACAACTGCCATTAGATTTTAAATAATCTGTTTCATTGTTGATGCAGATGTATTGAAAATTATGGAGTTAATGTGGCATAACAATGGTATTAATTCATTCATGTCTGTAGCACCTAAACATCATATCTCTTTTAGTAATATCCTTTTAAACTGAGCATTGTTACAAAAAGATACTTAAATGAGAAATGCTCATCAGAACTCACCCAGCAGCTCTCCCTTAAACCTTTTGAGAATTTATATTAAATTCTTGTGTATATGTACTCTCAGATGAGTACTTGTGTGCCAAGGTTTTGATAAGAGGCTGTGAGCTGTCATTGGCATTACCTAAAACACTGAGTCTAAAAAATAGCCTAGTAATGAAATATGAAATTGAAAAGTATTTGAATGAAAGATTTTTTTTCTAATATTATCATCATATCAATTTCAAATATTTCCTAAGATGTACTTGCACCTTTTTGGTGCATATGGAGCCTATTGTATGACAGGTGTTTTTCTACTAAGTATTGTTAAAAAAATATTAGATCTTTTGTATATCTCATGCATGATTATGGGATCAATTATGACTTCCTTTAGTAAGGATTTGGACAGGTACTGGATACAATACCAAATACCATTATTGAATAAAAATACAATAAGTATCGCTTTGTTTAAGAACTGTTTAACTGCTACTGCTTAATGATAGAAAATTTACTCAATTGCTTCTTGGATGTCTTCAAATGAAGGCTAGGCTGTTCCCATTCACCAGTAAAATCTTTAAAATCAGTAATCAGTAAAAGCTGACAGTGCTGAATTGGAAAAAAATAGCCCCTTCGGAGTCCTTAAGTTCTTAGAAATATCATTGAGATATTGTATTGTTTAAGATATATCAATATTGTATTGTATTGCAAAAAAATTAAAGATGCCAATCCCTATTCTCAAGTATGATGTAAATTGTTTAATTGCCATACAATGATTGTATATTAACATTTTCATTTTATTTGTATAGCCGAAGTGATATTACAGTATTATGATAATAAATATATGTGTCTATGATTATAATTGTGTATTTACATTTTATTGTATTTGTATAGCCAAAGTGATATAACAGTGTTATGATAATAAATGTATGGATTTATAATTATTGTGTATGTTAGTTATTCCTAATTGTTCCCCAACCCAGCCATTGATTACATTAATAAATATATGTCATGCCTCGTAATTGAAATGTCTGAGTGGGATCCCTATTGGCTAGTACTAGTAATATTTAACCTATTAATGTCCATAGCGCCAAAACCAAATCACTATTGGCGATATCTCTCTGACAAAAGTGAATTTTAACCCTTCCAATGCTAAGGCTTGACTTTCGTCCAAAGCACAAGGACGGAAAGATTTTGAAAACCAACTTAACCATGCCATGTTGGTATTCATTCGATAGTGTTTGCTGGACACTCAGATAAGTACCCATTTCCCAGGGTCTCAGTCATTTTTCAGGTTTTTGCATCATTTTGTATTGACCGAATTAGCCATCAGCAGCATAAGGATTAAAAAAGGATCTGAAGGAGGAATATTAATCGGACGCTTACTAACAACTCTCCTTCAAATATTTAATAATTTTTGTTTAATTGCAAAGTTATTTACGTAGGTATTGCAGGTCTATACAGTACCTGTCAAGGAGCTCTCTGGGCATGAATGGGTTAAGGCAATGCCCAGTGGGCAAGTAGAACGTTGCCCTTCCTGGGTTCCAAAAATCATCAATGGGAGAAAGACTTTAACCTTTAACCCATTGATGCCTAGATGGAGGAACATCTCTGACAGCTATATATATATATATATATATATATATATGCACACACACAGATATATATATATATATATATATATATATATATATATATAGACTAATATATATATATATATATATATATATATATATATATATATATATATATATATATATATATATATATATATATATATATATATATATATATATATATATATACATAAACAGTTCCATATGGATTTAGGACACTTAGTTTAGTACTTTGAGAAAAGAGCAGTGACTTTAAAAATCTGAAGAAGAGTTGCAGATTCAAATCAGAATCTTTCATCATGAATAAGTCCCTTGACACATATAACTTGGATTTCCCCCCCAAAATCCTGATATTTTCCTAGTATCATTTTAGGAATTTCTGGGTATTCCCATATTTATATTTGGTAAAGGGTGTTTGAAGAAGAGTTGTTAGTTGTGTTGTGGCTAAGTTGGCCAATACAAAATGATGTCAAAAACCTAAAAAGTATTGAAACCCTGGCACAGCGAGAGCTTTCCAACGAATACCAACATGACAGGGTTAATATATGATTTTCAAAGATCGTTGTGTCCTTGTGCTTTGACCGAATGTAGCCTCAGTATTGGAAGGGTTATGTTGAGAATTAACTTAACCTCTTATGTACATTATCTAGCCTTTGATTGATTAAGGGCTAAGAAAAAAAGTTCAAAGTTTGATACTATTGGTTAGTTTGCACTGAACTGGGAGTCGTATTACAGATGTGGTAAAGTGACTGCATGTCCACTTGCTGGGCATGCTTATAGTTAGACTAGCTAGGAATGATTGGAGATCTCAGCTGGCTTCTGCTCTCATTGGATATTCATCTCTCAGCTCTTGACAAGGTCTAGCGTTTGGCTTAAAGTCCAAATCTCACAACCAGTAGATTCTGCCACATAGGTGTCAATTTCTTTCATTAGGGTTGGCTCAAATTCCAATGGTAGGCCTATAAAAGAAAAAATCTACTCCAGGGAATTTTTGTGATGTTTTGACATATTCATGCTATGGATATGTGCACTCTTTTATGTTGAAAAATAATGGGGATGTTTTGAGTTACCTTTTTACTATAGAGCTAAGACTGATGGAGTACATATCTTGCTTTTTTGCAAGAAAAATAGACAATGAAGGGCCTTTGTTTTCCTTACTGTTGCAAAAATAGGGAAAATACCTCTGTTGATGACGGCACTTTTGAATATGTATCTTGCTTTTTTGCAAGAAAAATATAAACAATGATGTGCCTTTGTTTTCCCTATTGTTGTCGTAACAATAGGGAAAATGTCTTCATTGATGACTGCACTTTTGCCCCTAAATGATGTGCTTTCTACTCCTGTTGCTGCTGCAGGTGTGCAACAACATTACGTCATGTCAACAACTTAGAAAGAAACAGCTGCAGGTATTCTGCAGGTATATCAACATCTATCCTCTGACAATGAATGTAATGCGCCTTTGAGCATGTTTATATGGAAAGGGCGCAATATCAAATGACAATATTATTATTATTCTTAACAGCCATTCAGGCAGAAAAGTCTTCTTTAGCTATGCTTAAATGACCAGAATAATCGGGCAGTAGACATATTACATTGACTTAGGCAACTAGTACACAACAGACTCATGCACTATTAACTCTAAGGCTGACCAACTGATGAACCTAGCTGTTGAGGTAATTACTGGGGTAGTACACAACATACATGTAGAGTGAGTACTAATATAGCATTGCTGTACATATACTCGTACATTAACTCTAAGGCTGACCAACTCTGATGACCTGTTGTGATAATTAGTACACAACATACATGTAGAGTGAGTACTAATATAGCATTGCTGTACATATACTCGTACATTAACTCTAAGGCTGACCAACTCTGATGACCTGTTGTGATAATTAGTACACAACATACATGTAGAGTGAGTACTATAGCACTTGCAGTACAGACACTCATACACTAACTCTAAAGCTGACCAACTTTGCTGCACCTGTTGTAGTAACCAGTAAACAACATACATGTAGAGTGAGTACTAAGGCACTTGCAATACAGATACTCCTGTACTAACTCTAAGGCTGACCAACTCTGCTGACCTGTTGTGATAGTTAGTACACAACATACATGTAAAGTGGGTTAAACAGCACTTGCTGTACATATACTCGTACACTAACTCTAAGGCTGACCAACTCTGATGACCTGTTGCGATAATTAGTACACATTATAGCATTCTGGCATATAAAAAGCTGGTCATTATTGGCCACAATGCTGCAGACTGATCCGGGTTGCCAACCTGGTCCTAGGTCCGGGTTGAGATTTTGCACTCCAGCTCAGAGTTTTAAAACCATTTTTAAGAATAAGAGAGTGATTTTAGTGATGCAATCAAGTTGATGTGATTAAAAAAAGTGTATTAGTTAAATAAAATACCCAAATACATGGATGGCCAGATAAATTCTGTATAACACAGGATATTGATTCCAGCCTGCACTCAGTGACCCCATGGTTGCTGTCAATGCGAGTATCAGAGCAGTTCGTGAAAGTGCCAAAATCATGTAAATTTAGGGTTTCAAGTTTATTGTTTCTTCTTTCATCATGCTATAATAATGATTAAGTTAGCAGTGGAGGAGAGCCGTGTGGTGACTTAAGCTGAGGACCTGTTGACAACCCGTCAGCAGGTCCTCAGCTTAATTCGCCACCCATCTCTCCACTGCTAACTTAATCCCTATAACCTTGGATGAAGAAAAGTATTTGGTCATCTTAGTACACAACATACATGTAGAGTGAGTATAGCACTTGCAGTACAGATACTCATACACAAACTCTAAGGCTGACCAACTTTGCTGGACCTGTTGTAGTAGCCAGTATACAACATACATGTAGGGTGAGTACTATCTTGGATGAAGAAAAGAAGGTCATCTAAGGTACTATAGCACTTGCAGCACAGATACTCATACATTAACTCAAAGGCTGACCAACCCTGATGACCTGTTGTGATAGTTAGTAAACAACATACATGTAGAGTGAGTACTTAAGCACTTGCAGTATCGATACTCATACACAAAGTCTACTAGGCTGACCAACTCTGCTGGACCTACATATTGTAGTATTAAACCAGAGTAAACAACACACATGTAGAGTGAGTACCATATAGCACTTGCAGTAGAGATAACCATAGACTAACTCTAAGGCTGGCCGACTTTGCTGGATGTGTTGTCATTGCAAGTACACACCATACATGTAGAGTGAGTACTAGAACCTTAATTGGATTAATGTAGCTCTTTAGTAGAACTTGCAGTGCAGACATTATTAAGACTGACTCTAATTAGGCTGACCAACTTTGCTTGGTGTATTAAATATAACCCTTCCAATGCTGAGGCAACTTTTGTCCAAAGCACTGTGGCTGCAAGGCCGCAATGACCTTTGAAAAACATCTAAACCCTGTCATGTTGGTATTCATTTGATAGCACTCGCTAAGTACTCTCAGATGAGTACCATGTGCCAGGGTTTCAGCCATTTTTTAAAGTGTTTTTTTCATCAATTTGTATTGGCAAAATTAACCACCAGCAGCATAAGGGTTAATTGTCATGACAAGTACTTGACATACTTGTAGTCAGTATTTGCTCTACCAGAACAGAAACCTGTGCACCCTATACAGCTTATCAACTTTATACTTTAATCTTTAAACTTTTCCATATATGGAGCACACAACATACAACTAAAGGTCGCCTATTTAGCCCTCTTAAAGGCTCAAAAGTGGCCAAAAGCACCGAGCAATTTTTGAGAAGTCTTTCTGGCTAAAGTATATGATAGAGAAAGTATTTGAAATATTGATCAGAACATCACCGACAACTTTCCTTCAAATAGTTTTTCAAATGTTTTTCTTGATTACCAAGTTATTATCAAAAGTATCATAGATCTAGATGATAATTTCAACAGTACCGTTTGAGCATTATTCGGTTATAGTTTGTACTGAAATCTGGTATATGGTCATTGTTTATACTATAGTATTAGGAATGCATAGAACAAGCCAGTAAACATTATATAGTAAACAATTTTCAAATACCTGAGTTAGTATAATCTTAGATGAAGAGAACATGGATTGGTTGCCACAGACCAATTACCATATAGGGCCCACTGTGAAGCCCTCTTTTTATGTTATAGAGGAAGTTGCTCAGGCACATGCACAGAACACTCTTGAGTGGTTCTCGTCAATGGAGTTGTGCTAAGGCTGTTGAGCGAGATCTGCTGATTGCATATCTGGTGACATTCATGGTATAATGATCATGATTTTTGCTATAGTAAAGAATGCATTATAGATGCTACAATGTACATTATATAGTTAAGACAATGTCTATATACCTGAGTTAAAGCTGGTCAAACTTATCAGATCATGCACCTCTCACTTAATCGAATTGTTTGACCCTTTATTGTAGTCTGAGTACAGGACGCATGGGTGAAGCTTAAGTATCTTAGTGCAGCGCAGTCAACAGATTGATCTTGTGTTTCAAAGGGCATTTACGCTGTGAGTACTAATCAGACATTGTACAGTAGCAAGTGTATTAAGGTTATTCTGCTGTCTCGTTGCAGGGAAACTGCTGGCTGCTGGCATAGATAATTGAAAGGTATGTAGCACTTAAATAAGCAATTCATGATTATTTATTGTTTATATATGTTTATTTATTGTTTATGAAACCCATCAATGTTGTTTATGTAATCCTACTACCCTGCCGAATTGGATCATTGTCGAAACATGGTCGACCATGTTCGAAATATGGTCAAGGAACGTGTTTTGACCATGTTTCAAACATCAACGTTAAATGGCCATCATTGTCAGAACATGGTCGAAACACGTACCTCTGACCATGTTCTGACCATGGTCAAAAACATGATCTTCTGACCATGTTCTGACCATGGTCAACCATGGTTTGACCGTGGTGGCCATTTAACGTTGATGTTTAAAACATGGTCAGATATGCTATTGGGTTTGAGTTTGACCATGGTCTGACCATGTTTGGACCATGGTCAACCTGACCATGTTTGGACCATGGTCGACCATGTTCAATCTGACATATAGTTTGATCATTCCTTATTATCAATATTAATCTTAATTGGATTGACAAGTAGATAATTACAGAAATACATATTTCAATCAAAGCCAAGAAGTAGCTGTAAATTTGTGTTGATACATTCTTTATCATCAGGTGTCTCCATTTTGAAAACGGCTTCAATCCACTAACTGTGTCTTACTTTGGCAGCTTTATATATAGGCTCAGTATGGGCCGACCAAACTCCTGCCTTTGAATGATTTCCATCATCTATTTATATGGATTATTAAAAAAGTTACTACACTGGGACAATTAACTGACATATGATCTGATTGTTATAATGTTTTAAAAAATTATTATGTTAAACTTTAAGGAAAATTGTTTATATAAAGCAAAATAAACACAAGAAAAAACATTTATAATGGCAATGTGGTTCTCAAGAATTTGCGACCTATTTACGGAAATGACCATGTTTTGACCATGGTCGACCATGGTCAAAACACTGTTAACTTAGGACATGGTCAAATTGTGGCCTATGATTAAACTTTGGCCAATCATGTCCAA
This sequence comes from Maea johnstoni, assembly GCA_963942565.1. Taxonomy (NCBI): domain Eukaryota; kingdom Metazoa; phylum Annelida; class Polychaeta; order Spionida; family Magelonidae; genus Maea; species Maea johnstoni. Next base: position 40,895,440 of record OZ012686.1, on the reverse strand, counting down.
TATAACAATACAATGGAATATAACATAGCCACTCCATAATCAAGCATCTATTGTGGTCATAATATTACCTAACCATTATTAAAAAACGCAGTTGTCAAATATGTCTTGCATTGGGATCAATTTCATAACAAAGGGGACTGACACACGATTATCAGTAAATATCCACAGCTATGCCAGATAATCAAATTGTTATCAATAAATATAAAAAATCAATTTAAAGTACCTTTATATATCTCTTTCTTGTTTGTGACTTTAAAGTTCAAAACATGGAACATAGTCAACTATGATCATGGTCAGAACACGGTCAGAACACGGTCAAAACAAGGTCAACATAAAAAAGTCAGAGAGCAGTGACAGACCAGAGTTGACCATGCTGCAAACATGAAACAAGGTCAACTCTGAACATGGTCAGAAAACGGTGTCGACCATGTTCCAAACATGGTCGACCGTGTTTTGACCATGGAACATTGTCACCAGTTCGGCGGGGTTGTGTG
>OZ012686.1:40777167-40892167 GCA_963942565.1 Maea johnstoni | reverse complement strand
TATCAACAACTTAAGACTGATGAAAACAAAACAAATTTCACTATGACCATACACCAATTTGGTGAGAGGTGGCACATAGCGAATGATTCTTTGAGACACTGAAACGGTATTTGAAAATGTTTTTCTTTTTATTAGCTGGCACAAGCTATCAGTATCTATATTGCTTTTTATTGTACATAGTTAACATGATACACGTATATGCTTTGAGAAGTATGTGATTACCTGTCGTTGAAATACACTACGTTGACATGTATGTATGTATGTACCTATAGATTCAATACAAATCACCTGTTTAAGAATTTAAAAAACATAAACACTTCATTAATTTTTCAGAGAGGCTGAGATGAGAAAAGCCTTTCAAGATCTGGATGTAGATGGTACTGGAGAAATTGGTAAGGATCACCTTCGAAAACTTCTGACAAAAGGTGGCGCTTTCGGCAAAGTAGATGACTCTAAGCTGGACGAGATGATGATCGAATAAGATAAAGACGGCGACGGAAAAATCCAATACGAGGAGTTCATATCAATCATTAGCTCATAGGATTGACCATCAACCCGGGACCTTTATTTCCCGAAAAATGACTATTTTGGGTATACCCCGTTTTCAATTTTCCCCGGCTCGAACAGTATCGTCTGCCACACCATGCCAACACAAATTGTTTAAGATACCGTTTTTAATTTTACCGTCGTGAACCCTTTTAAGGTAAATTCTGGAAGATTAATTCCTCGTTAATATTACACGATTTACAGTATTTCGTTATACGGTAACGAAATTCAATAACATTACAAGATTTACAGTATTTCGTTATACAGTAACGACATTTAATTGACGCCCTTAATGTGCGGGCAGACCGGGCATTTTATACGACCGTAGGCCTGATTGCCACCCGGATGCATGGACACATGCCAGACTACATGTCCGTGACATAAATATGCATGCCCATAAATATGCATGCCCCATTATCCCGCCAGGCATACTAGGACAACTTTTTTTTTAGTTTCTATCAGTTGCTGGCAGGCGACCGGTCAACTGGTACAGGCATACATTATCTGTACTGTAGAAAAGAAATCCAAAAGGGTTACCTAATATCCGTATACGGTATTAGAATACACGAACATGCAGACAATATTATTTTACGTGTATACATGTTTCTTAATTATCGTACTGCTCGTTGAAACACTGTAGGTATACACTAACGAGATCAGCATATGTTATAAGGATCGCCTTTGAAATGAGATATCTATGATAATGTCAATGATATAGAAATTGTATGTTTTAGCAGACTGAGTGACATCACTAAAACAATAAAGAAGTTAATGTTTTACAGAAAACAATTGCAGAATGATTATTGTTTGATGTTGTGTTATAATAAGCTCATGCAAGTCTGGCCAAAAACACACCTACTTAGAATCCTATAGTCATACCTAATATGTCCGAGGGTGAATCAAAATCCATGACACCAAAAAAGTCTTTTTAAAAGGAAAAGTGGAGAGTAAAATCCAGAAAATATGTAAATCTGCACTCATTTGGATCTCATAAACTATTACAACTTAGGATGTGCGTGTAGCAACCACATCAGTCAAAATCATCAAACATGCAGCCACTGGTATTCATCGAGAAAAAGAATAGTTTTATTCATGCCATTTAAGATCTATGTATGTCATTCAGATGTTGAGGCCCCCATGAAGAAATGAACGCCCTCCATAGAAACTAAGTATAAAATCAGATTAAGAGATATTGGTGTTTAAGATAATGGGAAAATAAATGTAATTAATCAATTACTCTTTTAGGTAAAACGTTACTACATAACACAACAATGGTGTCCAGGTTTAACAGTCATCATAAAGGACGAGCTTTTACTGTTGAATAATTTGCTGAAAGCATTTCACTATCAGAGAAAGACAACATTAGTATATGTTTATGGAAGAAAAAAACTCATCAAAAAACTCTATCATACTTGCGCTTATAACATTCTTTTAGGGATTGTTGAGGGTGAGCAGTTGATGTACTTGCGATATCACTCGATTGTACACATTCAAAATTATAGAGCACTCTCAAGACCAGAGTGTGTCGTGTTTTGTAAAGTACAGCAAAGATACTTCGAATTAACTGCATTATTTCAAAATGCGAAATTTCATGGCAATGTTTCTTCCATTCTCCTCTCCGAGTACTTTACTTTTGAGGCCAAATCGACGTGCGAAATTAGGCAACTCTCCTCCAACAATACGTGCGTGATTGAAACAATGTATCAACGACGCTTTCTTGCGTCGTTTCTTTCAAAACAATGCACGTCGTTTGTTGTAACCTACGGATTCCCGCACCAATTACTATTTCCAATTGTTGGCACGTCCCATTGTTGCGTATATCACGGGAGCGGCATGAGTGGCATCAACGTCTGTGAGAGATGCGGCATTTTCCCTCCGTAGCTCACTGTTGAATGATTTTCTATTACTTTTACGGTCTGCGTGCAAAGCTAAAGAAACTTTCTATGAATATAGATGGACCTACTGATATATGTGTGAAAGGTGTGGATGAATTACGCATTTATGCAATACTGTTCGAATACTGAGTGATTATTAATATTATTATTATTATTATTATTATTATCATTATTATTATTATTATTATTATTATTATTATTATTATTATTATTATTATTATCATCATCATCATTATTATTATCATTATTATTATTATTATTATTATTATTATTATCATTATTATTATTATTACCACTATCATTAATTAGTAATATGAGTATTACCAATATTATCATTATTATTACTATCATTATTATTTTTATTATTATTTTTATCATCATTATTATATTATTATTATTATTATTATTATTATTATTATTATTATTATTATATTATCATTATTATTATTTTCATTATTATTATTATTATTATTATTATTATTATTATCATTATTGTTATTATTATTATTACTACTTTGATTGTTATCATCATCATCATCATCATCATCATCATCAATATTGAGAGGAGATTGGGGTGTTATTGAAAATCACTATTCAACAATTAATAGATACCTTTAAATCACTGAATGATGCCATGAATTTGCATGAAACATTTTGATACATTAAACACATTGGTAACGATTCTTATTGAAAAAATAAGTTGTTGATTACGCGAACGAAAAGTTATATGTATGACGTAATCGTGGCTTAAAAATACCAGACGTAAAAAATTTCACTTTCATGCATGAAAATGATATTTCCGTGCAGGAAAATAAGAATTTTGGCCCTGGCATGATTTTTTTTGCCCCATAAATATTCGTGGGAAATTGGACTGTGTACACAATTTCATGCATGGAATTTTCATCTATGAACATTTTTTGGCAAAATCTTCATGCATTGAAATTTCATTTTCATGCATGAAATGTTAATGCCACGATTTATTCATGCATGAAATCTTTCGTACGAGAAACACTGTACTCTCACAGGGATAAAAGACTGATCGTAATAAATCTCAAATGTAACATTCGCAAGAATCTAACGGCTTCAGGACAAGACTACGCCGTTTTTATATTGGTGGAGCAAACACAGACTCACGGAACCAGTTGTACATAGTATATACGATATGCATAAAGAAGCATAGCAATATCTACATTTTTTACTTCTTATCAGTACCGCACATTTCAATGTAAGGCCAATCAGACAATTCGTGATGAAATTTCCTTTTCACTTCCTTTTCTTGCAGTAGTTTATTCCACTGTAATTAGGCGATGATTCGAAAAAGCGCTGTTTGGTCATATAGAACTATGGATTTCGAAAGGCTGCCATCCTACTTTAATAGCTGTATTACGTTGATTAGCAATCATAGCGAAGGTCTCGCATACGTTTTCTCAACAATGGGATATCTCTCAACAATAGGTAACAACAACTGCTGCTTGCACCCTCAACAATCGACCTTAAGAATGGTTACGGAAACATATCATTACTACAAGATAATTCATATTTTACGTCAATATTTAAGGTTTAACCGCTAGCTTATTTACTCCACTGAATCCTGAATTTACCATTTTGCATTCGATGTTATCTTTTAACCCTGTCTATAAAATATGCATAGTTTACACGTTTTTCCATCTGACGTCATGCCCAGTTGTTGAGGACAACACGTGACTTATAACTGTTTGAGTCACGTGACGAAGGTTGCGTAGCGACGTTGGTCATTCCGCACTCTATATACGCATATGAGTGGACGCATTATTTCTTTATCCTGAAATACATACCTTGAAACTCGATATTTGTCACTCGAAACGGACAAATTTTGCTTGCAATGGCGACATCAATAACCAAAGTGAGTATTTTATCATCTGAATGAAACTTCATCTATAAGCTTTTTGTTTAATGATAAGCGATTGTACACTGCATAACGTTTACCGCGAAAAGAATAGCAATTCCACCGGAAATTGACAAAATCATCATCAATTGCTAGTCGTTTGCTTATTTCAAACTTAGCTAATATTTTATACTTTATCGTTTGAACCTTAGAGGGAAAGTCACTCCAGAGCCGGTCACATCATACCCTACGCTCATAGTATCTTCTAAAATAGATCACTGTGTGGTAAATGATGTTTTAAGATCATAAGATATATGAGAAGATATCGACCGTGAATTATATTATTATTCATGTTTTCATTTCTTGTAAACGTGTTACCTTTAAACGTTTCTTTCAAAACGTTTGATGTCATTATACAGGATATTCTCACGTAGTCACGATGTGCAAAATCGTGTAAGAATAAAACAAACATGCTGTTTTTTGGGGGTGTACCCTATTCTCAATCTCAAACATAAAAGGTGCAAGTTTCAATAAATTACTTTTACAGTTATCCTTCAAAACAAGTTTGTAACATTTTTCAGGAACCTGAAGTAAATTGCGATGAAGAGCTTTTTCCTGCCTGGAAGTGGCAGCTCATGAAGGAAGCGGGCATGAATCCAAAGGTGAGTTTTAGCAGATATTATACTTAATTTTGTTCCACTGTTTGTCTCTATTTGCTATCCATGATGGCCCTGTTGTCAAATGCTTTGCCACCGACTGCTAGCTGTCGCTCACCTCTGCCGGGTTCGAATCCCTGCTGGGGTATCCTCTGTCGGATTCAAATCCTTGTTGGGGTAAGCGAGAAAGTTGCCAGTGACTTGGCGTTAGGCGGCGGTTTTCGCTAGGTGCTCTGGTTTCCAACACCGCTTGCAACCGACTAGTCATGACTTGGCTGCAATATATCTGAAAAAGTTATGAAAACCGAAATTCCAAGTTCCATCTATTCCACTTTCTACGCCATGACCTCCTGTTGATTTTAATCATGAAGATCTATCTTATCAAACCTATGAACTGATTTCTGTTGACTTCATTTTAATTGATAGATCATCATTTTCTTCATACACATCAGTCCTCGTGTACTGTACCATCTCCAAATGCCAGTTGTAAACTCACTCTTCCAATTGTTTGATGTACGCATGAGCAATCCACCCTATATTCATCACACATTTTTTCTGTTTTGCAGGATGCCTATAAGTTGAGAGAACATCCCAACTCTACAAAGATGCTTGCTGTGAAGAAGCGTGTTATGGCCAAAAGAGAGAGAGAAAGGCTTGAAAGAATATTCAGCCCTCATAGACGTCTGCTTGACCATGCAGCAGTACCCTTTCTTGCACCATCTAACACCAAACCAGAATACACACAAAAACCTCAGGATGTCATATTATACACCAAGAAATGGAGTTTCAACCAAGTACAGTGTGATGAAGATACATCTGGAGCAATGTCATGGCACTGCATCTCTAAAGCAACAAAGGGAAATGAAGAAAATGAAGATATTTCAAAACAAGATTCAGTGGAGTATTTTTTGTTCAATGAACCCGGACCGTGTATCATCCCTGAACCGGAATTAGAAAATGAAGACAAGACTTCTGAAATTCCAAAAAATCACACCAAAGAACCATCCAGCCGAAAAAGACCTGTGATTAAACCGAAAACACCTAATCGCCTTGTGAAATATGTCAGGAAAAGATTAGATAGACTGTACGCCTTCCTGTACATGTGCTCTGAAATGATGCAGTTTCATGAAAATTTAAAAGAATCTCAAAAGTTTCATCAATGAGACTCTATCTTTACAAGTGATTAAACCCTGGTAATAAGCATAATGTTAGTACGTTTATCTGACGTTAATAGGCCCAAAGAGCTGAATTACCAGACATAAACTTCAATGAGAAAATCATGTATTTATGAAGTTAAATTATCAATTCATGCATTGGTTAAGCAGTCATCATTACCATGTTTAAACATCATATCGATTGATTTTATAGTTGAAAAGCAATCATATTAGTGTGAGCATATTTGATAGATTGTATATTCAGACTTTTCATGCACTTCAGAAATTCTATGAATATGGCATCATGAAAATGTAACTGTGATGTCTGTGTCGCTTGGGGAAGAGGTAAATAAATCTAAAGCACTCCAGGGGCCTGTTCCAGATGATCAGTTAATATAAATGTTAATTTTGGTAAGATTATCCTAGATATATCTTGTGTGTTTTGATATAAGAACTCACTACTCTTGAAGAAAATACTTGTGATAGATTCTGCATGACGTAATCGCTTGGCATTGGTGGCAGTGTTGATGAAGCAGAAAAATATCTTCTGTTTGTAAATGCCTCAAGAATGCTCAGCAGAAAGTCTGATTCTAATACCATTCAGAAAAGATCTATCATTCATTTTGGAAAGCTTTAGGCCATGCTGGTTTTAGATATTTTGTGTACTTAAGTATCCTGAAAAGCCAGCCTGCTAGAAGCAAGCTAGTCATTTATGCTTCTCCTTCATTGACAACATGCATGATCACCTCTGGATTAGGGATTTTTGTGAAACGGGTCGATCATCTGAATTTCGTAAAACTACTTCAACAGAGAGTTGTTCACTGAATTATTGTAGTAGTGAATTATGTATATGGTGACGATATATGTTTATAAAATCCGAACAAATATGGAAACTTTTAGACAAATAAAGTTATTTTCCATTTCAACCTTCTCTTGTTGTACTTCACTTGTCTATTCAACGGCACTACAGACACAGGCAGACATACAGACAGACACACACATCTCTCTCTCTCTCTCTCTCTCTCTCTCTCTCTCTCTCTCTCTCTCTCTCTCTATATATATATATATATATATATATATATATATATATATATATATATATATACATATATATATATATATACATATATATATATATATATATACATATATATATATATATATATATATATATATATATATATATATATATATATATATATATATATATATATATATATAATATACAGTACATATATTTAATTCTTGCACCAGTCGACCGGATGTCTGTCAAAACCTTGTTGTACAAACGCCCATAGATAACATGTCAATGAATAAGCAAAGCATATAGATGACCGACGTAGCTTGTGAATCAAAGCTACATTAAGTTGTGAGGCTATCCATGCATCTGTGCCCAGGAAACTGGGTGACAGTTGGGCTTGCTGTCGTGCATCATGCCCGGGCTGCCAACGCATTTAGTGCAGGAATTAAATGTTGGCACTGTACTCACTAGTAAGCACAGCAAAAATATTTCGAATTTATGAGCTATATCCGTATAGTGATACCATTATTCATTATTCGTATTGTAAGAAAGCTATTCTTCTTCACTGCGTGACCTTTAGCTTCATGAATAGGCTTAGGCACGCTCTTAACTAGTGTCCAGCGGGAAAAAGCTTACCATGTATTAAAATAAGACATTCGAAACCCTTCGTAGAGAAAGATAATAAGCATGTTAAAGGACTAGCCTCATAATATCTTTACACCCAAGTTGGGTTAATATCTTAATATGTACTTTGTATAAATTCATATCTTTTTGTTTTTGTTCTCTTAGAGTTAATTTGTATGCATATTTAAATGTTGTAGTATATAATCTCGTGTGTGAGAAACATACCTTTTCTACTTATTATAAGCTATATTACTTTTGTATTTGTACTTTCATATTTATATGATATGGTCAATAAACAATACAATACAATACAATACAATACAATGCTATAGAATCAACGCATCTTCGATCCCGCTTTTGATTTAATCAACATTAAATGAACCTGAGCAGTTGGGTCAGTCCTAAGTGCTAATATATTGTTAAAATAGCCCAAGGCCATTTGTGGCCATATTGCAGTGATTTAAATGTTCTATACAAAAGGTAAGAGAAAGGTGCCCCAGACCTTCCACTAGATTACGCCATGGTGAGCACCAAGACGTGTGATACGTTGCATAATTTTCAAAGTATAACATTATTTTTGATTTGCGACTCTTTAGTGTGTAATGTCAGTTTGTGTATTTTCTGAATTCGAAATTGGCACTTTTTTCTTATACAGGCTTCGCCGCTGATTGTTAATTAAATAATGCATGTTTGCTTCCACATGTATTTGCAAAAGTTGTGCCGGTGTAACAGTGCTCAGTGTCCACCAGGTCACTGGCCCCCAGATTTTTTGGAGGGGTCACCGGTAACTAGTTGCCAGTGACCTGGGGCTCACTACACTACTTCTTGGACTCTGATATCCAGTGTCCTGAAAAGGACTCCCAGCACTAGTTTTGGTTGACCCGGGTCCCTGAGAGCTAGTTGCTGATGAACCGTATCACTCATCTCCAGCTACCACTGACCCGGGGATCACCAGAGAGGGGGGTCAATGACCAATTTTACACCGGGTCACTTACCTAGGGCTGCCAGTGACCCGGGGCTCACCAGAGAGGGGGGTCACTGACACTTTCACACCGGGTCACGTACCTACGGCTGCCAGTGACCCAGGGCTCACCAGAGAGGGAGTCACTGACACTTTCACACCGGGCCACGTACCTATGGCTGCCAGTGACCCGGGGCTCACCAGAGAGGGGGGTCACTGACACTTTCACACCGGGTCATGTACCTACGGCTGCCAGTGACCTGGGGCTCACCAGAGATGGAGTCACTGACACTTTCACACCGGGTCATGTACCTACGGCTGCCAGTGACCTGGGGCTCACCAGAGAGGGAGTCACTGACACTTTCACACCGGGCCACGTACCTACGGCTGCCAGTGACCCGGGGCTCACCAGAGAGGGAGTCACTGACACTTTCACACCGGGCCACGTACCTACGGCTGCCAGTGACCCGGGGCTCACCAGAGAGGGGGATCACTGACACTTTCACACCGGGCCACGTACCTTCGGCTGCCAGTGACCTGGGGCTCACCAGAGAGGGAGTCACTGACACTTTCACACCGGGCCACGTACCTACGGCTGCCAGGGACCTGGGGCTCACCAGAGAGGGGGTTACTGACACTTTCACACCGGGTGACGTACCTACGGCTGCCAGTGATCCGGGGCTCACCAGAGAGGGGGTCACTGACACTTTCACACTGGGTCACGTACCTACGGCTGCCAGTGATCCGGGGCTAACCAGAGAGGGGGGTCACTGACACTTTCACACCGGGTCACGTACCTACGGCTGCCAGTGACCCGGGGCTCACCAGAGAGGGGATCACTGACACTTTCACACTGGGTCACGTACCTACGGCTGCCAGTGACCCGGGGCTTACCAGAGAGGTGGGTCACTGACACTTTCACACTGGGTCACGTACCTACGGCTGCCAGTGACCCGGGGCTTACCAGAGAGGTGGGTCACTGACACTTTCACACCGGGTCACGTACCTACGGCTGCCAGTGACCCGGGGCTCACCAGAGAGGGGGGTCACTGACCACTGTCATACCGGGTCATGTACCTACGGCTGCCAGTGACCCGGGGCTCACCAGAGAGGTGGGTCACTGACACTTTCACACTGGGTCACGTACCTACGGCTGCCAGTGACCCGGGGCTTACCAGAGAGGTGGGTCACTGACACTTTCACACCGGGTCACGTACCTACGGCTGCCAGTGACCCGGGGCTCACCAGAGAGGGGGTTACTGACCACTGTCACACCGGGTCATGTACCTACGGCTGCCAGTGACCCGGGGCTCACCAGAGAGGTGGGTCACTGACACTTTCACACTGGGTCACGTACCTACGGCTGCCAGTGACCCGGGGCTTACCAGAGAGGGAGTCACTGACACTTTCACACCGGGTCATGTACCTACGGCTGCCAGTGACCCGGGGCTTACCAGAAAGGTGGGTCACTGACACTTTCACACCGGGTCACGTACCTACGGCTGCCAGTGACCCGGGGCTCACCAGAGAGGGGGTTACTGACCACTGTCACACCGGGCTACTCACCTACGGCTGCCAGTGACCCGGGGCTCACCAGAGTGGGGGTTACTGACCACTGTCACACCGGGCTACTCACCTACGGCTGCCAGTGACCCGGGGGTCATCAAATAGGGGCGTCACCGAGCACTGCCACACCTGTACCAATGCCAACGGTACGTTTGTTTTGTGACATTCCAGTTTAATCAATTGGAAAAAGGTCAAGGTGGACATATGTTTTGTTAGTTGCTGTCGTGGAGACAAACACTTTACCCACAGAGATGACAACTGGTAAGTGCCTATGATTTTCGTTCCTATGTCGTAAACATGTTTTTTTCTACGCACAAGGTCCTTTGATGCGATCTTTGATGTACCTGATGCAATCCTACAGCTCGTCCTTCTACGCCTGTAACACTTATACTGCTGGTGGCTAATTTAGCCATTACAAAATAATGCAAAAAACCTGGAAACATGACTGAAACCCTAGCGCATGGGTACTCATCTGCGAGTACTCTGTGAGAGCTATCTGATGAATACTGACATGGCAGGGTTTAGATGGTTTTGAAAATTATTCGTGTCCTTTGGACGAAAGTAGCCTCTGCAGTGGAAGGGGTTAAAACCACAATTGTTGAATGGGGGGGGGGGGGGGGGTATGTTTCATCCATTCTGAGTTATGCTAATGTTTTGTGTAAAAGAATTGTTTCTGATGTAATTGAAATATTCAATATATAGTACTGTACCCAAAACCAAGCTATCCCACACACTGATTGCAGTTTGAAATCGAATGTTTGCTTTTGTGATGGATTTTGGAATTTGTATTTAATCATTCATCGTCAGAAGAAATATAAAACGACCATCATTTTTTACTAGCTCTAAAATTCAAACTAAACCTTCATTATTCTGATATTAGTCCGATAATCATGATGTTCCATAGGATATTCCAAACTGTTACAAATATCAAGTGATGCCAATATGCGAGATTCGAGTATCTCCTTGGAAAAACTAAGACGAGTTGAATGAATCACTAAGTGAACTTTTAGTGGGCTTAAAATACATCAGCTTTATACTGCTGGTTCAATGCTTCGGTTTGCTATTAATAACTAAGATAAACAAAACGATGTTCCATTATGAAAGGATCTATCACTATAGTCTGACTGACTCTAGTTTGTTTGTTTTTCCACTTTTCGGTGATAAAACGTTCTAGTTTGGCATCCAAACTTGGCAAACCTCTTCGGAGCACTAATCCGAGTATGCATAGACATACAGTAATGTTTGTCTCAACTCCGCCAAATGTTGATTTTGCTCATTAGGTCCCATTGTAAAATTTGTACGCGAGATCGTGTTTTTGGCAATGGGCAAATTTTACAACGGGACCTAATGAGCAAAATCAACATGTAATATTCTTCTCCATTTTGAGTGACTTAAAACTTGATGATTAGGATTAGACACGCCCTAGTACCAGTGACCTAGTGGTCACTACTCTACTGCTTGGACTCCGATATCCAGCTACCAGTGTCATGAGAAAGACGCCCAGCACTAGTTATGGTTGACCCGTCCCTGACAACAAGTTGTTGGTAACTCACCTGCGGCACTTTTACACCTGTATCAATGTTTACGGTACGTTAGCTAATTAAGTGTGCGTTTCACATTGCGTAAGACATTCCAATTTCATCAATTGGAAATAGGTCAACGATGGCACTTGCCAAGTGTCAGTTGTTGACGTGGAGACACACACCTTACCGCCTGTGATGACTGGTAAGTGCTTATGGTTTTCATTTCAGTTCATTTTCATGCCGTAAACGCGTGTTTTCTACGTACACGGTCAGCATGAAACGTAATCACTGGCCCCGTTGCAAGTCGGAGGTGAATTCGGCACAAAACGGAAATGGGGCAAGCTGAACAAACCCTGACTTGCCCCGCTCGGCAAGTAATGTTTGGGCAAAGTCCAATCTCTCCTTTGTTTAACAGACGGTGGCGGGGCAAGGGGGAGTGCTGGCGGGGCAAGTCAACTTAAAGGGCAGCTTGCCTCGCGCAGAAATTAATGTTTTGCGACTTGTGTTGCCCCCGTGACGGTCCTTTGATGCGATCTTGGATGTACCAGAGGGAATCCCACAGCTCGTCCTTCTACCACTATTGTTGAATTATAAATGTCAAGTGATGCCAATGCGAGTGTCGGTATCTTGTTGGAAAATTAACACGAGTTGAATGAATCACTATTCAGAAGTGAACTTTTAGTGGGCTTATTATACATCAGCATTATGCCAGGCCAATGAGTTTTCTTGGCCGGGCGAGGTCAGGGGTGGGGACATCCATTATAAGTAGACCGACGACAGGCTGGGACACAGGGCGGGGACGGGGATGGTGAATACCCCCAAGAATCCTCCTTACAAATATTCTATTTATTTGTTTATGACTAGCCCAATCTGCCGTCTAACAGTGGGCAAACAGATGTATGTATATTTTTGCATAATAGTCCGACCGGCACTGACTATGGCTAGCATGAAATTATCTTTTTTATATAAATATGAGGAAAAATATTCATCATATTTTTGATGCCCATGTGGCTAGAAAATATGGTTCCCCGGAGAGCGGGGATTAGTGACAAAAAAATGTGCCCCGGGGCCTGGGGACTATGCAAAATAGTGCAGAAGGTCAGTACACTATCCCCGTGCATAATACTGTAGATCTGGTTGATGTGCCGTGTCCGAAATTTGCCCATCTTGCCTTTTTCGGAATTTGCCTTTTTAGAGGTTGGAAAATATACGCCAATTCTTGCCTTGACTACCTAATGGGTTGGACTACTTCACACATTAGAAGGCAAACTCATATGGCAAGGCTTTGTAACAGAATTCAATCTATGGAAAATGACCGCCTCCCCGGCCTCAATGGGATCGTGAACTGGCATTTAGGGTAGGAAAAACTGGAGTTGGTACTTCAGGGAGATAAAGGCTGACTGTGACCACACTGGGGTTTTTGATCTTGAGCTTTGTCTGGGTGTGTCCTTTGTCAAAATGATACAGGACATACTTCTTGAAAAATAACTGTGTAACCACCAGTAAGCTCCGAACCTTCTATGCTATTCAGTTTGTGGTCCGCCACTCAAAGCTGATGTCATAGTAACTAAACCCCCATTAAGGTTGCACAGATCTGTGGTCTCAAAACTAATGTGTGACACATCGAACCTTGAAATTGAAAGAGGGCGCCACAAAAGGATTCCAAGGGAAGATAGTTTCTGCATATTGTGCCAAAATATGGAGGTGGAAGAGGAAGTATATTTTATTCTAAAATGTCCTTTTGAATTTCGATTTGAGAGTTCCCATATTTCAACTCTCCAATTTGCAATATCCTAATTTTATAGACCTTACTGATTTGGAGCAACTTAAGGTTATCTTTCAATCACATGATTTGCTATAAACTGCATCATTTCGTCTCAATAGGATGTACAACAGGTGGTCACGAATGTTAACTGGCAACTGATTGTTATCAAACCATACATGTTTACCTATTCGACATAAATTCGGCTGGCTTGATTTTGGATGGATATTAGAAGATTGTGTGTAAAAGAGGTGACTCCTTATATGCAAGACTCACTAGAATATTTTTGACTGATTAGATAATAAAGTGTACATTGCATACGATGATTGTCTATCTGATAGTATGATTTGATTTGATTTGATTTTTATTCGGTCTAGTAAGATGTGTATTACATAGCATTTGGCACACAAAAAATCATATATAACGGTGACTAGATGGAGAGTCATTAACTGCTATACAATAGAATTCTAACCAGACACAGGATAAATACACTAAGGCCCGTATGCGCCGCTCCTGCTTAGCAGTTACTCAAGGCAAAGTGCTACTTTGCGTATGCACCGGCAATGCTTAGGAGTTACTCTCGTGAGTAGTTACTATGCGCCCGCTTAGTAACTACTCTCGTGAGTAGTTACTAAGCGCCCGCTTAGCGTGGCTTTCCGTATGCAGCACTGTGAGGAGTTCCTAAGCAGCCGCTGATAACAATAGAATGCTTAGCGGAGGTTGAGTAGGGTTTGGGGTAAGCTAAAGTTGCACTTTCGGGAAAAAAAGTCTTCAAAACAAAAAGTAAAAGCACTAAAAACAAATGAAACACCCCTAGGTGATCATTTTGAGAATAAAGATGAAGGGTGGCCTACAAAAACCAATGCTAAAAGTCACAGTTTACAAGAAATATCTTCTTCTATTCTCAATGCAAATTACACCTTTTACAGGTTTTATTTTGTCTGAACTAGAATTCTAGCTGCAGCAGATATGGATAAAGCAATGATTACTATGCAGCAGTTCTGTTATGGCTTACAACAAGCAATTCTATACTTATGTGAAATGAAATAAGATGATATAATCTATTTGAAATAGAAATAGAATTTTCAACGTGCCTGATTATAAGTCCATTTATTGTGAAAATATCTTTTGGTCTATTTCTGTTTAAACTCTCACCTTGAAAAATTATATTTGGAGCTGAAACACCTATGTTAATTAAAATGATAAAAAGCATGAAATTGAAGAATAAGCATCAAATATTTCGTGAAGATGCTTCTAATTGGGCAAGATAAAAACTAAAATTATCAAGCCATTTATGTTGCTGAAGACAATAATTGCTTAAGGTTGTACAAAACTTTTAGAAATTTCAGGTTTAATGTTCCTGAAACTTTGCAAGAGTAAAGAACAAAGCTCATTAATCTTCAAAATAACTTTTATTCATTGGCAAATTGACCTTTCACAGATTTAAAAAAAAATATTGCAATTTAATTTATGAAAATCTCATTCTCCAAAACTGGTTTCTTTCTTTGTTAAATTTATCCCTGCAGAGATACTGTCACTGCTTAGAAATACTGTTCTGCCATGGTTTATATAGGAATTATGGGGTAGATCAAGGAATTCAAGAAACAAGTTTTTAATCCAAAACTGGTATGAGAAATGAATTTTGGTTAACAAAAAATTACCTTCCCCCATGGATAAATAGATCTTAGTAAACATTAAGTTGTAAATAAATGCACAGTTTGTTTGTCATAGCAAAATGCATTAACCCGTTTATGCTGGTAGCTGCAAAAAACAGGCCTACTATTTCAGTGACAACTTTTAAACCAGAGCATTTTAGGCAAATATTTGAAGGAGATATAATAAGCATAACACAGCCAACAACCCTACTTTAAATAATTACTGAATAGATACTGCATTCTAAAATAATCTTCAAATGTAAGATGGATCCAGATTTATCATTAATGCATTATTAATGTTATTAATATTTAGATAGAAATCATGAAGAAAATTAAACAAAATTATTGTTAAATAAAATGCTCCTTTTCTTATGCATGCAGACATTGTATATAATTATACTGAAATAATTACAGTTTCTTTTGAAATACTCCAAGTTAAGTTAGGCTATATCAGTCTGTTTTATCCCCTTCCAAATCTTCAAAGGTGGTTAATGAGTGAAGAGATGTGTGTGGTAGGTGTTTGGTTTGTGCACTGACCAGTGACCAGTGCAGCAGCACACCTGGGGCTGACCCACTTACCATGATTTGGTGGGAGAGTAGTTGCTTAGCAGAGTTGGGCTTGAGTAACTCCTCTGCATACCAAGCCAGTTTTTGCTAAGCAGCCGCCTTGGTCACACTTTGCTTAGCGGGCGCCTTAGCCACATTTTGCTAAGCATTAGGTTCACGCTAAGCGCCCGCTTAGCAAAGTGTGACCCGCGCATACGGCCCTTAGTCTCTTTGTGAAACTTTCCCTTTGGCCCATACCTACTGCAATGATCCTTCAGATATCTAAAGATCTTAACCCTTCCAATGCTGAGGCTACTTTAGTCCACAGCATAATTAAATGACACAAAGATTTTTGGAAACCTTCTAAACCCTGTCATGTTGGTATTCATTGGATGGCTCTCACTTAATGTACTCTCAGATGAGCACCCATATGCCAGTTTTTTTTGTGTGATTTTGTATTTGGAAATTAGCCACCAGCAGCATAAGGGTTATGAATTATGATGCATAACATACTATTGAACATGTTAACATTTCATTTCCTTGTATGTGTTCCTCAAACAATTAAGCTAACAAAAAGAGCTAAACATATACACATCTTAGTTAAATGTACGTGGCAAAGTTTTCTTGTTGGTGGTGATGGTACTACTGAGTAGTACCACAAATTCTTGGAAATTTAGATCACCTGAAGAATTTAGGCCGCTATAATTATTGTGCAAAATAACGTAAAGGAAATCTGGGCCACCCTTGATCCATTGCTGGTCATCATTAAGGGAAATTTAAGGGAAATCTGTGCCACTATTTGTGTGGATTTTCAGAAAACATGGGTCACCTTCAACCCATAATAATCAAAATTATTAAAAAGTGTCTCAAATTACCAAGAATTTACAGAAAGATACCAATGGTGGTGAAATTCACATGAATGACTTTATTTGTGGCAAAGATGCTTATGGTTGTAATAAGGTATTGGTAGCCTGTTGATCGAGTGTGATAGGATTTAGAGATGAAATCCTACTTGTTTCTTTTGTAGTTGGTATGATAAGTCTGTCTGCTTCGTAGTGTACCCAGGAGGCGTGTTCAGCGGCAACATGGAGCACGGGACAGCTGATGCCATGGTAGGACACGAACACACACGCACGCACGCACGCACGCACGCACGCACGCACGCACACATACACACAACATAGAGCAAGGGACAGCTGATGCCATGGTAGGACACGAACACACACGCACGCACGCACACTAGCACACATACACACACACAACATAGAGCATGGGACAGCTGATGCCATGGTAGGACACGAACACACACGCACGCACGCACACTAGCACACATACACACACACAACATAGAGCAAGGGACAGCTGATGCCATGGTAGGACACGCACGCACGCACACTAGCACACACATGCACACACACACACACACACGCAAACACACACACAACATAGAGCATGGGACAGCTGATGCCATGGTAGGACACATGCACACACGCATGCTGCTGCACGCACGCACGCACACACACACACACGCAAACACACACACAACATGGAGCATGGGACAGCTGATGCCATGGTAGGACACGAACACACACGCACGCACGCACGCACACACGCAACATGGAGCATGGGACAGCCGATGCCATGGTAGGACACGAACACACACGCACGCACGCACGCACACACACACTTCAAAGACATAAGTGATAACTTTCCAACATTTAGTGATTACTCAGGATACAGCATACACAACACAAAGACCCGCACATATGAAAGATTACATGCACTTGCAGGTATATACATATGTGAACACACAATCACACAAACACTTGTACTCTCACACAAACATGCACACACACAGTCACTGGTTGTAAATATGTACGATATTGATTTTGTATTTGCCGTTATTTAGTCTTCACTGTGGTAGCTTTCAGCTTAGCTTATTAATTTTTCTTATTTAATCTAAATGCTTAAACTTTAATACAGCTCCTACACAGGAGGATTATTATATCACAAGAAGAAGAAGACGAAGAAGAAGTCACACACGCACTCACACACACACACACACACACACACACAGGTGCCTAGTGGGAGCCTTTGAAATGGTGTATTTTCTCTTTTCAGAACTATGATTATGCCTTTGGAGTGGTTCTCTATGGTGAGCGCTACGGCTCTGATGGAGAGGTGCCCCACTCTGACCTGCCGCTACGCCCCCTGGATCAACCGCAAAAGTAAGCTTACTTCTCAGATTTTTAATTTTTTTTAATTAAAAAAAAAAAAAAAAAAAAAAAAATATATTATTTTTTTATCCTTTTGTTTAAAGCTAGAACCATGAATGTCGATCCGCTGGATACACATTCAGTAGGTCTCCCTGAACAACCTGGTTGAGGCAAATTTTAGCCCAAAAGTTGCATTCCGCACATGTTGGTGCACAACTTCTTCTGTAATGTAAACGATACAAGAGCCCTCATTGGTCTTTGTCTCCTAGTGACATCACACTGATACGAGTTTCGGATAGAGACCCCTGGGATAGCCAGGTCTTCACTATAGCGCATATTGTAATTGGTCTCTCGCTACCTATTCATTGCTTTATTAACCCTATATCACTCAACGCAACAATGTTGCCATGTCCCCTGCACTGCATGAGGGGTTACTCCTCAGAGACATTGTTGCGCAGTGCGTAGTGCACTGCAGTGCATAGGGAGCAGTGCTTTAAACAAGTTAAACGAGTAATTTCCATTTTTTATTTGTATCTTTCATTTCGTTGAATATGATATTATTTGTGTCTACAATATATCAACTTAAAAGTTGATTTCTTGTCTGATTTTGCGCTTGACGCACTGTCAATAACGCACCTTGGCAAGTTCGTCTTCATTGAGTGGTTAAATGAGTGGGATATCATCGTCTGATTCCCATGGATAGTCGATCCTCTTCCACTCTTCATCGGAATTTTCCTGGTTTAAACTAGCCATTTGATGGCAGAAACAACGAAAAAACACGAGAGAATATCAATGGTTTTGTGTGTTGCTAAGGACGCCACAACACAACGACGTCACTGGCGGGAATTCCCCATGACTTCCATATTTGGAGGGGGTTTTCCCGTAGTTTTCCCGCCGAAAATCACGGACTTTGAGTCTGAAAATAAGCATTAAATAACTATAGATTACGATTAAAAGGTAAGGGCAATAATTTTTTATCTTTATTTAACAATCATTTGTGTACCAGCTATCTAAGATCGTGGTACCCAAAATACGCCAAAACTTGCTTCGTAGGAATAAGTGCACAAATGCAATGACGCAATAACTCGCTACTGAGGAAGTGCAGCTGCACTCATGTAACGCGTTATTGCGTCATTGAGTGATAAAGGGTTAAGCAATAAATCAACAAAGTGAGCCAGACTCAAGTACTAGAGCAGCCAGTGAGACTTATCATGAACAACTCAGGCGCCTTTACCGTAAATTCTCAGAAATTTAGACCACTCTAGGAATTTGGGCCATGAATATTTTGCAAAATGATTATTGGGAGATATTTCACAAAGTATGGACAACTAACACTCTGCTTTGTCAGTATTTTCATAAAACATGGGCTAGCCTCAACCTATAAAAATTGTAATGTCCCAACTTTAAGAGAATTTACAGTATGACCTGATAGTCATTTCATAGTAGTGTAGTTGCATTTTGAGCAATATGTATTGTTATCTTATAAGGCCACTCCAATTTGATTACTTGTCTTACGAGCTTTTTTTGGAAAAAAAATCCTGTCAGACTCCAAAAAAAAAGAAAAAAAAAGTCATCTTAGGTGTCTTACGGACAAAAGTGGTTTTGAAATTTTCTGTCAGACTCCAAAAAAAAAAAAAAAAAGTGCAAGTTTTAAGAATATTCTTTGTAAGTGTGATTCAATCAACTACAGGAAGCTATTATTGCTGTAGTAGAGCCTCAGACTTGAGGAGGTATACCTCCCACCCTTCAGGTTACAGGGATTAATAGATTGATTGATTTTATTTAGTTGAGAATAGGCTGGTAGAAATATATCGCTACCAGTCCTAGTCGTCAGACTCTAAAAAATATAAAATAAATAAAAAAAGTCACATTTTTCAACTTTTTTTTTTATTCCAAAATGGCTCATTTCCTACCTCCTGAGCACGTAAGACAAGTAAATAAATTGGAGTGGCCTAAGATATGTAAAATACAATGATATCGATAAGGAGAAATATTTTCACAAAACACCACATAAAAACTGTATCATATCAACTCCATGAAGGTATTGTCATTTTTAGGTTTTTTGCATCATTTTGTATTGGCCTAATTAGCCACAGCAGCCGTCATAGATTTACTGGTGCTGGCTATTTTTGTGAGATATGATTTAGAATATCGGTCAAAATTATTCAGTGTATTGAATATGTATTTAAAAATGTAACAGAACTTAACAGAAACAGAACAGAAATTAACCAAAATTACCTCTGTTCCTTTAACAACACTGCAAGGAAAGAATTTGTATTGCCTAACCACTATAATTATAGCAATAACGATTTTTTTCTAGGTTAGAGTGGAGGGCTGGTGATTTTAAAGGAGACATTATAAAGGCCAAGGAAAAATTCTTCTCAGCGGTAACGTTTTTTTGACTCTGTTTCTTTTTTTTTATCATTAGAAGATTTGAGGTCCTAAATACCAGTGACTTCTGACGAGGCATATTGAAATATTACTAATGAGTGTAAATGAATGAGAATTTTGTGTAAAATTTAGATTTGTATCTAAAATTCCACTTATCATCCATTTATTCCCGTTTTATGGTTAAATTGTGACTAGTATTTTGGTAATGGTGGACAACACTGGAGTACCCAGGGTGAACCACTGACTAACCCTAAGACACTTGCAACGTTCCAACTTGCCAATCAAGTCATATTTGTACCCTGAAACTTTGGCAGTGTTAGGGGACAGTAAACTGTTTGTTTGCTAAGCTAAACTGCTCAGCCATCGGGGCAGCCCCACGAGTATTGGTATTCACAAGCCTAATTTTAACCCTTCCAATGCTAAGTCTACTTTCGTCCAAAGCAAAGGATGCAAATATTTTTGAAAAGCAGCTAAACCCTGTCATGTTGGTATTCATTGGAATTTGTTATTAGCTCTTGCTGATAACTCTCAGATGAGTACCATGTGCCAGGATTTCAATTATTTTTCAGGTTTTTTGCGTCGTTTTGTATTGGCCAAATTAGCCATGAGCAGTATATTAGGGTTAAGTTTTGCTAGGTCGAGCGCCTATAGACATTAAGCACTTTTTCATTACCAAAAGGATTGCAACCACTGGGCATCTTGCACTTTTTCTTTCCATATTGTCTCATCCCTGATTGCTCACAATCTCTTGCCACTGCCCACGTTTTTGAAACCTTGCCAGGGAAGGGGAGGAAGTGTCTGTTAAACACTGACTATATATTCTGTTCTTATTCCAATACAGATAGATGACTTAGAGTTGTGCTCCCTTCATGGCCAGTTTGCCAAGGGATGGATTAAGACCAGAAAGATCAGCCCAGATGGATTTTACCAGGTAATTTCACTTAATACTATGAATGGAATTTCAATCTCATTAGTAAAATTAAAAATTATAAAATATATAAAATTATAAAAATTATAAAATCATAAAAAAAATTCTTATCGTTACTTCTATTAAATGAGAGGAAAAAATGAATCGTTTTAATTTGAATCACAAATAGTGATTTTATAGCTAAACCCCTTCAATTGCACGAGAGGAAA
The DNA here is from genome assembly GCA_963942565.1 of Maea johnstoni. Taxonomy (NCBI): domain Eukaryota; kingdom Metazoa; phylum Annelida; class Polychaeta; order Spionida; family Magelonidae; genus Maea; species Maea johnstoni. The sequence continues at coordinate 40,870,650 of OZ012686.1, read as the reverse complement.
TGTAAACCCTTGTTCCATGCACTGCTGCCAGCTGGAGAGCAAAAGCGAAACTATTCAGCAACTTTCGTTCTTTTCACTACCTGGCTTTTGCATTGCCAGGGAGCATATAGTCTTAGCCAGCAGGGTGAATGGGTGTCATTTGGATCCCCAAACGCTCGAATATCACCCATACGTACCCCCAAGTAATGAGTAATTTCTTTAAATGGCAATTTCAGGCATATAATTGTAGTGTTTCCACCTTGATATGATTCCCATGACATTGTATATGGTTGGTATATCTTATTAAAATAAGCAAATACATGTTTATGGTTGTAATCTGTTTATATTGAGGTCTCCCTTGAAAAATAGGAACTCAAAAAATTTAACAATTGGCAATTTTGGGCACCCAGTTTCTAAATCCTGGCCTTGCCAGGGAGAATTGTATTATTTAGTTTAGATTTTTCATGGGCGTATCAGTGCCCATGACTATGAGTCGTTCCACAGAGGGCCAGCTATATCTCGTGGACTGCTTCTGGTCTCGCTCATAATCGCGAAATTAGAAGACGCTCCCACGCAATATGATTGTTGCGTGTTTCTGAATTTGCAACAATCACACCACGTGAACTAGTCACTGCTTGCCGTAATTGGGTCATGGATCACAAAGTGCTGTATTACTTTGACCGTGACCCCGAGCGGCAATATTAGCATGGATGACTGCACGGATTAGTGTGGTGAAAAAGCCGGCTGTATACGAATCTGAGAAAGATCGCTCAGTATAGCCTGTCAACTCATCAGCCTTTCCTGGGACGGGACTAAGTATCCGTTTTGGTCTTGCAAAATTTGAAAATGAAAGATAAAAGATACTTGAAATAGAGAAAAAAATGAAAACAAGAATTTCTAATATTTAGTTTTGATTGAACATTATAGATGGCGTTACAGCTGGCCTACTACAGAATCCATGGCGAGGTGACCAAGACCTATGAAGCAGGAACAACCAGGTTAGTGGTGGAGAAGTTAACCCTTCCAATCCTGGGGCTAATTTTGATCAGAGCACAAGGATGCAAAGACCATATTGCAAAAACACCATCAATCAAACTCTTTTCAACTTTCCTACATTAAGATTTGTGATTTCATTTATTGTCACTTTTTCCACCCCACTGATGCTAAACCGTGACTACCTAGTACCTAGGTAGCTAATAGTTAGCCCTTCCAGTGCTAAGGCTACTTTTGTCCAAAGTACAAGGACGCAAAGATTTTTGAAAACCCTCTAAACCCTGTGATGTTTGTATTCATTGGATAGCTCTCACTGATTACTTTCAGATGAGTACCATGTGCCAGGGTTTCAGTCATTTTTCAGGGTTTTTTGCATCATTTTGAATTGGCCAAATTAGCCACCATCAGCATAAGGGTTAAAGGTTTGTGATAGGTTAGTCAAGAGTTGCGGTGGAGTGGTTTTCAGTTGGTTGTGGAGTCGTTGTGGGTTGAGGGTGGAATGATTGTAGGTTGCTTGTGGGGTTCATATTGGGTGGAGTTTTTATGGGTTGGTGGTAGGGTAACTTTTGCTGGTAATGGAGTTGGTGGTGGAGAAGCTTTAGTTGATAATGGCTTTGTTATGGGCTGTGGTGTTATTAAGACTCTGCTGTGATTCTTGATGCTGATTGGTCAATCAAAGGTCGATATGTGACGATCGTACACAATTCCAATGCTGACGCTATCACTCGTGCACTGCACAATGAACTCAACAATGTTGCGCTCTAAGATTTTTTATATAGTCCTGTGTTTGTACTAGTTTACATTATATTTATTTCATATAATAGGATTTACCGCCACGGTCGCACGGAAACCATCCATCCAATCTCCGACTGTTCGCGAGCGTTTGTTGAACGTATGGATAACCCTGATGTCAGCCCTGAGGAGAAGATTAGTTGCCTGAGGCAGGCGGTCAAGCACCAAGTTAAGGTCAAGACCGAGGCTGCGGCCGGTCAAGGAATTGACCGTCACATGATGGGACTCTTGTTGACCGCCAAGTTATCTGGACGCCCCGTGCCAGAGCTCTTCACGGATAAGGCAAGTTGTTTTAAACCCTTCTAATGCTAAGGCTACATTCGTCCAAAGCACAAGGATACAACGATTTTTAAAAATCATTGAAACCCTGTCATGTTGGTAGTCATTGGATAGCTCTCGCTGAGTACTCTCAAATGAGTTCCCATTTGCCAGAGTTTCAATCATTTTTGGTTTTTTTTGCATAATTTTGTATTGGCCAATTTAGCCATCAGCAGCATTAAGGGTTAAGAGTTCTACACTACACAGAATGCCTTTTCTTTGATCTTCCATGCTGATTGGTCAATAGGTGTCAGACATGTAACCGTTCACGCTATGAAGTTTTAACATCAAACTCCTGAAATTGGATACCACCCTTCAGGCTCATTTGAATCAACATCACCTCTCACTCAGCTGCCTAGCTATTAATTGTTTTTCATGAACCAAATTCACAGGATGAAAGAACTGGTCAAAGTGCATGTGATAAATTCATTACACCCTGTTTAAGAGTGAGGTACAGCCTGATATCCACCCTCAGTCATCAGTATCCCATGAGGCAGAGTAATGGGGATATACCAATGACTTCGAGTGAATCTCAGGCTGTACCTTACTTTCAAACAGGGTGTAACTATATATATAAAATCACCACTAGTGTGAAACATTAATTTTCACAACTAAAGCAAAATTTTTACTGATCCCAGAGTCAAGCAGAAATCATATGCTTTTTCTTACCCTTTACTTTTATTATATAGTTTTGGCAGATGTCTTTGGATGAATCTCAGGCTGTACCTTATACTCTCAAACAGGGTGTAACTATATATATAAAATCACCACTAGTGTGAAACATTAATTTTCACAACTAAAGCAAAATTTTTACTCACTGATCCCAGAGTCAAGCAGAAATTCATATGCTTTTTCTTACCCTTTACTTTTATTATATAGTTTTGGCAGATGTCTTTGGATGAATCTCAGGCTGTACCTTATACTCTCAAACAGGGTGTACTTAATATCACCACTGAAACATCAATATTCCCAACTAAAGCAAAATTTGACTCACTAATAATTATCCCAGAGTCAAACAGAAATTCATATGCTTTTTCTTACCCTTTACTTGTATTATATAGTTTTGGCAGATGCCATATGTCTTATCGACCTCTCAAGGACCCTGTGACGTCGTAGAGAGTGGAGTCCCCATCATACGGGAGAGTTCATCAGGTGGATTCCCTCCTCCCGATCCGACATGCTACGGAGTCTGCTATCTTACAACTGGAGAGGACGTTGGTAAGTCAGCCATACAACTAATCCAGAGTCATTGGCAGCTTTCTCGCATGCTATCAAGCCAAACCTTTGAGCTTGTGTAGTGGTGAGGTATGACAGTCATTCTCCAAGCGCCCTACGACTAATCCAGAGTCATTGGCAACTTTCTCGCATGCTATCAAGCCAAACCTTTGAGCTTGTGTAGTGGTGAGACATGACGGTCATTCTGCAAGCGCCCTTCAACTAATCCAGAGTCATTGGCAACTTTTTCACATACCCAGAAAAACCAATTCAAGAGGTGAAATTTTGGATTGAGGGTGTAATATTTTGGTAGGACACGCAAATTTTTGCGGAGACAGGGTGCCCGCGCCCGCAAGTCAGTTGGGAAAGAAATACGTCTATCTCACTAAACTCTACAGACAATAGCTGATCATGTGTGCTCTTATGATGTGAATGGATTATTTCACTCACATATATTCCGGTATTTACAAGTAAAATTTGATATTGGCTGAAATATTGGCAGCAGCTCCACAAACCTTGTGTTTGTTTGTGTTTGTATGCATTTGTTTTTTCTTGTTTGTTTTTGTTTGATTGTTTGTTTGTTTGGTGGCAGCTCCACATACCTGGTAGAATGCTTGTGTGTAATCTAATATGTTTGATCTGTTGAATTAAATATGCTTGCCCAAACCAAAACAAATCCACTGATATATGGATTTGCAGTTTTAAGCAAATGGTTGGCCTATTTGTATTTTGTATTATAAACCAAAAAACATTCATTTCTAATAATTGTTTTTGTTGTATTTCAGTGAATTTTTCCATCACATGTTGGAAGTCCAGCGGTAAGAGCGCCAAGACATTCCAGATGGCGCTACAAGCAGCCTTGGCCGATATGAAACAACTCCTTGAGTGATAGTTGGGCTCAATGCTCATCTGACAACCTCCATATGTAAAGCTTACGGAATTGTCTTTAGATCCAACCTTTTTAGTACAAATTTCATGATAACTTCTCTTTTAATGACTATAAACATTTTCATTTTTGAGATACTTTAAGGTTAAATTTTTAAAATTCTTGCACACTTAGGATTAGCATTTAAGTTAGGATGCTTGTTATGTGTGAATTGTGAACCTTACATTATTCTTTTAAAATTTGAATGTTTCATAAGACAAATATACATCAATCTAAGTTATGATTGGATTTTGATCTCATTGTTTAGAAATAATGTAGGGCAACAATGGCATCTGGCATTGTTGGATACAAGATAGTAAAAAGGCGTAACAATGCTATATCCTATTGTTACTCTACATTAAACAATGTAGGGTAACAAAGGCATCTGGCCATTGTTGTATACAAGATAGTAAAAAGGCTTAACAATGCTATATCCCATTGTTACTCTACATCAACCCTTCAAATGCTGAGGCTACTTTCGCCCAAAGCACAAGGACACAAAGATTTTTGACACCATCTCAACCCTGTCATGTTGGTATTAATTGGAAAGCTCTTGCTGAGCACTCTCAAATGAGTACCCATTTGCCAGGGTTTCAGTCATTTTCCAGCGTTTTTGCATCATTTTGTGTTGGCCAAATTAGCCACCAGCAGCCTAAGGGTTAAATAATGTAGGGTAACAATTGGCCATTGTCGGATACAAGATAGAAATAAGGTGGGCCAAACGATAGTGATTGACTTAATATACTAAATTGGTTAGCTTTTCAACAGGGACTGGAGAAATTGAATTAATGGAAATTGCTGTATGGTTACTTGCAAGAATAGTGATTTCAGCACCAAGATGATCTTGGCTGCAAATATTAGAAATTTTTACAAGCTATTTACTTGATTCTGATAATGAGGTTACTTTCATCCAATGCACAAAAAAGCAGAACATCAGGAAAATCATCTTAATTATATCATGTTGGTATTCATTGGAAAGCTCTTGCTGAGCACTATCAGATCAGTACCCATTTGCCAGGGTTCTAATCATCTCTCAGCTTTTTATGTCATCATGTCATTTTGACCAAATAGCCACCAGCAGCAAAAGGGTTAAAACCAGTAGAGCGTCCCTTGGAGTTTTTGCACTTAAGGTCGTGTATTTATTGGAACTGACCCTGTAGGGTACTATTGGATGGTTAGGGGTTATTCTCAGCTGACCTGGTTTGGGATGAATCTTTGAAATTTTGAAATTTCTACTTATAGTCTGATTTTATTTTGTGTTTTTTTGCAATTTTGCTTCTGCTTAATCTTTATTGCATTTTTTTCTGTGAAATAGATGTCACATAACAGTCGTCAAAACCAAAGAAAGAATAAAACTCATCAGTTTTATTTACCGAATTATCGTTAAGTCAAATGGTACACAAGTTTAGTCAGCTTGCCATGAGATGGCAGAATGAAATGTATAAGTTTTAGTCAACAAGTTCTAATTATGTCAAATGGTATACAACTTAAGTCAACTTGCCATGTGATGGCAGAATAAAACGTATCAGTTTTAGTCAACAAGTTATCATCATGTCAAATGGTATACGACTTAAGTCAACTTGCCATGTGATGGCAGAATAAAACGTATCAGTTTTAGTCAACAAATTATCATTATGTCAAATGGTATACGACTTAAGTCAACTTGCCATGTGATGGCAGAATGAAATGTATCAGTTTAAGTCAACAAGTTCTAATTATGTCAAATGGTATACGACTTAAGTCAACTTGCCATGTGATGGCAGAATAAAACGTATCAGTTTTAGTCAACAAGTTATCATCATGTCAAATGGTATACGACTTTAGTCAGCTTGCCATGTGATGGCAGAATGAAACGTATCAGTTTTAGTCAACAAGTTATGATCATGTCAAATGGTGTATGACTAGTCAGCTTGCCATGTGATGGTTAACCCTTTAACACCTGGAGCGTACAAATGGCCGTACACGTATGAAAATATCTGGATCCCTAAGTAACATCCTGAGGTATATTAGACTGAAAGTTATTCTTCATGAGGTTATGAAAAATCCCCCTTTAACCCTTTCAATGTTGAGGCTACTATTGTCAAAGGCACAAGAACGCAGGACATTTTGAAAACCTTTTAAACCCTGGTGTTACTACTCATTTGGAAGCTCTTGCTGAGTACTATCAGATGAGTGTGCATGTGCTAGGGTCTCAGTCATTTTCCAGCTTATTTCACACCATTTTGTATTGGCCAAATTAGCGAACAGCATCACAAGGGTTATATATTTTTGAAATATTACAATAAGATGAATCATGTTCAGGAGTGTTAGGCCATGTGCTCACTCACTCCAGATGCAAAAAGGTTAGGAGATGTGTTTTGGGTTAGTTTTACTTCATCATTCCATTTGCTTTTTACTGCGTCTTTTTGGTGTATCCTAAATGTCAATACTAAGCAAAAATGTACCACTACTGATGTCAATAAAATCTTTACGATCACTAATATTTCATTTTATTTCTAGTAGTTTATTGCCCTTAATAAGTGCAAAATAAGCCAATGAATAATATATCATTTAATTTTGAATTTCGTACCGGTTTTAGTCAACAAGTTATCTGGATCCCTAAATAAAGGAATATTTGACTGAAAGTTTGATCTTCATGAGGTTATTAAAGCCCCCTTTAAATATTTTTGAAATATTACAATAAGATGAATTATGTTCAGAAGTGTTAGGCCATGTCTCAATCCAAATTCGAAAAGGTTAAGAGATTTGTTTAAGAAGATGTTTTACTTCCATCATTCCTTATGCTTTTTTACTGCATCTATCTGGTGTACCCTAGATGTCAATACTATGCAAAACTGGACCACTACTGATGTCAATAAAATCTATGATCACTAATATTTCAGTTTTCTTCTGGTAATTCATTGCCCTCAATTAGTGTAACATAAGCCAATGGCAAATGTATCATGCAATTTTGAATTTCATAGCTCTACTGATTTTTAAAACCATGCTTTTAATAGGACAAGTAATTTCTGAACTCTAACAGGCAGTTATTTTCAGGGGTAACTATAATGGCCATGAATGTGTCAAGGATTGTTAAAGAAAAGACAACTGCAGGTTGGTTTCCGGGCACCGTTTATGTCTAAATTTACCCTGATACCTATCATTTATCTGTGTATTTCTTTGCAAATATCTAACGAATGGTACAATAATTTACAAGATATTTAACCCTTTTTGATGCTGAGACTACTTTCGCCAAAGGCTCAAGAACAGAGAATTTTGATAAGTCTTTAAAACCCTGTCACCTTGGTATTCATTTGAAAATCATTTAGACCCAGTCATTGGTATTCATTGGAAAGCTCTCACTGAGTACTATCAGATGTGTACCAAATTGCCTGGGTTTCAGTCATATTTTGGCTCTTTTTGCATCATTTTGTAATGACTAAATTAGCCACTAGCAGCAAAAGGATTAAATGTGAGTTGTAGATTGCGTCCGAAAGGAACATTGTAGATGAATCAAAATATTGCCAAAGATATGCTTTTCTCAAAAATATCACCAAAATAGTCCAGCCTTTTTTGACTGCTACAGGCAGTAATGAATTAAATGGGAAAAAATAAGAGAAGGATATACAGATGACAAATAATACAGTTTATTGCCACAAGGACACAAAAACAATATTTATACCATATATGGACAATGTTAAGGTTGTCAAGCACTAGAATGGTCTACCTTTTTGGCATGGTTACACAAGTCATGTCACCATGGTAACGCAAAATCAAGTCATCATGGTAACACAAATCAGGCCATCATGGTAACATAAATCATGTCAGCATGGTAACTCAAATTGTGTCACCATGGTAACACATCATCTCACCATGGTAACGCAAATCATGTCATCATGGTAACAAAAACCAAGTCACTATGGTAACAGAAGCAAGGTGAAGCAACCCCTCATGCTGCAGTACTAGGGCAATATGTTTTTGGATGATGTTGTGAAAAACAAGTGCCCACACAATAGGAGATTCCCCATACTTCAAAGTCTGTGGTGTGGAAACCAAAAGATATATATACACAGAGAGTGGAGGCAGACCTAGCTTCCCGATACCATGCCACGCGCTGTGGATTTTCAACAGAACTGGATGATGTACAGATTACTTTACCCTAATACTGCTGGTGGCTTATTTGTCCAATACAAAAGGATGCAAAAAACCTAAGAGATGACAGAAACCCTGGCACATGGGTACTCATCGGAGAGCACTCAGCAAAATACCAACATGACAGGGTTAAGATGGTTTTCAAAAAAATCTTTGCATTCTCGAGCTTTGGATGAAAGTAGCTTCAGCATTGAAGGGGTTAACTGTGACACCACAGGAAAAGATGCGGCCGGTTTCTCCAATCTGTTCAAGTTTGTCCAGATGATGATAGTGCATACCAGATGATGACTGTGCATGCCAGATGATGACTGTGCATGCCAGATAATGACTGTGCATACCAGATAATGACTGTGCATACCAGATAATGACTGTGCATGCCAGATAATAACTGCACATGCCAGATGACTGCGCATGCCAGATAATGACTGTGCATGCCAGATAATGACTGCGCATGCCAGATGACTGCGCATGCCAGATAATGACACGTCATCCAACAGTCCAAGTGAGACTACTAGCTAGTAGATAGACTTGGAGATATGTAGAGATATCTCTATTAGACTTGTAATGTGATGCTTGATTAGCTACCACTCTCTGTCTGTATACCTCTCTGTATAAAGCTAAAAAATGTATTGTCAATAAAATAAATACTAGGATCCAGGCAAATTAAGAACAGAGATGAATATCAGGGACATGTAAGGCAAACTCTGTGTGACACAGCTATTCAAGTGCATAGCAGCCAGCCTCTAATCTAAACACAATTTATTGCCACCAGAAAAGGCATCAGAGAGGTCATCAGGTCATTAGCATGATAATGGATCTGACTTGATGATTGGCTACTACACCCAATTTCACATCCCTGATATTCTGTTCCTGTTAAGATGAAATATATCTCTGGTATTCAGTTCAATTTCTTCAGAGTATCAGTTTCTAAACTTCAATACCTATACATGTACATAATTGTCCTTCAACGACATAATCTGTATTCCTTCTTTTGCATGTAGCTTCTTTTTTTATTACAAAACCTTTACATCCTTTTCTTTTACCGTCTTCCCCATATTAATTGTAATCCTATTCTTTAGCTGCACTACATTCTTAATGACAAAAAGTTTACATCCCTTTCCTTTAGTCTTTCCATATATTTTATTTCCTCTCCCAAACGTCCCATATACTAACCCCCCCCCCTCCCCAAGTGTATATTTCAATATGGGTATACACCCAACTCCTACCCCCTCCCCCCACTAGATTTCTTTACCCCTTCGTAATTTTCTCATTTACATATGGCATCAGGATGAACAGTACAGAAGTAAATAACTTTTTTACAAAACAAGAGAGATTTTTAGGGAGAATTAATTAATTAATTTAAAATTCAGGATTCATGCCAAAGACTTTATCTAAAGAATCACGTATCGAGACGACACTTGTTGAGATCTCCAGGCATGACTGTAATTATATAATGCTGTGCTAGTAACCACTCCTTCAGTTCATATACCCACAATCACATTGCAAAAACAGCATCAATCTAACTCTTTTCAACACACCTACATTTAGATTTGTGATTTCATTTTTTATCACTTTTTACACCACACTGATGCTAGACCATGACTACCTACTTAGTACCTAGGTAGCTAATAGTTAACCCATCCAATGCTGATGCTACTTTCGTCCAAAGCACAATGACACAAAGATGTATTTGAAAACCATCAAAAGCCTGTCATGTTGGTATTCAGATGAATACCCACATGCCACCGTTTCAGGTTTTTTGCAACATTTTGTATCTAGGCCAAATTAGCCACCAGTAGCATAAGGGTTAATTGAGAAGGCAAAAAGAGTATCCAGGTCACTGGTAGCATTTTCACTAGCCTCCGAGAGCTCAGGCAGTGGTGTGACAGTGAGCGGTTGGTATGTGATACCTTAGACCACTTGGCTATTGGTATGCGATACCTTAGACCCTTGGCTATTGGTATGCGATACCTTAGACCACTTGGCTATTGGTATGCGATACCTTAGACCACTTGGCTATTGGATGTATGCAGGTTGCTCAACCCATCCATAATGCCCAAATAATCTCAATACCAATCACTCTAGAAAAAGGACATTGCATTTTCCAATCTGGACTAAAAGGACATTTCAAGAGATGTAATGCATTTACTGGGAAGTATTGATTAAAAGGGGACAAGAACTTCATTGTCTATCTGGTATTAAAAGCTTCAGGAAATAATGCATTTTGGTAAAATATGAAATAGATCAAATCTATCATAAATTGGTGTTTTTGCGAAAATTACTAGTGTGAATCGATTGCTATACTTAGTATACCAATAATAAAAAATTACAACTATTTCATTAAATTGCAACTTAATTTTGACAGAAATGTATGGATAAAACAATCCTTCATTACCATATAAGCCTCATCAAAGTGAGTAGTCAGGCACAGCGCAAGGAATAGTTAGTAAATCTATGCCTCATTCCCTATTGAATGTCAGATAAAACTACTAGCATCATAAGCATGATTTTTTTTAATATCGCACATATGATTTCCTTCTCCTTTTACAAGTTCACATAGCTGCAGTAAGGACGCAGAACCTCATTGTAGGTGCTGCCACCTGTGGCATCTTACTGAAACTAACCAAGGTGGAAACAAGAACCTTTCAAGAAGCTGAATATAGAACTGACTATGATTTTTCTTTGGCATTATTAACCCATTTTTGCCAGTATCACCCTTGAACTATCTTACTTATGTCATGCCAGAATACAAATGTTGGCACTTTTGTCAAAAGGAGCAGGATTGAGCAATTTTTTGGCTCTTGGCCATTGAAATATCCAAAGAGAACATCTTTAAGTATCAATTCACTTTTATTTTCATACATTTGGTATTCGGACTGAAAAACTAAATCACAGTGACATTAATCGCTTTGCTCTAGAGAGATATACCATATTGTATCACTGACACCTATAAACCAAACTCAAACCATGGTAAGAATGAATAGGCATCTTGTGGATACCCATTCCCTAGAAAATACATACCAGGATACCTACATATTTGGATAAGATTTTTTTTAAATGTACATTTCAGGCAAGTTGTTATAACAATTCAATTTAATGCTAATACATTTCTTATAAATACTATGTAAATTCTTAGAAAGTAAAAACATGTTAATGATTAGATATTATTAGTTACGCCCTGTTGGAAGGTGCGGTCCGGCCTAATATCCACCCGAATTCATCCAGATCCCACGAAGCAGAGCCAAGTGGGATTAAGACGACTGAGGATGGATAGCAGGCCCGACCGCACTTTCCAACAGGGCATAACAAATTTATCACCTGCTCTTTCATGCTAAGAAAAAAGAACAAATATTATACATCTCATAAAATTTTGAAATAACTTTGGAGGTCAGAACAAGGCTGGTAACCTCTAGGGGTCAGATTGCGGGCCAGTAATATTGAATTCTACCGTTCGATATTGAATTCTGCCATTCGATATTGAATCTACAAAGTGTGAACGGCTCCAGGTCTAACACCTATTGACCAATCAGCATTGAGAATTACAGCAGAGCAGGTGATAATGGAATATGTTGTGGACTCCCTTAAAAGAAAAGGACACCAAATATTTTAGGATTGTCCATTTTCGCCATCTAGTTTCAAAACCATAGCCAAGACCTTGTCGCATAGCTTTTCATTAAGACATGTTATACCAATTCTGAACCACAATAATATCAAACGACTCCTTTGGGATGCTCAAAAATATAGGAGCTTTCTAAAGGGCATTGCAGGCTTTCAGAGGACTGGTGATAACATCAATACCAATACTTGTACCAACAGTAAAGAAATCTAGGTTTATACAAATATTCATAGTAATATTGATAAAATTGTGGAAAGCTAACCTTTGTCCATACCATCAGAAGCTTCTTGCAGCCCCTACCATGTAACTGTACACAAACAACAAGGCCTGGGGCGGCCCTGAAAACTTTGATTAACCCATTCATGCCCAGAGATGCCTTCCAAGAATCGGCTGAACCTGGAATACTTATGAAAATAACTTTGAAATAAAACTCCGCAAAATTTTTGAAAAAAATATTTTTTGTCGAATTCTGGTAACAATCTCTACTTGAACTGATTGAAAAGAAATTCTGAAATCCTGAAGAATTTCCTGCCTATTTTGGGCTGCTACAAGCATGAATGGGTTAAAAACCAATGCCCCTTTCATTTAAATAAAACTAGCAGGCCTATCGCCAGCGTGGAATGGCCCGGCCCAAAATGACTTTGTGCTGCTTTGTTGTGAGGCAAATCTCATTTGGGGCCAGACTACTTCACTAATATAAACATGCCACTGTAAAACAGGAAATGTTCAAGTTTTAAAATTACATGAAAATCCAATTTTTTATCTTTTTTTGGACGAATTAATATTGCAATGAAGTAGCTCAACATTTGTATATTTCATACATCTCAACTTCATGTTTCCATCCCAGCTTCGCAAATATGCGAAATATAAACTCACATGAACAGTCCCTGTTTTATAGTATTCCATAAGAATGCAACTCTCCCCGTATTGAACTTATATATATATTGGCAAATTAGCAAATACTTGTAATATCATATCCTATCGGATCATGTCATCTGCGACAGAATTAACAAGTGTACCGTACTGATTCCAATTATTCACAAAATAATCATACTTCAATATATATCTATTTATTCATTTATTATTACTATTCTCATTTTTCATTTTTTTTGTTAGAGGGGGGGGGGGGGGGTTGGCAAAGGCAGTTGGGATATACAGAGGGGTATAGAGAGTAGAAGAGGTTGGCAAAATGTACACCCCCCCCCCCCCCCCCCCCCCCCCCCCCCCCAATCTCCCAGAACCCCAAGAAAATTAATCAGCCAAAATCTACCCACAATGTCAAAGGAACTGGGAGAAAGCAATTTTGAATCAGTATCAAAGGCAAATAAAAATATTCAGAAAATGAGAATATATATATATTTCAAAGAGTGAAAAGTTGGATCCACTACAGTAGTTGACATAACAGAAGTCCTACTCCACTGCTGCCACTCCCTCCTGTCTGTCTTCCTTCTATCAGGACAGAGGCCACAGGACAGAGAAAACAGGAGATGGCCACAGAGACCTCTCATCAGAACCCAACCAATAGACTCTCTAAACTTTACAGAACAGTCGAATATTACATTCACAACCCTTCGTCTCCAGTTCATCGCGTGTAGTAGACCCTATAGTATAATGTTTTTGAGCGCCACAGCGAGTAGGAGTTGTCGAATTTAAGGAGGTAGACCCCCCGGCCGGGGTACATGTGACTCCCGCAGTAGACCTCCTCCTGGCAGTCTCGTCGATACACAGGGATTATCTCGTCGGTCGGAGGACGGTTGTCTTTCTTGCCGCTGCCTTTCTCTATATCACCTTTTCCACCCTCCGCGCTGCCGGCGCCACCTATAATGGAAATCACACATTACACAAACTGATAATAGGAAAGAGGAGGGGGATTTCAGGGTAACCCGTATCACCTTTTCCGCCCTTGGCATTGCTGGTGCCACCTATGAATAGAACACATTACACAAACTGCTAATAGGAAAGGGGAGGGAAATTTAGGAGTAACCCGTATCACCTTTTCCATCCCCAAGGCTACTGGTGCCACCTATAAATAGACACACACATTACACAAACTGCTAATAGGAAAGAGGAGGGGGATTTCGGGGTAACTCATATCATCTTTTCCACCCTTGGTATTGCTGGCACCACCTATAAATAGAACACACATTACACAAACTGCTAGTAGGAAAGGGGAATCTTAATCTTACCAAATCTTAACCCATTCCAACTTAATTCTTCTTCTAGAAATTGTCATTTGGATTGATGATACTTTTGATAATATCTTTTGAATTAAGGATTGATTTAACAAAATATTTGAATGAGAGTTGTCAATAATGTTCTGAATAACATTCCTCTTTCAAATAGTTTCTCAACTTTACTTTTGCCTGCCAGAAGTCAACAAAACTGTCAGGCTGCTTTTTGTTTGTCACTGTGAGCATTGATAGATTAAGTCTACCTTCAATAATGAAATATGGAAAATTTGAGATAAATGTCTTCTGGTTGTCATTTCTATCACAATTTCTTTTCCAAAATAAGATTTCACTAAATATAGTAAGAGCTTTTATCGGTGCTACAAAAAAGAAAGGGTTAACTTTGCAACTTTAGATGGTTCCCTGCCGATGGAGTAGACAATTTCCTGTTTAGATCTGGTTCCCTGCTCAGAGCATCATGTTCCCTGCAGCAGCACCGGTTCTCTACTCAGCGCGGTTCTAATACTAATCCCTACTTCTACCACACACAGAGCTTAATGGGGCTTAACTCTCATTAACAGCGATGTCGACAATGGGATTAATGAAAAATTAAAGGATAATAACTGAAGCAGCATGAATACACTAAGACGATTAAGTATCTGTCCGATAAGATTTACCAAGATGCCTCATTATTATAAGCTCCCTCATAGTGCTAGGTTTATGCATATAGCACCTTAAAAGCATACTTTCGAAAATATCTAACGGAAAAATCATTATCAAATATCAACAAACACCTCTCCTTTAAATACAATTTTCAACAATTTTCAACAACTCAAACCCATTCATGCCTGGAAATCCCCTTGACAAGTGCTGACTGCACTTATTTTACTTATGAAAATAATTTACAAAATTAAGGATAAATTCACAAACTATTTGAAAGCAAATTTTGCAGTTGATTTCAATAGCATGACGGTCCTCCAAATATTTCATAAAAAATCACCTGGCCATTGAGATATCATGAATATTGAGAGGATGTTTTTGGGCACTGCAGGCATGATACAGTTAAAAAATGTTGACTTATCTTCATATTCTAGTTTACTAAACTCAGGATTTCTAAATTACAAAAAGAGAGTTAATTTCAGTTGATAATCAACATCACAGTAAAAGAATTCTTTGTACAGCAAATCGTCAAAAGGTCAATTGAAAGTAAAAGATAAGAAATAGCTTTGGATCAAATAAAACAATAAAGTATTCAAACATGGAATTTGCCGTTATTACTTTCAAAGAGACCATAGATACTCCCTTGGAACTTATAAGAACATATTTTTTGAAAGATGAAGTACTACCACAGTTTTATTATGAATATTGATTTATCTGTTTATTTACTTAATTTGTTTTGTTTTTGTTTTTTGATGTTTGACCTCAATAGTAGTGGAATATGTATGTACATATGCTATCTAATGATCCCTTATATTGAATTCTTATCCCAGATAAGTTAGTCAATTTCCCGTGAGCTGACTTAAACATTTTTGGCCCGGTCCTGTGTGTTTGCAAATAGACAGCTTGCTCTGTGCATGTAAACTACAAGTGGATGGAAGTCTACCGAGAATGTAACACTATGAATATTTGATGACCCTGTTGATGAAATCTCATCGTTCCCTAGCTACTTTATAAATCAGCCCGTGGTAAACGTTGTTTGAAAAGTGCCGGTATTTTCCTGCGGCTGGAACTGGAATGTAATTTACCATGTCAGCAGGCGCCAGCGCTCCAGGTTTTACGTAAACCCATTCATTCCTGAAGCGGGCCGAAAGGGCCTGACTATTTGAGAAATGCCTGGCAAATTAAAGCATACTTAAACATATCTGAAGGCGAAATGTTCATCAGAACCAAACCAACAAACATTTGGTTAATTCATGATGTATTTATTTGTTACTTGCAAAGTACCGAAAAATATGTAATTTTTACAGGCATTTAACATCCAAAATAACTTCCTTCAAATAAATATCCTGTGTTGTATCTTTGCTTTGCTGAGTGCTTGAATGCTTTAAAGTATCACAGATACCCTGATTCAGGGCTGTAAAGTGAAGTTTTTAGCACTCCAAAATAAAGTATACATTATTGTAGATCTAGTCCTCTCCATGACAACATTTAAAAGGGACGACAATAGGTGAAAACTTACATATTTGATCCTCTTAACATTTACAAATATTTCAAAAGAGATTTAATGGCTTCCCTTTTGGACGGGGGAGGGATGAAAACATACTTTCTTGATCCTAAAAATCCTCTCCATTATAACATTTCAAAGGATATGTAACATACAGAGGGGTTTAACCCTTATGCTACTGGTGGCTAATTCTGCCAATACAAAATGATGCAAAAAAAAACCTGGAAAATGACAGAAACCCTTGCACATGGGTACTTATCTGACAGTACTCAGCGAGAGCTTTTCAATGAGTACCAACATGACAGGATTTCAATGGTTTTTCAAAAATCTTTGAGCCATTGTGCTTTGGAGGAAAGTAGCCTTAGCATTGGAAGGGTTGACAGTGGAGGGGGTTTAACCCTTTCGCTGCTGGTGGCTAATTTAGTCAATATGACATGATGACAAAAAGCTTATAAATGATTGAAACCCTGGCAAATGGGTACTCATCTGATAGGGTTCAGCAAGAGCTTTCCAATGAATACCCTTTTTTGTGCACTAGAAGGATATGTTTTTAAAGGATATGTAACATACAGGGAGGTTTAACAGGGGGAGGGGGTTTTAGCGAGGGGGGGGGGGGAGGGGATTGCTAACTTACCCTCCTCATCCTCTATGTCTTCCTCATCACTGGATTCGCTGACGTGAACGCTGACAGCGTTACTTGGTGCAATCGTCCACTCAAAATACACGCCAAATCCAAGATCGTAGCTATCTGTCGCAAACTCCCAGAACAGACATGTGCCATCTTCGTGTGTGGGAACTCTCACCTACGAGGAGACAAGAATGCAATCAATTTCACATTACTGACAAGCGGCGCTGAATTCTGAGAAAAGCTCTGACACTCCCGTTGACATTGTCTTCTTTCTTACAAAAACACTTACGAGTTGCAAATCTGTGGAGAGTGTAGGGTTACAACCATCCAATTTCAAACAATAAAGATAACTGACTTGTTGAAGGACAGTGGTGAAACATGATGGCACAAGCAATGTACAGAATTCAGTCTCACAGGGTCTGAATATTCATAGAGATATTTAGATGGAAATGGTATTACTACTTGAAGGGCTATTGTAAAAAAACATAACAGTACTGTGTGCTTCATACATTATATATTATATCTTGATATTTATAGGCAGGGTTTAAATATTTACAGAGAGATTTAGATGGAAATGGTATTACTACTTGAAGGGCTATTGCAAAAACCTGACAGCACTGTGTACTTCATGCATTATATATGATATTCTGATTTGTAAAATGCAACATTCAAAAAGAAAACAAACCTTATAAACATACAATCAACTGCAAATAAACTAATCAGAAATTGACAATCAACAAACCAACAAATAGAGTAATTGGATATCAAACAAAACATATAAGTTAAAACACTCATGCCTGGAGATCAGCTAGACAAGTGGCATTTTGGCAATTAAGTGTATCATTTTAAGGTGTAAATAACAAATCTCTGTTATATCTCAGTCATGTTCACTGGATAGGAAACAAAACATATAATTTAAGCATTCGTGCCTGGAGATTTGGTAGACAAAGTGCATTTTGGTAAATCAGTGTATAATTTTGGTGTAAATAACAGATCTCTGTAATATCTCAGTCATATTCTATTTTAGTACTGTGTAGTATGGCTTGTAGATTTCAAGTTTTTTAACCGGCCAATCTGGCCAGTTCGATTTTTCCTAGGCCATGAAACAAGTAAAGGTCAAAATTTAAAAAAAAAAAAAAAAGGTCAAAAAAAAGGATAATGGAGGACATACAAAACTGCAACAATGCGCCTAATAAATGACATGTGACAAATCCTGACCAATCAAAACCCACCTTCAGTGCATGAAACAATGATCAAAGGACAAAAAACATCAAACACACCAAAAGCAAATACACTAAAGGTGCAAACTAGTATAAAACACAAAACACATAAATGACTGTACACGCCACTGAAGTAAAAAATCTGACTGAACAGAAGTGTCTCCATCTATGCAGAACCAATTAAACATTCATGCTTGCAGTGCCCAAAACATTTTGGTGATTAATTGTATTTAAGATCAGAGCATTTTTCAGAAAATATTTGGTAAAAATCCAATCAACAATTTTCTCCCAAATAATCTGAAAATATTCAAATTCTAAGATATTTTCTCAAGTATCATAGTAAAAAATAAAACTGAGATGCCCTGGCATGAATGTGTATTTTGCATACTCCAAGATGCTTAGTTTCCGTGCAGACCGAATGATCTGATTGGTTGATATTTCTAAGGTTTCTTACATTTGACAATAAATGGATGACATAAATCTATCATTCTCAAATTTAGTAGTGGAATCAGTTTAATTATCTAACATTTCCTATCACAGTTGTTTTTCATCAAAATTTTAAAATTAGAAAAAAAAATAGGTACCAGACTAAGTGAGATATTTGCAAACATTTGCCCTAACCCTTATGCTGCT
The DNA here is from genome assembly GCA_963942565.1 of Maea johnstoni. Taxonomy (NCBI): domain Eukaryota; kingdom Metazoa; phylum Annelida; class Polychaeta; order Spionida; family Magelonidae; genus Maea; species Maea johnstoni. The sequence goes on along the minus strand of OZ012686.1, from coordinate 40,851,868 downwards.
TGTGGCTGATTTGGCCAATACAAAATCATGCAAAAAACCTAAGAAATGTCTGACACCCTGGCAAATGGGTACTCATCTGAGTGCTCAGCAAGAGCTATCCAATGAATACCAACATGACAGGGTTTAGAGGGTTTTCAAAAATCTTTGCGTCCTTATGCTTTGGACAAAAATAGCCTTAACATTGGAAGCGTTAATTATCTAACATATTAAATCACAGTTGTTTTTCATTATAATTCTAAGATTTGAAAAAAAATACAGGCAACAGACTGAGAGAGATATTTGCAAATATTGCCTTAATATTTCATTAGGTTTGGCTGTAGTACATCTGCTCTGTAGCATGGCAAAGAGGACAAGATACTCACAGTGACGGTTTCTCCCGAACCCACTTTAATGACGGCGTCGGGATCTTTGCGTAAGGAGCCCTTGAACTCGGGAATATCTTTACGTGTCCACATGGAAGCAGCAGCTATAGGGGGAAGATCGTCTACAACACCAAACACACGCACATCAAACAACAATGATAACAGAGACAACAACGATATAAAGGAGGAGGAGGAGGAGGATGAGGAGGAGTCATGGAGCGATGGCAAGCCTCGTCTCAGATATGGAATTGGAATTTTTTGTTTGTCGTCACTTATTCGCATAGCGGCTAAATCATGCCTAGCCATATTTGAATTTTGAAGAAAATTGAGTACCTGCAAAAAGGACCACCTCATCCTTACTAAATGGCAACTTCTCCATTTTCCTGGAACCAAATTTGAATGTGGTAAGTGGCAAGAGACAGCAAACAGTCAGTAGCAATACCTTAGACCACTCGACTAGCGGGGCAGGCCCTAGGAGTGGTTAAGCAAAGCAAGCAGTCATTGGCAAAACCTTAGTCCACTCGACTAGTGGGGCAGGCCCTAGGAGTGGTTAAGGAAAGCAAACAGTCAGTGGCAATACCTTAGACCACTCAACTAGTAGGGCAGGCCCTAGCAGTGGTTAAGCAAAGCAAGCAGTCAGTGGCAATACCTTAGACAGCTCAACTAGTGGGGCAGGCCCCAGGAGTGGTTAAGCAAAGCAAGCAGTCAGTGGCAATACCTTAGACAGCTCAACTAGTGGGGCAGGCCCCAGGAGTGGTTAAGCAAAGCAAGCAGTCAGTGGCAATACCTTAGACCACTTGACCAGTGGGGCAGGCCCCAGGAGTGGTTAAGCAAAGCAAGCAGTCAGTGGCAATACCTTAGACCACTCGACTAGTGGGGCAGGCCCTAGGAGTGGTTAAGGAAAGCAAACAGTCAGTGGCAATACCTTAGACCATTCGACTAGTGGGGCAGGCCCTAGGATTGGTTAAGGAAAGTAAGCAGTCAGTGGCAATACCTTAGACCACTCGACTAGTGGGGCAGGCCCCAGGAGTGGTTAAGGAAGCAAGCAGTCAGTGGCAATACCTTAGACCACTCGCCTAGTGGGGCAGACCCAAGGAGTGGTGAAGGAAGCAAGCAGTCGTTACAGTAAGTTATCAGGGTAGCCCCGGGCTGTGGTGAAAAACAACCTGGGCCTTGCAGTCAGTGGCAACACCTTAAACCACTTGGCTATCGAGGCAGACCAACATTTTGCTCTCAAAACTCACTGCCATCACTGCCACTCTAGTCAGATAAGCTACTTTGCTTATGGGAGAAGTTCAAGCCTATACAAATGGGTATTACAGCAAACCAATAAATGAAATTATGATTGCCTATAAAATCCTAAATGTTTATTGAGTTATCGCCACGATTCTAGACGCGCTGATTTTATCTCCAAAAGGTAAGAATCGAATAAATGGCCAGTTCTGAGAATTCCTCCTTAACCCTTATGCTACTGGTGACTAGTTTGGCCAATACAAAAAGATGCAAAAAACCTGATAAATGTTTGAAACCCTGGCAAATGGGTACTCATCTGAGAGTAGTCAGCAAGAGCTATCAAATGAATACCAACATGACAGGGTTTAGATGGTTTTCAAAAGTCTTTATGTCCTTTTGCTTTGGATGAAAGTCGCCTAGGCATTTGAAGGGTTAAAACATGAGCAATTGATTTCAATTTCCTAGAAGAGATGTCACCTAACCTGTAGGTGGCTGAATTGACATCAGGAGGCAGAGGGCAAGGAGGGTGAGGAGGAGGATGAGGAGGAGGAGGAGGAGGAGAGAGACTTTGGCCGGCCATCTCCATGTCCATAGCAACAACATCAGCATCACTCACCGTCGCTGTTGCTAGGGATCCCACCTTAATTACGGAGTCTTTGGACTTAAGAACGAGAGCTTTAAACTGGCTGACATCTTTTCGAGTCCACATAGAGGCGGGTACTAGTGGAGGCATTCTAGGCCCTGCAAGTTGATTACCATCATACTCACTTTAAGGGATTTTGTACATTTTCTTATTAAATCCACAATAAACTTTTTCTTGAAATTTCTTGATTGTCCAGATTTGTCAGAAACATGTATGTACTGATGCACATAGAAAAATGCTTCAAAAAAAAAAGTTTTTTCAACTTGTTTGAAAATTAAAGGAAACAGGAATTCATTTAATTTTGTCGGAAATAGGAATTTATTTCTCAGAAGATGCAAAAAGTTTTTTTTTTAATCTGTACCATTAGAATATCTCAAAATATTTCCAAGATGTTTTTGAAATAAATTCCCAACAATTTTGAAACTTAATCATCAATTTTTTTCCTTGAGTTTCAAATGATCTCCTCAAAATGTGAGTTTTCTTTTATATATGAAATATATCATCATTATTTGAAAGCCATTTTTTCAATATCAACAGCTCAATTGCTAAAACTATTGCTTCCAATACTTTACAATGGGAAGACACAATTTCACAGGGCTCAAAACATCATGCATTTAATCAACAGCTCATCATTTAGTGAATATTTATAAAAATCTGTTGTTTTTTAAGTCAAGCGATTGTGCAAACAATGTACAGTTACCACCTATCAACCTTATAAGAAATTGACAAAAGTGGAATGAAAAGAAAACTAATGAATGGATCATTTAACAAACTAAGGAACATCAGCTTAATGAGCTTAAATGATCAAGAAATTAGCTGATAGATTGTTTTACTTATTTTAGAATGTCAACTCAACAGGAACTAACTCAACAAGAAACTCAATGACAGACCATCGTTCTAATTTTGGATCATCAACTCAACAAGAGCAAAATGAACAACTAATTTACTGATAAATCATTTCACTAATTTTGGAACATCAAATAAAGTAGAGCAAATTAAATGACAGATCATTGTCCTAATTTTGGAACATCAACTCCATAAGAGGAAAAACATACTGATAAATAATTGTACTCATTTCAGAACATCAACTCAACACGATCAAACTGAAGGCGAAAGTTAATAACAGATCACCATTCTACTTTTGGAACGAAAATTCAACATACGCTTAATGAAAAAATTACTTACTGGCTTCAGTGTCATCCTCTTCATCCTCATCAGTTTCCTCTCCCTCGTCGTTAGCGACCTTGTTGACCCCTGGCATGATCACGCTGCCATCTATTGGTGGCGGTAGAGAGTTGGCGAGTCCGGCGGGGATCTCCGGCTGCTCCCCACCACCAGGGGGCGCTGTCTTGGAGGTGGCCATGGCCTGTAGCTGCTGGTACTGCTGCTGCTGGTGAAGGAGCTGCTGCTGGTAGACCTGCTGCATGTACTGCTGGTAGTGCTGCTCCTGCAGCTGCTTGATCAGAGTCTCTTGCTGGAAAACACAGAAATAGACACAGGGTTAAATCTCGATCTCTCTATAACCTCTGGAATATACAGCAACGCAATCTCTATCTCTCTATTACCTCTGGAACACAAAACAACACACACAGGGTTAATTTGGAATTTTGTTTTTCCTCACTTTTTATGCCATATTGCGGCTAACTCATGACTAGCCAGTTGTACCTGGTGGAGGAAACTGTAGTACCCGGTGAATAAACACAAAAATGTGGTAACTCACACGGCGCGATTGATATTTTCATGCCACTCAAAACGGGACTTTGGCGGAAGCCACAGATATGCCGTATATGCATGTGTGGGATGGTCAATAGGTCAAAAAATCACCCCACCTGTGAACCATCGCAATGCCAAAGGAGCACATCACTGGTGATGACGTAAAGATCAGCAATTACAGGTAATATAAATATGAATCGGATTGAAGTTATAACAATATCGGTAATAATTTTATCCATTATCGAATCGGTAAAAAGTTCTTATCAATGACCGCCCTGCTAGTGACACAGCAGGTGCTGAGAAGACAATGCCACAAACCTGCATGAGCATTAGCAAGATGTAAGCCCTCATATGGCTGTCTCAGGCTAGTTATTTGCTCAGTTCTTTAAGCCATATCTGAGGAGGGCTGAAGAGGACAGGTTTGGGCGAGGTCTTATTTGAAAGATGACATGTGTAAGCTCATGTTGAACCTAAATCATTCTGATAATGCATTTGCCCTTTACTTCAGAAGTGGATCAGAGAATCATATTCTGTGTAGCCCATAAATGAAAAAAAGGTAATACAATCTTCTTTGCTTTGTCGGGTTATCATAAATAACCATAAAACTAGTCCAGGTAACTACCCAGGGGACAGTGATCACACGGCGCTCATAAAATCATAAAAGCAACCTGAACCTATAATGAATGTACATGAAAAGCGCCTGGAAGATTATTTTCTGAAAATATTTTCCACAAGGCCATTTTGGCACTTGATTATTTCCTATACATATCTTTCCACAAGATCGTTTCGTGGCTTATTTTGGAGATTATCTTTATAGATGCACATAGAATGATAAGAGCAACCTGAACATTTAATGAATGTATAGAAAAGGGGCCTGGTAGATCATTTTCCGAAAATATTTTCCACAAGACCATTTTGGCACTTGATTATTACCTGCATATATTTTCCAATAAGATCGTTTCCGGGATTATTTTGGAGATTATTTTTTATAGATGTACTTTCAAAGTGTAATTTTAGGATGTAGAAAGGACATCTCTGCAGAAATATCCATGTATCATCCACTCTAGCACTTATCGCCCCTAGGGGAGAGCAATAAGCGCATAAAGCTCATAAACAGGCTATGAATATTCAATGTGCTGCATTAAGGCACTGCACCGCTCCAGGGAACCACAAGTGGAAGTCGGGAAATGAAGGCATGGAGTGGAAGCTGGTTAGTATCGTATTGGGAACCAACCTGTTATAAAATCTACAGTATAAACACATATGGGGTGAGCAGAATGAGGAGGAGGGGGAGGAGGCATGGTCTTAGCCAGCAGGGCGTCTGGGTGTTTTTTTGGACACCCAAACCCCTAACAAGCATCCTAAAGGACACCCAATTTGTTTTGAGAGGAATTTCTTAAAATGTCAATCTCAAGCATATAATTGTCTCTTGAAAATTACTTATAAATTGAGTAAAAAAATATGAAATATTCGACAGGAGAGATGCATGCATGATTTCTCATCAATATGTTCTTCTCAAACTCATAAACAACTCTCTTTCAAATATTTTCTTAAATTATTTTCGATTTCCAAGTTATTGTCAAAAGTCTCACAGGTCCAGACGAATATTTTTAAGAATGTCTCCCTAAAGTATTAATGGGTTAAAAAAAATAAGCTTTCTAATCCTAATCTTGAGTTATATGGTGAGGGAATAACACCATTGTGTGAATCTCGCTAATTGTCTAAGAATCCTGACGAAAATTTCAAGAATAACTCCTAATATCAATGGGTTAAGAAAGCGTTCTAATCCTAATCTTGAGTTCTATCGTGAGGGAATAACACCATTGTGTGACTCCCGCTAATTGTCTGAGAATTCCGCTTTCATCCCGGCACACTACTAGTCCCTGGGCGGAACACTACAATGCTGTTTGTGAAACAGCCTCGGGCCAGCGCATCCCTCTCTCATGTCAGCCTTGATAGAGAGCACTCGTTTATTACGCCAACGTTTCTGGTCTCGATACTACCATAAATTATCAGTTATTTGGGACACTTTTTAGTAATTATGATTTTTATGTGTTCAGGATGGCCCATGGTTTCTAGAAATACCTTGATGTTGTATCAGCAGATTTACAGCTAGATCCATATTTTGTGAAATGGCAACTGGCGATAAATGGGGGTTGCACATATTTCACATTATTTATTTTTTTTGCAAAATGATTATTGTGGTCCAAATGCCAAGGGTGGTCTAAATATCCGAGAATTTACGGTAGGAGGTCTTCGGGCCTGACAGCAGTGGAGACTCCTACATAGCTGCCTAATTCTCCAGAAGCCACATCTCATCGGATCTCATAGTTGTGGCCCAAATTCCTAGGGTGGTCTTAATTTCTGAGAATTTACAGTAGGAGGTCTTCGGGCCTGGCAGCAGTGGAGACTCCTCCATAGCTGCCTAATTCTCCAGAGCCCACATCTCATCGGATCTCATAGTTCTGCGAATTTATGGTAGGAGTTCTTGGGCCTCCAGGCAGCAGTGCAGCCTTGTACGTTGCTGCCTAATTCTTCAGAAGCCACATCTCATCCGATCTCATAGTTGTCTTAATTAGTGGCGGATGTTTTTTTGTCCTCTTGTTCTGGTTTCGCTAATATTGGGCAGAGATGAGGATTAATTACACTACAGGACTTGGTAATGAGGCACATGGTATTCTTCACCTGTCCTCTCCGCCCACACAGCAGAGATAGCTGTCTCCTCTACCATACACACAACACCTTCAATCAGGTGTCATCTTACTCATTAGACTGTTACATAACATTTAGGACACAGTGGCAACTTTCTTGTAAATCACAACTGACACATATATATATAATATATATATATATATAGAGAGAGAGAGAGAGAGAGAGAGAGAGAGAGAGAGAGAGAGAGAGAGAGAGAGAGAGAGAGAGAGAGAGAGAGAGAGAGAGAGAGAGAGAGAGAGAGAGAGAGAGAGAGAGAGAGAGAGAGAGAGAGAGAGAGAGAGAGAGAGAGAGAGAGAGAGAGAGAGAGAGAGAGACAGAGAGAGACAGAGAGAGACAGAGAGACAGAGAGACAGAGAGAGACAGAGAGACAGAGAGACTGAGAGAGCAGGTGACACTGCATATAGATTTTTAGATAATCACTGAATCATTTTTTTTGCTGGCCGTATTAATGATGCCTATAATCCTGCTGGCAGCAGCTACAGCCCCTGCACTGTCCTCCCTTCACTAATTACATAGAAAGTGCTGTTCCATGTTGTGTATGCAGGACACAGCAGCATTTATCAAAAGGCTAACATCTTAAAGGTTACCTTATTAGCCTATTGCACTCCTCGGCTGCTGGGTGTCTGAGCAGAAATTAGAAGTCCTTCCACTGAATACATTTATTCCTCTAAGACACTGAACACATCATAGAAGTCCTTAAATAACTGTCCTCCACTGAATACATCTACTCTAAGACACTGAGTACATCATAGAAGTCCTTAAATAACTATACTCCACTGAATACATCTACTCTAAGACACTGAGTACATCATAGAAGTCCTTAAATAACTATACTCCACTGAATACATCTACTCTAAGACACTGAGTACATCATAGAAGTCCTTAAATAACTATACTCCACTGAATACATCTATTCATCTAAGACACTGACTACATCATAGAAGTCCTTAGATAACTATCCTCCACTGAATACACCTATTCCTCTAAGACACTCAGTACATCATAGAAGTCCTTAAATAACTGTCCTCCACTGAATACATCTACTCTAAGACACTGACTACATCATAGAAGTCCTTAGATAACTATCCTCCACTGAATACACCTATTCCTCTAAGACACTCAGTACATCATAGAAGTCCTTAAATAACTATCCTCCACTGAATACATTTATTCCTCTAAGACACTGAGTACATCATAGAAGTCCTTAAATAACTGTCCTCCACTGAATACATCTACTCTAAGACACTGAGTACATCATAGAAGTCCTTAAATAACTATCCTCCACTGAATACATTTATTCCTCTAAGACACTGAGTACATCATAGAAGTCCTTAAATAACTGTCCTCCACTGAATACATCTACTCTAAGACACTGACTACATCATAGAAGTCCTTAAATAACTATACTCCACTGAATACATCTACTCTAAGACACTGAGTACATCATAGAAGTCCTTAAATAACTATCCTCCACTGAATACATCTATTCATCTAAGACACTGAGTACATCATAGAAGTCCTTAAATAACTATCCTCCACTGAATACATCTATGTCTCTAAGACACTGAGTACATCATAGAAGTCCTTAAATAACTATCCTCCACTGAATACATCTATTCCTCTAAGACACTGCAGTACATCATAGAAGTCCTTAAATAACTATCCTCCACTGAATACATCTATTCATCTAAGACACTGAGTACATCATAGAAGTCCTTAAATAACTATCCTCCACTGAATACATCTATGTCTCTAAGACACTGAGTACATCATAGAAGTCCTTAAATAACTATCCTCCACTGAATACATCTACTCCTCTAAGACACTGCAGTACATCATAGAAGTCATTAAATAACTATCCTCCACTGAATACATCTATGTCTCTAAGACACTGAGTACATCATAGAAGTCAATAAATAACTGTCCTCCACTGAATACATCTATTCCTCTAAGACACTGAGTACATCATAGAAGTCCTTAAATAACTATCCTCCACTGAATACATCTATTCCTCTAAGACACTGCAGTACATCATAGAAGTCCCTTAAATAACTATCCTCCACTGAATACATTTATTCCTCTAAGACACTGAGTACATCATAGAAGTCCTTAAATAACTGTCCTCCACGGAATACATTTACTCTAAGACACTGAGTACATCATAGAAGTCCTTAAATAACTATACTCCACTGAATACATCTACTCTAAGACACTGAGTACATCATAGAAGTCCTTAAATAACTATACTCCACTGAATACATCTATTCATCTAAGACACTGAGTACATCATAGAAGTCCTTAAATAACTATACTCCACTGAATACATCTACTCTAAGACACTGAGTACATCACAGAAGTCCTTAAATAACTATCCTCCACTGAATACATCTATTCATCTAAGACACTGAGTACATCATAGAAGTCCTTAGATAACTATCCTCCACTGAATACACCTATTCCTCTAAGACACTGAGAACATCATAGAAGTCCTTAAATAACTATCCTCCACTGAATACATTTATTCCTCTAAGACACTGAGTACATCATAGGAGCCTTTAATAACTATCTTCCATCGAATACATCTACTCCTCTGAGACAGTGAATACATCATAGAAGTCTGACAACTCCTTAATTAACTATCCTACACTAAATACATCTATTCCCCTAAAACACTGAGTACACCTAAGAAGCTGTCCTCCACTGAATACATTTACTCCTCTAAAACATTGACTATTTCTGATGACTCCTTAAATATATATTCCATGTATACTCCTCTAAGACAGTGACTGTATCGGAGAGCTCCTTAAAAATCTTTTCTCCATTGAATACACCAACTCCTCTGAGACACTGACTATCTGAGAAGTACTGTATAACTGGTATTTTTACAGGAATTCAATTTTCGCTATTTTCGCGCTCCCATGATAGCGCCAAAATAACATCCTTCAAATAAATATCTATATAGAAATAAATGTAAAGTTTAAGTGCTTGAATGCACAAATTTGAAGTGGTACAAATACCCTCCAGCAGGGCTGTTATGCGAATTTTTTAGCACTCCAAATTAAAGTTGTATACAGTACTTGAAAATCCAACCTACACTGAATGCATCAACACCTCTAAGATATTGACTGTATCCAAGAACTCCTTAAAACCTATTCTACACCGAATGCATCTACTCCTTTAAGAGGAGCTGTTGATATTCTCTGATTGCAATTCTAGAGTTGACTCTCTATGTGGGGCTCTATGGCAACTATGTAAATGACCAATGTTCAGTTATGTCCATGAATTTTCAAATAACCCCATGATTTCCTGTCTCCCAAGTTCCCCTTTAATCCTTCAAATGCTGAGGCTACTTTCGTCCAATGCACAAGGACGTGAAGATTTCTGAAAACCGTCTAAACCCTGTCATGTTGGTATTCATAGGATAGCTCTCAACTTTTTTCATCATTTTGTATTGGCCAAATTAGCCACCAGCAGCATATTGAGGGTTAAGGGATCTCCTCAACAAGTGTCGTCAGGCCCTAGGATACTTTAATAATGATTTCACAAAATATTTGAAGGAGAGCTGTATGTTTTGGCTTTGATTGACACTTCAAATACTTTCTGAAGAGTGCTCGAATTACAAAGATATTTCCAAAATAATCCAGTTATTTCTGGGTGCTACAGGCATGTATGAATGGATTAAAAAAATCTTCAGCCACTTCATCACAAATTCCTGGCAAAACAAAATACTATTTCAAAGTGATGCTAATGTGTTTATACAATTTTTTTATACATGGTTAATATAAACAGAAATTTCTAGCATTACCATGGAAACAACACAATTCTAGCAAATAGCGCAAAAATAACATTGCACTTTTACTATTACCAACACCCTAAGCACACTTTAAATGCACTTGTTACCATAGAAACAAATGGCTTCCAGAGTAGCGGTAGAGTTTAGGTATTGCGAAGAGCAGCTTAGGGAGAGATTTCCGCACCATGGGGGGTAGTGTGACCAGAATACACAGCCAGCCAGCCAATAAAAAACGTAACATTTATAGCATTACATTAATATCTATCATTTCAATTATTTTGCATCTGGATGGCACAAATGTTTTGACGACCTATACCTCATAAATTAATGCTCAATGCTGCTAAAAACAGCCTTGGAATTTAAGTGAAATATACATTTCTTTTAAGCGCATTTATCAAAATTTTAGAAGGAGAAATATCAAACTTAGATCTACCAACAGCTGTTTTATGAATATTTTCTAAATAATTATCAGTCATTAATTATGAAGCCACAAGTTTTTGTCAAAAGTACCATAGATCACAACTCTAAAAGGAACTTGAACATGTATGCTTGACTAAATGAAATGGAGTGATATCTTGAATATATCGGAGGACCTGGGTTTGTTTTACCCAGTAAGAACAATATTCTAATCAGATTTTTCCCTCTAAATATTGCATAGTATAAACATGAAGGTCTATTGATATGTCAGACCACCTGTATGCAAGGATGGAAGGAAGGAAGAAATGGAGATTTACGTTGCTTTCAACAGCGGAGGTCATATCGCGAGGAGACAGAACGTGAAAGCATCTGATGAGGATAACCTGGCAGAGCTTACTTCTCATCCAACAACTATGCACCTTCAACTGAACTGTACACCTACTGAGTAATTAGCGAGCAGATTAACAAACTCACCGCTTCCTGGTTGTCTGCATGGGTTCTGCTACATGCATGGCCCAGAACTGTACACCTTATTAATTAACGAGCAGGTTTTAACACTCACCTGTTCCTGGCTGTCTGGGTACTGCTACAAGTACGGCCCAGAACAGTACCCCTCATTGATTAATGAGCAGGTTTTAACACCTTGCTAATTAACAAGCAGGTTTTTACACTCACCTGTTCCTGGTTGTCTGGGTACTGCTACACACATGGCCCAGAACTGTACACCTTATCAATTGACAAGCAGAATTTAACACTCACATGTTTCAGATTGTCCGGGTACTGCTGCAACTGTACACCTTATCAACTGACAAGCAGGTTTTAACATTCACCTGATTTGGGTTCTCTGAGTACTGCTACTATACACCTTTAATTAATTAACAAGCATGTTTTAACACTCACCTGTTCCTGGTTGTCCGGGTACTGCTGCAGCTGTACACCTTATCAACTGACAAGCAGGTTTTAACATTCACCGGTTTTTGGTGGTCCGAGCACTGCTACATGCATTGCCCAGAACTGTACAGCTTATTAATTAATAAGCCGGTTTTAACACTCACCTGTACCTGGTTGTACACCTTATCAACTGACAAGCAGGTTTTAACATTCACCTGATTTTGGTTCTCTGAGTACTGCTACTATACACCTTTAATTAATTAACAAGCATGTTTTAACACTCACCTGTTCCTGGTTGTCCGGGTACTGCTGCAACTGTACACCTTATCAACTGACAAGCAGGTTTTAACACTCACCTGTTCCTGGTTGTCCGGGTGCTGCTGCAACTGTACACCTTATCAACTGACAAGCAGGTTTTAACATTCACCTGTTTTTGGTTGTCTGAGCACTGCTACATGCATTGCCCAGAACGGTACACCTTATCAATTAATGAGCAGAATTTAACACTCACCTGTACCTGGTTGTCCGGGTACTGCTGAAACTGTACACCTTATGAACTGACAAGCAGGTTTTAACATTCACCTGATTTTGGTTCTCTGAGAACTGCTACTGTACACCTTATTAATTAACAAGCATGTTTTAACACTCACCTGTTCCTGGTTGTCCGGGTACTGCTGCACAGCATACTGCCGGAACTGCGCCTCTGTTTGCTGATTCAGCGCTGCCCGGATCTGCATTCTGCAATAAACAAATGCAAAGCCTGATAAAGAGTTTCCAGCAGTCGGGCAGCTGCATGTGACGTATAATTTGAATTGGCTGAAACATTGCGCCCTGTTCCCGTGCTGCACACCACCCCGGGGGGAAAAGGTTACTCACGGAATCAAGCTTTATTACGGCAAGGAGTGACAGCGCGGGGGAATGGGATCAGGAACTCTCCGCTGCAGCATCCTGTGGCCAAAGCACAAACGCACAATTTTAAACTGCAGAGTAGCGCCGTGATATCAGGTAGTCAACACCCTTTCTGGCAACTAGACAGCCAAGCTAGGTTACTGAAGGGCTGTGCGGACTTTTATGATAATAATAATGATAATAATAATGATAATAATAATAATAATAATAATAATAATAATAATAATAAAAATAATAATGATAATAATAATGATAATAATAATGATGATAATAACAATAATAATAATAGTATCAATAATAATAAAAAAAATAATGATGATAATGATAATGATAATAATAAGAATAAGAATAAGAACAATAATAATAATAATAATAATAATAATGATAATAATAATAATAATAATAATAATAATAATAATAATAATAATAATAATAATAACAATAATATAATAATAACCATGTGACAATCATAGTTATAAGAATGCTGCTGCTGCAGCTGCTGATGATGATGAAGATGATGAAGATGATGATAATGATGATAATGATGATGATGATGATAGTGATAGTGATGATGATAGTGATGATAATAATAAGGAGAAATGAGAACAAGCTATCAGACCGAGTGGCCCTCAGGATGCAAACGAATGAAGCAAAGCCCCCCAGGTCAGGATTGTGTTAGTCTACCTTTCACAGTTATAAATGTCATTGATCAGGTCATTTCCTCAATCCTGAGCGTGTTACCAATAGTTACCTGAGCTTAACTGTCTTTTCATTATCATCCTAGTGATAATGGCAATTAGGCCTGCATGCAGCTTGCATGATGGAGAGTAATCATGTATTACAAATAAAAGAATCAACACCATCATACTTCACACAATGTGCCAGATTTGAGGTAAGAGCATTTCTCCTTAACTAGAGCATGTTAAATTAATGATTTTACAGATGTGAGGATGACATGGAAACGTGGAAAGGAGTTAGGATGTTCACAGTCTCCAATATCACTATTCAATAGACTGAAAAATGACTGAAACCCTGGCATATGGCTACTCATAATCACCTGAGTGTCCATAAATGAGAGCTATCCAATTGGTACAAACATGACAGGGTTTAGATGATTTTCAAAAATCTTTGCGTTTTTGTGCTTTGGACAAAAGTAGCCTTAGCATTGGAAGGGTTAAGCAGGGTTAGAATTTCCCAGAATAGTGTCTATAATAAACAGAAATCCTGTTTTTGATCACCAATTTTTATCACAGGACCTTTTCAGGCCCCTAGCCTGAAATCTAAGTGTCAGACCCTGGACTGAAGCATCCGATGGACCAAACCAGTTTGGCTGCCACAATTCTTTCTGTTTGGCCTCACAGTGGGCATTCATCACTGCCTGCCACTATCAATCTGAATGAAGGGGCTGGGCCGGCACAGGCCCCGGACATAAAACAACCATTTACATACACACTGCAGCACTGGTCAATCACATCCAAAAACTACTTACACCGCAAGTAGAATGGAACATGCTGGGCAAGTTACATCTCATAACATCACACGTGACTTGAGCAAGTTATCATCCCAAACCCTTTCAGAAAATAAATCACCACCAATAAATAATGTGTGAAGTTGCTTAAACCCTTCCAATGCAGAGGCTACTTTCGTCCTAAGCACAGGAAGGCAAAGATCTAAACCCTGTCGTGTTGGTATTCATTGGATAGCTCTTGCTGAGCACTCTAAGATGAGTACCCATATGCCAGGGTTTCAGTCAATTTTCAGCATCTTTGCCCCGTTTTGATTTGGCAAAATTAGGAACCAGCAGCATAAGGGTTATCCCAAAATAAATCACCACCAACAAATAATGTGTTAAGATGAGTCTGCTAACATTGATTTTTCCCTCCCGGCAGGATAATAAATAAATTCCTTTAAAAATCAGGAGATCAGATTTATGGCCATAAGAAAATTCAATCATATTTTAATCCACTGGGCAAGCAATGTCATGCTTCATAAAAACCTAACCCCTTCATCCTGAAAGTGGTACATATTGGGGATATCCTTTCGATGAAAGTGTCTTTTAGATATATTTACCCTTCCAATGCTATGGCTACTTTCGTCTGAAGCATAAGGACGCAAAGACTTTTGAAAACCATCTAAAACCTGTAACGTTGATATTCATAAGAAAGCTCTCGCAGAGTACTCTCAGATGAGTACCCATATGCCAGGGTTTCATGCATATTTCAGTTGTTTTTTTACATCATTATGTATTGGTCGTATGATTTACCAGCAAAAGAAGGGTTAGAAAGAAATAGTAGATTAGAACCTATCATTCATATCTTTTTCAAATATTTTGCTATGGGTAACCCGTATAACTATTCTGTCTTATCAAGTACTGTGGAGATTATCTTGAAAGGTGTAGACATCTTACCTTACATTAGAAACTTATGGAAATTAACTTATAGAACCAAAAAATCATGCAATCATTGTACCCAACAATGGCAAAATTACCATTGTCATCTTGTATTGGTGCGTGATGCCCACTATGAAACACACTGCTTTATTACCAGTGACACAGGTGCACACAATTATGTCATAGCACACATATATGAATATAAGAATACACACACACATTTATAAATTGTAAAATGGCTATTTTTTTTGTGTAACAATTTTCCCTAATTTTTCATTTTTGGGTGTTTCCGTTTCAAATATTTCCGAAGAGAGGACATATGTTGTTTTTTCGTTTCTAATTTTCCTGTTTTATGTAGATTTTTAATTTTAGTATACCAAAGAGTAAATATTAATTGGTAAAGACAAGGGTTTCTCTGTGTTTATAAAGTCCGGAAATGTACTGTATTGTTTTTCCTGTTTTGTTTTTTCCTGTTTGAAAAGTATTTGGGAAAAAAAACAGGAAAATAAAACTCACGAAATATATATATATATATATATATATATATATATATATATATATAACGGTGGCTTTTTTAAATGCTGAAAATCTTTTTTTCCCACTTAGGGTCCAAAAACCTATAATTGAATCCATGGATTGAAAAATAGGGATCAAAAACCCATAACTGAATCCATGGATTGAAAATTAGGTGTGTAAATGGTAGCAAGGAATGTTCCACGCCCTGTCCAGATTTATTTCTTAAAGCAGAGCGTGGAATATTCCACGGCCTGTACAGAACTAGAGCTTGAATGAAAGCATGGAATATTCCACCAAGGTAACAAACTTGTAGCATGGAATATTCAACAGCCTGTACAGAACTAGAGCTGAGATGGGAGCATGGAACATTCCACCAAGTTAACAAACTTGTAGTGTGGAACATTCCACGGCCTGCACAGAGCTAGAGCTGGACTTGTAGTGTGGAACATTCCACGGCTAGCACAGAGCTAGAGCTGGAATGAGAACATGGAACATTCCACCAAGTTAACAAACTTGTAGTGTGGAACATTCCACGGCCAGTACAGAACTAGAGCTTGAATGAAAGCATGGAACATTCCCCCAAGGTAACAAACTTGTAGCGTGGAACATTCCACGGCCTGTACAGAACTAGAGCTTGAATGAGAGCATGGAACATTCCACCAAGGTAACAAACTTGTGGCGTGGAATATTCCACGGCCTATACAGAACTAGAGCTTGAATGAGAGCATAAAAAATTCATCGGCCTGTACAGAACTTGAGCTTGAATGAGAACATGGAACATTCCACCAAGTTAACAAACTTGTAGTGTGGAACATTCCATGGCCTGTACAGAACTAGAGCTGGAATGGGTGCATGGAACAATCCACCAAGGTAGTAAACTTGTGGCGTGGAATATTCCACGGCCTGTACAGAACTAGAGCTGGAATGAGAGCATGGAACAATCCACCAAGGTAGTAAACTTGTGGCGTGGAATATTCCACGGCCTGTACAGAACTAGAGCCCAGACTAGTAGGGCTACCTTGTATGTTGGACACAGCCATGTTATTAGTGCCAGGATGGGTGCGGATTGTTCTATGGTGGTCACAAGCTGGTAGCATAATGTTTTACACCCTCTCCTAAAGTTTAAAAACAAACAACTGTTTCATTCTCCATATGAAATCATTTATTTTGTAAAAAAAAGATTCTCTTTAGCTATAGCTAACTCATATCAGTCCAGAACTCTTTAAACACATGCCAACATCTTATAGAACCTGATTTCATCCCATAATATGAGCTACATTGAATAGAATCACGAATCTGATTGGTCAAAGATTCTGAATATTGCCATTACTCTTCCAACCATTTCATTCAATGATATATGTCACTGCTCTCAACCAATCAGAGCTTAGTTTTAACTCAAGGCATATGATAACATGTATAATTATCGGAGAATATAGCTACATTGATTATGAAAAAATGAATGTCGCCGATTACTCAGTGCTAGGATAACAGTGCAAAAAACAATGCAAAATCAATTATCTGGTGATATCCCATCCCTAAGGTTTATTCATTTTTGCTCTGTACAGTGTTAGGTTTTTCACCCCTAGTTGCCAAAAACGCCCCGCCATCGAGGTACATGTAAGATGGACCAACTGTGAAAGAGCATGAACAGATTAATTTGCATATTCTTAATTATATCTTAGAATATCATCGATACAATGAGCAAAACCCGACACTATCAATAAAAGAAACATACATTTATGTATATGTATACCTATCTGTACTTCTATCTATACATCTATTTATGTGTGAGCACGCACAACCACACACGCACACACACACAAACACATACATACATACATACATGGATGATTAGAAATATGGACAAACAATCCTAATCTTAAAATTCATTCATTGATTAATTAATTGACAGGGCACTACTGACAGGGCACAAACATATTTGGTGTCAGAGTAATTAAATCTCAAGTCGTAATTAACCATTATCTTTAAGAAAAAAATGCAAAATAGATTTTGTGTCAGAGCTGCAATCAAAAAAAATATTTGACTCCTAATTTATATGGAGCCATATGCCACATGACATTTATGTTGTGAATGTGATAATACCCAATGTGAAGACCCTGCTCGGGGAGGGTAGTTGCAGTGCAAGTAATATTTGACCATCCCAGGGAGTGAAATCAACTTGACACCGGGTTAAAGGGCCATTTATTGTCTTACTGACAAGCTATGGGGGATCAAGTTCCTGAAGCCTGTTCCGCTGTGTGATAGTGTTTTTGTCAGCCAGTCGGAATTCTGGCATCCAAGGGGTATAGTTATTCAATTTACAAGCCTGGAGACTCTCACGCTCTAGATTGTGTTTGTGTGGCGGGGTGGGGGGGGTTTAAAACGGAATAGGTTTATGATGCAAGTCAACATTTCACTCTGTTTGAAAACAGTCCGCTAAGTACCGGTAGTAGTAGTAGTAGTAGTAGTAGTAGTAGTAGTAGTAGAAATAGTAGTAGTAGTAGCAGAAGTATATGTATATATTCTGGACCGGAAACGGAAACAATATTCATTATGGCTTTGAAAATTGAGAATTTCTGGCGCTGTCAGAGTAGAGAAATCATCTCACTTGACATTCGTAAGGAAATTTCTTGATTATCACTGAAATTAAACTGAATGTGTCGCAAGGTGCTCCTCAGTTCTGGAATGATTTTGAACTTAAGAATAATTATGGTATATTTGGAGATTACCTTTGATCTTTATTTTGGGATATACAATTTGAGTTGACAACCCTTTCCTGACGAGATATTTCACTTTTGTCCAACTGAAGTCTCTGGAAGCAAATTAACTAACTTTCAATATGTTTAACATATAGTCGCCTACACAAAGGGTCTATTTTGCCTCCCAGTATCATTTCCGAACCTTAAAAGTTTAGAGAAAAAATATTAAGAGAAAAGGCATTTGGGTACATTTTACATACAGGTTTTATATACATTTGTTTCAATGATTCAGGAAATAAATCTGTTAGAGCTTTTATTTCTCGGGTGTACCCCATTATTTCTAAGGGCTTGGGTCATATGTGAGCGGTGATGAGAGACAGCTAGCAGCCAATGGTTATTGCCTCAGACCACATGGCCATCAGGGCAGGCTCACTTCTGAATTAGATCAAGTCAATACAAAAGTTTATCATTAATACGTATGTCTCACATGCTGCTCATTATATAAAACACACATTATCTAACTTAGATTGAATATGGGCCCAATACAGACATAAAAGAGCGACATGATCCCCGCCCCTGTAGCATTTAAAGAAACTCTTTATAACCTTTAAGTTTTGATACAATTTTCCTGAAGGCCCTTGGTTTGAGGTAAAGGTGGAAAGATCGAATCGAGTTAAAGAGGGATCAGGATAAAGTCCCCTTCCATTTAAAAGGTAGAAAACCAGATGGAGTTCCTTCAATAACAACACATTCTTGCAGAATTTCTGTGGCAAAATTGTGAAATTTAAATATTTCCATGGCCTTCACGTTGATAGTTTAAGCCAGGTAGATACAAATCACATAACTTTAAGAGATTGTGGCGTGACTTGTACATGCATCTACCTTGGAAGATGCATTTCCCAGATAATTCCTAAAATCACATGCTTTCGATGATTTTTTCAGTGAAATACTGTACCCGATATACCCCATTGCCATAGGTGGGCAAATAATAACTTATTTCCAATTAGCCTGTTCTTGGTTAATTTTCTGTAACAACAGTATCCAGCTATAATCTTGGTATGAAATATAAAACAATTTGGTTCAAATATGGAAATTACAAAAATTCTTCTATTTTATAGGTTTTATGTTTTAAGGCCATGAGCATCCTTTTAAACACACTTCTAACAAGTTTTGAAATTCTGACATGAAAATGAATTGAATCCGAAAAACACACTTTTTGATGATTTTGTGAATAAGATGTCCCAGAGGTCCCTTATGCAGCAAAAGCAGACTTGCCATCCACCCTTACACTAAAGCCAACCCTATGTAGAGATGAATAAGCGTGGATGACAACTTGCAACAAAACACAACATAATTATAAGTATAGTCATAAGTATAACTTTGCCACCTGCCTATAATAGCTCTACCAAGCTAGTAGTTTTTCTCAAAAGTATTGTTGGTCTGATTAAAATAGATAGAATTCACCCAAACTTGCATCACAGGGGGTGGGGGGAGGTGTGTAAAACAAATTGTTTTCACCCTTCTCTTTTAAAATGGAACAGTACTAAATTATAATTATCTTTAATGAATCACTAATGATTCATCCCAAGTTAGACATTATATCAGTCTTCTAAATTAAGTATCTAAAACCATCATGTAGTTTAGAACCCTACAGTGTAGACAGAGACTTCCCCAAGTTAAACCTTATCTACATCGCAAGGGGTCTGCCATGCCCGGCCTGCTTTTCTCATTATTTGCCTGCTCTACTAGTTGTTGTTAAGATAAAACTCATAAAAGTGTAATAAAGGTGCCAGTCACTGTAACGGCTAAAATCCTGTCCCAGCTGATTCCCTTTGAACTGGCCAAATATTAGACAGACCAGTAGTCTGCCGATGGCTGCTGAATAAGCTCAACTGGTCTGCATAAGTCTGGTATCAGGGTTATATATATATTTATATATATATATATATATATATATATATATATATATATATATATATATATATATATATATATATATATATATATATATATACATATATATATATATACATATATATATATATACATACATACATACATACATACATAAATATAGGGACACGTAGCAGCTAAATAAATAAATTAATAAATATATATATATATATATATATATATATATATTTATATATATATATATATAAATATATATATACATATACATATATATATATACGTATATATATATATATATATATATATATATATACATATATGTATATATATATACCTATATATATATATATATATATATATATATATATATATATATATATATATATATATATATATATATATATATATAAATGTATATATATATATATATATATATATATATATATATATATATATATATATATATATATATGTATATATATATATGTATATATATCTATCTATCTATTTATCTATCTATCTATCTATATATATATATATATATATATATATATATATATATATATATATATATATATATATATATATATTTATATATATGTGTGCAGAGAGAGAGAAAGAGAGAGCTTTTACATACCTTGATGATTTTGTTAAAAATTGCTGTATACTGTATATATCCAGTGCCAACCATTTCTTGAATGTGAATGGATAAGCCGACAGCCAAGTGAGTGCCACATACTATGACCCCATTCTTTGAGATAAGGGACGACTCTGGGTGTAGCATTGGCTGTTATCGCCATCATAAAACCCGGGCAGGTCAAAGGTTGCCTGGTGTACCATCATCTAGCCATTTGTTTTCTAGGGGAATATTCACCCAGATTTTCGTCTACATGCAGCATGCAGATGTGTGCCTCTCCTCACACTTTTATTCAAATTTGGGCAATTTTGGAATATTATAAAGGCATAAGACAGAAAATCAAGATACATAAAGGGATTCTTTGGATGAGGACAATGTGATTCTGGGCACTAGAGATGAAATTGGACAAGCTTCAGTGTAAGTTGTCAAGCACTATAAGCCACTCAAGTACGAATGTTGCTCGACAGTGAGTGTCAAATTAACCATGATTGTAGTAATAATAGTAGCAATAGGTTTTTGTTTTGTTTTATTACTTTAAAACAATACTTTAATTCTAAGACTAAAATCAAACCATTTTTAACAAGTGGTCCATGATATAAACTAAGTAGATGGCAGCACTGCCTATAATTGACTCTTACTGTAGGAAAGCTGCATCGCAGCTAACTGAAAAAATATCAACATGGTCTAAGGTCCCATCCAGCTCATGGATATCATCAATCCAAACTAGGCATGTGCATTATAAAATACATTTTTATGGAATTTATGCGCATTTGTCAATTATTACTTAAGTTTAATCATCTTTATTTACGGTGTGGTTTGGCATAAGGGTATAAGGGTAATCCTTGCTGCATCAGAAAATTTAGGGGCACCTTGTACCAGAAAACACTAAAAAAATATTTTGGGCTTCCTATCTCTCATGTTTGTTTTTTCTCGTAGAAGTGTCAAACTTATTGCAGCTGTGCGATTTTTGTGTCTTAGGGATCCTGCACAGATGGGGACCAGGCAACCTCATTTTTCGGAGCGGGGCACTTTCACCACTAGGCCATGGCAAAATAAATAAATAAAAACAAACTAAAAATAACAAACAATTTCACATTATTAAAAGTACATGCATGGTTGCTTTAAGATAAATGAAATTCTTGAAATGTTTGGTAATCACTTAAAGAGACCCGTCTTATGTAATTGAGATTAAATGTAGTCAAAATAAAAAATTTCAATAGTTCCTTTAAGGTGTCTATTTCTTAGGGCAATAAAACCTGCACATTAAAGTAAATCAGTCAAATGGCAGCGATTGCAGGCTTGTGTCACATTGTGGCTAATTCGTAACTAGTCAGTAGTATGAGGAAAACTGAGTACCCAGCGAAAACCACCGCCTTACCCCAAGTCACTGTTTACTTTCTCACATGCCCAGGCTAGGATTCCAACCCATGCAGTGGAAAGAGATAGAATACAGTCAGTGGTGGCGCCTCAGACCAGCTTATAAAATGCTATTTTGAAAGGAGTTTGACTATATGGACCATAAACATGTCCACTGACTATTCTTTATAAAGCGCTTTTGAATAGTTTAGGTTGAAAATTTGCTATATCAAATATCATTTTTTTTTCTCTTTTCATTGTTATTGTTATCATTATTATTATTATTATAATTATTATTATTATTAGATCATAGACAGATTGGAGGCCATATTGAATTTTCAAAACACTCAAGGGTAACCGAGGTTTACCTGGCTGACTATAGAAGTACAAGTAAAATCTGCCTTTATAAATGGATGTGAAATAATTAACACCATCATTTGGTCATACTTCCTGAATATTTCTTGAGTTGAACAGTGATCAAAGATTTTGAGGCCTCTGTCCCACGCTGGTGCCACATTATGCGACAGTTGACCAGACGTGGCTTGGCCATATCCCATTTTCACACTGAGGATGACGAACTTATCAAAAGCTACACATGTACCCCCTCATTAAATGTATATATGTAGATATACCATATACAGTATTCATTAACTGAATGGTATTCTGATGTGGAATATATATTTAGTATTACCAATGTATTTTTCCGCCAGGATATGAGCTGTTGATGGGTTTAATAAGAATGGTAGAAAACCATTGATGCCAGGGCAATTGTGTCACATTTCTTATCTCATTTGTACTATGTTCAAATTTTGTAAAAATTTCTATCGCTTTTCTGTTGAAATGAGAGAAAGATTCAGTTTTAATGACCCTTCCCTCCGACTTACTCTAAACTAGAGCTAGGTCATGTATGTATATATGTATATATATATTTATATATATATATATATATATATATATATATATATATATATATATATATATATATATATATATATATATATATATATATATATACATATATATATATATATATATATACATACATATATATATATATATATATATATATATATATATATATATACATATATATATATATATATATATATATATATGTATGTATATATATATATATATATATATATATATATATATATATATATATATATATTTATATATGTATATATATGTGTATATATATAAATATATATATATATATATATATATATTCCTTTCTATTTACATCAAAAATAAACTGACCTTATTTATTTGTTTGTGTCTGTGCTAATGCCCTCACAGCCTTGTTGTGGTAGACCTGGTTAAAAATGCACATTCTGATACATAACAATGGAGAATCAGCTTAGTGAGTGCGTATATGCAATGAGCCCATTTGTGATAAGAGGCTGCTGTGTTACCAAGACCATTATCTTTTATAGACAGACCATAAACTACGATTGGTTCCTAGGTCACCTTAAGTACCTGGGTTAACAACGGGAAGGACAAAATTCACAAAGCATTTGACCTAGTATGCTTGCAGCACCTGTCTACTCCTAGTAGAAATATTTCAAAAGTGGCATGCGACAATCAGGATATGTCAGCAATGATGGACCCTGCTTAGGGTATATATTAAGGTTATCTTCGAGGCAAGCACCAAGGGAAAGGTTTAATGTAAGTAAGGGAGTGTAAGTTATTTCATTTATCACAGTATAACTATTGCTGGTCATTATTATAGGACAACCATGACACTAGTAGTAGTAGTAGTAGTAGTAGTAGTAGTAGTAGTAGTAGTAGTAGTAGTAGTAGTAGTAGTAGTAGTAGTAGTAGTAGCAGCAGCAGCAATAGCAGTAGTAGCAGCAGCAGTAGTAGTAGTAGTAGTAGTAGTAGTAGTATGAGTAGTAGTAGTAGTAGTAGTAGTAGGTGGAAACAACCGCCATTATAATTACAGGTGAACTTGGATATGACAGACTCAATGGGACCAGGAAAATTGGTCCGTCATATGCAAAATCTGTCGTATACATATGACGAATACTTGTTATGCATGGGACTGGGACCAAGCATATTGTCCGTCATATGCATAAATCCGTCATACAGTGGTCCATCATATCCAAGTTCACCTGTATAGTTAAAGTAGTAGATGATTTATCACACCTAATATATCATACCATTTAAAATGATAAATAGTTGAATATACTGTAATTTAAAAAATTATGAGGCTCAAATAAGTATGGTTTTAAACACTCAGATGATTGCATAAACACCTCATTTACTAAATTCCTGTTTGTTGAAACCAATTTCCCAGAATAATTCAACTTGTCCCACATTATACATTTGAGTTATAAGTAACCCCTAAGTTATGAATAACTTAGTTGTCTACCCTATAGACTCTGTTCTATTTCTTTTGAGTTCACTTAGAGAGAGCGCCACCAAACTCAAATTTCAGGGGATCTTACCCACCATCCCTAAAGGAACTGCTATGCACTGATAATGTTTTAATCTAATTACACATATGTAAGTCTATTAATAATTCTGTTCATTTTGTTTTGCTTTATTTTGTAAGAGATGTTATCAAAATGTAGTCCTTCGCAATGTTACAATTACAACAAGAATGAAGCTTCAACCGATTTAATTGAAATGCCTATGAAATCCAATACAACGCATTTGTTGGAATTCCAAGGAAATTAATTATATCACATTTTGTTTGAGTCCGAAAGATATATATATATATGTATACATATATATATATGTATACATATATATATATATATATATATATATATATATATATATATATATATATATATATATATATATATATATATATATATATATATATATATATATATGTACAGGATCAAACATGTTGAAATTAAAACATCATGGACATACACCACAATATATAAATATGTATATATATATATATATTTTGAGGGGGTGGGCCGTGGAATATTCCACCCCACAAGTTTTTTAACTTGGTGGAATGTTCCATGCTCTCATTCCAGCTCTAGTTCTGTACAGGCCGTGGAATATTCAACGCCACAAGTTTTTTAACTTGGTGGAATGTTCCATGCTCTCATTCAAGCTCTAGTTATGTTTAGGCCGTGGAATGTTCCACGCTACAAGTTTGTTACCTTGGTGGAATATTCCATGCGCCCATTCCAGCTCTAGTTCTGTACAGGCCGTGGAATATTCCAAGCCACAAGTTTGTTAACTTGGAGGAATGTTTCATGTTCTCATTCCAGCTCTAGTTCTGTACAGGCCGTGGAATATTCCACGCCACAAGTTTTTTAACTTGGTGGAATGTTCCATGCTCTCACAAGCTCTAGTTATGTTTAGGCTGTGGAATGTTCCACGTTACAAGTTTGTTACCTTGGTGGAATATTCCATGCTTTCATTCAAGCTCTAGTTCTGTACAGGCCATGGAATATTCCACGCTCTGCTTCAAGAAATAATTCTGGACAGGGCGTGGAACATTCCATGCTACCATTTACACACCTAACTTTCAATCCATGGATTCAGTTATGGGTTTTTGAACCTATTTTTTAATCCACAGATTCAATTATAGGTTTTTGGACCCTAAGTGGGAAAAAAAGATTTTCAGCATTTAAAAAAGCCACCGTTATATATATATATATATATATATATATATATATATATATATATATATATACATCACACTCACAGAAGCCTCATATTATGAACTACAAACAAGTACGAAGGCGTTTCTGCTTGCATCCTTCATAGAATAACTACAGCCATTCCTATGCTGGTTCATCTTGCTCGTGACAATGAAAGAAATTGACAAGTTGCCACAGAGCCATAATCTGCTAACACCAATCAACCTTCAACACCACTCCAGGGATGCCCCCTGTAAAACAGCCAAGAATTCACACGCCCAATAGTCATGTTTATGAATGAGAGCTAATTCCATATCACACCAAGGCTCCATTCTGTAAAACAGCCAAGAATTCACTTGAACAATAACTCAGTTAAAGGTTGAAAATTGATACCGCCGCCTGCTCCATTCTGTAAGAATTCACACAAGCTATAGCTCAGTTAAAGGGCGAGAGTTTATACCACCATACTAAACCCTGCAAGTGATAGCATAGTTTAAAGATGAAAGTTAAGAGCCATATTACCTGTCCGAATTGTATGCAAAGATACACCTTTTAACCTTTCCAATGCTGAGGTTACTTTCCTCTAAAGGACAAGGACGCAAAGTTTTCTGAAAACCATCTAAACCCTATCATGATGGTATTCATTGGATAGCTCTTACTGCAGTACTCTCAAATAAGTACAAATGTGCCAGGGTTTCAGTCTTTTTTCAGATATTTTGCATCATTTTGTATTGGCCAAATTAGCCACCAGCAGCATGAGGGTTTATATGTATTGTTGTACCTGTAGACTCTGCATGAGAGTGAAGTACAGCCTGCTTACCACCCTAAATCATCAATATCCCATCAGGCTGAGCCTTGCAGATAGGGATTAGTAATGGTATTCAATACACTAACAAATACCTTACATGAATAGCCCAATATGAGTGAAAATATTGATCATAAACCAAATTCCAAATCCAAATTACACATCAGTATTTTGTCTGGGTACTCAGGATTCCTCTACCACTTACAACCTTAGATGAATAGACACATGGGGCCAGTTGCACCAACGTGACATAAGCTCAAACTTAGGTCTATCAAGGCTCAACTTGATTGTCCACAACAATAGCATCTATTGTTGTTGACAATCAAGTTGAACCTCAAGCCTGAGTTTGAGCCTACGTCACGTCACGTTGGTGCAACTGGCCCATGGATTCGTCGCCACAGGTCATGCCATGGGACCCACAACAGAACCCTGGCTATACACCTAATCTAGCCAAATCTAGGTTCAGTGTGACGTCACTGGGAGACAAAGACCAATGAAGGCTCTTGTATTGTTTACATTACAGGGAAAGTTGTGCACCGACATGCGGAGAACACACCCCTTGAGGGATCCTTGCTAACATCCAGGCTATTAGTTGTAACCAGGCAGTTGAGCGAGACCTGCTGGTTGCATATCTGGTAATCGATATTTGTGCAAATACTGATATAGTATGGAATTTTTTTATCATTTGAGATCTGTTAATTACGGATACTGCTTAATGATACTTAATTGCTTAACTGCAACCTGGACATCTCTACACAAAGGGAGCTTTATATCTATTATCAAAATCTATGAAATTTTCAAAGTTGAATTTAACAAAATTAGGACACTCCTTTGGAGGGAGACAGTATTGTTTGAAATATTATTGATATATTTAATCCCAAACTACTTCAATTTCAAACAACTAATGATATTGTGATTATAATATCATCATATGTAGATGGGGTTTTCTGTAAGGAAGATCATCTCAACCTGCACAAGAATTCTTGAAGAAGATTCTGCACAAGAAGTTCTAGGCATGCTATAAACACTATAGCGTCTACTAAGGGGACTACATAAAATAAAATAACCATATCCAAAGGATGCCACTCCATAATCAGTTAGATGGTCGTCATGGCAACAGCAATCAATATGTGATCAAAACGCAATTCTAAGCACATCTCTTGGACGGAGCGAGCATTGATCTCGACATCTGAATTCAGAAAGTACACCTTTATGCAAATATCTACGGCTTCAAGGGCTCCTACTAAAAGCTTTCTTGTTTAGGAACAATAACTGTTTTCTTATTGCATTTCTCATGCTTACAATAGCTATTGTTTTCTGACAAAGCTAATGCACTTGTGGGCATTATTGGCATCCACAATGGCCTATGATTGAGACACAGATAGTCTCTATATGTTCCATATGCTTCAATGCAATATGAATAGGGAGCATGTCGTAGGTCCAACACTGAATTGTATTGTTTTGATATATTGTAGAATAGGAAATGATTCTGAGCATGTAATTAATATGACCAAATTAGAAAATCTTGGTATAATCAAGTTCGGATTGAAATCTGCCCCCCATCTGTGTTACTGTGTGAACTGACTGTTCAGTAAAATAAGATAAGGAAAGGCTACTTTTTGTCAAATTCGGTATATTTGCACCTCGGATAAATTTCCTATTCTACAGTATTAGGGCTGCACACCGGAAACCGGTTGCAGACCGTAACCGATCATTAGGCTGCCTAATGATAATGATAACCGTCCCAAAATAAACCGGTTTGAAAAACCGATAAAGCAGCTATGAGGAAACTGCCTTACCTTACTGTTGACATCGCTCCGAGCACTTCCTAAGCCGTGATTCAATGAAACAACGGCTCGGCATTGACATAAATACTTTCATATTTAATTCTTAATGGATAATTCGTTCAAATTTAATATTCTATGGCAAAATAAAACTCATAATAATCAAATATACGATTCTGTTTTATTCAAAGAATTTGAAATCATATTTCATGGAAAAAAACAACAGGTTTTGAATACGAAAGTTTGGCTATTTTTCAGAAGTTCGTCCCACGCGGTATCGTTAAAAAAACGTTTAAGAAACCGTATCGTTCCAAAGTTCATATCAAATCAGTATCATATCAAATCGTTAATTCTTAACGGTGTG
Organism: Maea johnstoni; assembly: GCA_963942565.1. NCBI lineage: Eukaryota > Metazoa > Annelida > Polychaeta > Spionida > Magelonidae > Maea > Maea johnstoni. Next base: position 40,823,117 of record OZ012686.1, on the reverse strand, counting down.
CAGCCCTATACAGTATTGAATCCAAAACCTTTTAGATATTGATATCAATTTGATTTTTTAAGCAGTAAAAATATATCAAATCTCATGACTGCCTATTGCCTGTCTTGACTGTCATGTATGATCATAGTCTAAGCCAGCAGGTGTCTGGAGTCATTAGGACAACACCCTCAAAAATCACCCTTCAGGACATCCATAAAAATCTTTGTAAGGAATTTCTCAAAATGTCAATTTCAAGCATATCATTGAATTTTGTTTTCACCTTAACATGATTCCAATTGCGTAGTACATGTATATGGACATTATGCTTTATTTCAATAATAAGTAAATATGTTTATGGTTATAATCCTATTATATTGTGGTCTCCCTTGAAGAATAAGACACTCCAAAATTTTGCAATTGCCAATTTTGGGCACCCAATTTCTAAATCCTACCTAAGACCCTGATAGGAAGCATATGGTAGGGCCGACACTGAATTAGATTGCACTGATATCTTGAATACAAAACTTTTTAGATTTGATACCATTTAGATTTTAAACAGTAAAAATGGATCAAGAGTAAACTCACGCCTGCCCATTGCCTGTCTTCACTGTCATGTATAATATTTGCAATTTCATTACCATAGAAATTAGAAGCATGCCTCACTGAGACAGCGCACATCATATATCATTGCTGTTCTGGTGATTTTCTAACATTTTGTCTCAAAACACCTCTTTTTTTGAAAAAGGAATTTTAAGAAAAAGGTTGCGTGGAATAGGGTGGCAGCTGTGGTACACCTGAGCATTGCCTAGCACCTTAACGAGCCAGGTATTCTCACCTGCTAAACGAGCAGGCGACACAGGTGAGCGTGCCTCCTCGCATTACCTGTACAGGTAGCACCTGTTCTAGCTGCAAGCTCATACCTGTTAACGAAGCTCCTCTTACACCCCCAACAACACTGATGCATAGATCACCTGTGTGATGCCACAAGCTCACGCAATACACTGTTACATAAATGCTATCATATTCACATGCATAGATCATTTTCATTATCAACTCTTTCAATGCCTAAGTTTCATAATCACCTGCATATATTATTCTCATTATTAAATCTTTTATGCCTTAAGTTTATCTCTAAATTTAGCATCTTAATGCTGTGGTATTTCGTATATATCTTTGTTATAAAACTAATGTATATATCACCTCTGTGATGCCACAACCTCATGCAATACAGTGTTACATAAATGGTATCATAATCACTTGCATATATCATTTTCATTAACAACCCTTTCATATATGTATAGAAAACATTACTGAACATTTGTACAATTTGTCATGCTTTATGGTGTAATAAAAATGATAAAAAAACACCTTTCATGTCTACGTTTATCTTGAAACTTGGCATCTTAATGCTGTGATGTTTTGTATATACCTTTGTAATAAAACTGACACATATATCAACTGTGTGAAGACACAACTTCACACAATAGTGTTACATAAACGCTATCATGTTCACCTACATATATCATTCTTACAAACAACATTTTCATGCTTAAGTTTATCTTGAAACTTGGCATCTTAATGCTGTGGTGTTTTGTATATATATTTGAAATAAAACGTGACATGATTCCATTTCCATTTGAGTTGTTGACTTGGTTGTGAATAATATTTTTCCTTCTTATCTATACCGAAATTTGCTTCAATAGAATGCTATCGCTAAACTAGTACTACATAAAAGACATTTCATTGAAGAAGAGTTGAGTAAGTAATGAGTCCGGCTATATACATGTATAGTATTGATTTGAATAGAGTGTGTGTTTTTTAACTTTGGAATTCCTCTCTTAAGTTATTACACCAAACTATCATATTTTGCTAAAAGAAGGCATATAATATCTATGATAATTAGGAAGCGAGTCTGTCAGGATTTCATAATTGATAATCTACTGTTCAAAACTGACCGATTATTGAAGGCCTTTTATCTATCTATAAATGTGTGTGTGTGTGTGTGTGTGTGTGTGTGTGTGTGTGTGTGTGTATCATTTATGTGTATTTTCAACACTATTCAATTATTGACCCATCACTGTTGCTCATAAATGCTATAAAACTCCCTCTCCCTCTCCTTCTCCAACTACACAGATTGCAAATGAAAAGTCGGCGGCTTCCTGCTCCAAAAATGATCAGCTGCCAGCGTGGTTAGGCAACCCCACTTCTCTCTAGCTCTCTATTAGAAAGCCGAGAGTCACTCAATGCCAGCACCATTGATCTGGCATTTCCTACCTCAGCATTAAGGAGAGCGAAGAGATCAATCGAAGCTATTAGCACACCTGTCAGCGCCTCTATAAGCTGGCCTCATCAATCTTGGCACTAACCCATTAATGCCTGACCCTTCCTATGCTCAGGCTATTTTCGTTCAAAGCAAAAGGGCGCAAAGATTTATGGAAAAATCATCGAAACCCTGTCATGTTGGTATTCATTGGATAGCCCTCGCTGAGTACTCTCATATGAGTACCCATTTGCCAGGGTTTCAGTTATTTTTCAGCTTTTTTTGCTTCTTTTTCTATTAACCAAATTAGCCACCAGCAGCATAAGAGTACCTCTAAAAAGTGGTCTTGGTCTGGAATAGGTTTGACAATCAATTAAGGAATCAACAATTATTTCTCAAAATATTTGAAGGAAAGTTGTTGGTACTAGCTCTAAATAAGACTTCTTCTTCAAATATTTTCCCAAATATGCTTTTGCCTGTGATATTTCACTGTAATTGTCAGGCTGCTTTTGGTTGCTGAGAGCATCAATGGATTAACGCATCCATGCCTTCATCACCCAAAAAACAGCCTGACTATTTTTGGAGATACCTTTTCGCCTAGATCATTTTTTTTCAAAAATGATTGAACGAGAAATGTTGATCTTCAACTGATTAGCTGAGTTCATGATAAAATTCCAAAATTATTTTGAATTAATATTAGCATCAAAGATTTAGACGAAACTTGTGTAGGAGACGCCTATTCAGGTCTTTGAGGCCCTAGGCATTATGACTATTTTGGCGAGAGCATTTTTTTGAGCATTGATAATGATAGCCCAACTCTCAAACTCTCCATCAAATCTTTTGAGAATTCGTTTGAAATTAAAGTGTCAGAGGTTCAGACCAAGAGGTTAAATTGATGAATAAATAAGTATCAATATATATTATGATAATAATAAGGAAAGTAAGAATGAGAATAAGAATAAGAATAATGATACTACTAATAATAATACTAATTATAATAATAATATTAATAATAATAATAATAATAATAATAATAATAATAATAATAATAATAATAATAGCAATAAAATAATAACAATAAGCAAATAATAGTTATTATAAGAATGATGATGATGATGATGATGATGATGATGATGATGATTATGATGATGATAACAACAACAACAATAATAATAATAATAATAATAATAATAATAATAATAATAATAATAATAATAATAATATAAGTATAATAAATATGATAATTGCACTTACTCTTGTTGTAAATGTTTCTGTTTTTCTTGTTCTTGTTGCTGTCTTGCTTCCTCCTCCAGCCTCAATCTTTCCCTTTCTTCCTCCTCTTTCCTCCTCCTCTCCTCTTCTTCTCTCCTGAAATGCATCAAAAACAACAAAATATAAGAATTCTGCAAGTAAACAAGATTTTTCAAAACAATAGATGTTGGCTTATCTACCTGGGCTACATGGCATTACTTGGATATCTGTCTACCTGAAACAAAAGCTTTGATCCCCATTTATTCCCTATACAAACCATGTACACATTTGAATGCCTAATTGTACACCGCAAAACCTAGACAGACTTTACAGGGTCACCGAAGTTATAATAATAATTATTTCACATGTAAATCAAAATTTATATAAAATAGTTTACAATTTTCATATATTTTATCTTATGTGTAGTATACATATTGCTATATTTTTGCTGGTGTTAGCTTCCCACTAACTGACAATGGCAATTTTTACAATGTTATATTGTACTGGTGCATATTAAGAATTGTGTTCAAAAAGTTAAAATGATCAAAAGATCCATCAACCTTATTTCACCCCATTTCCCATTCAATAATCCGTACGAAGACTTCTTTGTTGTTATGTGGGAAAAGCTGACAGTCATGCAAGTTTTGATTATACCAGCAGTCACAGGGATCGATTCCTCCCATCCCAGAACTGCCCCAGCATGCCAAGCGCAGCTCGAAGCGTGAGATTATGATAAGAGGAGAGACAGAGCAGCAATCAATGGATGACAGGCAATTACAACTCTCCTAGCTACCCCGCTTCTCTATCCTTCATAGGAATGTATGAGCTCACCCTGTAGTTAGTTTTCAAAATTTTCTAGTATCATTTTTTTGCCATGCTTGGAGGGGGATAGACAAAAACCAAATCAAAATCAATTTTTGATTTTCCCAAAGTAAAAAATGAAAAGAATTTAAAAAAAAAAATGATTCGATCGACAATATAAATCTCATTGAAAAGTGCTGCAAGGACATGATCTATTTTTACACATGACTTGTGAATAAAGTATAGATTTACAAAGTATCTGAATGGGAGTTGAGGGCACAGCAGGCTTTATTGGCTTAGCCTAGTATTCATGTCTGTACTGCCCTGAAAACAGCCCAAATATTTTGGTGATATCTCTCGTGCAAAGCACTTTTCAGAATACATTTGAAGGAGAAGTGGAACACAATTATTAACTAGCAACTCTCCTTCAAATAGTATTAAGAGCTATGCTTGATTTATAAGTTATTTTCACAAGTATTATAGGGGCTGATGACCAATGACTCTATGATTTCCAGGCATTAATGGGTTAACCCTTTAATGCTGCTGGTGGCTATTTTGACCAATACAAATGATGCAAAAAACTTGAAGAGATTAGAATCCTGTCAAATGCTACTCATCTGAGAGTACTCAGTGAATGTTTTCCAATTAATACCAACATGACAGGGTTTAAATGTTTTTCAAAAATGTTAGTGTTCTTGGGCGTTGGACGACCGTAGTCTCAGCATTGGAAGTGTTAAATCACCTTGCCCTGTCCGTGATGGATCGGATATGGCATCAGTCTCGCAACGGGATCTACGGTGGATTCAGGGGATCAACATGTTACTTTACTTCAAATTGATTTTCCGCGGCCACAAACATATGAAATTGCATTCACGATTTTCCCTGGCCACATGTGAGCGGAACGTTTTGTTTGCTTCATCCGCAGCCAACCCGGCTTGGCCCGAGCGCTTAATAACGTTACCAAGCGCAATGTTTACCTTCCACAATAATCAATAAAGTGTCATCTCCAGAAACCATCAAAATTAGAAGAAAGGCAGTACGTGCTCTCTTGGGGCAATCGGGTTTCACGGGGAAATCGAGTTTGCACATCAATTATCAGTCATAAAACTTTCCGATCCAGTGTACCTTAACCTTAATCCCTATGCAGGATGACGGAAAGGCTTGTTTGTTTTTTTGGCCTCCTTTCCTGGCTTGTCCCATGAGGGAAGCACTGGTGAGGTAAAATAACAACTTTAGGCAAGCAGCGGATTTATGAAAAGCAGAAATAATGACACACTGAAACCCTAGAGAGACAGAGAGCTTTGCGTGTAATTCTTCAAATACCCTCTGTTTCCTGTACTGTGCTGTGCTGAAGATATGTAAGTGGTTACACTTGGCACAATGAAATGAAAATGGATTGGAATGTAACTCATTCTAACTCTATGTGTGTGTGTGTGTGTGTGTGTGTGTGTGTGTGTGTGTGTGTGTGTGTGTGTGTGTGTGTGAGTGTGTGTGTGTGTGGGTGAGTGTATATATATATATATATATATATATATATATATATATATATATATATATATATATATATATATATATATATATATATATATATATATATAAATACACACTACCACACAGACAGACAGACAGACAATCACACTGTTTTAAGTGTTCTTTTAAAAAAAACTTTTTCGTCAAGAGGATGCTTCACTGCTATATGCTTATGACTATTTCAAAAGAAACATTCAAATTACAATCAAGTACCTTAGTACAATTCTCAACATTCTTTTCTCCATTTCAATTGAAGTGGCCATGCTTTAAGGTGTGAAGCAAGAAAACCCTTTTTAGGAAAAAAAAAACCCATCCAATACTTCCTTGAGGGGCTTTCGCTCAGGATTTCTTGCGAAATACTCTTACAAGTGCCGCGCAGGCCTATTACAATAAAGCCCACGCTCATGCTGCGAGCAGGCTCTTCTAGGCTTTCCACCAATTTGTCAGAGTTTCCATTCAATAAGATAGCGTCAATCAAAAGTCCTGCATAGAGAAAGGGACAATTTAATCACAGGCGAGAGAGGAAGTGTTTTTTTTTTTCTTATTCCAGCGTGAATGACGCTGTCTCGCTAGTGAGCCTGATGCGATGGCGGAAGGAGCTGAAAATCAGCCCGCAATATATTCGGGAGTAGCGAACAAAAGCTGTGACAAGATAACAGTGATGCTTGCGGCCTCACTCCTCTTCATCTCGTCTCCCTAATTAGCTATTCGAGAACTAGGCACTTAATGCACACATTAAAGTGTGCATGCCCAAGAGGTATTACGGCATGAAAATTATAGTCAAGTCAACTTCTAACTTTGTGATCATCAAGTTATCAGCTATGTGAAGATGAAATGCCTTTCTAAATTGCTAGTCTATTTAACAACTAGCATGCAATGTTTAACACATTTATGCCTGTAAAATCCAAAACTGCCTGTAAACTGCCAAAATATTTGAAGGAGAAATATTGATCTGCAACTAACTCACAACTCTCGTTCAAAAGTGTTTTTCCCATTCATGATTAATTTTGCAGTTATTTTCATAAGTATCTATGACACTTTTGTTAATGACTTTGGAATTAAGAAGGCTTTTGTTAAACATCTGCAGAAGAACGCTATCTCATTGAATGGAAACTCAAATTGGTGGAAATATTCTAAAGAGTATTTCATCTTCAATCGTTTTCCTAACATTACTTAAACATGCACAATTTCATCAAAATTGTCAGGCTGCTTTTGGATGCTGTGAGTACTGATGGGTTAAACCATATATTTCTAAAGGTATGCAATATGGTATGATGGCTACTGCTACTACCTGGAAATCATTTGTAAAGCTTATATGTTACTGTAGACTCGCAACTAAAATTACAGTTTTCTGTGGCACAGCCATACTAATTAAGGGCAGAGTCTGCAAAAGGATACTGCTATTGAGTTTTATGAATAACAAGGTATCTGATGGCAAACTAGATCTAAATATAGGTCTTTGCAGATTAGCAAGGTATAATCACATGATAAGAAGAGAAGGAAACAAATGAGCCAGAGGATGAACTGTCTTGAAATAGGAGTACATGATATTATTCCACTACAAAGGCTAGATCTAAGTGTAGGTGTATGGCTAGCAAGGTATCCTCACACAATTAGAGAAGGAAGAGAAGAAGTAAAGAGGCAATGGGTGATAAATTGTCTTGAAATAGGATTGGATGGTATGATTCCATTGACAAGTCTAGATCTAGACGTAGGCGCAGGATTTTAGCTCGGATTTAGAAACTGGGTGCCCAAAAGTGTATAGGTGTATGGTTTGCAAAGTATTCTCACATAATAAAAAGAAAGGGAAAGAGGATAAACTGTCTTGGAGTAGATGATATGATTCCATTGAAAAGGCTAGGTCTAGATGTAGGTTGAGGGTCTTAGCCAGGATTCTGAAACTGGGTGCCCAAAATTGGCAACTGTATCATTTTGGTTGTCCTGTTTTTCAAGGGAGGCCACAATATACTCAGATTACAATCATTTAAGCATGTATCTCCTTATTGAAGGATGTATCTCCTCATACAATGGTTTAGGAATTGTATTTAGGTGGAAAAAATTAATTGTATGCTTTAATTAACATTTCAAGAAATTCATCACAGAAATATTTGGGTGTCCTGAGGGGTTATTTTTGAGGGTCTGGGTGTCCAAATGGCACCCAGACGCCCTACTGGCTAAGACTATGTGTAGGTGTGTGGTTAGGTGCAAGGTATTCTCACACAATAAAAATAATAAGAGGAGGAGGAAAGAAAGAGGAGAACTTGTGGCTCAGATATTGACACTGATTACAGGATGAAACATTAATGGCCATCACCACGGGAATAATTCATCCTGTTATCACCATGGCAACACATGCCAATCAAAGTGTACATTACACTTACTGACTACAGATTTAAAGATCCCCTGAGGGGCATTAATGCCTTCTTTTATCGCACTAGACAATTCGTTGTTGAACCACAAAACATTGGAAATGACTTATCTACCACAATACAGATTCCATGAAGTTCCTCCTAAAGATCCCCCATGTGGTATTAATACCTTCTTTTTATAGCACTAGTCAATTCATTGTTGAACCACAAAACATTGCAAATGACTTATCTACTACGATAAAGATTTCATGATACTGGCTTTACCTCTAAAACATATAAACTTGAAATTTGAGATCTAATACCTGAGAATGTTTGCCTGCTGATGAGATGTTTGAATAAATCTCAGGTCTAAATTGACAAATTCAGAGAGAAGTGGCTAAGAGACCTGTCGTTGCCAAGCAACCTGTTGCCCAGGTGACGCCATACTATAATAAAATGCTGAGTTAAACAAATAGATGGCTGACTGAAAACTTGTCCCCAGACACGCAGCCTAAAGTGTAGATGTTGGAGGGTAACCCAGAGTCCCGAGGCTTCCATGAATATTTCTGTGCAACCTACAATAGAATTTACCCTTCAAATGCTGAGGCTTATTAACTTTCATCCAAAGCACAAGGACGCAAAGATTTTTGAAAACCATCTAAACCTTGTCATGTCATGTCATGTCTAGAAAAGAACATATTCTGCAGTCTCCATGAGCTCAATCATGTCTCTCTATCTGAGATCATAAGGGTAAGGTTGTAAGTGTAATCAAGGTACTAGGTATACGGTAAGTAGGAGCAGTTCATTTTCAGCAGCCCTCTAATTGAGCTAGGTTCTTTAACTGATGCTGACAAGTCATGAGAATCGCTAACAATACCGGAAGGGGTAGATTAAAACTGATACTAATCTTCCACCTGCTACATATAGTAGCATGATGTATCTCTATGACCGTTCCTAGTCCTTCACCTTAACCCTTCTTATGCTAAGGCTACTTTCTTCCTAAGCATAAGAATGCAAAGCTTTTTGAAAACTAGCTAAACCCTGTCATGTTGGTATTCATTGGAAAGCTCTTGCTGAGTAATCTCAGGTGAGTACCCATGTTCCAGGGTTTCGGTCATTTTTCAGGTTTTTTGCATCATTTTGTATTGGCCAAATCAGCCACCAGTAGCATAAGGTTTAATTCATGTAAATAAACCCCAACACTTCTATATTATCTCAGCACAGATTTACGGTAACTTTTAGAATAAAGGCGCAGCAGGACCAACCTGTTTTACTGTATATGATATGGCGGCAAAGCACAGTAAGGGGCGAGTAGTTACAGACTTACAGTACAGACATTTAATTCCTGCACCAGTCAACCATATATCTGCCAGTTTCTGCTTGTACAAAAAGAAAAAGCCAAGCACATCAATGACACATGTAGCTTGCGAATCTAAGCTATGTTCAGTTGTGAGGTCATCCATGCATTCGTGCCAATGAAACTGGGTGGCAATCGGGCCTGTGGTCCTGTATTATACCCAGCCTGCTCATGCATTTAGAGCAGGAATTAAATGTCGGCACTGTAGGCCATCTTCTTGGTAATAAAGCACCGATTGACCTCAGTGCACAGGGATTAAGCGGGTGCAGCTTAATTTACTAATTTTATTGACCAATGGCATCTTTCAGGTCAGAAACTGCACTTGTAAAAAGCTTTGAGGAACTCTGGAAAGGCCTGCATGTTTTGATGAAATGCTGATTTCCATTCCCGGTCCATAGATGACAACAACATATTCAGGACTTGCCATAGTTCCCATTGTTTTTTACAAGAGGAGTTTCTGATCAGAAATATTCCCTATCAAAATAGCTTTATTTAACCCTTCCAATGCTAAGGCTACTTTTGTCCAAAGCACAAGGACACAACGACTTTTGAAATCCAGTCATACTGGTATTCATTGGAAAGCTTTCACTTCAAGTACACTCACTCACTGGTTTGCATCATTTGTATTGGCCAAATCAGGCCACAGCAGCATACAATGTTTAATTTTAGGTATAGTAAATGAGGATTAATCAAGTAAATGATATTGTTCACTAATGTTTTTTATTAAAAAATATGAAAACAAATTGAGGATAAGATAACAGTTAATAAGTTATGGCCACTATAGGTGCTCATAAAGCATGTTAAATAAACTCATCAAGATAAATGAAGAGAACTGTTTTTAAGATAATAGCTTTAGATGAATAGCAATGAAAATGTAGGAAGGTTTAGTTAGAAGCAACGGCTGAGTGTGAACCCTTATGCTGCTAGCAGCTAACTTTGCCAATACAAATTGACGCAAAAATGCTGAAATATGACTGAAACCCTCACTGGCAAATTGGAACTCAGCCGTATGCTGCTGGTGGCTAATTTGGCCAATACAAAATGATGCAAAAAACCTAAAAAATTACTGAAACCCTGGCAAATGGGTACTCATCTCAGAGTACTCGGCAAGAGCTATCCAATGAATACCAACAAGAGAGTGTTTAGTTATTTTTCAAAAATGGTTGCATCCTTGTCCTTTGGATGAAAGTAGGCTCAGCATTAGAAGGATTAAGATAACATTTATGGCCAACCTGGGTGATCATGAAGCACGTTAGATATACTCATCAAGATAAATGAAGTGAATTGCTTTTAAGATAATAGCTTTAGATGAATAATTATGAAAACATATGAAGGTTTAGATAGAAGCAACGACTGAGTGAATTAAATACACTCAAGATAAATGAAGTGAACTGGTTTTTCAGATAACAGCTTTAGATAAGTATTAATGAAAACATGAAGATTTAGATAGAAGCAAAGGCTGAGTGTGAATTAAATAAACTCAAGATAAATGAAGTGAACTGCTTTTAAGATAACAGCTTTCGCTGAATAATTAATAATTATGAATAATGAATAATTATGAAAACATATGAAGGTTTAGATAGAAGCAAAGGCAGAGTGTGAATTAAATAAACTCAAGATAAATGAAGTGAACTGCTTTTAAGATAACAGCTTTAGATAAATAATAATGAAAACATATGAAGGTTTAGCTGGAAGCAACGGCTGAGTGTGAATGAAGCGTTTATGATATCTTCCACTTAATCTCCATCCGTGCAAAGAGTGGATTAGAGATCTCTAGTCCGCTGATCAGCTTAAAGTAGCACCCACTTAATGGAAATAAACATGCCACTATGAGAACACCACCTTCCTCAGCCTCTTAATGAAGGAAGGACCAGTACTCTCCAACAACATAAAATGTACTTAATCCTTAGGCCAAGAAAAAAATATAGTTTGGTTCCTGTAATGGTCTGCAAAAAATAGGGTAGGTAGGTCGGTATTAAAAAAGAATTTGCATTATTTTTTTGGTCAAAAATGTGTGTTTTATGCATGTTTTATGTTGATTGGGAGTTGGGATGGTGGAAATAACTTTAGAGTTGAGATGTTAGGGTACGGTTACAGGAAACAAACAACTTTTTTTAGGCCTTAGGCTGGTGGTGGCTAATTTTGCCATTACAAGGTGATGCAAAATACCTGAAAAATGATTGAAACCCTGGCACATGTGTACTCATCTGAGAGTACTCAGCATGAGCTTTCCAATGAATATGAACATGATAGGGTTTACACGCTTTTCAAAAATCTTTGTGTCCTTGTGCTTTGGATGAAAGTAGCCTCAGCATTGGAGGGGTTAAAGACCTAGTGCAGAGAAATCTCCAGAATTGGGGTTTTCAATTTATCCTGCCTCCGATAGCAGCACCCTTACAACATACAGAAAGTACTTAAAGACCGCGTTGATGGGAGCGTGTAGAGAAATCTCCAGCATTGGAGTTTAAATCATCCCGACTCCGATACCAACGACCAAATGTACTTAAAGACCGCGTTGATGTGAGCGTGCAGAGAAATCTCCAGCATTGGGGTTTAATTGATCCTGACTCCTTAATGGAAGTGTTTTTGTGAGGGATTTATTTGAGTCAGTATCTTCCGGGAACACAATGAACAGGCAAAGCATGTACAACCGCTCCATTCATTTGCCCAATCCCCGAGACGTCAATGGAGGGGATTTGGAGAACGCTACACGTTTCCGGCTGGACAAACACGTTCCATCAGCGTAAAATCGCATCAGAAAGCAGCGGAGTTGGCAACGGGAAAGGCGTCTTGGCTTTTCTAAGCTCCTCTCCACTCACGCACACACATACAACGACGCCCGCCTAATCCAATAAAGAGGAATTCAATTATCATGCACTAGTCAGGAAGCAATCAAGGATCTATCTGTTCTACGCCTCCCAGTGCTTCATTTGGCGAGGCTTCCCTTAATTACCATCCAATCAAAAGTCAAAACACCTCTAGAGCAGAAAAATGCTACCGTCTGCCCGCAGTCTGAGAAGCACACAATCTTATGCTGCGGCACACCCACTTACTCAAGTTAACAGGTTCAGATTTATCTCTGAAGAAACTAACAAGACCAGCAGACATGCATTTGAAGTGCAAATTAATCTATTCATCCTGAAAACCCTGATAAATTTTCAATTAGTTCAGAAAGAAGGCTGGAATCTTCAGGTAAATAGAAGAAGGTAAATGGCAACACATGTACAAAAGCAGGGAGGGAGTTGAATGCCACGCTAACAATGGGGATCATATATGGGAGTTTTGCCATTGTTGGGTATAAGGAATGCAATTGACAGGACATTGTCTCAAGGATATTACCAAAACAGTCAGGATGTTTTTGGCCAGTAAAGTTATGAATAGGCTTAGCCCCTTCATGCCTGGATATCTACTTATCATGAGTCTGCAGCGCTCGATTAAGTACACTTTGGTAGTAAGTTTCTGATTAACAATCTTCCTTCAAACATTGTCAGAAATTTGTTTTTATTAACTTTTATGCTGCTGGTGGCTAATTTGGCCTAACAAATGATGCAAAAACCTGAAAAATGACTGAAACCCTGTCAAATAGGTACTCATCTGAGAGTTATATTCAGTGAGAGCTATCCAATTAATAACAACATCAATGCGTCATTGTGCTTTGGACTAAAGTAGCCTCAGCATTGGAAGGGTTAAGGATACATCACCAAAATAGTCCAAAATGTTTTTTTCCCACTACAGGCATGAAAGTGTTCACAGGTATAAGTATACAGGCGAGATATGGCCTTCCTCAAGGTAACACTAGTCGTAGCAAGACCACTCTCAGATGGCTTTTGGCCAATCAAATTTCCTCTTTCCGCAGAGCCAGGGGTTGTGCCTCAAACGCTACCACATGAGTGGGAGTAGGACAATTGGTCTGTGAACATATAGGGGAATATCATGTTCAGCACGGAGTTCTCTTGGGGAAGAAAGCCAAATTAGACAACCTGCCAGAAGTAAGGAATGATACCATTAACCCTTCCAATGCTGAGGCTACTTTTGTTCAAAGCACTGTCAAGAACGCAAGTAATTTTGAAAATCATCTAAACTCTATTATGTTAGTATTCATTGGATAGCTCTCGCTAAGTACTCTTAGATGAGTACCCCATGTGCCAGGGTTTCAGTCATTTTGCAGGTGTTTTGCATCTTTTTGTAGTGGCTAAATTATCCACCACCAGCATAAGGGTTAAAACTATTGCAATACAATATCAATAATTCCTGAATCATACAATATCTAAATGGTATTTTTAACAATAATGGCTACATCCCAGAAACCTTATTTTGTCTAGATTTGCCATTGTCAGCTTCAGAAATTTCCTTAATGAATCGCAAACTGCCTTTGTGCAGACATTTAGGTAGCAGTTTAGTCAATTTTATACTAGTGAGCAGTATCAGTATAACTTCTATTTGAAACTTTGATTTTTTATCACTTTTTTTGCCATATTGCAGCTAAGTCATGGAGGAAACCGATGTCCACTATGGACATGAATGGTTTAATGAAGAATGGGATTTACACTACCTAAATGAAATCTGGTTTACCATGGTACTATGTAAACTTGGTCCCATAAGTATTAGCTGATTCTTACTTGGAGTGCTTGATGGACATGAATGGTTTAATGAGGAATGGGATTAACACAATCTCAATAAGATCCGCTTTGCCACGTAACAGGCAGTAATATCTGGGATCAACTGCATCATCAATTAACATCATTTAATTAAGCCCTTCCATAGGGTAGATTAGTGAAGGATTACCAGAGTCTACTAAACAGGGGGAATGCACCATGGCCAAGTGGTTAGGATGCCTGGCTATCAAGCAAGAGATTGCAGGCTTAATGTGTAGTCCAGTGGAAAATCGTTAACAAGTTTGCATGTGCGCTTTACAAATGTATGTATTTTTTGAAAATATCTGAGAGAACACAGGAAATCATGACAGGCAACAAAATCTACAACACTCCTTCGAATATTTTGTGATATTTACTTTTTTCGCAAGTAGTTTTTAGAAATCATGAAACTAGACAGATCTATATATTTCAAATTATACATTAGCCCATCCTTCTAGATGAGTGCCACCTGGTTCTATGATACTTATGAAAATAATTTAGGAACTATGATCAAATTCACAAATTATTTGAAGGCGTTTTGTTGGTTGGTGTATATTATGCCCGGGCTGCACACATATTTAGCGCAAGAATTAAATGTTGGTACTGCACTAGTATCATTCATAATGATAATAACAATAAAAATAGTAATAATAATAACAATAATAATAACATTTTTTTCATGAGGGTAACACAGTCAAATACAGGATTTGATTTTGCTGCGGCTTCCAGATTTAACAATGTATACCTTTCACGCCTCAGAATTAATTCTAACAATTGTTCCTCAAGGTATTGTGTTTATCTTGATTTATATCAAACTGCCTTTTCCATAAATGCAGTGCGATATAAAACCATGATAGTGCCGAATTGATAGTTACTCCGAAGTTCCCCAGGCTTCCCGCAAATACATAACATCATTTCCAGTCTGCTACAGTAATTCATCATGCCAACTACATTAATACCACAGTGGGAGCGAGAATCCTAAAATATCGATCAGTTATTATTAATGTTTCGCCCATTCCCTACCGCAGGCATCATTGATTGTGCTTTAATTGATGCTCTGAATGAACAATGATGCATACCAGAACCATGTAGCATGATAAACACTTAAATCACTATCAGCCCTGATTTATAGACTTCAGACCACCCTTAGTTACAGTGCATGAAAGCTGAACTGGGAAGGATTATGAGTACCATCTATGATAAAGGTGAGTAAAACTGCAAACCTGTAAGACTAGAATAGATTTCTTGATTTGACAAACTATCTATTTAAACTATCTATTAAAAGACAGATAGATAGATAGATAGAGAGATAGAGAGAGATAGAGAGAGAGAGAGAAAGATACAGAGAGAGATAGATAGAGAGATAGATAGAGATAGATAGAGATAGAGATAGAGATAGATAGAGATAGAGAGAGAGAGAGAGAGAGAGAGAGAGAGAGAGAGAGAGAGAGAGAGAGAGAGAGAGAGAGAGGTTCCTTGCAAGGAATACAATGGCCACTTACTTCTGCTGCCAAATGAGACGTAGCTTCTTGAAGATGTTCATTTTAAAGTTGTATGTGTAACCAATTAAACACTCAAAAGTTAATCCTTTACATCAAACACCCAGCAACATGTTCGACAATGTATCTTTTCTAATATCCACCCTGGTATGGAGTACTTCCTAGTAATGAATGACGTCAACGTTTTATACGCGTTATGAGAAGGAGTGAATTGGATGTTTTTCCAATCGCCAACTACAAGTAGAATGAAAACAGTTTCCTGAAATAACTTGCACCACTCTATTTTATCATGAACTTGAGTAATAATCCTCCAATGACAATTTGCAAGGACGATCACATGACATCCAGCAAAATCCTGGCATTCCTACTTCCTCTAGAAGTTGACTACGAGGTGACTATGACGGTTATCTGCCTGTCGGTCTGTCAGTGGATCCTACAGTTGCTGGTCGAGCCCGCAGACTCAATGACAGGTACTGCTGGTGTGCTGGGTTCTTTATACCACTCGACTTCTTGAGCTGGCTCCTCCTGCTCCTCCTCCTTGCTGGAAATCCCCCACTAATCCTTTTAGCTGCAGTTAGACTGGTGGCTAAGTGGCAAGTGTTTGGCTGCTGAGTCAGGCAGGTGCCTTCTCCCAAACTCTCTGCTGCTGCCTACCTGGACAGTCACTGCAGCAGCTACTACTGCCACTACTGCTACTGGTGGAGCTTCTGCTGCTCTTGCTGCAGCTACTACTGCTGCTGCTACTGCTTCTGTTAGTGCTACTGCTAGAGCTTCTGCTGCTGCTGCTGTTACTGGTGCTGCCACTACTGCTACAGCTTCTGCTACTGCTGAAGCTTCTGCTGCTGCAGCTACTACTGCTGCTGCTGCTACTGCTTCTGTTACTGTTATTGTTTGAGCTTCTGTTGCTACAACTGCTACTGCTGCAGCTACTACTGCTACTGCCACTGCTGGAGCTTTTGCTGCTGTAGCTGCTGTAGCTGCTGCCACTTCTGCTGCTACTGTTTCTGCTACTGCTAGAGCTTCTGTACCTGCTGCTGTTTCTATAATTGCGGCTATCAGACGAAGCACTGTTGCTACCTGACGGCTAGCTAGCTGTTAATCTAGTGGCAGCACTGGACAAAGCCGTTTCCTAGATAACCCACAATGGGGCATTGAATAGCTCTGTCAGTAACTGTCAGGCTGACAAGCAACGCTTGCAGCAACTGCTAACTACTCTGACTCCCAGTTTGCGTGGTGGTGGTGTTGGTGGGTGCCTGTGCTGCATGTGAACCTAATTGAACAGATGCTATCCTCCCAATGTGGTCAGCCAATCCCCTGCTTACATAGCCTCCACAGTTTGCACAATCAATCAGTGACTGGCTGAACAGGGGAGTGATCAAAGACCAAACTCTTTGGAACCTGACACCCCTACAGCAGCTAGGGTTGGGAATCGCTTGCAATTTCAATTCATGATCGATAATTAGTTGCAGCAAACGGAACGATTATGGATCATAATCGATTCTTTGCACTTTTGCAGTAATTGTGTACTAGTCTATAGTCATAAAACTAAGTGATAGTCTATGACAATTGCTTGCTATTAGCACCCACTCTAACTTTGTTCTTAAGTGTTTTTGGAGCTTAGTTTCATAGCAAGAAAGCTGACAACTTGCCAGTCATTCAGTTCTATTTTTCGCTAGGTGTCACCTTTTCCAATTATTATCGATTGCCAGTTTTGTAATGGATAAATCAGTAAAAAAAGAGGTGATCTATGATGGGCCCAACACTATCTACAGCTGCTATTGCAGCTTCTTGCTGTGCTTAGTTGATGTTGTTGTTCATAATGCTGCTACAGTCACAGAAATTGCTGCTGTTGCTTCTGCTGCTCCTGCTGCTTCTACTGTTGCCGCTGTTACTACTGCTTCAACTAATGCTCCAGCTCAGTGTGCAGAATTAAGGGACCTTGGTCCTGAAATTTATTTTATTTTTGACATTTTGGCACATCTAAGTCATAAAGCATCTTTCAAGAGATTAACAATATTTGCAAAAGAAATTGTTTATGCTGCAATCCCTTAATAGATGTTATTTCATTGAATTTTTTAAATCTCAAACTTTGAAACTCATCAAATAACAGATAAAAAAAAATCACAATCATCTAAAAACCAGACTTCTGATCAATAAAAGGTTATTTGTATATTTTCTGTCAAATGTCAAATGTCATCTCTAAATAAAGGCTATAAAGGCTAACCAGACACAAGAGGATAGACCATATCCTGTTAAATTATATTTTCTTCCACTCAGAAATGTGAGTACTCCGGGGTCCTGTCATGAAGTGGTGCTGTAAAAGGCTCACATACTTGATTAGGTCTGAACCTGATCAGTTATACGCGCGAATAGCAGTCCTCAGGAGAATCACAGAGCCTACAGTGAATGCACGCATTGCCAACAGCTCTTTTAACCCATTAACACCTGTAGTATCAAGAAAACCCGAAACTGTTTAGAGTAAGATATCATTCTTCTGGCAAAAGCATATTAATGAAAATATTTGAAGGAGAAATGTTGATCAGAGGTTAATCTATAATATATTCAATTACTTTGTCTATTCATGATCTAATCCAAATTTATATTTAACCCTTATGGAGCTGGTGGCTAATTTGGCCAATACAAAATGATGCAAAAAACCTGGAAAATGACTGAAACCCTGAGAGTACTCAGTGAGAGCTATCCAATGAACCCTAACATGACAAGGCTTAGACGGTCTTTGAAAATCTGTGCATCCTTTGGATGAAAGAAGCCTCATCTTTCCAAACCTTGTCATGTTGGTATTCACTAGATAGCTCTCGCTGAGTACTATCAGATGAGTATCCATGTGCCAGGGTTTCAGCTTTTTTGCATCATTTTGTATTGGCAAAATTAGTCACCAGCACCATAAGGGTTACCCTTTCTTCTTTCTCATGTTGTTACGCATTAGAGAACATTTGCTATTATACCATCAGTGACATCCAAAGCTGGCCAACATGTATCTACATTTCAGTTTGTATGTTCTGACCTCTGGTATATAGTAAACCTGTGTATCTAGTAGACCTGTGTATCTCTGCTACTAGACCACCACCTATATGATACATATAAACCATGATTCATGGTTTAGACATGATAGTTATAGGGGCAAATTGAGCCATGCATGTGGAAATGTCCACCCTGCACTGACCAAGGAGTGGTCAAATTGTGTGTGGCATTTCCAATCATGATTATAGGCAAAGTATGAGACACATTCTTACCATAGAACAACCTGCTTAGCCACATAAGTTGCACAAAATGTTCCAATTTTTCATAATTACAGTGGTCAATTACCTTTAATGAGGACAGTCATTTAAGACTTTAAGGTTTATAGATCCTGATGATCCTTTCCCTCAGAGCGGATCAATCATTGTACAGTACCAACACTGACCAATAGGTGACACCTGATGTCCTGTCATGTCTTTGGTAGAAAACATACTAAGAGGGCCGCATTTTTTTTCTTTTAAGAATTGATTTTTCCCACACTTGCCATGCATCATTTGTGTCTGTAATCTGAGTATACTGTGGTGTCCCTTGAAAAATAGGATACCGAAAGGTTTTACAATTGCCAATTTTGGGCACCCAGTTTCAAAATCCTGGCTAGGACCCTGTTCTAGGCTATCCTTAGATCGACAAAGACATTGTTTCTGCGCACTGTCAGACTACATGGTAGAGTACCCTCCTCCCTTCTGCCTCAATGGAGCCCATCCAGCCACAAGTCGTTTTTTAGCTTACACCATCGAGAAAATCCAATATCCCGCTATAAATATTTATGTGCATTTGTCTCTCAGATGATGATGGAGGAGGACACTTGAGAGCAATTAGTTTTGGAGACGCGAGAATCGGTATGCCGTGTTTGCCCTTCAAAGGGTTTAAGAACTAGAAATTGCAAGAATTTGTATGCCGTGTACTCTGTCAGGGGTTTAAATCCTGGGAACCAATAAAGGACATAAGATGTACCCTCTGTCAGGGTTATACTTCTGTTAGTAAAATGATAGCTAGCTAGGCATTAGACAGGACCCGTCTTGCCTGAATTTTGGACAGGCAGTTTCCTGAAAAACTCCTTTTTGGAATTGACTTTTTGGGGGGTATTCAACAAAAGATTTTGTAATCAAACCATCTTCTGAGACATAGCTGGATTGTAAAATGCCCTTTTTGACACTATAGGTTATCAAATGTAGTTGGTATAAAAGATATAAAGTAGATTAGCAGCTAAATCTGGATGGGCAGAAATTTTGGAACTGCTGTTTTGGACAGGCATTTTTGAAATCCTGGCTAAGACCCTGCACTTCGCTATACTATATCAATGCACTCTACTATATCAGATGCATGCAACATTTTAACTGTCAATACTGCACCTAAATGTGGGCCAGTGACCATCCCTTAATCTAACACTTACAGGTTACAAAGAGGACCAATCCTTAGTGATAGGTAACATTAAGTTCTGCCATTGCTGAAATGAAGGAATGCATTAAAGAAGCTGAATTGTGGTGATTGGCTTAAAAGTAACAGATTTGATATCATTTTTCTTTAGAAATTGTATTAATTTAAAAAAGTACATCCTGCTGTAGTACTCCCTTACCAAATAAAGGAATATCAAAGAATTCTCAGGAATTTCCCAAGAAATTCCAGGATTTCCTCAAATTCATTTGGTAAGTGCTGTTACTCATAAATATAAGGATAACAACAGCAGTGAGCTATATCAGCATCTACTATCTATATTTGTTCATCGTTATACTTCAGCTAAACAGTGCCCATGGGTTTTAATTTATCATGGTAGGTTCCCAATATGCCACAGGCATCTGACCATTCATCAGTTTGCGTGTCATCATTTCTATCCTATTCAAGCCGCTCACTGCAACAAAAGGCCATCCTACACATGATTGGTGATCTATGAGAAATTGATGAAAACCATAAGGCGCATAACATCTAATTAACCCATGAATGATCACTGCGACCTAGAGCAGTTGGACATTTTCGATAGAATTTTATCTGCCAAAGCATTTTTAAGGAAAAGATTTGAAGAAGGAATGTTTATCAGAACACTACCAACAACTCTCCTTCAAATATTATGTAAAATCATTCTTAATTCCTTAGTTATTGTCAAAAGTATCATTGATCTTGACAACAATTTCTGAGTAATTCCAGAGCTGCCTGATGTAGTGCAGCTTGGAGTAGAGTCGCATATTTCTCCTGCCTCTTAAGGACAATGCTGTCAGGGCGCCTTGTTTCAAGAAGACTGTGCATGGTTGCTGGGCAAGACATATTTCTCTTAATCAACCCTTATGCTGCTGCTGGTAAATTTGGCCATAACAAGATTATGCAAAAATCCTGAAAATGACTGAAACATTGGCACATGGGTACTCAACAGAGAGTACTCAACGAGATCTTTCCAATGAATACCAACATGACAGTGTTTAGATGGTTTTTGAAAAAAGAAAATGTGTCCTTGTGCTTTGGACGAAAGTAGCCTCCGCATTGTAAGGGTTAATAACAATGTTGAGGGCACCTTGTTTCCTGAAGACTGTGCGTGGTTGCTGAGCAAGGCAGGAATATGAACATAGTCATGCTTAAGCATTTATCTCAAAACTGGTGTCTGGATACTGGAAATCTAGCTACTAACCCATTTATTCTTAGGAATTCATCTCAAAACTGTCTTCTGGGTGCTTAAGATTTGGGTTCTTCCTGGTGACAGCTCTGTTAGTTAAAGGCTTAAAGTGCCAATGAGTTATTGCAATACAAATAACCTCACAGATATCAGTCCTGTCAGCCAATGTCAGCTAATGTCAGCGACTATTAGCGAGGCCAGAGAAATACATCCCCTTGATCCGCAACCCCATAGGTACTGCATGCTAGCCTCTATGGCATCTGCGCCTCGGGTTACGCGCTGTAGCCTGGGGTTGTATTGGTCACGTGATCTGTGCAGTAAGCATGCACTGGCTGGCTGGGGGATGTCATCCTATATAGGTCAGATAGTGAGAGGCAGCGAAATTTGATGATTCATGACCAGTGCCCACTCCCTGTCTACTTCTCTCAGGCGAGGCTAGCTATTCTCCTGCTAACATGATTTCTTCAGGGGCTGGTAACAATAAGCTAGAAGTGCCCAAGAGTTATTGCTTTGAGTAACTAACCCCTTTTATGTACATGAAAGCCAGCAAGCAGTCATTTTGCAATGCCGTTGGGGCTGACTCAGCTAGCCCGGCAGCCCCCCTTGGATGTAGATCTAGTCTTTAACCACACCTCATGATAGGAGACATGAGCCCTTTGCTAACAAAACTAACTCCTTTAATGCAAATGAACGACTGCAAGCAGTCACATTGCAATGCCTTAGACCACTTGGCTAGCGGGGCAGCCCCCCTTGGACATATATCAAAGTCTTTAACCACATATACATCTCATGATGGGAGACATTGGCGCTCTGCAACTTACTTCTATAATGTATATGAAACATTGCCAGCAGTCATTTTGCAATGTCTTAGACCACTTGGCTAGCGAGGCAGCCCCCCTTGGATGTAGATTAACCAGTCCTTAACCATGAGAGAAGACATGTCTCCTCTCATGAGAGGAGACATTGGCACTCTGCTACGTGCAACAAACTCTTTTAATGCAAATGAAAGTCTGCACGCAGTCATTTTGCAATGCCTTAGACCACTCGGCTAGCGGGGCAAACCCCTCATGATACAATGCATTGGCGCTCTGCTACGTGCAACGAACTCAATCCTATCGCGTGCATGAGGAGACAAAGCGTTCACCCCTCCGTAAGCCTACTGACCAGAGGGAGCGGCCAGAATCAATGAAACAACTAATGCAATCCAGTATGGCAAGTAACAGCCTGTGGAAAATGGGAGAAAATCATCCAAAGAATGAGCCTTTCTCCTGGCCCAGCCGCCCTGAAGTGGCAATTTCACTTGGCAGTGAGAAGGCGAGAGTAAGCAATTAGTGTCGTTCTAGGGAGGCCGGTGGACGTCCTTGCACAGCGCCCGTCAATTAGACCCTGGATTTACTTAAAAGGCCACAAATTTTAACCCTTTCATGCCTATTGCAACCCTTAACCCTTTATGCTCCTGGTGGCTACGAATGATGCAAAAAACCTGAAAAATGATTGAAACCCTGGCGAATAGGTACTTGTATGAGAGTACTCGGGGAGAGCTTTCTGCTGAATACCAACACGACAGGGTTTAAATGGTTTTCAAAAAACTTGTGCTTTAGGAGAAAGTAGTCTCACCATTAAAAGGGTTAAAAGGCCACCAATTTAAACCCTTTCATGCCTATTGCTAGCCAATAACCCTTCCCAAATGCTGAGGCTACAATCATCCGAAGCACAAGGACACAAAGGTTTTTGAAAACCATCTAAACCTGGTCATGTTTGTATCCATGGGATAGCGCTCACCAAGTACTCTCAGATGACTACCTATGTGCCAGGGTACAAATACTTAGTTTTAGCTACCTTTGGTAAGGGCAAACCCAAAGATAGATTACCAGTTTAAGAATCACATCATAAACATATAAAGTTTACATTTCTAAGCCAATAATTTATTGTGTATAGTACTCTCTGGATGCATGAGCTTTTGAAAATAACCTCAAACATAGATTACCAATTTTAGAATCACATCATAAACGTATACAGTTTACATTTCAAAGCCAATAATTTATTGTGTATAGTATTCCCGCTATTTGGTAAGTGTACATACCCTTACCAAATACAGCTTGAAACCTTTGAAACCCTGAGGAAAATCCCTTTCAGTCTCTGCTACATTTGGTAAGGGTACATACCCTTACCAAATAAAGCTTGAAACCCTGAGGAAAATCCTTTTCAGTCTCTGCTACATTTGGTAAGGGTACATACCCTTACCAAATAAAGCTTGAAACCCTTGAAACCCTGAGGAAAATCCTTTTCAGTCTCTGCTACATTTGGTAAGGGTACATACCCTTACCAAATAAAGCTTGAAACCCTTGAAACCCTGAGGAAAATCCTTTTCAGTCTCTGCTACATTTGGTAAGGGTACATACCCTTACCAAATAAAGCTTGAAACCCTGAGGAAAATCCTTTTCAGTCTCTGCTACATTTGGTAAGGGTACATACCCTTACCAAATAAAGCTTGAAACCCTTGAAACCCTGCAGAAAATCCTTTACAGGCTCTGCTATATTTGGTAAGGGTACATACCCTTAACAAATAAAGCTTGAAGCCCTTGAAACCCTGTGGAAAATCCTTTGAAGTCTCCGCTACATTTGGTAAGGATACATACCCTTACCAAATAAAGCTTGAAACCCTGAGGAAAATCCTTTTCAGTCTCTGCTACATTTGGTAAGGGTACATACCCTTACCAAATAAAGCTTGAAACCCTTGAAACCCTGAGGAAAATCCTTTTCAGTCTCTGCTACATTTGGTAAGGGTATATACCCTTACCAAATAAAGCTTGAAACCCTTGAAACCCTGAGGAAAATCCTTTTCAGTCTCTGCTACATTTGGTAAGGGTACATACCCTTACCAAATAAAGCTTGAAACCCTGAGGAAAATCCTTTTCAGTCTCTGCTACATTTGGTAAGGGTACATACCCTTACCAAATAAAGCTTGAAACCCTTGAAACCCTGAGGAAAATCCTTTACAGTCTCTGCTTTATTTGGTTAGGGTACATACCCTTACCAAATAAAGCTTGAAACCCTTGAAACCCTGCAGAAAATCCTTTACAGGCTCTGCTATATTTGGTAAGGGTACATACCCTTAACAAATAAAGCTTGAAGCCCTTGAAACCCTGTGAAAAATCCTTTGAAGTCTCCGCTACATTTGGTAAGGATACATACCCTTACCAAATAAAGCTTGAAACCCTGAGGAAAATCCTTTGAAGTCTCTGCTACATTTGGTAAGGATACATACCCTTACCAAATAAAGCTTGAAACATACCCTTACCAAATAAAGCTTGAAACCCTGAGGAAAATCCTTTGCAGTCTCCTCTACATTTGGTAAGGATACATATAAAGCTTGAAACCCTGAGGAAAATCCTTTGAAGTCTCTGCTACATTTGGTAAGGATACATACCCTTACCAAATAAAGCGTGAAACCCTGCAAATATCTTTTGCAGTCTCCGCTACATTTGGTGAGGATACATATAAAGCATGAAACCCTGAGGAAAACCTTTGAAGTCTCTGCTACATTTGGTAAGGGCACATACCCTTACCAAATAAAGCTTGAAACCCTGAGGAAAATCCTTTGAAGTCTCTGCTACATTTGGTAAGGGCACATACCCTTACCAAATAAAGCTTGAAACCCTGAGGAAAATCCTTTGAAGTCTCTGGTAAGGTTATACAATAGGAGCTGTATGAGTCCAATGAATGATGCTGTATTTTCCCCCTTCACATATTGAGATGCATCTCGTGTTCCACTGCTAGGCCAGGCCCTAATGGTCTGCTGGTCCTGTATTCACAAGGGCTTAACTCAACAATACAGTGGCAGGATTACCACTCCCTGAATACATCATCCCCTCTCCTCACTGATAACTCTGAGCAGCTGAGCAGAAAGCTAATGATGGTACGCCCAAACTACACCTTCCTCAGGGATGTAAACCCTTCAAATGCTCAGGCTACTTTTGTACAAAGGACAAGGACGCAACGATTTTTGAAAACCATCTAAACCCTGTTGTGTTGGTATACATTGGATAGCTCTTGCTGAGTATTCTCAGATGAGTACCCATGTGCCAGGGTTTCAGTCAACCCTTTCAATGCTTAGGCTACTTTCAAGGATGGTTTAGTAGCCAACATGTGATAACTGGTTCAAAAACTTTTCATCAGGTGGCACTATCATGTAAGACTTCATATCAGTACTTAAACCTCTGATGCCGGGACTACTTTCGTCTTATGCACAAGAAGGCCGAAATTTATGAAAATCTTCAAAACCTTTTCATGTTGGTATTCATTGGAAAGCTCTTTCCGAGTACAATCAGATATGTACCCATGTGCCAGGGTTTGTCATTTCTCTGCTTTTTGTCAGCATGTCATTTTGACCAAAATAGCCATCAGCAGGTAAAAAGGGTTAAGACCTGTATCAATAAATAGGCAATAACCTGGTGCAGTTCGCGTGTTTAATAACAACTTTATCAAAATAATGAATACAGGATTCCGTTGCACGATCATGCGACAAATGCACGCCCCTCCTTCCTGCTGAGAGGACCAGACAGGAAGCAGGAACTAGAGAATTTCATCTATTTTTTATTTTTTCTTCTGTAAGTAATAATAGCTCGCGTAGTGAGTCGGCCGAAGGCCGGCTCAGCGTAGCGAGCATTTACGGTATACATATAGTGTAATGGCAGGATACACACTGAGGCAGGATTTTTGGTGTTGACGTCTGTCTGTTCGTCTCTCGTCGGGCTCGCTCGCTCGACCCTGCTCGCTCGATTACCTCGGAAAAATGAGCATAACTTTTTGCTTTAAGAGAACATTTTGCCGCCAGATCGTTTCATGTTTTAAATATTTCTTAATTAAATAATAAATTTGGATTGTTTCCTTTAAATTGTGTCAAAATAGCGTCTTGGTCGCCGACTATCGTGCAACACACGCCGAACTATGCAACAACTGAAACATACATGCTCACGTGCGACAAATGCTGACGTATTGAAATGACGTCATGTTACGATGGAATTCCGCGTATTCCAAAGTCGTAACTTCGATGTTCACGGTAAAAATGACTTTACTCATCTTTCCGTGAATCGATTTCAATGCAGTTTAAATTGCTACAACCGCCACAAATAATTCTACATGTCTCTTAATTCTAGATGAAATCTGTCATGAAATGACGATTTTGCAACAGGTTGAAGTCGTAGTAATTTTTATGCCATATTTTCGGTCAATCGCTACGCATACTGTGTGTGGTTATTGCACAAATATGAAGCGGCTTCCAATATGTTTCAGCGAAGTTTAAGTAAGGAATGACGTCACGGATAACAATAACAAACACTTTGTGACTGCATTTGAAGGGGAATGCAGAAATATCATCGAGCTGCGCGAGCATTTAAAGCTTTGCTTTCTCATCATATTACTTAATTGCAATGAGACACAGTAGATCATAACGATATGTGATGTCATGAATGGCTATGAATTTCAAGGAAGTACATGTTCAGAATGCATCACTGTTAGGCACAGGTTATCCAAAAATATTATATCTTTAACCATCGTTGCATGTAGCACCCCAAAAAGGCCCGGATATTTTGATATCTTTCTGATTAAAGCATATTCCGAAAAATGGAAAACTGGAGGAGAAAAAGTGATCGTAATCAGCACCTTTCCTTTAAATACTAGTCTTAGTTTACTTAAATTTCACTTAGTTATTTTCAAAAGGATGGTAGATTGAGACAACTATTTCCAAAGTGAACCTTAACCCTTCAAATGCTGAGGCTACTTTTTTCCAAAGCACAAGGATGCAAAGATTTTTGAAAAGCATCTAAACCCTGTCATGTTGGTATTCTTGGATAGCTATCACTGAGAACTCTCAGATGAGTGCCAGGGTTTCATTCATTTTCAAGTTTTTTGCATCATTTTGTATTTTCCAAATTAGCATGCAACCAGCAGCATAAGGGTTAACCCTTCCAATGCTAAGGGTACTTTCATCCAGAGCACAAGAATGCAAAGATCTGTGTCACGTTGGTATTCATTGGATATGTCTTGCTGAGTACTCTCAGATGAGTACTCAGGTGCTAGGGTTTAGGTCATTTTTCAAGTTTTTTTGGATCATTTTGTATTTTCCAAATTAGCAACCAGCAGCACAAGGGTTAAGCACTTATGGGTAAACATATTTCTCTGCTTAGACGGTTCCGTAAGCATTGGTTAGCGAAGAGAGTGAACAAATTAACTTTCTGCTCTAACCTCACATCTTTATAGAATCCTAAATCAAGGCAGCCAATGTCGCATGCTCAGTTATTAGCATACATATTGCTTCTGAAGGATTTCTTATGCAATAACACAATCACAATCAATACAAATATAAAGTGTGCTACTAGCTATTAATTTGATTTACAAGTCGATAAAGAGTGGTCATTTCTAAGCTGCTTTAACCCTTATGCAGCTGGTGGCTAATTTGTCCGATACATAATGATGCAAAAATTATGGGCGCCCACTTTAAAGATCCTGGCTAAGTCTATGGATAGCACTAGGCCTGTCCTGTCTTTGCTGGTATACTCCTCTAGATAAGGTTCCTTAGTACTGGTGAGGTGACATTCTCCTCAGAATTGTCAACGTATTTGCATTTGGGTTTATAGAGATGGTTCTACTGGTTTGATGAAACCCCTTTTACAATGAAAAAGTTTTGCTAAGGATTCTCACTTTTCTTAAGTTGTACTTAAAACATATGCGGTAGGCCTGCTTATCTGTCAAAATGAACCCGCTCATTTCATACAGACTGACCCCCCCTCCCCCCATACAGATATGTTCGATTCCACCCATAATTTGGATCTGTTGACAGGCAAGACAGTCTACATGCTGTTTGCATTAGTTCATGCATCCAAACAATAGACTTGAGAGAAAGATGACACCTCCTGTGTTAGAAGGGCAGCACTCAGGGGTCTTCCGTGAGGCCATCTTTAATCAGCAACTTCATTGCATGCCAGCAGCCAAATGGCTTAACCCTTATGCTGCTGGTGACTAATTTGGCCAATACAGAATGATGCAAAAGGCCTGAAAAAATGACTGAAACCCTGACACATGGCTGCTCATCTGGGAGTACTTAGCATGAGCTATTCAATGAATACCAACATGACAGGGTTTAGATGTTTCTCAAAAAAATATTTGCGTTCTTGTGCATTGGATGAAAGTAGCCATTGGAAGGGTTAAAAGCCCCCTTCATGCTAAAATTGTGTCTCCGTTGGTCTTTTCCTATCAAGATTCTCCTGACTGACAGGGAGCATGGGTCCCTACTTGGCTTGAAGGTTTACGTTAATAGCTCCAACTATCCAAATCTCCTGCCAATGGCATTACAGGGACCTTCGCAAATCTCCATCCCTTGAGTAATATAGACTGATATGACCTATCCAGAATTGACTTCTATGTTAAGCCCTATTTTAGTCTCAGAATGGGGATAGGATGGAAGCTTTATATATCTTCTGCAGCCACTATTGACTTATAATGCTACCACCTTAAATGTAGACATGGCATTATTGGTTGTGGTGCACCAATAAATTGAACCAATTTATATATATATATATATATATATATATATATATATATATATATATATATATATATATATATATATATATATATATATATATATAAATATATATATATATATATATATATATATAAATATATATATATATATATATATATATATATATATATATATATATATATATATATATATATATATATATATATATATATATATATATACATATATATCAGAATCTGGCCTAGGAGGCAGGCCAGCATTGCCACTGACCACTCTATCACACAACCGTGCAATCTTTACATGCAGGTTGTTATTTCAGAATCTGGCCCGGGAGGCAGGCTAAATGTTTGCCTCGCTCCAATCACCAACTGTATCTACCTTTCTCCCTCTCCCACCAGTGGGGATTGGGAATTTCCAGCTATCGATTCTGAGAGCTTGGCTTTCTTCCTGACTGATTCAGTTACCGTTTGACATTTCTAGCCGGAGTTGGATCTCGAGCTGGATATGATAATGGCGCATTCAGGCCTGAAGCTAACACCAAGCTGCTCTCCCTCTCTCTCTCGATTCCATGTTTAACCCTTTCATACATAGATTACCAATGAAAAAAAAGCCTCCTTTTTTCTTAACTTAAAAACAATCAATGCATTCTAAAATACTTGACAGAGAATTCCAGGTCAAGTTTCGGACGAAAATTCCTCCTTCAAATATTTTCCAAAATGTCCTTTCATGAGAGATATCACCAAAAGAGTCAGTTCCTTTTTTGTGCTACCGACATGAACAGGGTTATCCTTCAGATATTTACCGCTACTATTATCGACTAGAAGATTACTGCTAGAAAAGCATAGTAACTAATTAATCAAACTTCCTATTTCTGCATGCGCAACCTACCTTAATTTCTTACATTGGTTAAAGATGCGTGCCCGCAAAAAAACGGCAAGATGCCTTAATTGAATGATCAGAGCATAGGGACTTCAAAGAGGCTTATTTGGAAAAGATTACTGTTTGTTTTGGGTCTTATGGAGATCCCGATACTTGGCAAATAAAAAACAGACTTCCTACGTGTACCGCTAATTTACATCGCTTTCAACTGCCACTAAACGCATTAAAATCAATTGGAGAATGAATTGTTCTTTAATCACATGAAGGCTAACAGAACGAGCTCCATGTAACTCTACTCTTCTTGAATAGGGCTGATGGGAATTTCAAAGGAGATTGATTAATTTAAAACAAATCACCATCAAGCATAAAAAAGTGTCAATATCAAAAATCTAATTAAGACTCAATGAATATTTTATTTCCATTACCTCACTCTCATTACATATTGTCGATTAAAAGTTTAAATATTGAAATGGAATTGTACCAGGAATGCGCAAAATGGTCTTACAGTATTATGTGCAACTTCATAAAGTTTGAAAATAAAATCAATTTTTTTTCGAAATCTATACATTTTTTCAAAAAATTATGATTCTGCAAAAACCCTCTAACCACTCAGAGAAAGCAGAAAGGAGAGATTGGAAAGTATTTGAAATAGAAATGTTAAAAATCATAACATTACCAACAACTCTCATTCAAATATTTTGTAAAATCAATCTCATTTCCAAAATCAATCTCAATCTCATCTGAGAGTACTTAGCGAGAGCTATCCAATGAATACCAACATGACAGGGTTAAGATGGTTTACAAAATTCTTTGCATCTTTGTGCTTTGGATGAAAGAAGCCTCACCATTGGAAAGGTTAACCCAATAACACTCAGAGCAGCCAAAACAGGCCTGACGATTTTGGAATTATTTAACTTGCAAAAGCATTTTCTTGAAAACATTTGAAGGAGAAATGTTAAACAAAAGCCAAACAACAACTCTCCTTCAAATATTTTGTAAACTTTTGCTTTATTCCCAAGTTATTTTCATTAGTACAAAAGTAGCAGACGATACTTTCTAGAGAATGGGTTAAGGAACAAAACCCTCATCAGTGCCAGCCTCATCAGCAATTAGGCACTCCTAATGGCAGTCCTGCCAGTCACTGTGTACCGTAGTTACCTAATGGCGAATGACGACTACGTGGAACAAACTAATACAATTACAGTGATTGTAAACAATTACACGGGGAAATGACGACACAATTGAATTTTTGCAATCAATATCCCAAGTCCATTACACAGCCCATGGTCAGTGGGCTTTTCCTATTAGATTAAATCATAAACTTCATGACTGCCCAAAGTTCATTAATTCGCACAGAGATGACTTCATGACTTGCCTATGGTCATTTATTTGCACAGAGATGTCCAGATAGCAATTGAGTCAATTTTTATATTAACAAAATGAGAAACCTTATTTGATAAGATACTTTTTCGAATTTTGTTATTGGTATTTGGTACTTCATCGAGTGCCTGTACTAACCTCTAATAATGCGTTCGGCAAAAAAGATCTGCCCTCTGCTCTAAGTCTCTATCTCCCTCAGGACACAACCAAAGCCAGCAGGGCGTCCAGTGTCTTTTGGACACTCAAACCCTTAAAAAGCACCCCTCAGGACACCTAAATCTTTTAGTGAGGAATTTCTTAAAATATCAATCTCAAGGATATGATTGAATTTTCATCATCTTCATACAATTCCCATGACAATGTATAAGGATATCAAGCCTTATTTCGATAAAAATATAAGTCTATGGTCAAAAAATATGTGGATATTGTGGTCCTCCTTAAAACTTGGATGCCCCAAAATTTTACATTTGCCAATTCTGGGCATCCAGTTTCTAAATCCTGGCTAAGACTATGACACAAACTTTCACCTAGCCGGAAAGAAAGTGAGCAGGTCAATGTCTGTCAATATCTGTCATTGTCGTGTTTGTTTACTGTCAGCTGAAGGAGACGGTCTTTACCTGGCCCTAATGAGGCACCTGGGGATCAGCCCTGATTGTTTCTTAAGCACTGTTAGCTTAAGAAATTTCACAAATAAACAGCAAACTGCCTTCGCACTGAGATGTCCAGAAACCAATAGAATCATTTTTATATTTCCGACATGACAGACATTAATTGATATGATACTTATTTTCGAATTTTGATATTGGTATTTGGCATTGTGTGATGACTCGTACCAACCTCTTATACTGTATACCGTGTTAATATTGCGCATATAAAATAATGCGCTCAACAGATAACTGCCTTTGATGCGCAGTTTAATTATTGCGCATTGATATCCTCCAGCTCAAGCTGTGTGAGGGGGCAGGGGTGTGCAACCAGTAGCCGGCATTTGGGTAGGGTGGTGTTGCTATATTCAGGCCGGCCAGGGATGCCAGATGCGGCTAGTATTATAGGCAAGTGCAATCTTTATTTTGCCACCAGCCACGAACAGTGTTATCTTGGTTGCAATCAGAGTGGTTACCGGCATGTTTGATCACACTAGATTGTGCAAGTCGTCTAAGTCGTAATTGAACTTAGTACCGGCAGAGCCCGCGAAGGGTCTTTATGTTGAATGACAAGATATGATATCAGTGTGTTGAACGTTCAAGCATAGAGATCCAATATCCATTTAATGATAGTGCGCAGTTTAATAAATGCGGACTCCATGGGTGCGCAAAGTACGCATTAATTAAACTGCCGCAATATTAACACGGTATACAGTAATGCGTTTGGCGAAAAACGATCTGCCTTCAGCTATGAGTCTCTATCAAACTATTCAAACTCTGACACAAACTTTCGCCTAGCCTGAAAGAAAGTGAGCAGTTTTTTTGCCTGTCGTTGTCGTTGCCATCGTCAGGGAGATCAGGAGCTGAAGGCGGTCGTTACCTGGCCCTAATGAGGGACCTGGGGGTCGGCCCTGATTGGGGGAATTAGGCGAGCGCTGACATTCACAATCTACGCAGATCCCGCCACAATTAGAGACGGCTTGTTTAATACAGGGATGCCACTGGGCTAATGGCAAACTACTTCTGTAAACATCAACCCTGCAGTGGTGACAGCACCATCGCAACCTACATCGGCACCACCACCATTGACACCAACAGAAAAAACACAATTAGAGATGGCTTGCTTAATACAGGGATGCCACTGGGCTAATGGGAAACTACTTCTGTAAACATCAACCATGCAGTGGTGACAGCACCATCGCAACCTACATCGGCACCACCACCATTGACACCAACAGAAAAAACACAATTAGAGATGGCTTGCTTAATACAGGGATGCCACTGGGCTAATGGGAAACTACTTCTGTAAACATCAACCATGTAGTGGTGACAGCACCATCGCAACCTACTGCAGAACCGCCAACACCATCACAACCAGCACCATATCTGACTCCAGGGATCCTACTGGGCTGATGGGAAACTACTGTCCTGTAAACATCGCCCATATGGTGACAGCACCATCTGCACCACCACCATTGACACCAACAGAAAAACCACAATTAGAGATGGCTTGTTTAATACAGGGATGCAAGTGGGCTAATGGGAAACTACAACACAACGATTTTCAAAAATCTTTGTGTCGTCGTGCTTTGGACAAAAGTAGCCTAAGCATTGGAAGGGTTAATGTAGCTTGGGAAACAACTATGGAAAAGGATACCTAATCATTTTCTCACATATCTCATATTCAAAAACTACTCCTGTAACACTTTCATTCCAGTAATAGCCAAAAACAGCAAGCCTATTTTGGTGATATCTCTGTGTCAGATGCATACTTTTGAAGCAGATATTTTAACTAGAATCAAGCAAACAACTTCCATTACAACCTATTGTGACTCAAAAGTCTTATTCAGAAGCTTTTTTAGAAAGAATTGTCATGTCTGGAGGTCCAAAATAAAAATAAGGTAGGTAGGTCAGCAAAAAAAAATCTTTTTATTATTTTATGTTCAAAAAAGGGGGGGGGGGGGGGGGTTTATGCATGTTTTATGATGATTTTGGAAAATACTTTGAGGTAGGGATTTTTTTGAGTAAAAACTTGTTAGGGTAGGGTTACAAGAAACAAACAACTATTTTAGGCCTTATGTGTTCTCTAAGTTCAACGCCAGCCAATGTGGATAGATATCTCATATCAACCAGAGGACTTCAATGTATGCCTACAATTTTGACAGACCATTTCTTAAATACATTGACTCAGCATTCAAGGAAAATGAAGTAGGTAATAAGGAAGTCATAAGTAAACTATGCCTTAGCCAGCCTATTCTAAGCCGATATGAGATTATTGGCTCATTTATCAAAGTCATTCTCCCACTCCTCAAGACATAGGTTCTTTAGACTGTCAAGGAGTCAGTATAAGAAACTGCCATAGTGTGCCAGGCTCTCTCTCTCTCTCTCTCTCTCTCTCTCTCTCTCTCTCTCTCTCTCTCTCTCTCTCTCTCTCTCTCTCTCTCTCCCCCTCTCTCTCTCTCTCTCTCTCTCTCTCTCTCTCTCTCTCTCTCTCTCTCTCTCTCTCTCTCTCTCTCTCTCTCTCTCTCTCTCCCCCTCTCTCTCTAGCAACGTCTTAGCCAGCAGGGCGTCTGGGTGTCTTTTGGACACCCAAACTCTCAAAAATCGCCTTTCAGGACACTAAATCTTTTGAAAATGTCCACTTCAAGCGTATAATTGGGGTTTTTTTCACCTCAATATACTTCCCATGAAATTTGTCTAAGTATATTATGCCTTATTTCAATAAGTGAATGCATGTTTATGTCTCTAATTTGAGTAAACTGTGTGCTCCCTTGAAAAAAAGGACGCCCTAAAGTTTCACAATTGCCAATTTTGGGCACCCAGTTTCAAAATCCTGGCTAAGAACCTGCTCTCTAGTTATAAGTAATGTATGTAATTGTAATGTATTTTTATTGAGTGTCTCTCCCGAGGCAAAAGGTACGCATACAAATATTTCAATATAAAGTAATACAAAAAGCAGCAACCTAAAAATTAAAATAAAGACCAAATACAATCCAAATACAACAGTCTGTGAATAAATGAATAAATAAAATTGAGTTGTCAGTTTAGTTGAAATTGAATATCTAAGACACAAAGCACACAAGGAAAAACATCTGACTCCACCTATTGAGAGAATTCCTAACTAAATAGTCAGAAGATGCTGACGTAGACCATTCTTGCTCTTCTTGGTGGCTCCCTCTATTTTTGGTCTGGCCATCTAATTCATGAGTGTGAACCACAACATACAGCAACATGCATCATTTTGTATTGGCCAAATTAACCACCACCAGCAGCATCAGGATTAAGCACTTGTTTACCAGTGGTCTGAGACAGCACAGAGTAGTTGATGAGTCTTGTTCTACCCTAGAAGTTCCTAAAGGCATTTGTTATTTTACGTGATAGTTAATGGTTCCCTTGCTCCATATGGTTCCCTGGTTCAGGTGGCAAGATCATGTTGAAGTAGGTTTTAACAAGAAACAGAGAGGCAGAGCAGAGGTCTCACTGCACATTGAGAAATCAAAGAAAATGGACAGGGGGAACCAACAACACATAATCAACAACAACACATAATCAATGCTCACAGCGACCAAAAACAGTTGGAGAATTATGGTGAAATCTTGCCGAAAAAAACACAGTGGGAAAAATATTTTGAAAGAGAAATGTTGTTTATTTTTGAAAGAGAAAAAGAAATATTAATCAGAACATTACCAACAACTCTTCTCCCAATATTTTGTCCTAAAAATTATTCTGGAAGTTATTGTCAAAAGTATCAGAGGACCAGACAACTATTTCTGGAGGAACTCTTAAGCATAAACGGGTTACCCCTTATGCTGGTGTAGGCTAATGTGGCCAATACAAAATGATGCAAAAACTAAAATGACTGAAACCCTGGCATATGGGTACTCATCAAAGAGTACTCAGCAAGAGCTATCCAATCAAATATAGTTACCTCATTGTGATTTGGATGAAAGTAGCCTTAAAGCACTGGAAGTGTTTAAACCTTTTCATGTCTACGGCACCCAACACTGCCTGAATGATTTAGGTGATACCTCACCAATAAGAGCACTTTTCTGGAGATATGTGTAGAAGAACTGCTGATCGGAATGACAAGAATGGCATAAGTGATTTCAATCGAGAATTCTGATCATGTGGACAGCTAGTCTGTTTGAAGTCAAGAAAGGAAGCTGCCAATCGTGGCCAATAAAGCTATACGAATCAAATTTCCTGCACAGGAGCAAATTCAATAAGTCTGCAATCAATGGCATAGGCTCTTGATCACTGACCTGGGTTCTTAATCACTATCCTGGGTCCTTAAACACAGACCTTGCTCCTCAAACACTATCATAGGTTCTTAACCCTTATGTTGCTGGTGGCTAATTCAAACAATACAAAATGATGCAAAAACAACAGCAAATGGGTACTCATCTGAGAGTACTCAGCGAGAGCTATCCAATGAATATCAACATGACAGGGTTTAGATGATTTCCAACAATCTTTTCCTCCTTGAGCATTCGGCGAAAGTAGCCTCAGCATTCGAAGGGTGAAACACTAACCTGGGTCTTTAAACACTAACCTAGATCCTTAAACAGTATCCTGGGTTCTTAAAAACTAGCCTGGATACTTAAACACTAGCATAGGTCTTAAGATAGTGGCCTGGTCTTCAAAACTAACCTAGGTTTCAAACGCCAACCTTTGCCCTTAAACACTGACCATGGTCCTCAAAACACTGGACTGCATCCTCAAATATATGCCCGGGTCCTCAATAACTTGCTCCGCCACTGGTTCTTAACCCATTCATGTTTATGAGTGCCCCCAAAGAGTGTTGTCAGGTTCTATGATACTTTTGATAATGATAATGACAATGATGATGTTGATGACAATTACGATGGTGATTGTGATGATGAAGATGATGAAGATGAAGATGAAGATGAAGATGCAATGACCTGCAGAATATAAATATATATATATATATATATATATATATATATATATATATATATATATATATATATATATATATATATATATATATATATATATATATATATATAGTTGATATGGGCATTTTCCACAGTGTCTACAATATCTGCAGGTAGCTCCAGCTGAGATAACTCATCTGTTACTGGGATGTCACGGGCAGATTGGAGAAATGCTGCACTTCCTGGGGTGTAAGTAGAGTTAATGATGAGGAAGGAAGCGGTTGACATGGCAACAAGAGTTATGGCCTCCCCGCTT
This sequence comes from Maea johnstoni, assembly GCA_963942565.1. Classification (NCBI taxonomy): domain Eukaryota; kingdom Metazoa; phylum Annelida; class Polychaeta; order Spionida; family Magelonidae; genus Maea; species Maea johnstoni. The sequence goes on along the minus strand of OZ012686.1, from coordinate 40,786,154 downwards.
TGATCTGACATGGAAATTCACAGCAAAGTCATCGACACTCCAAACAGCCCCTTAATTGCTACACCATGAGAAAACATGGCTAGGGGCAAACTTGAAGACCCTTTCTCCATGTACGCTTACTAATTCATCATTTATAAATCAATTACCTATGCAAATAAATCTGTTCAGTCTTGGTCTGCTAGAGGTGCTCAATAAATAATGGCCGCTGCATGGCAAAATGAAATTTATCTTTATTTTTTTCAGTTTTGCAACAAATGTCCAAACCCTTCCAATGCTGAGGCTACTTTTGTCCAAAGCACAAGGACGCAAAGATGTTTGAAAACCATCAAAACTCTGTCATGTTGGTACTTATCAGAAAGCTCTCACTGAGTACTCTCAGATGAGTACACATGTGCCAGGGTTTCAGTATTTTTTCCCATTTTTTGCATTATTTCGTATCAATTGGCGAAATTAGCCACCAGCAAGGTTAATAACAATAGTCAATAAAAAATAGGGCACTGATTTCTTTCTTGCACTACAGACCTGATATTCAGGCAGAAACAACTGCCAAATTGCAAAACAACATATATCTTTATTTTTTCACTTAGCAACAAATAGTCCATAGCAAATAGGGCACTGATATTTTTCTCGCACTTCATACCTAATATTCAGTGAGAAAGAAGAATTCCTGTTGCCAAATGGATTTGCACTTAATAGTGCCAAATGTCAAGTTAAATGGGTTTCTCCCCCCTGCTAATAATGGAAATGCAACTCCCGAGTCAATCTCACATCAAACCATGAAGGAAAATTCCTCATTCGATCAAGAGGTTATTTCCTCAGCCGTGAATCTTTCTTCAGCTATTCTACATGTTTCAGTGAATACGTCCCGGCATATTAAGGCACTCCTCATAACCTTCCTACTCACCAATTCCACATTGCCACTCAAAGCAAAACACTTGGGAGTGAAGATTCACTTACGGATACTTCTGGCATGCAATATATCTAGAGTGTCGATCTGGCCCGGCCTGGAGTCAGTCCTTAAGGGAGGGAAGCTGTGCAATTTTGGAATTTCGATCATAATCATTTTTCTGCTATGTTTAGACTAACTTGTGATAAGCTAGTTCTAAGTGGTGGAAGCATAGTCTTCGCCAGCAGGGCGTCTTGACATCATTTGGACACCCAAACCCTCAAGAAACACCCCTCGGGACACACAATACTTTTTAAAGTCATTTCTAAAAATGTCATTATCAAACATGTAATTAAAAAGAAAATTCACCCCAATAATAATCATAGGACATTGTATAATATATCATGCCTTATATATATAAATATATATATATAATCATATATATATATATATATATATATATATATATATATATATATATATATATATATATATATATATATATATATATATATATATATATATATATATATATATATATATATATATATATATATATATATATATATATATACCAAAGTAGTCAGGACAAAGTAGTTAGGCTCCGCTACAGGCATGAACAGGTTAATCTGTAGGCTCAGCTATTACATGTCCAGACCCTGGCCAAAACATTAGCATAACCCGGAGCCAAGATTAATCCCCATAAGCGGAGATATGCCGAAAAACTATGCAAAGTCAATCTGAGCAGATCAATGTTTACCAAGTTATGTCAATCGCTAAAAGTCATTACTTAATATTGACTGCAGTCATGGGCAGTCATACGCTCCACACGCCAATATTTGCCAGTACTCCAGGCCAACAAATATGATTACACACATTATGCAAATTCGTCAGGGAAACTACTATGCTTGAATAATGACTAACAATACCCTCCTTTAAGCCTTAAGCCTTTTATTCCTTAAGCTTCCCAATAATCTCATAAATATGCATACATTCCCTCACACAAAGCAGCGCTAAACGTTAACTTGAAATATACCTGATGTGTAGGCTATTCAAAAGAAGGACCTAACGCTGCAACTTCCAATTTGTCAAGACTGGCAGTTTCCAGAAAAGCACCTTTTCCAGAGGAACAAATGATATTCACCATGAAAGGAGAAAATTGCATTGTAACCACAACCAAAACAAAACTAATAATATTTTCCAATAGATAACCAATATTTTGCTATTTGAATTTTCACAAGCTTCATTTTTCTTAAGTAAGTTGGTAATTTGGTTATCTATTCACTGTACTATCTATTCAGCAAGTACATAGAGCTTGCCCAATAGGTGATACAAAAGTATTTCATCTTGCCTGCAAGAGTTCCAGCTGGTGGTTTGAGGGCTGCTTAAAGCTTATCATATTGGTGACTGTATTTTGAATAAATGCTTTTCTGCAATAATAGTGGATATTATTTTTGTTTTGCAACAATATGCAAGGGTAAGTAGAGCTTTGAGTACGGCTAGCAAATCACAAGGGCAACTAGCCCTTACCACAATTAGCCCTTACAGTTCAATTATAAGTCCTTACCTAATGTATTTCATAATCGATTCTTCCCAGGAAATCCTAGGATTTTCTTTGGATAATCTTAGGAATTCCTAGGTATTCCAAAGTTCATCACAAGGGTGAGAAATCCTGGGACTTCCTAGGAAACTCCTAGAACCTCTTTGTGGTATTTTCATTTGGTTAGGAATATCTCAAAACGTCTACAAAACAAACAAACACACAAAAGCGTACTCACCTCATCCTTTCTTTTTCATCTCTTTCTGTTTTATGTGCGATTATATAGGGTCGTAAAAGAGGGCAAAGGGTGTCCAATTGTTTGATAAAGTCTGCCATTGCACTTTCTTCTTCTTGTTCGCCCAAAGACTGCCACGCTTTACTGAAAAAAATAAAGTTGAAATATTTAGAACATAAACAAAACTAGTTGATCATCCTTTTTTTCTAAAAAGCTGGGTGTATTCATTAATCAGTTGTGTTATCCATGAACAAAAATAATAATAATAATAATAATAATAATAATAATGATAATAATAATAATGATAATGATGATAAAAATTATTATAATAATAACAATAATAATAATAATAATAATAACAATAATAATAATGATAAGGATAATAATAATAATAATAGTAATAATAGTAATATTGATAAAAGTAATAGTAATGATGATGATGATGATGATGATGATGATGGATGATGATGATGATGATGATGATGATAGAAGACATGATTTTTCTAGGTTCCAAAATTATTATTCCAACTGTAACAATGTAACTATTTTCATCCAAATTTGAAAATTTAAAAAAATTCTAAAATACATAAGCTTTTAGCATTCATATTTACATAAATCTATTGTTGTACCCGCAAAAGACTCGAAATGCATTTGAGGACCAATTTCTAAAGCTGGATCTGAGTCGTCCTTCCGAATAAAGACTAGTCAAAAGTGTGTTCACCTTTAAACATACACCCACGTCCCTCTTCCTAGCCATTCTCAGAAAATGCCAAGTGTGGCCCACGGCTGCTGAAGCCTGCCAGACACATCTACTCCAATACTTCTTGCCTGTGACAATAGCTCTCATCATAAACCTATTTGCACCTGCAGTGCCCCAATAGCGTCTACCATCTTTGGCGGTATCTCCTTAACAAAAGAATCTTTCAGACAAAATTTGAAGGAGAAATGTAGGTCCGCACTTAACTAACAACTCCCCTTGAAATACATTGCAAAAATAATGTTTATTTTGAAGTTATTGTTAAAAGTATCATAGATGCAGACGATATTTGTCACTGAGTACTTCAGGCACAAATGGGTTAACCCTTATGCTTACTGTTAGCTACTTTGGCCAAAACAAAATGATGCAAAAAACCTTCATACAAGTTATTGCCATAAGAATCATAGATGCAGATGACATTTGTCGCAGTGTACTTCAGGCACAAATGGGCTAACCCTTATGCTGATGGTGGCTACTTTGGCCAATACGAAATGACGCAAAAACCCTGAAAAATGTGAAAAATGACAGAAACCCTGGCAAATGGGTACTCATCTGAGAGTACTCATCAAGAGCTATCCCATGAATACCAACAAGGCATGGTTTTGATGGTTTTCCAATATCTGTGGATCCTTATGCTTTGGACAAAAGTAGCCTTAGCATGGAATGGGTTAAATGTTTTCCAAGAAATGTGTCTAGGCACTCTAGGCCATTTGGGATGTTGTTGCTTTAGTTTTGATGGGTTCTTGTGCTTTGGATGAAAGAAGCCTCAGCAACGGAAGGGTTAAGACACTCAATGCTGGAGACAAGAAGGTAAGGTGAGCTAATTCTTCTCGCCGCCGCCTCTGAACATGGCGATCCAGGGTGACTGGAAATGGCCAGCACGCTCCACGGGGAAGCTCCAGTACCACCACTCACGCCTAATTCAATAGCACGCTACAAATATGCTCACAATCGCAATCCAGGGGGATCGCTGATGATGATGAAATCCAGCAACACCCAAATAACAGCAGAAATGCAATTATTTCCAGTGAAAAGGCCAGGATTTCCCGAGACACTGACTGGTGGGTGCGTGTGGTAAATAATGCCCACAAGTGCCCAAGTGCTTTATGAGAAGTACACCCCGCATACTTAAAGAAGTAATGGGAAGAACCAGTGAAATACTAATTGACACTGACTCCAGGCACTGGACTTGGAATTCGGAATTTTGTATATTACCACTCTCTTTTGCCATTTTAACCCTTGCTGCTGTTGACTCATTTGGCCAACACAAAATGATGCAAATGATACTGAAAAAATGGCTAAAATCCTGGCATATGGCACTAATCTGCGAGTACTCAACAAGAGCTATCAAATGAATACCAACATGATAGGGTTTAGATGGCTTTCAAAAATCTTTGCTTCCTTATGCTTTGGACGAAAGTAGCCTCAGCATTGGAAAGGTTAAGGCGCAATTGTGACTAGGCAATTGTAAATGGGGAGGACACCAAAGTAACCTGGGAAAACTACAGCCTTGAAGCCCGAGATCACTGGCAACTCTCTCACATACTTCAATGAGTAATATTAATCAGAAGGACATGAACAACTTTCCCTCAAAAACTTTGAATATTCAAAATTCATTAAATATGAAGTTATTTACAGATCCACACACCATTTGTCAAGGGCTATTTTAAGCATGAATAGTTATTTTCTTTACATTTCGCTTGCAAGAACAGATGCATTTTCTGCACATCTAGACACATCAGTTGTGTATTACACGTATTACACGTTACTCAATGCCGTGGTACAATGTATGTGCCGGCGTATGATGAGGCGAAATGTTGTTTTAAATCATTCGGCTTGAGATCTTGTCAATGTGACCGTAAAACTCGATATGGACTCGAGTTTTGGTCGCTAGATTTGCCGAGCCCTCGAGTTCATTTTTTGGGCCGAGTCCCAGCACTAATGATTACCCATGTGCCAGGGTTTCAGTCATTTTTCCAGCTTTTTGCATCATGTTGTATTGGCCAAATTAGCCACCAGGAGCACAAGGTTTTATAGAGATACTTTCTATCCATTTCAATAGATTGTCTGAAGGTGTGTTTGTTCCATGTCTATTCTACTTTACCTAGCCATGTACAAACACCAACCAATCCTACACCATCTGAGGGATAAGAATGAACACCACGGCATAGAACAGCACGAGATGATTGGCTTAAGGCAAAAGCTAAGCAGACACTTAAACCCAAATGCATTTGGTCTGCACACGTGATCTGACAACTTAGAACGCAACTCATCAAATTGAGCAGTGAGCCAAAAAGATTTCAAGAGGGATTGTTAAACACATCATATAACATCAATTTCAGTCAAATAGTTTTCTGAATACTGCTCTGTTGTCCAAATATCTCTGTATGTGTCAGATGGTGACTATTGGCTCCAGATGTGAACGCATTAATGATTTCTCAAGAAACTGCTCTAATTTGCCAGCATTAGCCCTTCCAAAAGCTGAGGCTACTTTCGTCCAAAGCACATGAATGCAAAGACTTTTGAAAATCATCTAAACCCTGTCATGTTGGTATTCATTGGATGGCTCTCGCTGAGCACTCTCACATGAGTACCCATATTCCAGGGTTTCAGTCATTTTTCAGGATTTTACATAATTTTGTATTGGCCAAATTAGTCATCAGCAGCATAAGGGTGAAAGAGATCATGAACATCAATTTCAGTCAAATAGTTTTCTGAACACTGCTCTGTTGTTCGTATTTCTCTGTATGCGTCAGATGGTGTATTGGCTCCAGATGTGAATGCTCTAATGGCTCCTCAAGAACCAGCGCTAATTTGCCAGCATTAACAAAATCATCTGTCTTGGTTAGCCAATGCAACTCCCCAAACAATGGGCTGAAGAAAGATTTATCTGTCTGCAGATCAATTGACATATTAGGCCTAAAAAAAGAAATAGTTTGTTTCCTGTAACGGTCCGAAAAAAAATAGGGTAGGTATTATTTTTTTGGTCAAAAATGTGTGTTTTATGCATGTTTTACATTGATTATGAGTTGGGAGGGCTGAAAAAACTTAAGGGTAGGGATTTTTTTTAAATAAAAACTTGTTAGGGTAGGGTTACATATATTACACCTGCATACTACTGGTCTATCAGCCATACAAGCAACTATTACTATGAAAATAGACACCAAATTATTGAATATACCAAGTGATTTTTGTTTATTTTGGGCAGGAAAAAATATTTGGGCAGGTATGACATTGTGCTACCTGCCCACATAGGCAAAATTGGAATGTTACCTTATGTCATATGACAAGAAACTAATAGGATTAAACAAAAAATATGTTCATTTCCTATAACATGCTAGAAAAAAATGGGGTAGGTAGGTAGGGAATTTATTTTATTTTATCATAATTGTTTTCTCTCCTCCATGCTGCATTAGATGTAAATGTAAAGCAAAATAGCAGCATCTAAAGTAGTGGGTATCTGCATCTATTTAAATCCACTGAACTAGTATTACATATGCTGATATTTGATGTTTTCTTCTTTCTTTTTTCAATTTCTTTTGTATGCCATGCATGGACTATGAAGCAGTTACAAATTTTTAACTTGCTTTTTAGAAAAAATCATATTTTGGCGATAAAAAGATTAGGGTGGGGGCAAAAAATCAGGGTAGGTAGGGTAATAGGAAACAAACCTATTTTTTTAGGCCTTAGGGATTGGAATGATATATTCCCTATAGCCTCAGCATAGGAAGGGTTAGGGACCAGCACGGCACATGTATTTCTGAGGAAGAAACGCTAATTAATTAGATGATAGATGAATCTGTAGCAGCACGTTCCATTTGCTATACTATCAGAGGATTCGATCAATCTCACTTAGGTATCGGAGAGGAAACCCCTGCCTCCTAGTGTCGCTCTGCTGCGGAAGACTCAGATAATATTTGGTTTGTACGTCGCCACCAACAGTTATATTGTAACGTGATAGAAACTCAGAACCGGAAAGAAATTCTGTTCTCTTTATGAATAGCCCCAAAGGGACATTGTCCTTAACCCTTCCAATGCAAAGGCTACGTTTGTCCAAAGCATAGGAACACAACGATTTTTGAATGCCATCTTAATCCTGTCATGTTAGTATTCATTGGATAGCTCTCACTGAGTACTTTCATATGAGTACCTATGTGTCAGGGTTACAGAAATATATTTTTAGGTTTTTTTGCATCATTTTATAATCACCAAATTAGCCACCAGGAGCATAAGGGTTAAACATTGCACATAAGGAAATTCTAAATCAAACTTGGGTCAAAAATAGTTTAACCCTGAAATTGCAATAAAGCATAACTTCAAAAGAAAGTTGTTGGTGATTACATTTCAAATTTTCCAAAAGATGCTTTGGTGAGAGTTATCAACCCATAGGCATCTGGAATGTGCAAACGGCCAGTTACCCTTAACCCATTAATGCTCAGAGCGGCCAAAACAGGCCTGGCGATTTTGGAAATATTTTACTGACAAAAGCATTTCTTGGAAAATATTTGAAGGAGAAATGTTGATCAGAAGCTGAACAACAACTCTCCTTCAAATATTTTGTGAACTTTTGCTTTCCTTCCAAGTCATTATCAAAAGTAGGAGAGAAGAGACGATACTATCTAGAACAACTCTTGAGTGTGAAATATTGAAATATTTGAAAACTGTTGAAGAGGAATTGATGTTGAATCTATCAGGAGCAACCTCGAGTTAACCATTTCAATGCTGAGATTAATTTCATTCAAAGCACATGGATGCAAAGATTTTTTAAAACCATCTAAACCCTGTCATGCTGGTATTCATTGAAAAGCTATCAGTGAGTACTCTCAGATGACTACCCATTTGACAGAGTTTCAGGCACTTTCCAGGTTTTTTGCATCATTTTGTATTGACCAAGTTGGCCACCAGGACCATAAGGGTTAAACATATCTCAAAATATTGCTATAGTATAAAGATATTTCCATACACAAGTGAATGGATTAAACGGAACTTAAAGTCTGGCACCTTTTAGGTGCTCTAGGTACGAAGGAGTTAAACAGGTCTAGACTTATAACGCCACACGTAGTGCTCATCTACTAATGTACAATTGGACCATTCAGTTATTTCTAAGGGCAAGATGCATCAATTAATAACCTGTGGGCTTTCATGGCCCACAGAATCCCCTAGATAGTCAACTGTATGCGTCAGAAAACGCCTTCTCAGACCAATAAATCAAAACATACTATTTAACCCATTAGTGTTTGAGGAAAGCAAAAGCAGCCTGACAATTATGGTGAAATTCTTATTACGGAAAATATTTTAAGGAGAAAGGTTAATTAGAACTTTATATATATATATATATATATATATATATATATATATATATATATATATATATATATATATATATATATATAAAAATATATATATATATATACAAATTGATTCAGTATCGAAGTCAAACTCAGAAAATAAATGGATATGTTTAAGAAATGGGAATGGTTAAAACCCCAATAGAAAACATCAATATATTTTAGCACTTATTGCCGACTACAGCCCTGAGCTGTCAGTAGTTTGTCATTTTTAAGCGTTA
>OZ012686.1:40679967-40776967 GCA_963942565.1 Maea johnstoni | reverse complement strand
ATCTTTTATAGAGCTGAGACCCACTGTAGATAAGAACCCTATGCTGAGAACTTAGATTAATAAAACAATGGATATTAAAAGTAGGGAGAGACCAATTACCATATGTGCTATATATAATGAAGACCTGTCTATCCCAGGGTCTCAAATCTCTCCTCAGTGTGACGTCACTAGGAGACAAAGACCAATGAGGGCTCTCGTATCATCAAAGTAACATAGAAATTTGTGCACCAACATGCCCAGAATGCAGTGTTTCAGTCATTTTCCAGTTATTTTGCATCATTCTGTATTGGCCAAATTAGCCACCACCAGCATGATGTTTAAGTGGTCAGAGAGCATGCATGGTGCTTCTTTGGAAAATCGTCTTCTTGGGAGTCAACACCAATGTGAACAGTTTTACTCTTTACTTTCTTACAGCTAGCAGCTAAACAATGGGTTTTCCGTAAGAGGTACATTACAGACATAAACTGAACAGGGTCCATATTACTTTCCAATGTTACAAAAAAGGGCTAAAGGAAGTGAAAAAAGCAGCACTCTCCCAAGAAACACGTACTGACAAGAAGAAATGGGACCAATGATCATTTGTGTCAGTGTTTCCTTGCTCAAAGAGCTAAAGGTCGATCACCTTGCATCTTAACCCATGCTTGCCTAAAACGGACAAAATGGTCTTAACTTTTTTTGTGCCACCTATCTAATATAAAGAATATTCTGAAAATATCTAAGGGGAAAATGTTAATCAGAACAATAACAATAACTATCCTTTAAATATTTTGGAGACTCCACTTAATTTTCAAGCTCTTTTCAAAAGTAACCAAGATTGAGATGATAACTTTTAAGGGGAACTTTGAAGGCCTGCAATTAAAGCCAATTGGTTAAAGCACTGCCACTGACTGCTAGCTATCTCTCACCACTGCCTGGGTTTGAATCCCAGACTAAGGGCATGTGAGGAAGTTACCCTGTGACCTGAGGTTAGGTGGTGTTTTTTGCCGGGTACTCCAGTTCCTCCACCACTTACAACTGGCCAGTTAAGACTGAACTGCAATATGGCAGAAATAGTTATGATAAACAAAATACTAAAATTTAAATTCAAAGGAAGTAAAGCCTATGTATGAATGGTTTCATTTCTTCCATAAGGCATCCAGTGTTTCTGACCTGCCACTTGCATTCTTTTTTATTCACCGAGGGACAGTTTTCATCTGATTTGGTTCCAAGGTTCCCTCCAAAAAGATTGTCTGGATGAATGATACTTTTCAGCTTTACAAACGAATTTAGAATAAAAAAAAAATTCTCAAAATAAGTTGGAAGATAGTTGTTGATTTGCTTCAGCTAAACATTTCTCCTTTAAATATTTTCAAAGGGATACCTTTAAGCCAGAAATATATCCAAAAATAGTCAGGACCTTTTGATGGGCACCTAAGGCAAGTGTGAGTTAACCCTTGTGACGCTGGTGGCTAATTTTGCCAATACAAAATGATGCAAGACACCAGAAGAATGACCGAAACCCTGTCAGCAAGAGCTATCCAATGTGTACCAACATGACAGCGTTTGGATGTTTTTAAAAATATTGGAATCCTTGGACGAAAATATCCTCAGCATTGGAAGGGTTAATTAGCAATAACTAGGAGGTTGTCCTCATTTATTCCCACGAAAAAGCAATTTGCTAAAAGAAAATTACTGCTCTAATAAACATCCTATCAATTTAACCCATTTACATCTGAAACATCTATGTGGTCAGGACACAGATGAAAATATCTTGATGACAGAGCAATAATTTAATTTGAGAAATATTTGAATGAAAGTTGTTGTCCATATTGGGTTGACCAATTCCATTTCAAATATTTTTCAAATATCACTTTTTGTGGATTCAAATTCAAAATAGGCAGATATTGCGTGCACTCTAGATAACAATGGTTAAAGACACTCTTAATTATTCACAACAGACCTTTGTGCAGTGTGTTAAAGGGGAAAGGCAGAGCCATTAAATTAAGACCATGTGCTTTAGAAAGTGATTAATTGCTACAGTAAAACAATTATCATTAGTGAGAGTTTAATTTTAATAGAATTCAGCAAGAAGGTCATGTTTATTAACCCAAGAGATCACAAATTAGGGAAGAAATTAGCATCAAGTTTGCAATATGAGGTTCATATTATTTTCTTAAACCAATTATGTGTAAGGACCAGAAAATCCTAGAAGAAACCCTAGAAATTGGGAACTCATCTGAGAGTACTCAGCAAGAGCAACATAACAAAGTTTAGATAGTTTTCAAAAATCTTTGCGTTCTTGTGCTTTGGAGTAAAGTAGCCTCAGCATTGGAAGGTTTAAGTCAACACAATTCACTTCTCACAATTATTTGGTTAGGGCAGTTAACAGGAAGTAAGTTTTGTAATAAAGTTGGTAAACTCGATAAAATTAAACATTTGTTAGATCCAAAACATTTTTTTATTTTTATAAAAGTCTACTAGATACTTTACTGCCAAGCATCATGGCCATGCTTAAACAAAATTATCTCTACATGTAGAGATCTTTATCACATCTGTAGATACATGTGGTACATAGTATGTATGATATTGTAATATATACGTTATTATACATTATTGTGTGACATTTGTAAATTTGCATAGATCCAAAACATGTCATGCTCGGGCAAAGCAGAGATCATGGATAATATCAAGTGGTGCATGAAGTTGGTACTTCACTATTGATTTAATAACACATGCATATCATTTATGAGCCTGCACAAACCTTGACAGGACTGGTCTACATGGGAACACCAGGTACGACATGAGTTTGGGAGGGATTATATTGATGGGCTATCCGGGTGCATTTGAGTTTACTGTACGCTACTCAGGGATGTAAATATAAATTGACAAGAAGGCATTGGTGCAATAAATGGAATGTTTTGACGACAATCTTAATCTACAGTTATGTAGTAAGAGTAGCCAGCAGGGCCTCTGAGCATCATATCGACATTCAAACCCTCAAAAATCAACCCTCAGGACACCCAAATTTCGTTGAGGAATTTCTAAAAATGTCAATTTCAAGCATATATTAGTTTTTTTCACCTCAGGATATTATGCCATATTTCAATAAATATACACAAGTTTATGGTTAAAATTTGAGTATATCATGGTCTACTTAAAAAAGTGGATGCCCAATAATTTAACAATTGCCAATTTTGGGCACCCAGTTTCTAAATCCTGGCTAAGACCCTGATAAGTGCAATGAATGGAATGCTGTGCCAATGATTGTAATCCACAGTTCTGAGGTAAGAGTATGGAGATATTGAAAGCCATAGGAATCTCCTTTTCCTTGCCCTGGCCCTGTCTCCTGTACTTGGAGAGGGTCCAGAGATCGAACAAGAGCTTTATAGATACAGCCTTTTGGTTACACTGAAAGGCTAAAACTGCCTTTCCAGAAATGGCCCTTCAGCAATACTGAAAGGCAAGAATTGCCCTCCCCTCCTGTAAGAGTGTGGCATAACTTTATGCCAAAGGACCTAAATTGGACCAATAACTAAACGCACTACCAATAACTAAACATGCATCATGTTTAATATATGGTATAAAGGTGGTATACTGGTGGTAAAGTCTGCCACCGTTCAACCATAGGTCTTTCATTGAAAGTGGTCATTGCCTATACACTAAATAAAGCCTGGCTTAACCTGCCACATATCTGCCACATAAACCGTTAAATATACCGTTGCGGAAAAAGAAAGTAATGGAGAACAAGTGCTTTTCCAGATTACGCCTTTCGGCATAGAAACGTTGTGGTGGATTTGTTCTAGCGAAGCCTGTAAATTTCTGCATAGGGCTGCCCAAAGCAGGCATGCTTAACCCTTCCAATGCTGAGGCTACTTTCGTCCAAAGCACAAGGACGCAAAGATTTTTGAAAACCATCTAAACCTTGTCATGTTGGTATTCATTGGAAAGCTCTTGTTAAGTATACCCTCAGATAAGAACCCATGTGCCAGGGTCTCAGTCATTTTTCAGGCGTTTTGCCTCATTTTGTATTGGCCAAATTAGCCAACAGCAGGACAAGAGTTGAGATACTGCTGCGGGAAAAGAAAGTAATGCAGAGCGAGTGCTTTTCCAGATTCCGCCTTTCGGCATAGAAATGTTGTGGCAGATTTGTTCGATAGGAGTTGGTTAATTTCTGCGTAGGAACTGCCCAAAGCAGACATGCTTAATTCAATATGCAGCAGTCTTCACTCAGACAATGTGTACTGCCATTCCAAGCTGACGAGCTCGCGTCAATTCCGCGCAATGCAGAATTCTCATCACTTACACCCCACCACTAACTAAACCAGCACATCTAGCAACATAGCATAGCATGGCCAATAACTACATTCCATCACCTAATATCAATCCTGGGAATTTGTTGCATTTTGTGATCCATCATCAATTAAGTGAAATAGATTGAATCGGATGGAATAATTGCGTATCTCACAATCTCCACTATTTCAAGGCTTACTCTTACTTCGAATATTACAATTTCATTTATTGTCACTTTTTCTGCCATGCCTAGGATAAAGTGTGACTAGAATGTTGTTATTGACTAAAGTACTCTTTGCCCAACCATTAATTATGTTGGTTATGTCTTTACAATAAAAGAAAACTATAAATTCAAGTATAGATGCTCATGATGTAGCTAATCACACCCAAACATTTGACTTGCCTTCAAATAGTTCATGATTTTGAGCATTTCCCTTCAAATAATTTGTGTATTAATGCTAAAATTCAATGTTACTTTCAAAGATATCATAAATCTTGACAACTGCATTCAAATGTATAAGGATATGAGACAATGCTGGCTGATACTCTGATGTCCTACAGTCTTAGCAAGCACGGTGTTTGGGTGTCACCCAAACTTTCAAAGTTCACACATCAGAACACACAATTTTTGTGAGGAATTTCTTAAAATGTCAAGTTCAACCAAGAATCCAAGATATTGAATTTTTTTGCTATGATGTAATTCCTATGGCATTGTTTAAGGCTATTTTGCATTTCCTCAATAAGTAAGTAAGTGTTTATAAATATACAATATACAATATACATTATATAATGTGATCTCCATTGAGAAATAGGACATCCAAAAATGTTACGATTGCCAACTTTGGACGCACAGGTTAAAATGTTGGCTGAAAATCTTATGTGGCCTAAAAATGAACATGGGCAATTCATACATCTAGTAAGTTCTAAGTGCGCAGCCTGTTCTTCTATGAAGGTGGCCATTATTAAAGGTAAATAAATGTGTCCATCGCAGGCTTAAAATGCTGGCTAACGAAGACTCTGTTCTGGCCTAAAACCGAACGTGAGCAATTCATACATCAAGTAAAGTTCTAAGCGTGCCTGTTCTTAGGTGACCATAAAGGTAAATATGCGTGTCCATCGCTTTATTGCTTTAAAGCTACAGTCATAGAGTCCAATGATACGGTCAGAAGATGGCCATTTTTGCAGCAGTTGGCTACGCACTCTTTTCGTTGCCAATAGATGTATTCCGTCTCGCTAATGGGCACTCTGCAGGCCCACAAATCTCACTAAACATTCTCTAACTGCTCCTCCACGCTGCCGGCCCTCTTCCTAATAAGCCATTCACATCTAACGCAGACAGATGCTCGCACTAATGTGGAAATATCTTCATATTATAGCAGTCTTTTGAAAAAATATTTGATTGAAAATTGTTGCAATTGTTTAGTTGGATTTGATATATTGGAAAAATATTTGGTCAATAGTCGTAACGACATGCACGTCTACATCTTATATGCATATATACCAAGTGGCCGTCAAGCAATTAATGGGATATCTAACTTTCTTTTCAACAACACTTTGAGAGACAAGGGTGAAAAAATTCAAACACTAAACTAAACGATTTCTGCCTAAAATTCATGATTTCTGACATCTGGAGCTACAACACCTTTTAACCCATCCATGCGTACATAAGTTCACCTAAATCATGTTGTGTTTTTGCCTGAAAGCTCACACCAAAATGTCAGGCTGCTTTTGGTTGCTGCTACAAGAATAGGTTGACACATATCTTTAGAAGACAAACTGAATGTCTTCACACATTTTCAGAGATTTATAGGTTGAGTTCAGGATAATAAATTCCCCTCGATTTTTTTCTAATATATGCTTGTTATCGACAGATTTCACAGAAAATAGGCTGTGAATACATGAATAGGTAAAATCTGCAAAAACTGACAGCGACTCTAAATGGCATGTCTATCAAAGACTAAAATGTTGAAAGCTAGATAAACCTATTCATGGCTACTGTAGCTGAATAATCTGTTTTGGTTATGCCTATCGATCAAATGAATGTCTAGGTAATATTTTTGACAAAAATACCTAATCATATCCAACCGTCAACTCTCTTGAGATAAATTTGGAACTTATGCTTTTTGGGGTTATTTATCTTAAAAGGTTTCCTGATCCATGCATTTCTCAAGAGAAGTCTGAACATGAATGCATTAACCTGTTAATGCTTGCAGCAGCTAAAAGCAGTCTGACATTTTTGGTGAAATCTTGTAGGTAAAAACAAACTTGGGAAAATATTTCAAGAAGAAATGTTAAACCAATAATTCTACTTTAAATGTTTTGTAAAATAATTCTGATTTCCAAAGTTATTTTCATAAATATTCTAGATACAGACGATAACTTCTCAAGTATTAATGGGTTTAAATTTTAAGAACTCATTTTTCATTATTTATCTTAGAAGGTTTTCTAAATCCAAACATTTCTCAAGGGAACTTTAAAAATGCAAGCATCAACAACTTTCCTGGGTGTGCTTGCCTAGCTAAGATAGACCCCCGCACCATTGTATATATATATATGCATAGTAGAGCGATAAATGTTTGGATAATATGAAATAGCTAGAAACCTGCCATTCAAGTAAAGAGGAAAGTTTCAGAAAATGATGGGAAAGAAGCAATATATTATCATCGTTTTAGGCATAATGCTGGAATATTAAAATATTCTGCCAATTTATTCATAACTCTTCTATAGATATGTACCAATTGCTTATTTGGATCTGGAGTGCATGTATGGTCTGACAACACATCAAATGTAGCAGGAATATATTTCGTGGGCGATCATTAAACTCAGTAGGTGCAGTCAAATATTCTGCATAATACTGATTTTGGAAAGATATTTTCATGTACATACAATTTGCATAAGTTCAAGATCTAAATGGGCCAAATGATGTGAACTGTTAAAACACAAGTATCCTACACTGCATTGTAATCAGGAGGGAAGAAACCTTTGAACATAGGTTGCCTTAATTGTTTACCATTCTTGTCAGTCGCAGCCCAAAGAACATGATTTTGGGATTAAATCCTTAGGAAATTAAATTTGATGGGGAAACGTTAATCAGAATCCAGCTCGAGTTCTCTGCTGATTTTTGTTTTATTCCTAAGCCATATTCAGAGGTATCTTAGCTTCAAGTCACTTTTTTAATGGAGCACTTAATACATGAATTGATAACCCGTCCAATGCTAAGGCTACTTTTGTCCAAAACATAAGAATGCAAAGATATTTGATAACCATCTAAACCCTGTCATGTTGGTATTCATTAAATAGATCTCACTGAGTACTCTCAGATGAGTCCCCATATGCCAGGGTTTCAATAATTTTTCAGGGCTTTTGCATCATTTTTATCAGCAAAATTATCCACCGGCAGCATAAGATTTAAAGCATGAATTGGTAAAGACTTATCAACAAAAACTCCTAAATATTGATGCTTGAAATTGTATCAAGCAGATAATCTGCATGATTTGACTTCAAAGGAATAAAATCAGTGTAGGATTTTATTCCGCCATTTTGAGATGCAAAGCTTCTCCTCATATCATGAACTTGCATTGATTCTACAGACTTGGGATATAAATAGACATAGCATAGACTCATCTGAGTTTATAAACAATTGCTGACTTCAAGCAAGTGCATTTGATGAAATGTTGATTTTCAACAGAATGGAAATCATTATCATCATCTTCATCATCTTCATCATCATCATCATCATCATCATCATCATCATCATCATCATCATCATCATCATTATTATCATCAATTCTGGGACAATGAATGTGAGAAAACATTCCTTTCCCAGCCAGATTTATTTTCATTTTCAATTCTTAAAAGCCAGAGCAATACTAATCGATATCATTTATGCAAATCACCTACTCAATAATCAATAATTCAATCATATGAAAGTTTCAGGATTACAACTCTCCATGTTGGCCAGGTAACCAATGATTTCTACTTGCTCTGAAGACATTATACTTGCCATGGCTGTTGGGCAAGCACTTATGTTTCAAGTAGAGATGCTGTTCCACACACACACACACACAAATGTCAGTGGCTGTTCTAAAGTAAAGATGCAGTTCCTTGTTACTAGTAACCCTGGCTTCTAGAAGCATACACTAATACACTATCCCCCCACAAACAAGACAATGACGCCCGCCCAGATTGGAGACTTCACCAGAAAAACACTTGTGAAAATCAATGTGAACTCCATCAGTGGGAGAAATCAAAGGATTCTTCCAAGACACTTGCTAATTCCGCCATTCAGGAATTGCCGATGCATCAGTAGTCAAAATTAGAGTAAATTGTCTGATCTAGACAAGGATTTTCTAGCTGAGTGGAGACCTAATTAAGAAACACATTACAAGCAGAAAGAACTTACATGATCTTTTGGACCTCTTTCTTCACAGTACTGTAGAGTTAAACTATTCCAATGCTGAGGCTACTTACGTCCAAAGCACAAGGATGCGAAGTTTTTTGAAAAACATCTAAACCCTGTCATCTTGGTATTCATTGGATAGCTCTTGCTGAGTACTCTCAGATGAATACATATGTTCCAGGGTTTCAATCATTTTCTGCTTTTTTTGCATCATTCTGTATTGGCGAAATTAGCCACTAGCAGCATAAGGATTGATGCATTCATGAAGAAAGGCTAAAAACTGCATGACTATCTTGGGAATGTTTTTCTAGCCACCAAACCCTTCTAAAATAAGTAGAAGTGTTAAGTGTAACTCCCCCAACAACTCTCCATCAAATATTTAGCAAATCTGAGCATTATTTCCAAGTTCATCAATTAAGACTAGTGGCTGCCAAAAAGCCTAACAACTTTGGTGAAATACTTAGGTGAAAGCATATAGTTCAGGAAACTATTTGAAGGAGAAATATCTATTAGAAAACTACAAACGATTCCCCTTCAATTCCTGTGTAAAACCATATATAACTCCCCCTTGTAGGACGGAGATATTTTAAGCCTTTGTCAGAAAATTATCATCAGGCATTCTTTAGGCAGCGCATCAGGCATGTATGGGTTAATCCTTCCAATGCTGAGGTTATTTTCATCCAAAGCACAAGGAAACAAGGTTTTTTTTAAAAACCCTCTAAGCCCTCTAAGCCCGGTCATGTTGGTATTCATTGGATAGCTGTCGCTGAATACTCTCATGGGTACCCATGTGCCAGAGTTTCAGTCATTTTTTTCTGGGTTTTTGCATCATTTTGTATTGGTCAAATTACCCAACAGCAGCATAAGGGTTGAGTTACTTCCCTATCAGAATCTCAATCATCATCTCTCTCTGCCCGTGCAATGGAGTCCGAGCTTATGTTGTTTAGAGAAGGCACCGAGCAATGGGAAATTTTCCCACTGAGCTCTCCCAATTACAGCGTTTATTGCATCATTTCTATTGCATTTATGTCCCCGCAGGGACTTGGAATTGGGCGGATAAAAACTATTGGGCCTGAGGAGATTTCCATCGGTACCGTCAGGAATTGTAATTGATAAGTGCTGTTGGGTAGCTTGCCTGCAAGATGGCCAGATTTCTGATGTAATTTTCTGGGCATTGTGCGCGGTGATTGGTCAGATTGGTGAGGGGAATACCGATTGCGAGAAGAAGCGAGAAACGGCATGCCAATAAGTTCACTTTATAAAAAATGAATACTTGATGAGCAGCATCATTCTGCAATAAAAGTGATATATATATATATATATATATATATATATATATATATATATATATATATATATATATATATATATATATATATATATATATATATACAAATATATATATATATATATATATGTGTGTATATATATATGGAAATGCATATATATCAAAACTAGTGAAATAGAAACCTTTCACATGCAGACATGAAGAGTAGTTCCTCTATGATGTAATCAAATATCCAAGTTGGCCTACTGCAGAAATCATTCTTGAACCAGAAAGCTGATGGTATTCTGATGGTTCTGAGTGCTTGACTTAAAAGCCCCAAGATAAGAGAACAGTCAATGACTTTCTCAATCAATATAGAAAAAAAACATCTACATGCTTTTTCACTTCAAGTTTAACTTCCCTTCCATTTCCGTATAATGTAGTAAATAGCGTTAACTATGGTGGAATTTGGATTTTGACTACTAAGACTACTCAGCCATCAGGGCAGATCCTCAATGGTGAAGGACAGTAAGCAATAAGTGGCAATGCTTTAGACTAGGCGGCCATCAAAGCAGGCCCTCAATGGTGAAAGACAGTGAGCAATCAGTGGCAATGCTTTAGACTAGGCGGCCATCAGAGCAGGCCCTCAATGGTGAAAGACAGTGGGCAATCAGTGGCAATGCATTAGACCAGGCAGCCATCATAGCAGGCCCTCAATGGTGAAAGACAGTGAGCAATAAGTGGCAATGCTTTAGACTAGGCAGCCATCAGAGCAGGCCCTCAATGGTGAAAGACAGTGAGCAATAAGTGGCAATGCTTTAGACTAGGCAGCCATCAGAGCAGGCCCTCAATGGTGAAAGACAGTGAGCAATAAGTGGCAATGCTTTAGACTAGGCAGCCATCAGAGCAGGCCCTCAATGGTGAAAGACAGTGGGCAATCAGTGGCAATGCTTTAGACTAGGCAGCCATCAGAGCAGGCCCTCAATGGTGAAAGACAGTGGGCAATCAGTGGCAATGCATTAGACCAGGCAGCCATCAGAGCAGGCCCTCAATGGTGAAAGACAGTGAGCAATAAGTGGCAATGCTTTAGACTAGGCAGCCATCAGAGCAGGCCCTCAATGGTGAAAGACAGTGAGCAATAAGTGGCAATGCTTTAGACTAGGCAGCCATCAGAGCAGGCCCTCAATGGTGAAAGACAGTGAGCAATAAGTGGCAATGCTTTAGACTAGGCAGCCATCAGAGCAGGCCCTCAATGGTGAAAGACAGTGAGCAATAAGTGGCAATGCTTTAGACTAGGCAGCCATCAGAGCAGGCCCTCAATGGTGAAAGACAGTGAGCAATAAGTGGCAATGCTTTAGACTAGGCAGCCATCAGAGCAGGCCCTCAATGGTGAAAGACAGTGAGCAATAAGTGGCAATGCTTTAGACTAGGCAGCCATCAGAGCAGGCCCTCAATGGTGAAAGACAGTGAGCAATAAGTGGCAATGCTTTAGACTAGGCAGCCATCAGAGCAGGCCCTCAATGGTGAAAGACAGTGAGCAATAAGTGGCAATGCTTTAGACTAGGCAGCCATCAGAGCAGGCCCTCAATGGTGAAAGACAGTGAGCAATAAGTGGCAATGCTTTAGACTAGGCAGCCATCAGAGCAGGCCCTCAATGGTGAAAGGCAGCAAAACAAGCTTACCATACTTCCAATTGAAAATACTGTAATTCATTGACTGTTCGGTCCAGTGGAAAAATAATTGATTTCTTGAATTGAGTGGTACAGACAATTCTTTTTTAAAACCTCAATTATCAAAAAAAGGGTTGGACAGATTTTTTATCCATGCCTTGATTTATGAATGAAGTTGTTGCACATCTCATTTGAGAAAGATTCCTGGCAAGAGGGGGACGCGAAGTGACAGAGCAAACGGTGGATAATAAGCCATATAGACTTGACACACTGAAGTGACCGATTAGCTGGATAGATTATAGATAACAGACTGTAATCTGTGTAATCTGTATAGAATATTCAGCAATTATATGTTGACAGTAGTCTGGGTGTTGGTTTACGTCTTCATTGTAGAACAAACTGTCATTTATCAAAATAACTTGGTAATTTCACAAAGTTTTCTTCACAATCTCATAAAGTTCTCATTATTGCAATTTTAGGTATGAACTGAACTTCATTAAATTCATAATTCTCCACTGAAAGGATGGATGGAACATTTTTAACCCCTGGATCATGAAAATATAGGGTAGCCAATTAATTGTTACTGGATAGAACATTCAGGGAATTACGGAAGTCCAAAGTGCACTTTCAGTTTGAAAATAATAGAAGAGAAAACTGGTCACAAGTCTATGTACACAGCTCCTACATCAATCAGCCCAAGTCACCATTACAAGGAAGCAGAGTGGAGACACTCAACCCTGAGATTGCATGCCTGCCCTGACCAAGTCACGAATGCAACTTCTCTTCATGGCAATTTCAGGGATGAACAGAACCTTATTAAATTCATAATTCTCCACTGAAAGGACGAATGGAACATCTTTAACCCCTGGATTTTGAAAAGAGGGGGTGGCCAATTTATTGTGACAGGACTGACTGACCATTTCCTGAATTATGCTAGTCCCAAGTGGACTTTTGGTTTAAGATGATAGAAGAGAGGACTGGTTTCAAGTCTACATCCACCATTTTCTTAATATCTTTGAAATTGGAAGTCTTTTCTAAAAAAAAAAGTAAAGAAGAAACACAAAAAAGAATGCAAGGGGTAAAAATGACCGCTTATCTTTGGGAAATCCTGCTAGGAAAAGCATCTTATGCCAAACTTAAATTGCAAAAAATGCAAATTTAAACTTATTCAAAAACTTTCCTTTAAATGCTTTTCTAAATTTATTTTCTATTCCTATGTTTTCTTTATTTGGATCATATATATTGAGAAAACTCTTTCAATGGGGAGACCTAGGGTTATGTGGTGGTTTCCACTGTGTACCCTGGTTTCCATCACCACAATAACAACTGGCTAGTCACAAATTAGCCTATATATATGGAAGAAAAGGAGACAATAAATTAAAGCTGACATTCAATGAGGATCTCTAAGCATGAATGGGTTATTCTGGTGCATCATGAATTTGGAATGTCTACAAGGAAATGGACATGTAAAATTATGGAAATGCAGTTGAAACTGACAAGTCCTGATGAAATATACAACAGCAGCGCACGGGGGATTTGTATAATACATCGTTGTCTGAGAACAGTGGATAACAGCAAATTGGCAGATAACAAGAATAGAAGACTCATCTCCTTTCTCAATTTACACCTGTTACTGGAAGGTGTTAGGAATACTCATTTCCTTATTCAATTTACACCTAATACTATATATATATATATGAATATATATATATATATATATATATATATATATATATATATATATATATATATATACATATATATATATATATATATATATATATTTATATATATATATATATACATATATATATATATATATATATATATATATATATATATATATATATATATATATATATATATATATATATATATATATATATATATATATATATATATATATATATGAATGAAACCTTGACAGGAAAGTAGTTAAGTACCAATCGTTCCTGATTGATTTAACAACTCCACCACAAATGTTTTTTTCCAAATTTTACTCCATCCAATAAGTCCTATTCTAAATTGTCAGAGCTTGTATGTAGTCCAGATCCAAACAGATTTCATTGTACTTGATTGATGTACACAAGCTCGGCTCTGCTCAGCTTTCCTTCAGCTGGGACCGTGGTATTTGTAATAAAAGTGTAGCCATCAATGATTAAAGGTCTGTAAGAGCGCCGTTAATCAGTTCCTAGGGCCATGCGAGGTCGTAATCACAGGAGATGTCAGAGTTGTGTGTATGTGATGTATTCATCATTGTCAGCCTGTGTGGCTTATTGCTTTACAAACTTATAGAGGAGAGCTTAATAACACTGAATGCCCTGATCGATAGCACTACCAAAACTATATCACGAGGCCTTTAATCGCTCCTGTAATTAATCATTTAGCTATTTCATTATGTTTGGTCCTGTGTGCTTCTTTTCATCTCACAGAGAGAATACCTTCTAATTTCATCCAATAAAACATAATAAAGCAAATAATGGTTAGACTAAAAATGCATAAATACCAACTTAGAAATACTTAGGTATTATCCCATTATTCAAAGCAAAAATGTTCATTGCATTTTAGTAAGAAACCCATGCCATGAGAACCTATAACTTATATGAGGAGGAATAATTGAACAGTATTTATCATTTTCTTTTAGATATTTTCTGGAATATGCTTGGTTCCGAAAAATCATAAATAAATGGTCAGAATATTTTGAAAGCTTCATGCACGCATGGGTTTATCTTCTACTTTCATACTAGAACAACACAGTACAGGTGGCATTATACCAGCAGGTATTCAATCCATTAAGGTAGACATGGAACAAGGCCATCAGACAATGGATTAATCACCTATTGTTATGTAACTGTAGCAGAGTACAGGTGGCCAAGCAATCAGTGCAGGAATCAGATTGAAACCACCATCCGCAATTACGCTGGCTCTGACTCCGGTTCCAAGATATCAATTAGCACTCACATCAGGGCTGATTTCCACAATTTTCTTTGAAGTCTGCAAATTAGGGTGGAGAGCTTGATATATATTAACCCTTCCAATGATGAGGCTACTTTCGTCCAAAGCACATGGATGCAAAATCTTTGATAACCACCTAAACCCTGTCATGCTGGTATTCATTAAATAGCTCTTGCTGAGTATTCTTAGATGAGTACCCATGTGCCAGGGTTTCAGCTTTTTTGCAATAATTGTATCAGCAAAAATTGCCACCAGCAGCATAAGGGTTAATAAATGCAGTCTTATGGAACTAATGATGACTTAACAAAATATTTGATGGAAAGTAATGGGCTGTGTATTGGGCAAAATTTCTCTCTTTCAATTTTCTTTTAAGAAATATGCTCTGGACACAAAGATTAAGCAAATAGTCTGGATGTTTTTGATACACATCATAGAATCCTAGCAATTTTAAGGGGGGTTTAAATGAAAAGGTATCAAATAAAATGAAAGCTTGAGCTATTTCACTGCAAGGTTTTCACCTACATAGATAACGATGTGGCGCATCGCTGAGCTTTAAAAACTAGCATTTTAATGGTTCCTCTAAATAGTGAATGTTGGTTTGATAAAGGCCTGCCCCAAAAGCTAAATGGTCTAAGATATTTCCATTGACTGATTTCTGTCCTTACCACTGCCTACTCTATCCATTTGTAGCTTGGAATTCCCGGGAATTCCTTGGAAATGCTAGGAAAATCCCAGGATTTCCTCAGAAGTCTCAACTACATTAGGTAAGGTTGAGGCCAAAAGTGAGAATCTGGTTCAAGGCATGTACACATACATGTATAACCTGGGGTTTATCTTTGGTTTTCTCAGTTATTCTAGTTTCCTCGAAAAATAACAAATTTATTCCTGTAACCCCCACCCAAACAGAAATGATATCTTTCTTACGAAAACAACTTAAGGAAAATACCCTTACCAAATGGAGTTGGGAATAGGAAGGATTCCCTAGGAAGTCTGAGCTACATTATCCAAGGGTACCTTATAAATTTAGCTTTAAAAAGATTGGGTTAATAATTGGCTAGTCAAGATTCAGGCTTACTTATATAACCCTTATGCTGCTGAGGGCTAATTTGCAAAAACAAAATGATGCAAAAAAGCTTATTCAAACATGACTGAAACCCGGACTAGCACACGGGTACTCATCTGAGAGTACTCAAGGAGAGCTATCTAATGAATACCGACATGAGAGGGTTTAGATGGTTATTAAAAATCTTTGCATCCCTGTGCTTTGGACAAAAGTAGCCAATTAGCATTGGAAGGGTTAATGGCAGAAGTAACTTTATAAAAAATTATAAATTCCCATTGATGGAGAGGGTGGATGTTATGAACATCTGTAGGTGATCATGATGTAATTTCCCTGTCAGACAGGAATATGAAGGTGTTTGTTATATATAGACAGACAATCAAGCTTAGAAAATGACATTCCCTCTACATTCTGAATGCTGAGCGAATGACTCGGTCTCCAGAGCGAGGAAACCGACATCAGAGTTATTTCAATAAGGAATAACCCCTCCCACCATGTGTCACAAGCAGGCAGAGACTAGCCCCTAGTCTAGGGTTTCATTAAGTAATACTTCCCATAGCAACTGAAAAGATCTCACTATGGCTACCTGGTGACCAATTCCAGAACTAAAACAGGGTAAACTACGTTTTAAGTTGGGAAAATCTGGATATAGGAAGGTCTTAATAAAAGGGGAAATTATTTGGAAACTTGATGTATATGGGAGTTTCTAAATAACAAAAAAACAATATTTCTAAAAATATTTGATAAGTTGTTCTTCATATTTCTTTTAACAATTATCTTCAAATTCTTTCATATATATTGCTCTAATGGATGAGTTTTGTTCAAAGTTGTCCAACCATAAGGAAATTGATCCAGCAGATAACAGATATTAAATCAACATCCTTAATAATCTGACTATTCAATCTTTTTTCTATTTCCACTTTTAATTTTTAGGAGCTAAATTATCTCTAGGTGTGCATGTCTGTGTTTATCAGCACACCACACGCTCAACCTAAGACCTTAAGGTTATTCGCCAAAAAAATGTGGTTGCCATGGAGATATAATGTAATTTGGGATTAATATTGTTACTCGTCATCAACAGAACCTTACATGATACCGTACCATGCCATTTATGTTAACATCCATCACTAAAATCTTGAACAAACATGTCAAGGTCACCTTTAGAAGATCTTTAATATTTATCCAGGACTATGTAGTTTAGTCTAACTAGATCTTAGGAAGCTTCCCGGACTAATGACTATAGGTTCAATGGTTTACAGATATACTGCAGACAAGTTTGTGTCTGGTCTCAAATGCCAAAGACAACATGTATCATATCATAAGGGAGAAGACATAATAATAATAACGAAAACAAGTAGTAATATGCCAACAAAAACAAAAATAAGTACTGCTTCTTAGGTATATTTGCCAATATAGGAAGGTCTTTATGAAAGGGGAACTTGGTCTTCAATGCTTGAATAAATTCTTATAATATCATCAGCTACATGCTGAGAAGAGAATTTTGAAAAATTATGGTGGCCATATTTTCACTCAATATTGATACTAGTTATTTTGTTCAAAACAATTGTATGAACACTCAAAATTTGATTTAATTATATATATATATATATATATATATATATATATATATATATATATATATATATATATATATATATATATATATATATATATATATATATATATATATATATATATATATATATATATATATATATACACACCTGAGCATGAATCGTATGAGTAGAGGGATGAAACAACTTAAATTTGTAGTATGCACTATGCATTGGATGAAAACCCAAAACATAGATTCAATTTCATTCCATATGTTTTTTATTCAACAAAAAGCAACATTTCAGCTCTATAAGAAATCGTCCTAATTTTGGGAAAATATACCCCACAAACTACTGTATACCATAATAATATTGCAGCAGTTCAATTAAATTGTACTTTGCACACCCCTCTAGCCCACATTTAAATTAAACTGCACACCATTATTGCGTACAACATGTCGACATGATAGCTAATGTTATTCAACACCCTTTCACAAAAACTGTGCAAAAATAACGCATCAAAGGCAGCTGCCTGCCAAGAGCACTACTTTATAGGCGCAAAATTAACATGGTATATACAGTATATGATACACTGACAAGTCTAGATAAAACACTTCTAAGAGAAACATTTGGGAGGATATCTGACAACAATTGTTGGGAGATACGTACGGAAGTCTACATACTTATGTCTGATCATAGTTGACATGACAATATGATGAGATAGATTTAGAGGGAGTTACTGGATAGCGAGCTTACAACATAACAATGTAGGCGTAGACAGAGGATGGGCATTAGCCAGCAGGGAGTTTCGGTCACCAGAACCCCTGAAAAACACACTGAAGGACGCCAACTAGTAATGGAAAGGATTTTCTAAATATTTCACTTTCAAGCAAATTGTTTCTAAAATGTAACTTTTACAGAAATGCTTAGCTATCGCAAAAATATATGCTACTCGTTTTCTTAGCATGTAGAGCAAAGGCAAGAGGTTGAGGCCATAGTCTAAGCCAGCAGGGCGTCTGGGTGTCATTTGGACACCCAAACCCTAAAAAATGACCCCAGATACCAAAATTGATTTTGAAAAGCATTTCTTATTCTGTCAATTTTAAGCATATAATTGAAATTTTTTCACTTCATTATAATTCCCTTGGCATTGCATATGGACATTGTGCCTTATTTCCATAAGTAAATACATGCTTATGGTTGTTATTTGAGTATATTGTGGTTTCCCTTGAAAAATAGGATGCCCAAAAATTTCATAATTGCCAATTTTGGGCACCAAGTTTCTAAATCCTGGCTAAGACCGTGGCCGAAACCCTTACCAAATGAAGCGAGAATTTCTAGGAATTCCTGAGCTAAAGCAAGATAAATGCCAGGATTTCCTGGGAAATTTGGTACGAGGAGGGAGGAGGATCACAGGACATAGAACATCATCACACTCACAGCTTCTACTCACCATTCACTGAGGTTTGTACTAAGAAGGAAACAAAACAGAATCTGTGTTAAAGCGATCCAAAAAAAACAAAGTCCTGGTGATCCAAATATCTAAGTCCTAGTGATCCAAAAAACTAAGTCCTGATGCTTATGATCGAAAAAGAAAGTCCTGTTGATCCAAAAAACAAAGTCCTAGTGATCCAAGAAACTAAGTCCTTGTGATCGAAAATACAAAAACAATGTAGCGATGATCCAAAAAAAATGTGGTGATTGAGTAGGACCCCTGGGTGGTGAAAAGTCCAGAGAGTGTTGTCAGACAAGGCCTTCAACCCCCTGCACGGGAGAAACACGAAGTGGAAACTCGCGGGGACAGTAATCTGGCTGATCTCCGCACTGATGCTGCTACTTTGTAAAGCCGTGGAGTGAAGAGAGATTCAAGCAGCGACAGCAGGCGGATTGGCAGGCTGGCTGGCTGGCCGGCTGGCTGGCTGGGAGGCGGAGCTTGGCTCTGCCAATCAGACAGCCACAAGAGCTTGTGACGTATCACAACTACTATACTTCATAGCATATGGACCTACCCATACACCAGGGTTACTGTATGGTACATTTAGAATAAAATCCTACATCCATTTTTGGCAAAACCGCTTTTATAGTAAATAAATCCGACATCCTCAGAGTCATTTTCTCCGTACCCTCACACCATGGTTTCTGAATGTTTATAGTAAATAAATCCTATATCCTTATAATCAGTTTCTCCCTACCCTAAAACCAGTTTCTAAATGTTTATAGTGAATAAATTCTACATCATCAGAGCCAGTTTCTTTCTAGCCTCACACCAAGGTTTCTAAATGTTTATAGTAAATAAACCTTCATCCTTAGAGCCATTTTCTTCCTGTGACCCTCTCACCAAGGTTTCTAAATGTTTATAGTAAATGAACCTTCATCCTTAGAGCCATTTTCTTCCTACCCTAACACCAGGGATTCTGAATGTTTAAAGCAAATAATACTATATCCTCATAGTCAGTTTCTCTCTACCCTAACACCAGGGTTTCTGAATGTTTATAGTAAATAAATCTTACATCCTCATAAAAAATTGGGTAAAATCTTTCAGTCAAAAGTATAGTTGGAAAAATATTTGAATGAGAAATGCTCATGAATCAGAACACTAATAACAACTCTCTTTCAGTTAGTTCTTAAAGGACAATTACACCTTCAGGCTATTATATGCTGAGAACATACTTTGATATGTGTACTTTACTGTCCCTGTTCACCTGAATACTGTTTGGCTTCCCTACCTGTGAAATTGCACTTAATTACCACCCCCAACCAGCCATCCCAGCTGAACACCATGGGCGCCATTGTATCCCACAATGCCCTGCCAGAATCCATCTGACAGCCAGTTCATGATGTCACAATCGCTCTACTTCCTGTATGCAGAGCTGCCAGAGCCTGTCTAGTGTACACATGAGACAACAAACAATGTTGTGAAAATGGTGCTGCTTATGGATGCTATAACAGATCTTACAAGGGGAAAGGAAAGGGAATTTCCTTCTTCCCCATTCCTAACCCAAGGATTAAGCCAGAAAAGAAGGATTTAGCAGCAAGATGGCTATTCAACATTGGGGCAGGATAGACAGTGAAGAACTACTATTTTGATAATGCCAAAAAAGGTTGTCATGAACATTTTGAGGAATCTTGTTTTGAGACTGAACTACAAGAAAGACTTGGATTTGGGATACGTAAACACCTGAAACCTGATGCAGTGCCTACAATATTTAGTTTTAAACCCACACAGAGCCATGGTCAACAAGAGAGAAAAGAAAGGACCCAGAAGCGCACAAAAACAAATGTAAGATCTGTTACATCCAGTTGTTGGATATGGAAGACATTTCTTTATTTAGAGGGTACAATAAAATGTCTAACAAAGGGAGAGAGATAAAAGTAAACTTTACATTTGTTTTGGATTTGTTTGCTTCTGCTAGACCCCCAAATTTGTGTATTATTTATTCTATACCACCAACATCAGAGTCATAATACTCTTCATTTTGGTTGTTTGTATGACAGCTGAAAAAGGTCTATCAAATGACTCCTCTTGATAATTCCAAAATTCCATAACTAGACTTACAAACCTAAGGTGTTCCTTAGATTGACAGTACTGACCAGGTCAATTGCATTACCTGACTGATTGATTGTTAGTTCCTCAGATTCACCTCCTGCAATGGTAATAGCAATCCACATAATGGTGTTGAAATGACTGTTTCCTGAGTACCTGAA
Organism: Maea johnstoni; assembly: GCA_963942565.1. Taxonomy (NCBI): domain Eukaryota; kingdom Metazoa; phylum Annelida; class Polychaeta; order Spionida; family Magelonidae; genus Maea; species Maea johnstoni. The sequence goes on along the minus strand of OZ012686.1, from coordinate 40,756,089 downwards.
GTCCCATGGGGTGTTTTCAATTCAGGGAAGTGCTTGAAATTGTTGATATCTACCCAACTTATCATTTCCTGCCAATTCACAACTAGCATGTATTTCAATACAATCAAACAATAATTCAAATCTAATCTAAATGTGATCGAGAGCGGTGGGAAGGGTAAGGATTTTACTCAAAGGTGACATCTAGTGTGTCTATGTAAACTCAATAATTTTGTCATTTGATCTCTGTCAAGTTTCATCTACCAGAGGAAACAGGACACAATGTATTTGGTCCATCTCACTAAACCATTTAAACATAGGAATTTCACACTCATTTGAATATCAGTAAACAAAATGCATCAAACCACTAAATTGCTAGGGACACAGAATGGCTGTGCATATTATAATCACATTTTAAATTATCATTATTATTGGTATTATCATCAAAAGTAGTAGGATAGATGAATTGCTATTTTCATTTACATTATTAACATGACACCTCAATTATAAAAAGAGGAAGTTAATTGTCTGCAATTGACAAGTGAATATAAACAGGTGGATGTTACACTTGGAGTGTAATTGTCATACTTTGCATGATTGCTACTCTAAATAGCAAATAAAATATTCTTATTTTTTTATACAGATTATCAACAATTTGCAATTACAAGTGAATGAGGTGTGAGCCTTGTATTGGACCATTATGTAGATGTTGAATCCACACATGTATACACACACATATAAGCTGTTAAGAAGCCACACTCCCAGCAGCTAGTACTGGCTGCTGATGACAGCTGCCTATCAAGTGCAACTATTCTCTTATCTTCTGGCTTCAAAATGGCCGCCCCCAGAGACCCACTTCCTGTTTGAAAATCATGACTTTAAACACCAATTAACTTCTTATATGAAGGTTGGTAGTTGTGGGGTCTTGGATTTGAGTAGAGTATACCCTAAGACATCATTTGAGCCCATGTTTTATTCATGGTGGAATTGTCCTTTAAACATACATAATCCCTATGTTATCATCAAAAGTATCATAGATCCAGACAACGAATTCAAGAGGACCTTTTAAGCATGAATCGGTTAAATTCAAAACACCTTAGCACCGGTGAACAATACCGGAGAACAATACATCTTATGCATATTCATTATTCAGTGCTTAATTATTTATGAAAGCATAAAACATCTTCTATGGCATTAAAATACTCTTAGTGTATTCCCTAGCAGAGGATGTTGTATTCTCATGGAAGCCTTCAATGTCTTTTTTAATATAGAGAGATGGTTTTGCCATAAAACGGCTCGCGTAAATTAGGCCCCAGGTGTCCACATCTGAGTGGAGAGACCCTTAACCTAGTATTTATAGCTGAAGCATAATAAAAACATTTTTGTAAAATTTTTCATACTTCCTTCAAAAAGATGGTGAATGCATGTTTAATTTCAAAGTTATTTTCATTAACATTTTGGGTTTTGGACGTCTAAGCCAGGATTTGGGTACTGGGTGCCCAAAATTGTCAAAAATTCAAATTTTGGGCATCCTCTTTTTCAAAGGAAACAACAAATGTCTCAGATTTTAACCATAAACATGCATTAATTTATTGAAATGAGGCATATAATCATCATACAATATTTTAAGAATTGCACTGAGTAAGAACATCTTAAATCATAAGCTTAGAATTAACATTTTAACAATTCCAATGCTGGTCCTACTTTTGTCCAAAGCACAAAAACGCAAAGATTTTTGAAAGCCATCTAAAACCTGTCATGTTGGTATTCATTGGATAGCTCTCCCTGAGTACTCTCAGATGAGTACCCATGTGCTAGGTTTTCAGTAATTTTCTAGTTTATTTTGTTGGCCAAATTAGCCACCAGCACCATTTTGGGTTCAGACAAGACTTGTCAAGGAGATCTCTGAGGATAAAAGGGTTGATAGAGAATAATGTTCTTGCCGTAAAACAGCTAACACAAATTATGCCCCAGGTGTTCGCGTGGGGTGGAAGGACCCTTAAAGAAGCATTAGATCCTAACACATCAACTGGGCTCCTGAGAGTTCCTGACCATGAGAATGAGGCTGTAAAGAAGGAATGAAGTGCACATGTGCTTGGTGTCAGCCCTTATGCTGGTGGTGGCTAATTTGGCCGATACAAAATGATGCACAAAAACCTGAAAAATGATTGAAACCCTGACACCTGGGTACTCATCTGAGAGTACTCAGTGAGAGCTATCTGATGAATACCAACATGACAGGGTTTAGATGTTTTTCAGAAATTGTCTCATCCTTGTGCTTTGGACAAAGGTAGACTCAGCATGACAAGGGTTAAGAGGAGACTTTGAAAGACAGGTCCGCATGGAGCAAGAGGTCTTTCCATTAGTGATATTACCTGTCACTAGTCTAATGGCTCCACTTACGTCATTCACGGAGCAATTCGCCGCTGAGTGCTCTCAAATGTAATAGTTACACTATACATTACTTTCCCAAACAGTCAAAGACAGCAAAGTGTTCTTACGAATTATACTGTTGTGTGCGATTCACAGCTTAACGCTCTCAAACTTACTCAACAGTTAAACTATACATTACTTTCCCATATAGTCAAAGACAGCAAAGTATTCTTTAGAATTATACTGTTGTGTGCGATTTACCACTAAGCGCTTGCAAATAGTACAATTTACCTATATATTACTATCCCTTCAAACTCTCTCAAACGGCACAGTCAAACTAAACACTGCTTTCTGATATAGTCAAAGACAGCAAAGTGTTTCCAGAATTAAACTGAAGAGAGCAAAAATGAAAAAAAAAGCAATTTTTTCTATTTCTAGATTCCATTAATTAGAAACAAAGCCAAATTATAAAAAATATATCATTTTTCTTTCCACAATAAACTTAACAATTTATATACCAGATTTCAAGCAAATCCGTTGAACATTTGATACCCGTAATGCTTGTTCAGAGCGACCATGTTTTTGCAAAATCTAATATGGAGAAATAAGCCAATAACGTTTGCTGTCTTTGTCCAAGCCCTTGTGAGGTTTAGAGTTATATGGTCGCTAACTCTGCTCAGTGATGGCCTAGACAGCCAGAGATTGTCTGATTATGGAAATGATGGTGTAGGCTTGTAAATATGTAAACATCTCAAAATGTCTATATTCACAACTTAACCCCATAAACCATCATAAACTAAACTTAGCATACACATAAAGCCACTAAAGGCAAAGTCATTTTTAGTCATGTATAGCTTTTAGCAATTCACATATATTTACCCCCTTTCCAATGCTTAGACTTCTTTAATCCTAAGGACAAGGATGCAAAGGTTTTTGAAAACCATCTAAACCCTGTCATGTTGGTATTCAATGAATAGCTAATGCTGAGTACTCATATGCCAGGGGTTCAGTCAGTTTCCAGGTTTTTTGCATAATTTTGTATTGGCCAAATTAGCCACCAGCAGCATAAGGGTTAACAAATGAACCTAAGACCATGGACTTTCCTCGTGGAAAATCCCAGGATATATTTGGTAACACAGGCCTTATGTTAGAGCTGCACTCACCGCTCACGAACTATAGTGGCTTGATTACTGAAGCCAGATGAGCTGAGCTCGAGCTGGAGTGGTCAACTTGTCTATATAGGGAACACACATCTAATACAGAACACCTATCACACACCTTCTTATCCATGCATATCTAGTTTACAATCCCCAATGCATAAAAGCAGTGTTGAGTGTTATGGTGACCTTTCTAGACCTTTATCAACTGGTGGTTGTTATGAAACCTTCGCCAGCCCATATTAAAATGAAATAAAAATGCAAATGCGAGTAGATCTCCATCAGTAAGTATGTATTTCTTAATTGCTGGGCTGAATGATAAATATTTATTTTCAAAGCTGCGCGTCCTTGAGCTCATGAGCTCATGAGTCAAAATGGTGATGAGCTCATGAGTTGATCTCCCTCCGTGAGTGCTGCTCTGCTTTATTTGTTATAAGTAGCTGGCACATATTGCCAAGGGCAGTAAAAAGTGGTATCATGAGTTATACTTTTGTGAGAAGTTCACCACCAAGCACTCTTAAATAGCAGAAGGAAACGAGATCTAGCCTTATCTCAAATAGCCCTACAGCATATAGTGGTCTTGAGAGACACTCTGTTACTCCAATGACTGATACAGTACTAAGTTATATCATTCTTATTCTCATGGTACTGACTGTGTTTCTGCTGATACCACCTTTCCATGTTGTTACCTCCTCCAGGGACTTAGCCAAGACCCGTCCAGTCTGTCTTTAGGACAGGCAGTTTCATGAAAACCTCCTTTTTGGACAGGCAAAAATTTCTATAAAGATTTTTCAATTCTTGGTGGTAATAAGTATTACACCAAATATTTTCCTGACAAACCATCTTCTAGAACATAGCTGAAGTGTAAATTGACCTTTTTGACAAAATAGGCTATAAATTGTAGTTGATATAGGGATTTAAAGTAGCTGAGTGGCTAAATCTGGACAGGCAGAAATTTTGGAATTTCTGTTTTGGAGAGGCATTTTAAAAATGCTGGCTAAGTCGACCCTACTCCTCCACCACAGGAACCTAGCCAGAAATGGAGAGTTGGGTGGCTATAAGGTACTATCACAAAGATTTTGGGCCAATGCTCTGCCAGGATTAATAAATTATGTGCCCAAAATTGGCAATTCTACAATGTCTGGGTGAAATATTTTCACAAGAGACCAAAAATTGGCAATAATTTTCAAAAGTAGCATAGGTCCAGACCGATCTCCAGGCAAGAATTGGTTAACCCAAATGGTAACTAATTTGACCGATACAAAATTATGCAAAAATCCTGAAAAATTAACTGAAAATCTGGCAAATGGGTACTCATCTGAGAGTTCTCAGCAAAAGCTTTCCAATGAATACCAACATGACAGGGTTTAGATGATTCTCAAAAATCTTTGCGTCCTTGTACTTTGGACGCAAGTAGCTACATCATTGGAAGGGTTAACGAAAAGCTATGGATGTTTCTCCCAGCATACTGAGGTCTATGATTTAATAGAGAGCAAAGGGGACCTGGCATTTCTGACTAATGTAGTGTGCCGAACATCACCATGAAATATGCCCATAAATCTCTCCTGTGCCCACTGAGTGTGGAAGCGCTAGCTTCTAGTGGCAGACTCACCCTTCGTAATGGGATTTAACATTTAACCTAACCCCTACACTGAGGGCAGGGGATGGGCATGTAGTCTCTGGCTGCGTTACTACTGACTGCTCACTGGCTTTTTTTTTCTACAAGATTTAGCGACAATATGTCAGAAGAAATTATGACAAACATATATCCAAATCCAAATATAAAATTCCCCCTCTTCACTATGGGGTTGCAGGTCATCTTGTGCTTAACAACCTCAATCTTGTATGTACCAAAATTCTTGAGAGAATTTTGCAATAATGGTACGTACCAGGATTGTTACCTACAAATAATACTAGAAACGTACCATAATTGTTGGAACAAGTCTGGCATTTTAAGTATACCAGAATTATTCATTCCGGCCATACTGGTATGCACCAGAATTGTCCTAGACTTCTTTACTTGCTGCCGGCTGAATGTTGCCATTAGTCAGTTATTTTGTAGCTAAGTGTCAGCTGCTATATATTTATTCATTTCTCCCCGAACTTCCCCGAACTAAATGCATCATTCAGCCGGCAACAGGTAAAGAGTCCTTGGACAACAGAATTGTTGTAACAATTCTGGTAAGATAAGCGTACCAGAATTGTATATTCAGACAATTCTGGTTTGTACCAGAATTGTACAATGCTGGAACATACTAGAATTGCTACATGTGATAAACAATCTAGAATTGTACAATTTTGGTACCAGAATTGGTACAAGAATTGGTACCAGAATTGAGGTCATTAAATACAAGATGACTGGGCTGCCTCCAGAGCCAAGCAGTCTAGTGCATTACACGCTCTCTCTCATCCCTAGAAAAATAATAATAATAATAATAATAATAATAATAATAATAATAATAATAATAATAATAATAATAATAATAATATTAATAATTATTTAAAGAGGGTAAAAACAAAACTTCAGCTCCAAATCCAAACTATTGGGCTGTCTCTATAGCTAAAAGGTCTAATACAAAAAATGGTTCCAGTTGACTTTCAATTTTGGGATTCCAGCTAAGTGCATCATTCCTGAAGAATCCCCATAGGTGTTTTTTTAAAGCTTTTGCTGATTTAAAATGAAATATTTTCATTGAATTTCAATGTTCTGATGCCAGCTAAGTTCATTATTCCTCAAGATTAACAGTTGGGATGTCTACATTTTTTCTGGTTCACAAGAAAAGGCTTTCAGTCTGATTTCAATTTCCAGATCCAGCCAGCGTAGGAGGTATGACTAATCTATTAGTCTTTTTAAAGGCTGATGAAAGAGGCTTTAAGCCCAAGAGAAATACCAAAACTTACAGTAGCCTGTGAAGCTGTGGAAAGCTATCTATAAAACTCTTTCAGAACAGCTCCCCACCCTCCTCTCCCTTCCTTAAACCACTACCATTCAGCACAACCTGAGACACAGCATTAAGCAATGAGCATGTGATGCATTAGACTGTTATGCCATGGAGACAGCCCCATATAAGGATTTGATTCACATTTTCTGCCAATGGATGTTTTACAAACACATGCATATGAATGTATAACGTATGTGTATATATGTATGTATATGTATATATATATATATATATATATATATATATATATATATATATATATATATATATATATATATATATATATATATATATATATATATATATATATATATATACATATATATATATATATATATATATATATATATATATATATATACTGTAGAACACGAAATTTCCGCGTGTGTTTATATATAGCGTACTTAGCGTCTGGTGCCGCTTCGCTATATATAAAAACGCTGTACTTTTGTCTTTCTTTTTAGCCACTGGTAGCGCTGACGTCAATGAGACGGTCCCCTTTGAAGCAAGAATTGGAGGTTTCTTGTGCAGCCGTTATTTTCGTTTTAGTGGTGGCCGCTAGATAGTGCCACTAGTAAATCTAATAGAAGATACGTAGCCCTGCTGAAACCCTTTTTCAAAATCGGTTTTTGGGCTTGTGGACTAGCTCATGATTCCATTGAATTAATAAACATTCCATCTAAAAACAAAACAAGAGAGACGCCAGTGGCGCCAAGAGATTGTTTGTTGCGTAAATTTTTTTGTTGTTTGATTTTTCAATTTTATGATATTCAGTTATTTGTTTTTTAATTTTATGTCTATGAAACTTTTAACAGGGGTATGATGTTTCGTTTAAGTGTTTGTTGTGGTTGCTGTGTGATCTATTTGAATAAATATTTGGTCGTGGTCTGAGTAGTATGTTTTTAGAACATTACTTGATGTTCGGATGCTTAGGTTTGTGTATATGTAGTCTATGAGGGTTCATCGAGCGTCACAGAAACTGTCACGCTCTCCCGCTTCTGCCGGCTGTTGTTGATCTGAGAGTTCAAGTCGTTCTTGGGTATCATGTGGGCATCCTTGGTGGTAGTGGTGGCCACCCTCTCCCCATCGCTCCATGTGGTGTTCTCCTGAATAAACTCCATGAAGCTATTGGCAGCATTCTCCCCCTCCTTCTGAAGAATGTAGCTATAGAACTCTTGCTGTAAGTGGAGGTTACACGTGAGTGCCTTGCCGTCCAGATCCTGTCCCACTCCCACGGGCTCGTTACTCCCTAGTGCCTTCCTCTGGCCCTGGGAGGTCTGCTGCACCATGGACTGAGCACCCGATGTGATGCTCTGCACCTTGTAAGTGTCTAGCAGATGCACCGGGGCGTGTTTGACGTTCGGGAGTTTCTGGATGTGAGGTGCACCCTGGGACTGTTTAGCAGGCGAGGAGGGACTGCTCCCGTTGGCACCAGGGGGCGATGTCGACAGCTGGTGGGCCTGGACCTGAGACAGGGCACCTGAGGGGGGCAGGGGGTAATGGTGCCCTGGTACGCGCTGACTGAAGGGGTGCCCCAGAAAGGGCGACATGCCAGTGTGTCCTGCCCCGGGCACTGGGGAATGGTGCCAGGGGGGTATGAAACCGTACAGCGTTATGAGAGGTCCATGAGGAACACCTGGGTAACCCAACCGTGGTATAGGGTGGGGTAGCGCTGGTCCCTGAAGCTGTGCTGATGAGATGGGTCCCCGTGGGCTGTGTGTAGGGGTGGTGTTGACCTGCATACCCTTCCCCTGGGGTGAGATGGGTCTGGTAGGTGTGGATGGCCCAGGGCGTGTCACTGATACCACTGTATACTGACTGGCCCCAGGACTGCTGCCGCTCCCAGCTACCACCGGGCTTCCACCCCGCTTGTTGTTGGGCGAGATCGCTCCTATTGGGATGGGGGACCGCACCACTGGCGGAGTCTTGACCGGAGAGGAAGGCATCTTGGGTGATACAAATGCAGGGAGATGCTGCCTGGGCCCAAGCACTGGGTTGAAGGGGTATGGGACCGGCATCAGCATCATAGGGTAGAAGCCTGCATACTTCAGGTCTGCTACTTCACTCATGTTGAGAAGAGTTTCTAGGGACAGAACTGCAGGCAGCACTAAACATCAGGTAGACTGAAGGTACATCAGAGAAATTAAATACACCATGCAACCTGAAAAAATAATCATACATACCATCAAAGCAACACAAAAATATCAACACAAAACATATCTCACCAAATGCAATCTTATATTATCACACCGACACAATATCTTCTTTAAACAGTAATTGTTTTGTTTGAGGGACAGTGAAGATTTGCATGGTTTCTATATTTTGTGGATGTGTTTTTATAAATTTGTATATTGAGTGATAGTTTTGTATTGATATTTTTGTATTTATTTCAATTTAATGTATGCTTACTATTTTGGGTTGTCAGGTGAATCAAGTTCCTATGATGCTCTTTGGTGTAGATGCAGTATGATGTCGAAGCCTGTTTCTATGAGTGCTGCCTGCAGTTATGTCCCTTGACACCCTTCTCACCATGAGTGAAAATGCAATCCTGAAGTATGCAGACCATTAACCCTGCCATCCCATGCATTCGCATTACATGCTCTTTGGGCTTATAAGTTTGTGACCAATAAATTATAACAGTACACACTTTTCCTGTCACCCAAAACAATTAAAATCATATCTTTATCTAAAATACAACAACAGTGAGAACGGAAGGGATGGCAGGGTTAAAGGTCTGCTAACTTCAGGACTGCATACTACACTCATGGTGAGAAGGGTATATATACTGACTGCTGAAATCGCGATAAAAATATTTACTACTTCCGGTTTTTTCAAAGTTGGTTTTTTACGATTGTGGGGAACAAAAAAATTCCACAAATGGGCAGGATGGATTATCTAGAGTCTGTTTTCTTGAAGTTGAAACTTTTTTTCCGGTTTTAGTGGCGAAATTAATAAGTAAATTTAGAATTTCGCCAGGGTTCCTAAATCAACATTCCAAAAAGCCGTTTTTGCCGTTTTTTTCCGAAGTAGCCAATTTTTTTCAAAAATTACAAATATAACCAAAAAGTTATGATAATAGGGTAAAAGCCCTATTTGTTGCGAACACTTTGATGGGTCATTTGTAAATTTTGACCCAGAAACGGCGACGTGACAATTTATTGAAAAAAGTATGTTTTTTGTGTGAAATGCACACAATGCATATCAATGCGGTAACCTCGCTAATGTCAAAAAAATCAACTTCCGGTTGTAGCGAAAAGCTATTTTTTCGCTTCCAACCTGAAGTTGAATTAAAAAAATGATTGAATCAGATAGATGAGGATCTCATCTATCCAGGTAGGTAGTCATATTGTGATCGGGGGGTGATAGCTTGATGAAATTGACAGGAATCGGCGAGGTACCATTGAAAATGTACTCATCGCCATGGTCAATACGTCATCATTGATGCGTGTTGACAAATATCTCAAAATATTTTCAATTTTCCGAAACCAAAAGAATTAATCTTAATAATATAGATACTTGGCTTGTTAATTCTTTTGGTTTCAGAATTTTAGAGTTAGAGATGGGCACAAACGAAAGCTTTGAAATCGGGGTGCAAATTTCGTCAAACCCGATATCCGTTTTTTTCCGAAGTCGCCAATTTTTTTCAAAAATTATAAATATAACCAACAAGTTAAGATAATAGGGTAAAAGCCCTATTTGTTGCGAACACTTTGATGGGTCATTTGTAAATTTTGACCCAGAAATGGCAACGTGACAATTTATTGAAAAAAGTATGTTTTTTGTGTGAAATGCACACAATGCGGTAACCTCGCTAATGTCAAAAAAATCAACTTCCGGTTGTAGCGAAAAGCTATTTTTTCGCTTCCAACCTGAAGTTGAATTAAAAAAATGATTGAATCAGATAGATGAGGATCTCATCTATCCAGGTAGGTAGTCATATTGTGATCGGGGGGTGATAGCTTGATGAAATTGACAGGAATCGGCGAGGTACCATTGAAAATGTACTCATCGCCATGGTCAATACGTCATCATCGATGCGTGTTGACAAATATCTCAAAAAATTTCCGATTTTCCGAAACCAAAAGAATTAGTCTTAATAATATAGATACTTGGCTTGTTAATTCTTTTGGTTTCAGAATTTTAGAGTTAGAGATGGCCACAAACGAAAGCTTTGAAATCGGGGTGCAAATTTCGTCAAACCCGATATTCAAAACAACTTACACCGAAACGAGGGAATCCCCCGCTAACCAACCACTAAAACAACATCACGACTAGGGAATCCCCCAATAACTACGTCATTGCGCGCTACGTCATAGCGACACCGAACTACTACGGAATACACCCACAAAACAAAAACAACTACGCCTTCGCAACTACGACAAACCCAAACAAACGCGACTGCAAGACAACAAGCAAAAAACAAACAAAACAAGACAACGATAACAATATATATATTTAATAATAATAATTATAATAAAAAAATCAAAACAAACTCAACACAAACATACGCTCCCATACATCATGCACTTCATCAAAACATTCACACCACCATATCACTACGCTTGCAGCCGATAAACGCATGCGCTTCACGAGGCAGTCACGGCAGCCCCATAATACGTGAATGAAAGAGCACGTAAGTAGAAAAATACAATCAAGTTACAAATAGCCGCTCATTGGTTAATAAACCGCGGGAAAGAGTACCACGTGGTGTGACGGTGGACAGAGAGACCGCTCATTGGATAATACACCAGAGGCAAACCACGTGGTAAGAACCCGCCCAGAATTATAAATAGGCAAAATGGCTGCGATGAAGCGGCAGATCGATCGATAAAGAAAGTCCGATAAAAACGAACTATAAAGTAAACAATATAAAAATAATTTTGGATTTTGTTCTTATTAAGACAAAAACACAAAAGGTAAAGTAAATGAAAAAAACATTAGGACCGAAAACACCGCCAATACACACAAGAAAACTTGCGCTAGGGCAAATCAAATCACACCACAAGATCACTACGCATGCAGCCAAAAACCGATTGCGCATGACACAAAAACAGGTCACGAAAAATTAGCATAATAATATATGCGGCGCATGCGCAAACAAAACTAAACGACGCAGCGCCATGGCGACCAACATAACACAGAGATCGACATGACTGGATTCTGAGAGCGAAAAGAAAAAAGAAAACACCAAAGACCCCCAAAAATCAACCAAATAAACACAAATAACCAAACGAAACCTCAATTAGTCTCTTAAACACCACCCATATAAACAAAACCCCGAATCAAAAACCAAAAAAAAAAAAACACCACAGAGATAGGTTCGACAAACTCCCAAGGACGGACGTTCTATGAATATGAGAAATGGCTCCAAATGGCTCCCTGAACAAAGTAAGACCTGAAAAAAACCAAAACTATATGAAAAGAGATGTCCTAAAGGACAATCTCTAAAAACAACAACAAATGGCACCTTTAGCATGCCTTTAGCACAGGCATTTGACGAACATTCAGGAGACGCCATTTTCGTTTTCGTGGTGACCGCTAGATGGCGCCACTAGTACAAACATGAAGCATACGTAGGTCGTAGCCCCTCTTGAACCATTCTTTTTTTGTGTTTTTCTGGCTTTAGGAAGCAAAAGACATGTTAAAAGAGCAAAGAAAAATCATTGTGATCTGTTTTGATTGTTTATTTTCCGAAGATTACACTTAATACAACCTGATATGGCCCCTTTGTTGTGCCACCATCGATAGGGTTCATAGCCCCATTTCCTTTGTTTAACCCTTTGTTTATAAATACGGGCGCCTCCTTTTGAGAGAATGCTCAATCAAACTGGAAGCATTCTCTGCTCAAATTAGTTCGTCTTTTTTGCGACAGATGACGCTGTCAGCGGCTGCGGCTACGGTAAAGAGACACTAATACAAAGATACGCTATGACGCAAAACTCCCTAATTCGCTATACTTGGGACACGCGTGAATTTCGTGTTCTATATACATATATATATATATATATATATATATATATATATATATATATATATATATATATATATATATATATATATATATATATATATATATATGCAGATATAAATCATTGTTGAATTCTGAAATAGAGCCCTAATTCCACATTGAGAGCATGTAAGTGAAATCCATGTGCATATGCCAAGATGAATTCACATTCCTCCACATCAGTGGTTCACTAATTGACCGATAAAGAAACTGACGAGCATGCCCATTGAAGTATTGATGAAAGGATGTAATTCATTTGATGTCTGCATACAGTATTTATGCGTCTCCCATCTCCTTATGAGTACGCTGCCATCAACACAAGCAGAGATACTGTCAATATCCATAGCCCATTTGCATTTCAAGATCCAGATGCATGAATAGTCACCAATTGACCCTAACTCTTTTGATAAGGTATACTTGAAATATATTTGAATAGGAAGTGATGGAACCATCAGGAGTTTGAATTTGAAATTTCATTTGTCGTCACTTTTTCTGCAATATTCAGACTTAGCAGGCTGTTGTAAACTTGTAGAAGGGGAGGCCATATTGAATAACAAGATGTTTCCTGATACGTGGATCATGTGGGCTATGAAATGTGAATGGGTTAATACAATCATAACCCTAAGACTAACAAATATCATCTGAATACTCTCTCTCTCTCTCTCTCTCTCTCTCTCTCTCTCTCTCTCTCTCTCTCTCTCTCTCTCTCTCCCTCCCTCCCTCCCTCCCTCCCTCCCTCCCTCCCTCCCTCCCCTCCCTCCCTCCCTCCCTCCTCCTCCCTCCCTCCCTCCTCTCTCTCTCTCTCTCTCATCTCTCTCTCTCCTCTCTCTCTCTCTCTCGTCTCATCTCTCTCTCTCTCTCTCTCTCTCTCTCTCTCTCTCTCTCTCTCTCTCTGGTTTTATTACAATGTTCCATTACCAGCATTCAGTATTAATGGCAATGTCCCCGATGCCACATTGTGGTAAATCAGTCACAATCCTGGCTAATGGGATAGAAGGGTTCACCCTTTCCACTCCCTAGCAGTTATCAACCGATTCATGCAAGGAGTTCCTTCCAAAATTGCTGTCTGGATGATTTAATGTTTTGGATAATACTTTGGGTGTTCCTCATAAACATACTAATTGAAGGATACCTGTCAGGTTGGCTAGAGATAAATATTTCTGCTTCAATTTAATTCCAATTTTTTTTTCCTATCAAGGAACAAAATGACTGAAAAAAATTCATTTCATAATAAACTATACATTAATAGTGAGTTAGGCAGACATTTGGCCAGGGTAAGAATATGATTTTGAGACACTATACTGAGTGGTGTTTGTGATTTATTTGAAGTGCTTTGGGGTTGTGGTTTGTCTTCACCCTTTGCCGGCCACCCATAATTGGTTACACAACAAACACTGCTTAGTTGGTACCAGGGACTTAGCCAGGATCTGTCCAGCCTGTCTTTTGGAAAGGCAGTTTCCTGAAAAAAAACTTTTTGGGCAGGCAAAAATTTCTATAAATCTTTTTTTTTATTACTTTTTTGGGGTAATGGCCAAATATTTTCTTAACAAAACATCTTTCAGAACATACCTGTAGTGTAAATTGGCTTTTTTGACACAATAGGCTATCAAATGTAGTTGGTATAAGGATTTGAAGTAGATTAGTTGCTAAATCTGGACAGGCAGAGATGTTAGAATTGCTGTTTTGGACAGGCATTTTTGAAATCCCGAATCTATTTTTATAGTAAAGAAATTGTATGCAGCCAATTCCTTGCCCTCAAGAGTAAAATATCAACAGCAAAATTGATAATTGGAAAGTCACTTTCCTCATCGGGATGGTTGTCTGAATGGTCAATTTTGAGCCCTGAATAAATCATTCCAATGCTCAGACAAAACACAAAAATGCAAAGATTTTGAAAAACATTTAAACCCTGTTGTGTTGGTATTCATTGGATAGCTCTCACTCAGTACTCTCCGATGAGTACCCATGTGCCAGGGTTTCAGTCATTTTTCAGCTTTTTGCATCATTTTGTATTAGCAAAATTAGCCATCAGCAGCATAAGGGTTAAAGCACATGTATATAAATAGAGCAATTCAATCTTCCCATCCATCTTCATGAATAAGACATTAGCAGTGTTAAAGAGAGTGGGTTTAAGGAGTGCCCTTAAAGCCACCTTCCCTCTTCCCTGGGGTCCCCCCATGGCCAGGTTAATGAGGATGTGCTGACTATCAATAGAAACAATCAATAGGCCAGGCACGGACGGCATCCCTCAACTGGCCAACACATAATGCACTGATGTACTGCAAGAACAGGTTGGCTTGAATGGCTGTTCAACATCAAACATCAAACAGCATGCTCGCTAATACTGAATGTAGACCATAGTTTTAGCCAGTACTGGGGTGTCTGGGTGTCATTTAGACACCTAAACCTTCAAAAATCACCCCTCAGGACACCCAAATCTTTTTGAGAGGAATTTCTAAAAAATGTCAATAATAAGCATATTATTTCATTTTTTTACCTCAATATAATTCAAATGACATTGCATAAGTAAGTTATGCTTTATTTGTGTAAGTGTGTGTTTATGGTAGTAATCTGAGTAAATTGTGGACACCCAAAGATTTTACCTTCATGTAGGAAATAGTGTTTTTTACTCAGACATAGTTGCCTGTTGTACAGAAAACCAGTGGGTGTTTTAAAGGAACCAGGAGAAAAGAAACCAGACAAAACTACATCTGACCAACAATTATGTTTCTGAAGATATTTATGAAAACACTGGTTCTCCAATCGAAATTACTTCAGAAAAAAAACAGACGACACTAGATGTGACCTACAATAATGTTTCTTAAGATATTTCTGAGAAAAAAGGTTCTCCAATCAAAATTACTTCAGAAAAAGATAAAAGACAATACTACATCTGACCAACAATAAGGTTTCTTAAGATATTTATGAAAACACAGTTTCACCATTTGAAATTACTTCGGAAAAAGAAATCAGACAATACTACATCTGACCAACAATGAGGTTTCATTAGATATTTATGAAAACCAAAGTTCTCCAACTGACCTTAACCCTTATGCTGCTAGTTGCTAATTTTGCTAATACAAAATGATGCAAAAAGGCTAAAAAAAAATGACTGAAACCCTGGCACATTGTACTCATCTGAGAGTACTCAGTGAGAGCTATCTAATGAATACCAACATGACAGGGTTAAGACGGTTTTCAAAAGATCTTTGCATCCTTGTGCTTTGGACAAAAGTAGCCTTACATGCTTCCAATGCTGGGGCTACTTTGGTCCAAAGCTCAAGGACGCAAGGATATTTGAAAACCATCTAAACCCTGTCATGTTTGTATTCATTAGAAAGCTCTCACTGAGTACTCTCAGATGAGTACCCATGTTCCAGGGTTTTAGTCATTTTTCAGGTTTTTCGCACATTTTTGTATTGGGCAAATTAGCCACCAGCAGAATAAGGGTTAAAGTACCTGTAAACTGAGCTTATCCAAAACCATCCATATCCATTAGTCAAACCCAAGTTGATGAAGCTCTGTAACATTCATTACATGCTGCTGATCTACAGATCAACTCACATAGAGGAAATCTCCTCACTAATAATTGAGACATTTCCTGCGACCCCTCGAGAGAAGAAAGAAGTCACTTAAGCAAAGACCATCACACCGACAGTAATTTAAAGTCTTCAAGTGAGATGGGTATTTTCACCACCAGCAGCTGTTCATGTACCCGAGGGAAATCAAAATGGCTCTCAATCACTAGATTATAGCAGTAAATTGATTTCAAGGCACAAGGAAGTCAACAAATAAATGGGCCAGCGTCTTGGTCCTTTCTACTATGGCACAGGGGTACGCTTACAACTGAGAAGTTTTTACTATTGCCTGGAAGTTTCACTATTCTACCTTCATAGTAGTATGTAAAATAAATCAACAACTAAATGGGCCAGCGTCTAGGTCCTTTCTACTATGGCACAGGGATAGGATTACTACTTACAAGTTTAACTGTTGCCTAGAAGTTTCACTATTTTACCCTTATAGTAGTATGTAAAAGAAATCAATAACTAAATGGGCCACCGTCTAGGTCCTTTCTACTATGGCACAGGGATAGGATTACTACTTACAAGTTTAACTGTTGCCTAGAAGTTTCACTATTATTCAGATATTCTTATTATATACAATAGGGAAACTGATAAATGAAAAAGGTATGATAGTTTGGCTTGAAAATGCTTAATCACACTATTAACATTGAAATATCAAAATAGCATTAACGAAATGGAAAATAAATCCCTATGATGGCAACTGCCGTTGAATAGAGTTGCATTCTTACAAGAGTAGGAGCTTGAGTCACAACTGTACCTAACTCACCTCCTGATGTCGTCACATCTATTACTCTGCATAGTGCCAAGCTGATTTTGATTAACTCTTCCAATGATAGGCTACTTTCGTCCAGAGTACAAGGACATAAAGATTTTCAATAACCATCAAATCCCTGTCATGTGGGTATTCATTCGAATGCTCTCAGATGAGTACCCATGTTTCAGGGTTTCAGGGTTTCAGTTTTTTTGCATCATTTTGTACTGGCAAAATTAGCCACCAGCAGCATAAGGGTTAATGAATAAAGGGCAAGTGTCTATCGGTCTTCCTTGGAATTAAATCATTAGTTGTCACTTTTTCTGGCATACCAAAGCAAAATTGTGTCTGGTTAGTCTTTAGTAAGGGAGAAACTGGAGTACCTGGAGAGAACCACTGCCTAACCCAAAGTCATATGCCTTGAAAAAATCAGAAATCTGCGCTGTGGTGAGAGAGAGAGAGAGAGAGAGAGAGAGAGAGAGAGAGAGAGAGAGAGAGAGAGAGAGAGAGAGAGAGAGAGAGAGAGAGAGAGAGAGAGAGAGAGAGAGAGAGAGAGAGAGAGAGAGAGAGAGAGAGAGAGAGAGAGAGAGAGAGAGAGAGAGAGAGAGAGAGAGAGAGAGAGAGAGAGAGAAGTTAGTGGCAATGTCTTGGACGGTTCAGCTATAGGGGCAGGCCTTGGCATTGGTGAGCGACGGCAATCAGCAAGCAAGTGTGTTTAAACCACTCAGCTATCAGGACAGCCCAAACGCATTTCATAACTGTCATTCTTGGAAAGGCAGTTTCCTGAAACCCTCCTTTTTGGACAAGCAAAAATTTCAGTTGAAATATTTCCAATTTTGAATTTTGGGGGGTAATAACCACATATTTTCATAACAAACCATCTTCAAGAACAATGCTGAATGTAAATTTCCCTTTTTTGACACAATAGGCTATTAAATGTAGGGGTGATTTTTGAGGCTTTGGGTGTCCAAATGACACCCAGACACCCTTTCGGCTGAGACTATGCCCAAGAACTGATATCTTTGCTCGCTTGTCAACACCACAACGGCCATTAGGGAGAGGTGACTCATGTAATTTTCAAGTTTTATTCAGAATCTCTGCACAAGGTAAGAGATCTGGAAAGTCATTTCCATTCATGACAGCAAGGAGAAGAATAAAACTCATTACATGCAAGGAAAAGGTCAGCTTTTATTGGAAGTCCGCAATTTCCTCCCGTGTCTGGAATCGCATTATCTTCCATAACAAGGCGCGCTAGTTATGCTATCTATCATTACACCATAACCCTTTAGAACGATGGCTGCCAACAACAAAGCCAACGCCAAATGCTTGACCCTTGTATTCCCAAAGATTGGTGTTAACAAACAGGCCCTAAATAGCAC
Organism: Maea johnstoni; assembly: GCA_963942565.1. NCBI lineage: Eukaryota > Metazoa > Annelida > Polychaeta > Spionida > Magelonidae > Maea > Maea johnstoni. The sequence goes on along the minus strand of OZ012686.1, from coordinate 40,737,920 downwards.
AGCACACTATCTACTAGGGTTGAATATCGGTTGCTATTTCATGATCGAAAGTCAGTAGCAGCCAACCGATCGATTATCAATCAGAATTGGTTCTTCGCACTTTTTCAGTAATTTGGTACTAGAGGTCTAGAGCATAAAACTAAGTGATGGTCTATGACCATTGCTTGCTATTAGCACCCATTCTAACTTCGTTTTGAAGAGTTTATGGAGCTTAGTTTCATAGCAAGAAAGCTGACAACTTGCCGGTCATTTAGTTCTATTTTTCGTCGCTAGGTGTCACCTTTTCTGATTATTATCAATTGCCAGTTTTGTAATCGATAAATCAGAAAAAAAAAAAAGGGCAACCAATCGATTATTGATGATAAACTTCCGATTAAAAGTATCATTAGTCCAGACAACAACATCAAGAATAATTTTTAAGCATGAATGGGTTAAACTGTCTCATGCAGTCATAACTGATACCGGAAATTGTGTGACACTTATAGTACAAACTGCAGGAGGAAGGAATGGGTTAAAATGTCACATGCTGTCATAACTGATACCAAATATAGTGTGTGACATTTAGTACAGACTTCAGGAGGAAGGAATGGGTTAGGGAGTGCTTCATCCAGCATCATATCCATGACGTTTATATTGATGAATTCTGTCAGTTCCATTCGCTAATTGTTTTGCGTGTCTGCCAGCATTGGTTATTCCTAGTACGCCTGGGAGAGGCACATGAAGTTGGCAGCTAGAAATGAGCTGCTTCGTTTCCATGCTAAAGGCCGACTAGTTCTCAATCCCAGGCTGGCCACCAGATACGAATCAAGTGCTTCGCAACATTTCCGAGTATTTCAAAATCTACCACACATAGCCTAGGCTAGGATGCTGAATATCTCACAAGTAGGGATCAGTACTGGTAATAAGCATCTTAGCCAGGGTTTTTAAAATGCCTGTCCAAAACAACAGTTCCAAAATTAACTACTAATCAACTTCAAATCATTTTAATATCTATATCTTATAGCCTGTTGTGTCAAAAAGGGTAATTTTCACTTTAACCATGTCATGGAAGAGAGTTTGTAAGGAAAGTATTTAGTTATTACCCTCTAAAAGCCAAAATTGAAAATTCTTCATAGATATTTTTGTCTGTTCAAAAAAGAGGTTTTCAGGAAACTACCTTCCCAAAAGAGAGGCTGGTAATCAATGCAATCATAGATCATAGATAGCACTTGTCTCAAAGATTTACAGACATGAGTGGAGTGCCAATATACCGTAAATTCTCGCAAATCTCGGACACTTTTTATTAATTACGATTTTCGTTGGCTGATGGTGGCCGAAATTTACTGAAAATAGCGATCAAATATCAGACACCGTGGCCGAGATTCGTCGATATCATCAATTGAAACGAAAGCTACATGTAGATGGAACTGAAAATCGCTTGCTAACTTCGTACACAAGAATATTACTTTTCCCCACAAAACCCTTATTGTCCACCTACCTGACTTGTCATTCCTCTGCTATATATACTAATAAAGTAACTTGCCTCCCTTCTATGTTGTTTACTTTTTTATTCCTGCTGCCGCACGCCTAATTACGCATTGAATTATACAAACTGACGCAGCCCATGAGATCGATGTGTTTACTTCCGGTTTCGGAGCCAGTGCGTTTTGGCAGATGTAGGGACACTAGAAATGTTAGTTTATATTCTAAAATCAATCGGAAACTTCGTGAATTTAAACATGTCTTTCACTTTGGCCGATATTACCAATTGTCAATTGAATTGAAACGAAAGCTAGATGGAAAATAGATCGCTAACTTTGTGAACAAGAACACAATTTTCCCCCACAAAATCATTATTGTCCACCTACCTGACTTGTCATTCCTCTGCTATATATATACTTGTAAAGTAATTTGCCTCCCTTGTATGTTGTTTACTTGTTTATTCTTGCTGCCGCACGTCAATTACGCATTGAATGTTATACTTGTTCAAGTTGTTGACAAGTCTTATTTCGAAATGGCGCCGCCCAAGCTGTATTCCACTCTACACGCAGAAATACGTCACCTACTTCTGGTTTCGCACCAGATATGGGCACTAGAAACGATCGTTAATAATCCAAAATCAATCGCAAACTTTGGAAATCTAAATGAAATTTACTTGGTGGCCGACTTTTGGTGAAATGTGTCCTTGGATGAATAGGGGGTGGGCGAATTTCCCCAATAATCATTTGGTAGATTAATTATAGTGGCCGAATTTCCTAGGGGGCCGAGATTTCCGAGAATTTACGGTATCCTACGTTGTGTTTAATATTTATTTTTATTTCACACCTCCTGAAAATGGCGAGTAATTTCTGGAACCAGACAAGGCATGGTATATTCTATACATCACACAGCCTCTCAGGACCTGTTTTATACATGTTAGGATGAATAAAAATCTGAAATGTCTTTTTTTATGATTTATAGGTCCCTTAATGGCAGTTATATCAGGCCATAGCAGCAGCAATCCCATTTTGCGGGTTCCTAGGTTTTAAAGGCTTCCACACGCTAATGGTCCCCTTGAAAATGACCCAATCTACTAATACTAAAGTTATTGATAGCGATAGGCCATGGGAAAATGGCCAAGGAAGTCATAAAAGTATTACAAATGATATGATATGGATCAATTTTTCTTTCTGAGTCCAATTTCATGCAGCTCACCAGACTTCAAAGTAAAATTCATTCCATGGTCTGACTGCTTAAAACATACATGTAGTTGGTAAACTATTAGAAAAATGTTCACCCAAGGACTATAAACAAAATATCAACTATCTCGAAATATCAACAACTCTCCTCCAAAAATTTCAAAATATCAATCTTAATTCCAAAGTTACTGTCATAAGTTTCATAGATTCTGACAATTTCTAGTGGAACTCTTAGTACAAATGGGTTGAGACTATATAGATAGTTGTCAGAATCTGTGATACTTAAAGACAAGTTTGGAATAAAAGATGGACTTCGAAAAAATATCTGAAGGAGAGCTGTTATAGTCCTGATTAATATCTCTTTCAAAAAATTTCGAAAAAATGCTTTTTAACCTTTCCAATGATTAAGGCTAATTTCGTCCAAAGCACAAAGACGCAAAGATTCTTTTAAACCATCTAAACCCTGTCATGTTGGTATTCATTGGATAGCTATCGCTGAATACTCTCAGATGAATCCCATGCGCCAAGGTTTCAGCCATTTTTCAGGGGTTTTTGCATCATTTGATATTGGCCAAATTAGCCACCAGCAGCATAAGGGTTAAGAGAGACCACTAAACTAATCCTGTTCTTCTGACTGCTAAATGGAATAACTTCACCTGCATTTAGCAGATGTTTTGTTTCATCAGAAGGTTGGGACTTGTCCAAACTTATATCTCAATATTTCCTGGCAAATCAATGGTTCTATCAAAGCTAAATCTGCTGTATATCTGTATGGGTTCATACATAAACCATTATGACTGATTGAACACAAATTGAGTACCGTATATCAGCAAGAGCCACAGGCAGATTCTCAGTCAGGATTTCAAAAATGCCTGTCCAAAACAGCAATTCTAACATTTCTGCCCGTCCAGATTTAGCTACTAATCTACTTCAAATCCTTATACCAACTATATTTAATAGCCTATTGTGTCAAAAAGAGCAATTTATACTTCAGTTATGTCCAGAAGATGGTCTGTTAAGCAAACTTTTAGATCAGCATAGTATTTAAACTAGGCTCCTAGTCCCTGAAATGTTAACATTTCCCAAGTTTTAGTACCAGAAATGGCCCATAGATGGCACTATATGATTCTCCTGTTGATTGAGGTAGCCTGCCTCTATTTTCAATGGTGTTCATATTGTGTTTTATGGTGGGATGAGGAATGTCTACAAGAGAGTCTACAATAATGAGCCGCTCGATTAAGTAATGGTAATAAGCGCTAGAGTTTCAAAACTTGCCGAGCCTCAACACTAGCCAGCAGGGAGTCTGTGCGTCATTTGGACAACCAACCTGCCAAATATCACACACCAGGACACTTAATTTTTGTGAGAAATTTCTTGAATTGTTAATTTCAAGTAAATAAATAAATAATTTCACCTCAATATAATTCCCAGGACATTGCATAAGGATATTATACTTATGTCTCAATGAGTAGTCATGCTTATGGTTCTTATCTTTAGAAATATATAGTGGCCTCCATGGAAAATGTGGATGCCTAAAGATATTACTTTTTCTAATTTTCTATTAAAATCCTGGCTCAGACCCTGTTATTGTCATCTACTAAATGCTGATAATCAATAACAACTTGAAATCACCCTTAATGAAATTCTTAACATTCAGCAGTAACAAAGCTTCAGTCAAGGCCTGATTCAGCTGCTAATAAGATGATTATGGAAAAAACACTTTCTGATTTACGTCCAAAATCAACAAAAAGCACATTGTTTCCATTGAGGAGAGGGTTCCTTGTTCCAGCGTATTTAACATTCCGGTATTTCCCGCAAGCCGACCCTAGATCTATGTTTATTTCACTCAGTGCTCCTGAATTACTGTAAGGCAAAGGTTCTCCTTAATTTTGTCAAGCTGTCGGACATGTGGAGAATGGCCAACGAGGCTGCCATGCTGCTACATGACTTGTCGACCAGCCGCAAATCTACCATCTGTATTCCTGCAGCGCCACCTGGCTAAAATCAACTTAACCTTGGCTTACACGCCAGGGCCGTTCGTCATTCCGAGCGCAGCACCTTTAACCCGAAATGATCACAAGCGGGGCATGATTACGATTCATTAGGAATTCGGCAAAGCGTAGATGTTACGCAGGTCTGCTGCCTGTTCATCTATAGGTCAGACTCGCATGCCCCCTTCTCTAAACTCCCTTAACCCTTTCAATGCTGAGACACTTTCGTCTAAAGCACAAGAACGCAAAAAATTATGAATATCATCTTAACCCTATCATGTGTATTCATTAAAAAGCTCTCGTCGAGTACTCTCATATGAGTACCCATATGCCTGGGTTTTAGCTATTTTTCCAGATTTTTGAATCATTTTGTATTGGCCAAATCAGCCACTAGCAGCATAAGGGTTAAGCAATTCACGCCAGGAAATTTCCTCAAGACAAGTGTCATCCCACCTATGATTAGGGTTGGGAATCGGTTGCAATTTCATGATCAATTATCAGTTGCAGCCAACCAATCGATTATCTATCCTAATCGGTTCTTCACACTTTTTCAGTAATTGGGTATTAGAGGTCTAGAGCGTAACACTAAGTGATAGTCTATGACAATTGCTTGCTATTAGCACCCACTCTAACTTCATTTTGAAGTGTTCTTGGAGACTAGTTTCATAGCAAGAGAGCTGTCAACTTGCCAGTTATTTAGTTCTATTTGTCGTCACTTGGTGTCACCTTTTCCAATTATCATCAATTCCCAGTTTCGTAATCAATAAATCAGTAAAAAAAGAGGCAACCGAACAACTATCGATTATAATCGATGATCAGCTCAATGATACCTAAGATACTTAAAATTATCATACAATAACCTTGAAAATAAGCACATCTTCACAAAATACCTGAAGGAAACTTGCAGGCTGGATTCTGATAAGCATTTTGTCTTTGAATATTTTCCAAAAAGATGTCTTGGTAAAACAATATTATTCAAATAGTCAATGGCATTTTTTGTGTGTGCTGCAGGTATGAAAAGGTTAACCCACCACACATGTAGACTGCCTCTTGGGAAATGTACGGCTAGGAATGTGATGATGAATGATGGCCAGGTTAATTACATTCCGTGGGAGAAATGTGAAATACCTGGGCCAAATAGCACCTCCTACTTTATTGGTAGATATGGAGAGAATGGGATGTCAGTAACCTGGGCCATATGCAGTGTCTTAGCAAGGATTTAGAAACTGGGTGCCTAAAATTGGCAGTTGTAAAATTTTTGGGCGTCCAAATTTTAACGGGAATCGCAATACATGTATACTCATATTTCAACCATAAACATGTATAAATTCATCAAAATAAGGCATAATATCATTATACAATGTCATAGGAATTATATGGAGAAGAAAAAATTCAATTATATGCTTGAGATTGACATTTTAAGAAATTCCACACAAAATAATTGGGTGTCCTGAGGGGTTCTTTTTAAGGGTTTGGGTGTCCAAAAAGGCACCCAGACACCTTGCTGGCTAAGACCAAGGCCATATATTACCTACCTGACTGGAATGTGAATCAGTAGAAACAGAATTGGGGATAGGGTAGCTCATCCTAAAAGCTGGAACCCAATTTCTTTGTAAATGGGTTTATACTATTTTTAGCAAAATCAAACTTGAAATGTTTGATTTTGGACTACAACATACTTCATTAGTGATCAACTTTATGCAAACTGATGCTCATATGACAAAGTTTTAATAAGGTTTTTAATAATCCAATCATGTGGCTTATTGGTGGTATCTTTTGGACTACAACATTCTTTGAATGAGAATCAAACCAAAGACTCCCTTTCAAATATTTTTAGAGAATTCAAGTTAGCAGACATGTGCACACTCCAGATGCAAAAGGGTTAACATCAGTCCTGGCATGGAGTCTTAAAGAGTTTGGAGAAGTTCCAAATGTATAGGCAGATTGATTTAAATGATTTCTGGAAATGCTATTCCAAATCACAAAATGTGAAAATATAAATATATGAATACTAATCATCTATAGAGCTGCCATCTATTTGTGAATAACTGAATCGGATAATCACTCCACTGAACTTACACGCGCTATTCAGGCAAGTTGGGCCATAATTACATACAACCATTCACTGCTGCCCTCTATATGTGAATATCAGAAGCAAATTCTAACTGCTCCACTCTGCCTGCTACTCTTCAGCAAGTGCTGCCCTCTAAGGAAGGAATTCGATACAAAATAGACATCAAGAAAAATCCAGCCTTTTTTAGCCATTCATGAAGTTGAAAATTGAACAAAAAATTTGGGGAGCACTGAGAAAATAAAAAGATTGTTACAGAGGGTAGTAACTATGTATGATTTAACCCATTCATGCTCATAGTGGTCAAAAAATTACTTTTGGTAATATCTCTCAAACAGAATCTCTCTAACTATGTTGGTGATATCTTTTAAACCAGAGCATTTTTCAGAAAATATTTGAAGGAAAAATGACGATTAGTACGTGACCAGCAATGTCTCTTCAAATATTTTGTAAATTCATGGTTAATTCCAAAGTTATTTTAAGAATCATCATAAGTCCAGACAACATTTAAGGTAAGTTTCCAGGCATGAATGCAATCAAGTTCTGGAATTGTAAACACAGTGTCCGAATGACACCTACGAAACTAGAAGGGTAAGGAACAGAAATCTAGTGTCCTTATTAACACAAAAGGCAGAAAAGAAAATGTGATTTTTGCTTCGACCCATTTACGTCTGCAAAGCCCCAAAAAGACCTAACTATTCTAGTGATACCTTTTTGATCAAAAAAACGGTCTATCAAAGCTCAACCAACCACTCTCCTTCAAAAACAGAGAAAGGAATGCTCAATTCCTTAGTTATTTTCAAAACACTATATAATCCAAATGACACATATCACGGCGGACTCAAATCATAAAAGCATTGACAGTACTAAAAAGTTAATAGTACTAGGCAGGGTCTTGGCCAGGATTTGGAAATAGGGTGACCAAAATGTGGCATCATGAATATTTTTGGCATCCAAAATTTTCAGGGAGACCATGATATCTTCACATTAAGACCATAACCATCAATTTACCAACCAAATACTTTACAAACAAACCATCATTTAGGACATAGCTGAAATGTAAATTGCCTTTTTGACACAATAGGCTATTAAATGTAGTTGGTAGGCATTTGAAGTATATTTATAGCTAACTCTGGATGGGCAGAAATTTTGCAATTGCTGTTATGGACAGGCATTTTTGTAATCCTGGCTAGGATCCTGCCCAAATATGACTATTCATAGAAGTAAAAACACAATCGAAATAATGAAAATTGCTTACCTTCTATCATTCCCCACTACATCCAAGAAGCCGACATCTGGTGACACATCAGGTCTATATTTTCCATATTTTACTTGTTTGGTATATGCTACTATTTTTAGTTTGTCTTGGTATGATAAATGCATGGCTTTGCCTTCTTTTTCTGAAAAAGGAAATGTTCTAAGATAAGTAATAAATAAGAAAGTAAGTAAGAAAGTTCACTGAATATAAAAGAGAATAGCTAAGTATTGGTGACATGTTTGCTAGTATTTTAGGTCAGTATTCATAGGTACTCATAGGTAAGTAAATAATGAAGATATTGATAATTCAATGACAAGTGTATTTATTGTTCATTATGATGACAATGAACACTATATGATTTAAATTACCATGTAACAACTTCACTAGCTATGAATAAAGTTCACCATGAAGACTCAGGCCATCATCTTCTATGGCTTTAGCCATGTGCAGATATCATCATATTTTTCACTAATAAATAATTCTTACATATTCTGTTTAAGGAATGCCTGTTGTCTATATAACTCATAACAAATGTCACCAGCGATACCTTGCAACAAAATCTGGCTATTGAAACATCCCGATCATCATAACTATGCTCATGTGTAGATATTGTTCACTGATAAATAATTCTCACATATTCTGTTTTACCCTTTAGCTACTGGTGGTCAATACAAAATGTGGAAAGCTGAAAAATGACTGAAACCCTGGCATATGGGTACTCATATGTAAGTACTCAACAAGAACTTTCCAATGAATACCAACATGACAGGATCTAGATGATTTTCAAAATATTTTGTGTTCTTGTGCCTTAGACGAAAGTAGCCTCAGCATTGAAAGGGTTTTAAAAGGAAAGCGCCTGTTGTCTATACAACTCATAACAAATGTCACCTGCGATCCCTTGCAACAAAATCTGGCCATATCAACAGCCCTGCAGCAGAGCAAAGCAGAGCATTGATCAGTAGCCATTGTGAGGTAAGGAACCAACAAACACTGTTACCATAACAACAGTGCACACAGGATACATCGCATACATGCAAATGCTGTAGCTTATGGCATGACTTCCCAGCATAGGCTGGGTGTCTTTTGGACACCCAATTCCCTAAAAAACACCCCTCCGGACACCCAAATCTTTGGGAAAGTAATTTCTTAAAATGTCAACTTCAAGCATATAATTGAAGTTTTTCCACATAAATGTAATTCCCATGACATGAATTATGATAGTATGCCTGGTTTTATTGAGTAAACACATGTTTATGGTTGTTACCTCAGTATATCACTGTTTCCCTTGAAAAATAAGGCGCCCAAAAATGTTATAATTACCAATTTTGGATAAATCCTGGCTAAGACCTTGCTTCCCAGTATCTAACATAGCTAGATCAAAATATATCCATCGCTCAACTTTTAGGAAAACGCCTGAAAATTATATTTATTTATATATATTTAACAGTGAACCAAGTGTAAAATGATAACATATGTTTACAGGTTATCCACACTATAGTGCAGGCCTTTAAGTGTGAGAAATTGTTATTATTCACAAAAAGTCATAATTGAAAATACTTCATAAAATTTTTTGCTTGTCTGAGGAAGAGGTTTTCAGGAAACTGCCTGTTAATAATAATACTACTAATAATAAAAGTAATAATAATAATAATAATAATAATAATAATAATAATAATAATAATAATATAATAATAATAACAATAATAATAATAATAATAATAATAATAATAATAATAATAATAATAATAATAATAATAATAATAATAATAATAATGAAAGCAATAATATGTCTTTATAACTATTTAAAGAGGGTAACTCAGTCCAATGGTAAGCATCTTCCCTGAGTACCTCCGGCATGTTTACTAGTAGCCCCTGAACCCCAGGGTTACTAAGTAGTAGAGTACATTGCTTTTAGGTATTAGATAATACCAGATGTACAGATCCGGACTAAGTCTCTATTGGGGAGTCTATACCACAGGTAGCAGGATGAAGGGGTTAACGCTAAGCCCTGACTTAGAAGCTATTGATGGTTAATTAGTCTGATAGCGTGCATGCAGGTGTCTCCATAGATGAAAGTGTAATCAGAGAACCACAGACTGACATGATGGTAGCTGGCTTCTTTCAGGTACTGCTAATCAATATACCTGTGTGTAATCCCAGGTACACACAGGACAGGTGGAGGGACTATAGGTACATAATTAAAGGTTGTGCACAGTTAGCAAAAAACCCATGTATGGCTGTTATCAGTATTACTAGAGAGGTAGATAGAAATCTGAGAGAGATGTGCTTCACAGGTAGCCATAGAACAGGTGGAGGGATAGCCACACACTGTTAGCTGACACCCGTGTATGGCTGTCATCAGTACTACTAGAGAGGTTGATAGAAAGAGAGAGATGTGCTTCACAGGTAGCCATAGAACAGGTGGAGGGACAGCCACACACTGTTAGCTGACACCCGTGTATGGCTGTCATCAGTACTACTAGAGAGGTTGATAGAAAGAGAGAGGTGTGCTTCACAGGTAGCCATAGAACAGGTGGAGGGATAGCCACACACTGTTAGCTGACACCCGTGTATGGCTGTCATCAGTACTACTAGAGAGGTTGATAGAAAGAGAGAGGTGTGCTTCACAGGTAGCCATAGAACAGGTGGAGGGATAGCCACACACTGTTAGCTGACACCCGTGTATGGCTGTCATCAGTACTACTAGAGAGGTTGATAGAAAGAGAGAGATGTGCTTCACAGGTAGCCATAGAACAGGTGGAGGGATAGCCACACACTGTTAGCTGACACCTGTGTATGGCTGTCTTCAGTACTACTAGAGAGGTTGATAGAAAGAGAGAGATGTGCTTCACAGGTAGCCATAGAACAGGTGGAGGGACAGCCACACACTGTTAGCTGACACCCGTGTATGGCTGTCATCAGTACTACTAGAGAGGTTGATAGAAAGAGAGAGATGTGCTTCACAGGTAGCCATAGAACAGGTGGAGGGATAGCCACACACTGTTAGCTGACACCCGTGTATGGCTGTCATCAGTACTACTAGAGAGGTTGATAGAAAGAGAGAGATGTGCTTCACAGGTAGCCATAGAACAGGTGGAGGGATAGCCACACACTGTTAGCTGACACCTGTGTATGGCTGTCTTCAGTACTACTAGAGAGGTTGATAGAAAGAGAGAGATGTGCTTCACAGGTAGCCATAGAACAGGTGGAGGGACAGCCACACACTGTTAGCTGACACCCGTGTATGGCTGTCATCAGTACTACTAGAGAGGTTGATAGAAAGAGAGAGATGTGCTTCACAGGTAGCCATAGAACAGGTGGAGGGACAGCCACACACTGTTAACTGACACCTGTGTATGGCTGTCTTCAGTACTACCAGAGAGGTTGATAGAAAGAGAGAGGTGTGCTTCACAGGTAGCCATAGAACAGGTGGAGGGATAGCCACACACTGTTAGCTGACACCTGTGTATGGCTGTCTTAAGTGCTACCAGAGAGGTTGATAGAAAGAGAGAGGTGTGCTTCACAGGTAGCCATAGAACAGGTGGAGGGATAGCCACACACTGTTAGCTGACACCCGTGTATGGCTGTCATCAGTACTACTAGAGAGGTTGATAGAAAGAGAGAGGTGTGCTTCACAGGTAGCCATAGAACAGGTGGAGGGACAGCCACACACTGTTAACTGACACCTGTGTATGGCTGTCTTCAGTACTACCAGAGAGGTTGATAGAAAGAGAGAGGTGTGCTTCACAGGTAGCCATAGAACAGGTGGAGGGATAGCCACACACTGTTAACTGACACCCGTGTATGGCTGTCTTCAGTACTACCAGAGAGGTTGATAGAAAGAGAGAGGTGTGCTTCACAGGTAGCCATAGAACAGGTGGAGGGACAGCCACACACAGTTAGCTGACACCCGTGTATGGCTGTCTTCAGTACTACCAGAGAGGTTGATAGAAAGAGAGAGGTGTGCTTCACAGGTAGCCATAGAACAGGTGGAGGGATAGCCACACACTGTTAGCTGACACCCGTGTATGGCTGTCTTAAGTGCTACCAGAGAGGTTGATAGAAAGAGAGAGGTGTGCTTCACAGGTAGCCATAGAACAGGTGGAGGGATAGCCACACACAGTTAGCTGACACCTGTGTATGGCTGTCTTAAGTACTACCAGAAGAGGTGAAGGGATTAGGTAGATAATTACAGGTAGTGCACACTGTTAGCCGACACCCATGTATGGCTGTCTTCAGTACTACCAGAGAGGTTGATAGAAAGAGAGAGATGTGCTTCACAGGTGGCCATAGAACAGGTGGAGGGATAGCCACACTGTTAGCTGACACCCGTGTATGGCTGTCTTCAGTACTACCAGAGAGGTTGATAGAAAGAGATAGGTGTGCTTCACAGGTAGCCATTGAACAGGTGAAAGGATTAGGTAGATAATTACAGGTAGTGCACACTGTTAGCCGACACCCATGTATGGCTGTTATCAGTACTACCTGAGAGGTTCATAGAAAGAGAGAGGTCTTCTCCACAGGTGGCCATAGAAGAGGTGGAGGGATTAGGTATATAATTACAGGTAGTGCACACTGTAGACACATCCATGTATGGCTGTGATAAGTACTACCAGAGAGGTTGATAAACAGAGAGAGGTGTGCTTCACAGGTAGCCATAGAACAGTTGGAGGCATAGGTATATAATCACAGGTAGTACTACCAAGAGATTGATAAAGAGAGAGTGGTGGCAGGCCAAGTTTAGCTTCATGTAGTGTGTGCTGCAGCCAGCTGAGTCTGTGTACGGCTGTCATTAGTCTACCAGTGAGATAGATATAGGCTTGGATTAAGAAAAGAATGTTGTTCTTCTAAGATATAGGGTATGTAGGTAGGAAAATGTTTTTATTGTAAGAAATATTTTAGTGATAAATGGTAGGCTCATAGTTGAGCTGTTCATGTTTTCATTTGGAATACCATGTTTTTGATTCAAAATGTCAAAAAAAGATATAGGGTATGGCCAAAGAAATAGGGTAGGTCGGTAAAGAAGTAGGGTAGGTAAAAGAAACCAACAATTATTATTTTAGGCTTAATGACACTGCGGAGTAAGACTAAGATGTGACCTCATGTGGCTGTAGTTTTTACAAGTCTGGCTATACAATGCCTGTGCATGCCAACTAATAACTGTCAGAGCACAGACTCGTTAGTAGATGGGTTTGTAATGTGATCCTGGGTTTGTTTCTGCTCTCTTTGTATACATCTCATAGGTTTCTGATAGTACACAGGTGTTCTAGCAATATGTACTGCAAGGCGAGCATCAATGCCAAGAACAATCAATAGATGCTAAGCACATTAACCTGGCACTGCAGGTTAACCATAATTAGGCTAAGTTGTACATTTACATATATAATAATAATAATATTTAACAATAATAATAATAATGATAATGATAATAATAATAATAATAATAATAATAATAATAATAATAATAATAATGATAATACTAATAGTAATGATAATAATAATAATGATAATAATAATAATAATAATAATAATGAAAATAATGATAATAATAATAATAATAATAATAATAATAATTATAATAATGTTACTACTACTAATAATAATAATGATAATAATAATAATAATAATAATAATAATAATAATAATAATAATAATAATAATAATAATAATCTTTATTTCAAAATGGTAACAAAGTCAAATACAGGATTTGATTTTCGCTGTGGCCCTCAGATTTAAGGATTATATCTTCCATGCTTCAGGCCACAGGGTTGAAATTTGTTCGTCAACGACAAGGTATAGTTTCTTGAATGAGGAGAGAGATTCTTTACAAAAAGGGATCTGTTGTAGCCTAGTGGTTATGATGCCTGGCTCCCAAGCATGGGTGCGCAGGTATGAGTCTCCACTAGATCTGTATTAGCGGGTTGACTACATAAATGTGGGGCATTTTGGTGGCCTGTCAAGGGTACTTCTGCAACTGAAAGACACTTTAAAACTATTCAAAAAGAGTAGGGATTAGATCATTTCTTGCTGGTTTGGGCTTTCCATCATTTGAAATAGAACATCAAATATTTACAAGTGCAATCTTTTGCCACCCTATTTCTAAATCCTGGCTATGACCTTTCAGTGGTCCCCATGCTATAGGCCACTTATATCATACACTTTTGTACCACAGAACATCCACGTTTAAGAAATGTTTGTGGCACAACATGTTCCAATTTTTGCAAAGAGCTATTATTCTTAGCATTCAAATAAAGATACGCTATCATCTTCAAAACATATTGTATAACTAAATAAATTACAAATCAATACGAAGGTTAATTGATAAACAAGTAAGGTTATCAAATTAAGAACGCGAGTATCGAAAACTACTAGTTTTTAACCTATTTATACCTGCAGACTGCAGTGTTCCAAAAGGCCACTCAGACAAAAATGCATTTTGAAAAATATCCGAAGAACAAAAGATGATCAGAACTCGACCTACAACTCTCCTTCAAATTTTTAATAAGTTTTTGTTTATCTTGTAAGTTTTTTCACAAGCACAGATCTTACTTTTAGAAGAGAACTGTTGGGATGAACACATGTGTTATTGTTAACAAAAGTTAAGATTGAAAAGTAAGAAAAGCTCAGAATCTTTGTCCTGATGCTTTAATACTTATGAGGATGATTAAGAACTAAGCAAGAAATCAAAGAAATATGTTCAAAAAGTTGTTTATTGACATTCCTCCTAGAAATATTTCCCACACTAAGCATGGCTTTCATGACACTAATCAGTTCAGGGCTCAACATTAACTTTTGAAGGCAGTTGACCAGTATGGCAGGTAAACTTTTATTTCTACCTGCCCAACAAAATTTTGACCTGCCCTGCAAAAGGTGTGATAGAATGAACATAAAAGTGACTTTTCTGTATGTACTTTATTTGTACCACTTAACAGTTCTTGCTATAGCTCTAAAATATAGAAAATTTGATTTCCTTTGTGTTACAGTATCTCTGGAGTTACGCAGACATGGGGTAATAAGTAATAGGTAATAGAAAAGTAATAGGTAATAGACCTATTTTCAAAGTAATAGCCTGTAATAAGTAATAGATAGTCAAAATCTTCAAGTAATAAGTAATTGTAATAGACTGACCCCAAAAGTAATAAGTAATTTTCTATTACTTTTCTATTACTTTCTCCATGTATGACCAAAAAATCAACTGTACAGTAAACAAGTCACTTTTCCATATGACTCCATAGTCCTATCCATACAGGATTGTCACTCCTTGTCTCAAATAGCTTGAATTTGAAGTGAATGATTGATTTCAGTAACAAGTCTGTGAAAAGGTTTAGTAATTCATCTGAAAGGCAGTAGAATTTATTCACTGCATCTCCTAAAGGGTTATGTTGTCTTACTGCCAAGGTCTAGGTACTTCAATCTAGGTCAGAGGCCAAAGGAAGTTGATTTGATTGCAATTTGATAAAGATAAGAATAGCTGCCATTAGGTGTACAATGGAACTGAGTGCAAAGAGCCGTAGAATATCCAATGAGAACTAGGAGGCTCTGAGATAAGCTGCCCATCCTTATTCTCAATTCCTCTCATAGGATAAGTATGGATGCCTTGCCTACAGTGTTTAGGGAAATCAGGGTGTCAAAGTTATGTGGACACTCTAACCCTCAAAAATCACCCCTCAAGACATCCCCAAAAGTTATTTCTCAGAATGGTTCTCCTTGAAACTTTAAAGGCTACCTGAAAGCTCTGTTTCATAGCCTTCATATTCACCTTTTAAACAATATCATCAAACCTCATTAGGGACATTTCAGCAGTTGTGCTCTAATCATGGTGACTTTGTAATGATCCCTTTGTCATATTGTGTTATTTAATACTTAAATGACTAGATGGTCTCCTATGTACAAACAACTTGCTCAACATACATTCCAGCTTATTTCTGACTATATGTATGTGACAAATACTTATTATGAGATATGAATAATTATATGTGGATTTCCAGTTGGAACAGGTAGACTTCAAGACTTAGGGGTATCATCATTTCCATGAATGATCTAGGTCGATGAAACCCCAGGTGATTAAAATTGCAATTATAACTTCCTGTAGCCACAGACACTGTCAATCCTCACCTGCACATGCATGTACATGAGGATTTTTGAGCATACTCTGAACTCAAGGAGACCAAATGTTATGCTCATTTGAAAGGCTTTTTGGATGGGTGTGCGAGTTGTTTATCAGATTATACTGTATTGTGGGTTTGGTATTTTTCAATATCTCTTTTAATTTAAACACCTCTGTAGGCTTTAGGTTTTCAAGAGGCCTGCCTTAAGCTACACATACTCTCTTATTGTCAAATGTATAGCAAACCTCCTTGGGCAGAACATTTTCTAAATCATTTTGTGAATGCGAGGTGCACATTTGTTCTATACTGAATTGCTGAGGGATTTGTGCATTAGTCTTTGTTCCAGGACACCCCTGTTTGCCTTCATTAATCAGTACCTTTGATTCAGATGAACCCTTTATTAGATGAACTCCTGCATAAAGTAAACATATTTTCTTGTCAACTAGGTATTTCAACAAAGCAGTGTCCACCTTGTGTATGGTAGACAAAATATTTATCATTACTGGGGTCAGTAATCTTTGTGGGATTATAAAAAATACAGGTCCCCTTTTCCAGGTAGGGAACCGCTTTCTATTTTTGATATGTGTTTATCTACATTAAACTCTTCAAATCAGAACTTTCAGCATATTACACACATTAAGAAGTATTAAACAGCTGTTATAAAACATACTCATACTGAATAAAAGATTTTTACAAAGGGCCACATTCACCGTAGCTAGAAAAGTAATAAGTAATTGTAATATATTACATTTCAAAAGTAATTGTAATTGTAATAGGGATGGTGATTTTCAAAAGTAATTGTAATTGTAATTGTAATAGGGCCAATACAAAGTAATTGTAATTGTAATATATTACTTTCAAAAGTAATTGACCCCATGCCTGGAGTTACGTGATGAAATCTTACCAGCTATGCAGGGCAGGCACACTCGGATATTTACCTGCCCTTCAGCCATTTTGAAAACTTTTACCTGCCCAGGGCAGTAGGGCAGCCCTTGATATATAGCCTTGATGTTGCTTAACCACAATGCTGTTGGTGGCTAATTTGGCCAATATAAAATGATGCAAAAAATTACTGAAACCCTGGCACATAGGTACTCATCTGAGAGTACTCAGCAGGAGCTATCCAATGAATACCAAATTGACAGGGTTTAGATGGTTCTCAAAAACCTTTGCTTCCTTGCACTCTGGATGAAAGTAGCCTCAGCATTGGAAGGGTTAAACGATTACCATATATCACCAGGCTAAGTATAAGTGTGATATTTTGAACGGCTACAGGACTCGTAGAGTGGTTGCCATAACGATGCATGCTGGTGTTGTCAAGCCTGAAGCAATATCATGAAAACAGCAACACCTGATGTGAGATGCACACATACTTCTTTGATATCTAGAACAACGAACTAGAGATGACTCAATGCATTCACCTATTTACATTATGAAATTACATTAATGAGTGTTTTGGCAGTTAACATATTGGGAGATTTCTTTACCTGGTTGCCTACATCTGATAGAGTGAGCACTCCTGCTTTTTATATCCATACAAGGACCTAGTCAGGACCCATCACGCAGCACTCTGTCCATTTCCCAGACAGTAGGCAGGATTGGGATCTTGACAGGGTCTTAGCCAAAATGCCTGTCCACAACAGCAAATTTCAAAGTTTTTGCCCGTCCAGATTTAGCTACTTATCTACTTCAAATCCTTATACCAGCTACAGTTAATAACTTAGTATGTCGAAAGGGGCAATTTACACTTCAGCTATGACCTGGAAGATGGTTGGTTAGGAAAATATTTGGTTATTACGCCCCAAAAGTCAAAATTGAAAAATCATCATAGAAAATGTTGCCTGTCCAAACAGGAGGTTTTTAGGAAACTACCTGTCCAAAAGACAGGCAGGACGGGTCCTGGCCAAGTCCATGGATCTTGGTCACATTCAACAACTTAGGTCATAGTATGAAGAGTTGGACACCTAGAACTGAATAGAAATTTCCTTCTCTTTAAAATCCGCAACCAAGATGTTTTTCAGTTGCAAAGGTATCATAGACAACCCTTCACAATGCCACACATCAGTAAAGCAAACAGGCAAATTTTGCAAATAAGAATCCGGCTGATACAGCATGCTAGGGCATATGCACCACCTGGCTTTTAGGGGGCACACTAGGCCCCCAGATCCAGGGTCACAGGGACATAGCCAGGACTCGTCCTGCCTGTCCTTTGGACAGGCAGTTTTCTGGAAACCTCCTTTTTGGACACAAAGATTTTTCAATATGGACATTTGGGGGGTAAAATCAAAGTATTTCCAAACAAACCATAACCTAGGAAATGGCTGAAGAGTAAATCGTCCCATTAAGACACAAAAGGCTATTGATTGTTTTTGGTATAAGGTTTGAAGTAGATTAGTAGCTAAATCTGGACAGGCAGAAATTTTGGAATTGCTGTTTTGGACTCACTGGCATTTTTGAAATCCTGGCTAAGACCCTCATCATAATGACCACTGATATGGACCATATCAGAGTCTAAATTTCCAATCTATAGTAGGATTGAAAGTTTGAACCATTGATCTCCCGCTGTCTCACAGTGAAACCTTATATCAAAAGAATTAAAGAAATGTTTATCTAAACCAAATTAAAAGTTCCCTTTCAAAAATTATGTGAATATGGTCTCACTTGAAAAATAGGATGGCCAAACATTTTACAATTTAGCCAATGTTGGGCACTCAGTTTCTTAATCCTGGCTAAGACCCTGGTAACAATACCTTCAAAGGTTAGTATTATCAGGGACTTTCAACATATCTATATAAGTCTCTGGTATAATAGAACATATTAGTGCAAGAGTTAATCTTAACCCACTCAAGACATGATTAGGTTAAGATTTACTCTTGCACTAATGGACCAGCATAGGGGTGAGGGAATTAAGCTTCAGATAAGGAAGGATTCTTTAACATGGAAATCCTTAGATCTATATTCATCTTAAGCCATTCAATGTAAATGCCATAATGAAATGAATGTTTATAGGGTACTTTTCTTTTTCTAAAAAAGTAAATACATGTCTATGATTGTTATCTGAATATATATTATATAGTAGACAAAGGAGAGCCACTTGTTATGATTACTATGATATTGGATACCCAGTTTCGAAATCCTGACTAAGACTATGAGCTATAAACAGGCCCTTATATCAGACCCCCTGTTATATGTAACACTCATGATTCTAAAAGACTAAATTTCAAATCCTGTCAGTATGAGAATTACGCTTGAAATTTAGACAAAAATGAGCACCCCATGCCTGTTATCTATTGATTAATTAAAGTCTCCATTATTGGTTTTTATAAGGCTAGTAAATATCATAGTGCCAACTGATGAAAGGCTGGTGAACCATTTGTTGCTCTAAAGATTCTGTGAGCTCCAGGAGTGACCGTCTGTGCTCCAGGAGTTTAAAACTCCTGGAGCACAGACGGTTGAAACAGTTGTTGAACTTTTGATGAACATTCATGAACAACTAAATATTCATCAAAGTTTGACAATTATTCACCAAGTATTTTAACAAATTTCCATTAGATTTTTAGATTCTGTCAAAAGTCTGTCAACTCTTCATGGAAGTTTACTCATATATGTTGATGAGCATTAATGCACATTTAAATTTTCATGAATTATTCATGATAAAATGATGAACTTTTCTTAGGATACTCAAAAGTTCATCAACGAAACATGATCTTTTTGATGATGACAGATAATGAACATTTTTACATGATCTTTTTTGATGAACTGTTGATGAATGATCATGAGGTTAACATGATTATTCATGATTATTCATGATCATTCACCAAGAGATGAATTTCATTTCGCTGGGGTTATACTTGGACATCCCTGTGGCCTAAGGATCGGCAAAAGGTCTTTAAAATGTTCACAATATTTCCTTAACAGTATGATACCTTAACGATATTGCTTAATGATAATGCCCATTGTCTTAGCCAGCAGGGCATCTGGGTGCTTAAATTTCGGACACCCAAACCCTTAAAAAGACACAGGATACCCAATTTTTTTAGTGTGGAATTTCTAAAAATCTCAATCTCAAGCTTATAATTGAATTTGTTCATCTCCTTATAATTCCCATGACATTGTTTAAAATGATATCATGCCTTATTTTGATGAATTCATTTTTCCCATTCGATACCGGTATTTTGTATCGTATCCAGTACCGGTACTGCGGAGTACCTATCCGTACTGATGCCTGTCTCTGAACGTGGTTATGATCAGTAGATATCATTTCATAAATGAGTGCAATATACCGAAAGTAAGAATTGCTAGATTTTGGGTCGGGCAACGACGCAACATACCGTACGTTGGTTAAGTCAAGCCTGATGTGTGAAACATTTTACAACGATATTCCTGCAAGCCAATTTAGATTGTTTGAAGTTGAAACTTAGAGGTGTAGGCCTATTTGTTCTAGAAATCCCTGCATGTAAACATGTCACTTTTATGAGATAAACTTCCTATCTTCAAGTGTTTTGAAACCTTCTGAGCCTCAACATTATATTGAATAAATGGTTCTCAATGGTACCAGTTGTACATGTAGTAAGGAACGCTAAATCTGAAGCGTAATCACTGCAACAGTAACTGAAGTGAAGTGTTAGGAAGGAAGAGACTTCAAGAGTGGGAGGGATGTCAATAAACAAGACAAGCCTCAAAACATTGCTGCATACCTTTATAAAATCGCAGTGAAAGGTTGTAGAGCTCGTGGAGGGGAAAGCCCCACTCTTCTGTCCACTCATCCTCCAATCCATTCGCCATTCCATTCTCGACAGCTCGATCGTTCAGTTGTAAGTTGTCCAGCTCGTTTTCTACGGTGACTTCTGTAGGGGCAGCCATCTTTGAATCGCCGGCCACGTATAGACGATACTGCGCAGGTGCGCCTTGTTTTGGGGCGACCTCTATTGGTCAAATTATTTAGTTTTTCTTAGAAACAGTAGCTGGCAGCACATGGCAGATGTTTTATATCAAAATTCAGAATAGAGTTATTCCAGAAAAAGGGGAGGCACTGGAACACACTGATTGTAGTCCCCCACAGAATGATTTGTTTTACCTGAAGACTCCCTACCATTGATTTTTTTTCAAAATGACCAATTTTTTTTTTTTAGTTTTTACACCCTAATTTTAATTGACCCCTCCCCCTCCCAATGATTTTTATTTGATTAATTTTTAGACACCCATCCCAATGTATTTCTCTTTAAAATGCGAATATGGCAACAGATACAAGCAACACAATTACTTGTTATAACCAGAGAAACACATCCCCTTGAACCGCAACGCCATAGACACAGCATGCTAGCACCTAGGGTATGTGCGCCTCGGGTTACGCGGTGTAGCCTTGGTCACGTGATCTGATCTGTGCAATTAGCATGCAGCATCCTTTCTAGGTAAGATAGTTGCCAAGGAGATGGGAGGCAGCGACATTTGATGATGCATGGACCGTGCCCGATCCCGGTCTACTCATCTCAGTTATAACCAAGTCTTTATTTCTGTCTAGTAGAAAAAAAAGAAATGTAGACAAATTGAGAGGACAAGGGTACAGCAACAATTCCCCGTATAATGTTAAGACAAATATAATCTAACCCTATCCCCCCATGTTTATTTTTTGTTGACATACCCCAGCGCTATAATTTTAAACAGCGTTACCAACACCCGCAATGATATTTTTTGGGCATAGCCCTCATTTGATTTTCCTACGACAGACACCCTTTCCTTTATGGCTTTATCTTATATCTCTTTCATTTTCATATGACCCATTTAGCATTATCCATTTAAATTGTGGATGGATTATTCAAACTCAGAATTAATGGTCACAGAAAAAATGGATAGTTTATATTTCGAACTAAAAAAAATAGAAAGTTGAAAATTATGGAAAAAAAGATTAGTGAAAATGTGAACCAAAAACTAATTCCCGGTTAAGTTATCCATGGAGTATAAACACGTCTTTTAAACAGAAAATGATTAATTACCTAGTAAAATTCCGGCTGTTATGCAATTTGAGTTGAGCACACCTGCTTTATTAGTGATTAACAGAATAGCAATTGATGTTTTACTCTCTAGTTGCTAAAACAAATCAAAATAGCGGTAGAAGGGAGTTCCTCAAGTATGTAATATAGCATATTTTTTCATTCAAAAGATGAAACATACCCCTGTTAGTTAGATTACACCATGTTTAGACACTTCATTTTTTAAGAAGCTGGTATAGGTAGATTTTTAAACATTTGGCATAGTTTGGGTTATAGCTAACAGATAGTGTACTATCAACAATGCTTTATATGTCTTGGGTATGTACCGAAATGTAATAAAATACTCAAGTATTGACTTTTTTCATCTTTCTCATAAACGCAAAATTGTATAAATGACTATAAACTACCATACGCATTTAAGCAAAAGCTGTGAGAAGGATTATGGTCGCTGACCATATCTGAAGAAGCAATCTTAATCCGGAAAAATATTAGGGAGATGCAGCCATGGGCCATTTAACACCCAATGCGACCAGCACGCCTGCAGTGTAATTAGTGCGGCACTAGGCTAATTAATGCCCGGTTTCTCGCATTTCGCCTGCGCTTATTAGCATATCAGTTGATACCCTAATGTGACATTTGTGTCAAGGTATAGGGACTGGAAATAGGGGGTAGCATGAAAGGTAGCGCTACCCTTTTCATTAAATCACTACCTTTAGGCAATCCCTAGCTACCTTACAGTATTCAGATCACTACTTTTATAAAAAATCCCTACCTTTTCAAAAGTCGCTACCTTTAGGCAATCCCTACCTCATAGTGTTCACTACTTTTATAAAATCACTACCTTTTCCAAAATCGCTTCCTTTAGAAAAAGGTAGTGATTTTATTTAAGTAGTAAATACTATAAGGTAGGGATTGCTTAAAGGTAGCGATTTTGGAAAAGGTAGTGATTTCATTAAAGTAGTGAATATTATAAGGTAGGGATTGCCTAAAGGTAGCGATTTTGGAAAAGGTGGTGATTTCATTAAAGTAGTGAATATTATAAGGTAGGGATTGCCTAAAGGTAGCAATTTAGGAAAACGTAGAGATTTTCTAAAGGTAGGGAGCAGTGTAATGTTGTGATTTCCATTAAGGTAGTACATGATTTGGAAAAGTAGCAAATTGTTAAAGGTAGCAATTTCTACCAAGCTCAATATTAAATCTGGGCCCTGACACCCAACTTTGCTACCTTAAACACATAGGCAAAATCGTGCCCCTATTTCTTGCCATGTATCTAATGTGGATATAATGTGACGCATCTAAAGGAAATGAAAGAAAAATGGGGAGTTATGAATCATCCCTTTGGTAGGGACCAATTAGAGCAGAGAATAACGGATTCTTTATATTTATGAATGTAAATTACCATGTAACTTATAGAGTATATCCATTTACTACTTATACAATATACTTTCGAAAAACCTACCATGTTTTTTAAAAAGCATGCATGAGTTTGAATCTCTTAGTTTGATATAAAAAAGGGAATCTTTTCCCCAAGAGGGGTATGCAAATGTCATTTGTATTGAATTGTCATGCTGTAAGTATGCTTTCATGGTGTAAATAAATGATGAGGATGTTCCGATTTTTTTTGCCACGTTGCTTAGCCTGATAGAATAGTATCTTGCTTTTTTGCAGGGTAAACAAAGGAACTAAAATATATACAGACATTATTTTCGTTATTGTTGCAGCAACAAAACAAAATATTCCGTTTTGAAAGCAACACTTTTGGCACGGGATGACATGCATACTTCTGTTCTTGTCCTCAGTTACAGGTGTCTGCCATAGTCTAAAAAACTTTGTTTTAAACACAGAGATATACATAATCTACGTGAAAGGGGAACTTGGGGAAGAACAAATCATAGGTTTATATGAAAGTTCATGAACATAGCTCAACATCTGTCATAAACAGGGAAGCCCTAGAGCTCCACACAAAGAGAAATCTAAAATTGCAATTAGTGAATAGACAAGGCCGCCGCCATTGTGAATCCAGGTCATCACCCCCTGCTGTGGTCAGTGTTATTGGGTAGCAAAGGAGCTTAGTGGTGCATAAGATAAGCACAGAGCTAGGGACAGGAAGTGATCTCTGCCACCCAATTGAAAAACATGGCCGCAGCCAGTGGCTGCCAGGGGCTGGGCAGGATGATGGCAATATGTAATAATCTCCCCTCATGGGATCACTGAGAGAAAAAGAAGGGCAGCATCCAGTTCTTGAAGTGTATTACTTTCATATAAGCTGGTATGAATGTGAGCCTTAAGGTATATCCAGGTAGGTCTAAATGTATAGACCTCCCTGGTCACAGGAACTTGCTCCAGCTCAGAAAATGGGCCTACAATTTTTTCCTTTTTTTTTTTTTTTTGTGATTGGTCTTGAGATCCTTCCTGGCCCAAATCAATGAGCAATGACGCTTGAATTTCTTGGAAAACAAAGAAAAAGAGAAAATTAGTATCAAATCTATATATAATAAAGAATATTTATTTGATACTAATTTTCTCTTTGTTTTCCAGGCAATTCAAGCAATCCAGGCAATTCAGCCCATTTTCTGAGCTGGAGCAAGTTCCTGTGCCCTGGTATATCTCTGTAGAAAAAAACCCGAACAAAATGTTTGCTTTGTTGCGTTCTCTAGTACCACCCCAATATTCCTTACAGTGATATTAGAAAACCAAACAAAATTCACTTGTATTCGTTTTTCATACTGTGCCTGAGACACTCAACATTCGAGGGAAAACTGGTACGGGTTACATGTGTGATATCTGCCGTCGATCTAAGAGTGGTTTCACCTTCTCCACTTCGCGCCTCTTCAAGGCTGGTCAGCGGGATGGGCACTTCATCGCGCAATAACTTTCTTCATATTGCACTGTTGCTAGTGTTATCAACATTGGCTAATAGCAGTGATGATGACTTTGATGTACAGGGGTAAGGATGAGTTTGGTTGGCTTGATTTGTTTGGCTAGCGTATGGAATTTTACTGAGCGATAATATGAGTAGCTCATGCCAGTGCCTGTGGGTATTGCCTATATTGCCGTATTGGTAGATGTAATATGTGGGATGTGGCATTGCATTTGAAGCCTAGTTTTGAATTGCCCTTGGCACAGAGGAAAAACAAAAACCAAAAAAAAGAGTGGAAGACAATGCACCATGTTTATATGCACACACAGGGAGCTATTCTCTTCATAAAGGAAATCTTAGATTTGACCACAAAAAATGTTACTATGGATTTAATGACAGTGATGTCCTTACCCTTACCCTGATATAATCATATTTATACTTTGCGACCTCAATTCTGGTACGTACCAGAATTGTCCGACTATACAATTGTGGTACATGTGGACGTACCAGAATTGTCCGTGAATTATTTTCCTATTGCTTGCTGAATGACGCCGCAAGTTAAGTACTTTGCCGCTAATATTCATTTCTTCTGGAACTACTCGATACATTACGACAAAGGATGTGACCAACGGCACCAATTAGCCGGCAGGTAAAACATTCTTGGATAATTCTGGTACGTCCCAGTAGTGCCTGAATCAACAATTCTGGTACACTTAAAATACCAGAATCGTTCTGACAATTCTGGTACGTTCTAGAATTGTTTGCAGGAAACAATTCTGGTACGTACTAGAATTGCAAAATTATCTCAACAATTCTGGTACGTACCAGAATTGAGGTCGCAAAGTACAATAATTCGCGCTTTCGAAAAGAGCGAAGACATGGCCGGCGAATTTTTCATGTTGCCATGCATTAATCACTTGGAGTTCACACTTCAGTTCTAAAGAGTGCCGTTATATTTAAAGACAACAACAACTTGTCACAAAATCATCATTTTGTAACAGGTTTAAGAGAGCATTAAAAAGGCTAGTATAACTAATTGTGAGATTTTGAAATTTGAAACCTGGCGAGTTATTGATTTTTGCCGTACACATTGGGTCAACCCCTGTGGCAACTTTTCCCGCTACTAAAGATGTCATCAAACTCACTAAGATTTCAACCTCAACTTCGGATGATTTCATTTCATACTGACCAAAAGAAAAAGATTTACAATAATTTCAACCTTTCCCTAAATCTTCCGTTCTCAACAGATTTAAAAGTAAATTGCGTAACACGTAGAGGAAATTGTGGCAGTTCTAACGATTCAAACCGTATTAGAATAGACCAACGGAAAGGCGTAGCTTCGGATAATTTCATTTCATACTGAACAAAAGATAGCATGGATTGAGCGAAAAAAAATTTGCATTAAAATTACAACGATTTCAACCTGTCGCATTATCTTCATTTCTCAATAGATTTGAAAGCCAATTTAGAAGCATATAGAGGAAATTGTGGCGGTTTTAACGATTTAAACCGCATTAAAATTAATCAACAGAACGGTGTAGCTTTAGATGATTTCTTTTCATAATGACCAAAAGAGCATAGATTGAGTAAAAAATTGGCATAACATTTACAACAGTGCCAACCTGTCCCTTGATCTTCATTTCTCAACAAATTTAAAAGCAAACTGAAAAGCACTTAGAGGAAATTGGGGAGGTTCTAACGATTCAAACTGCATTATAATTGACCAACGGAAAGCATGTATGATTCGAATGATTTCATTTCATACAGACCAAAAGATTCAGCGAAAAGAGTAGCATTAAAAATTACAAATTACAACAATTTCAACCTGTCGCAATATCTGTATTTCTCAACAGATTTGAAAGCCAATTAAGAAGCATGTAGAGGAAATTGTGGCGGTTCTAACTTTTTAAAATTTAAAATTACTAAAAGCACTTGGTTTACATAGTAAATGCTGATTTTCACGTCCTGTCAGAATCCAAGGTACCTGTAACACGACCTTGCACCTAGGCGGGGTTCATATCTGTCATATTCTAAAATACTGGCTTCGAAGACTGTATCGTCATTCACTTTCAGCCAAAAAATCAGATGAAATTTTTGGTCAAAATGGTCTATCTCAAAGGAATCTGCATGGTTAAAACAGACAGCCATATCGTTCGGGAGCAATGTAACGCGGAAAACCCAAAGGGCCCTCTGCCTTTTGTGCTCTCGAGGTCACGACAATAGGTTGTTGCCAGCTTGAGATTCGTAACGGGTGATCACTGCTCATGTGTCATCTTAAATTGTTTTGATATCCATTCTTAGGGGCCAGCCAAGGACACCGCCTGGTGGTGATAATCGCGGTATACTAGACTATCACCTTAAGCGAAAAATAATTGGCATTAAAATTACCACGATTTCAACCTGTCGTAAAATCTTTATTTCTCAACAGAATTGAAAGCCAATTAAGAAGCATGTAGAGGAAATTGTGGCGGTTCTATCGATGCAAACCGCATTAAAATTGACTCACGGAAAGGCTTAGAATCGGATAATTTCATTTCATACTGACCAAAAGAGCAAAGGAAGAAGCATGTAGAGGACATTGTGGTGGTTTTAACGATTTAAACGACATTTAAATTGACTAACAGAAAGGCCACCGGATGATTTCTTTTCATACTGACCAAAAGCTAAAATAGATTGAGCGAAAAAAAATGGCATTACTCTACAACGATTTCAACCGGCATCAAAATTGCAACGATTTCAACCTGTCGCAATATCTTTATTTCTCAACAGATTTGAAAGCCAAGGAAGAAGCATGTAGAGGACATTGTGGTGGTTTTAACGATTTAAACGACATTTAAATTGACTAACAGAAAGGCCACCGGATGATTTCTTTTCATACTGACCAAAAGCTAAAATAGATTGAGCGAAAAAAAATGGCATTACTCTACAACGATTTCAACCGGTCGCAAAATCTTTATTTCTCAACAGATTTGAAAGCAAATTGATGAAGTAGAAGAAATTGTGGCGGTTCTAACGATTTAAACCGCATTGAAAGTGAGCTACGGAAACGCGTAGCCTCGGATGATTTCAGTTCATACTGACTAAGAGATACCATAGAATTAGCGAAAAGAATTGGCATTAAAGCCACAACGATTTTAACCTGTCCCAAAATCCTCATTTAGCAACAGATTTGAGAGCGAATTAAATGGCAGGTAGAATTAGTTTTGGCGGTTCTAATGCTCCAAACCGCATTAGAATTGAGCCACGGAAAAGCGAGTATTCATAAATCTATTTTACTGTTCAACATATCGTCCACCACCGTCACCGTGTCGGCTTTCCCCGACGTCGCGTGAGCATTGTTACTTTGTTGCGTAGTTTCGCGTGATACCTGATTAAAACGCTATTTTGAAACCCCCCTGGTCATGAAATCATCCAACGTTTCGCGCTCGCTTCTTGCCCATGCACTTTGTGATCCGCGACACAATTACGGCCAGCTGTGACTATTTCACGCGATGTGATTGTTGCACGTTCAGAAACACTCAACAATCACATTGCGTGGGAGTGCTTTCTGATCTTGCGATTCTTTGCGAGACCGGAAGCAGTCCACGAGATTTGCGGCCTTCAGAGCGGCCGTGATCACATACCATGGGCCGACGAATCGGCCATGGAACATGACCATACTTTTTGCCATTTAGTTCATGGTATTGAAATTGACACTCCTCCCTATACCTTTGAAGTACCTATACCTAGAGTGTCTCCCTAATTGCAATTTTAGTTCAAACATTCGCTATTAAACATATGCGTCTACCTGGATATTTAGGGATGTGTGCCACTACATTTATTTTTGTAATTCCTCTGTTGGCTCCCTGGAAAATGTACATAATTGCAGGCTAATTTTTATAAACTTTGGGTTCCATTATGAATTTATCTGTTGTTGAGTTATCGTGATATTTGTGTGATAGCCTATTCTCTTTCATGTTCAATCCTTCCTATCATTTGCAATCGGGACATGGTTTCTTGTGTTTGACACATTTTATCATTCTTGTGACACAGTGTATCTTGAGTTTTCTATGATACATTGTAGCATTTCCAGACACAACATGCATTTTCATAGAACTTTGTCAGAATGTTCCTTCCTGAAAAAAGCTAAAAGACTGCCTTACAAAAAACTTTCAGCATCATAAATGTTTATATTGAACTATTTTTAATAACCAATCCCATTGATATGGGCCTGCAGCCTGTCATGACAGCAGAGTGGTCTAAGGCCTTGAGGATAAAAAAATTCCAAATTAATAAAAACCTGTTTTGTTCACAGCCAGCAGATTAGAGGCTTGTACATAGCAATGATTAAAGATTGTCAGCGAGCAACATAACCACTTGCCCCGTTGCAAGTTGCAAGTGATTTCAGCAAAAAATGGCAATCGGGCAAGAAGAACAAGACCCTAAATTGCCAGGCTCTGTAAGTAATGTTTTGGGCAGAGTCCTCGCAATGTAACTCACCTTTGTTTAACAGAGTGGTGGGGCAAGTGGAAGTGCCAGAGGGGCAAGTAAAATTTAGGGGCAGTTTGCCCCGCTTGGCATGTAATGTTTTGGAACCTATGTTGCACCCTGATTGTGGGTGTATTCCAAAAGTGTTGTATAGTGGCACCACTGATTCTTTCCCTATGCTTTCCTTGTAGACAGTCGGAGTGTGATTTTGAAGTCCAGATTCTGTGGTCGACAGAGATCAGTCATTCTCCGTTTGCGAGTGCGCCGCTCATCACAGACGTGAATGGGGATGGGAAGGCTGACATCATCGCTGCTCCCTTCACAGAGGAAGTGGCCGTTATCCAGGGCGAGGACGGGAAGCTGCTGCAAAGCACTAGGTGGCCGCACTACATGTCTGACCAGTCTGTTCATTCTAGCCCTCTACAGGTAAGGCCTATAAAAAAGTTGTTTGTTTCCAGTATCCCTACCCTTACAAGTTTTTATTCAAATAATCCCTACCCTAAAGTTTTTTCTGCCCTCTCAACTCGCAATCTTGAAACTCACACATTTTTAACCAAAAAAATAATACATAATTTTTTTACCGACCTACCTACCCTATTTTTTTTGGACCACAAATCTTTTCTAGGCCTAAGTACCCATTATCAGGGTCTTAGCCAGGATCTAGGAACTGGGTGTCCAGAATTTACAATTGTAAATTTTTTGCGGTGTACTATTTTTCAAGAGGAAACAACAATATACTGAGGGAACAACCATAAACATGTATTTGCTTACTAAAGTCAGGCGCAATATCATTATATAATGTCATGGGAATAAGGGACTTAGCCAGGATTTAGTAACTGGGTGCCTAAAATTGGCAATTGTTAAATTTTTGGGCGTCCAAATTTTTAGGGGCTACCACAATATTCTCAGATTTCAACCATAAACATGTATAAATCGATCAAAATAAGGCATGATATCCCTATAGAATGTCATGGGAGTTGCATGAAAAGTCAAATTATATGCTTGAGATTGACATTTTGAGAAATTCCTCACAAAAAGATTTGGGTGTCCTGAAGGGTGCTTTTTAGGGGTTTGGGTGTCCAAAAAGACACCCAGACGCCCTGCTGGCTAAGACCATGATGGGAATTATATTGAGCTGGAAAAACTTTGATGATTTGCTTGAAATTGACATTTAAGGAAATTACATCTCAAGAGATTTGGGGTGATTTTGGGGGAATTGGGTGTCCAAAAGATGCAGTGCTCACCAAGACTATTCATACCCATTCATTCCAAGGGTTTAGCAGGATATGTGTTACTTCTAAAAATGATTTGATGATGGAACATACATTTTGAAAATATTTGAATTACCGTAAATTCTCGGAAATCTCGGCCGCCCTAGGAAACTCGGCCACTATTATTAATCTACCAAATAATTATTAGGGAAATTCGCCCACCCCCGATTCTTCTAAGGACACATTTCACCAAAAGTCGGCCACCCAGTAAATTTCATTGATATAAGAAAAAAACATTTAGATTTCCAAAGTTGGCAATTGAATTTAGATGTGTAAGAGATGTTTAAATTTACGAAGTTTCCGCTTGATTTTAGAATATAAACTAACATTTCTAGTGTCCCTATATCTGCCAAAACACACCGGCTCCAAAACCGGAAGTAAACACATCGATCTCATCTCATGGGCTGCGCCATTTGAAAGTTGCGAAAGTTGAATGCGTAATTAGGCGTGCGGCAGCACGAATAAACAAGTAAACAACATACAAGGGAGGCAATTTACTTTATGAGTATATATAGCAGAGGAATGACAAGTCAGGTAGGTGGACAATAAGGGTTTTGTGGGGGAAAATTATATTCTTGTGTACGAAGTTAGCGGTCGATTTTCAGTTCCATCTACATCATAGTACATGTAGCTTTCATTACAATTGATGATATCGACGAATCTCGGCCACGGTGTCTGGCATTTGATCGCTATTTTCAGTAAATTTCGGCCACCATCAGCCAACGAAAATCGTAATTAATAAAAAGTGTCCCGAGATTTGCGAGAATTTACGGTAAAGATGTAGTTATGGTCAGCATTTCTTCAAATGTTTTTAAAAAATAATTTTGAGAGAAATCTTCCCCCATGCTGGTAGGTCATAATTTGCTATGGCAGGTATTGATGGGTTTATTGTCAATATTAATTTTGTCAATTGATTTTATGTTATTTAAAAAAATGATTCATAATAAAAACTCATATTTCAGTATGACATAGATGGAGATGGGAACTTGGATGTAGTCATTATTACCTCTGATGGAGAGATGCTTTTCTTCATGAAGGATGGAACTCCAATAACTGAGAAGACACACAAGGTGAGTTAGAAGTAGCTATAAGTAATAAAACTGCAAGAGAATCCTCTTGATTTGCAAATAAAGGCAGAGAATTGTGATGATTGTCCACATATTTGAGGGTTCATTAACTTCATATGATAGTTTTGGGCAACCTACAATTGAAGTATATTGTCCCAGGAACTATATATTTTAAAATATATTATAATATATAGTTTCTGATTGTCCCAAGATCCTACTAAGTTCAAGTAGTGGACGATCTTGTAAATGCAAAGTATGTGAGAGAAAAAGTGCTGCTTATTTATTACATAAACAAACTTAGTTTTGAGAGACCAATTTGCTTACTTTTGGAGGTTTAGCACCTATTAATATATAAATATTACTTCTTACCATAGCTATGGCCTAGTGGTTACGATGCCTGGCTCCCAAGCGTGAGTCGCCGCTGTACACATCCCCAAGCGGGTTGGCCTGGTCGCTATATAACTCTGCAATGCTGTTGAGGGCTGTCTATGGTCCTTCTGTAACTGAAAGACCCCTTGGAACTATTCATGAAGAGGAGGGAATTTCTTCCCGTTTCCGGGTTCCTATCTTGTCGCGATATGACCTAAGCTGTTGTTCAAAGAGACATAAACCCCCATTCCTTCCTTCCTGCTAACCATAGCCATATCTTAGGAATAAACTGGAGACAATTGTATCACTATACTTAGTTCTTGTGTTGGTCTTATATTTTAAAGAAGTGTGTATGTTTTGAACTTTTTTTCAATTTCAGTTGCAAGGGATTCTCGTGGACCGGTACTGGTACAAAAAGGTCATGAGCTTAGATAAGAATGATATTCATCAATACATCCTTGATTCTCCGGAGCAGAAACCAGAGGTAATATGATTGGCTGATTTTAGGTATTATTTCTGCTTGTACAGTATAATTTGTAAGTTCAGTACCGTGCAATTTCTACAATTTCTACATTTATAAATGATAACCTATAGGTTGCCTCTCTTTTACTGATTTATCAATTACGAAACTGTTAATCGTTAATAATCGTAAAAGGTGACACCTAGCGATGAAAAATAGAGCTAAATGAGCAGTAAGTTGTCAGCTTTCTTGCTATGAAACTAATCTCCAAATAGACTTCAAAATGAAGTGAGAGTGGGTGTTAATAGCAAGCAATTGTCATAGACTATCAGTTTTATGCCCTAGACCTCTAGTACCCAATTACTGAAAAAGTGCGAAGAACAGATTAGGGTTAATAGTCGATGGGTTGGTTGCAACAGATTATCAATCATGAAATTGCAACCGATTCCCAAACCTACTCTTAAGCCTGTTGTCAATGTAACTGTGTTTTTGTTGTTGTAGGGTTCAAGTGTTGAATATTTGACGGTGGACCCCCACGTCCTAGCCACACCTGTCATTGCAGACCTCAATAGAGATGGCATTGTGGAGGAGATGGTCATACCTGTCAGTTATTATCTAAACAAGGAAGATTACAGGTAAGTTCAAGCTAAAACATGTAAGTCATTATCACCACAAAGAAGATTGCAAGTAAGTTAAAGCTTAAATGTGATTACACAAATTGTTTTAAAGAGAGTTATTGTTTGGATAGAAATATTTTTTGAAGTGATTCCTATAAATAACATATTGCATCACCTTCATTTGTTAGTATTATCACTTGTAATATAAATGAATTACTAAGCAATGTGATTGTAATAAAAATCAATTTCTTAACCGCTTGCTATGCAATTGTAATTTAAATGCAATTGCCCGATTATCACTGCAATGGTAATATAATTAATCAAATATCAATACGATGAGCCCTAGTCAGATTATTAGTGTCATTTAGTTAGTTCACTATATATACATACATATATATGTATATATATATATATATATATATATATATATATATATATATATATATATATATATATATATATATATATATATATATATATATATGTATATATATGTATATATATGTATATATATGTATATATATATGTATATATATATATATAGGTTTACAGGTCAATCTCCATTGTTATGTTGTTTGCTGATAGTATTACCATCTCCCTGTTTACAGTACTGCTAGCCACTTTGAGAAGTTGGGGAATCTAAGTCAGGCGGACCTGGTCAACTATCTGGCCAGTTCACTGGTCATCTTTAACCTGACCTCCATGGAACCGATTAGGACCTTTCATTTGGAACTAACAAAGGTATGGTATAATTGTGTGTATTGTCAAATAATTGATCTGACTACCATAGAGGGGGTGCCCCAATTGCCAAATGGTCTAAGCTTGTCACAAGGATTGTTCGCAGCCTGCCACACATACATAGTCTAGCCAGCAGGACGCCTCGGCGTCTTTTGGACACCCAAACCCCCCAAAATTACCCCTCAGGACACTCAAATCTTTTGAGAAGTAATTTCTTAAAATGTCAATTTCAAGCATATAGTTGAAGTTTCTCCACATAAATGTAATTCCTATGACATTGTATCATAATATCATGCTTAATTTTAATGAGTAAAAATGAGTTTATGATTGTTACCTGAAGTATAATGTTGTCTCCCTTAAAATTGGACGCCCCAAAATTTCGCA
This sequence comes from Maea johnstoni, assembly GCA_963942565.1. Lineage (NCBI taxonomy): Eukaryota > Metazoa > Annelida > Polychaeta > Spionida > Magelonidae > Maea > Maea johnstoni. Next base: position 40,703,612 of record OZ012686.1, on the reverse strand, counting down.
ATTGTCATTTTGGGCACCCAGTTTCTAAATCCTGGCTAAGACCCTGCACTCATACTGAGTTCAACTTCGCCAATGGCATTTTTGAGTGTTTCCAGTGACTAACAGATAGCTGTAGGTATTCCCTCCAGTTTACTTCTAGCTAGTCAAATGAATTCAAGTCTTTCTATTGAAATTAACATTGAAGCTGTTGTTGGACAATTCAGAAATGGGGTTTAATCCTGTCATCAAGTGAATTCATGAAGTACTGTAAATCACTTAAATATGGCGTGAACATTATATAGCATAATTACGGTACTGCCCTGGATAGCATGATCTATGTATAGCGATGAACGGGAACAGCAGCAGCAAGTTCAAGTAAGAATAATGACGGGGATTTTACAATGGCGCATATGGGCAGAGTGCTATTATCGCTATCTTATTGTTCCCGCTATACTTAAGTGATTTACAGTATCTGAAATCATGTGTCTATCATCCATTCGTTCCTTTCAGGTTGATGCCAATTACCCAGGCTATATCCTGTTCAGTCCAACAGTGATAGACCTTGACAGTAATGGCAGCCCCCTAGAGATCATCATAGGAACATCAGGGGGACAGCTACATGTCCTCAACATACATGGCAAGGACAGACATGGCTTTCCTCTCGTAACAAGCACAATACACGGTCAGGTAGGTTAACCCATTCATGCTTCAAACACCCAAGACTGCCTGACTATTTTACTGATATCTTTATGGCCAAAGCATTTTTTTCTGAGATACGCTGATCAAAACTCATAACTCTCCATCCAATAGTTTGTAAATCTATATGGTGTATATTGATATTAATGAGACTTACAGTATTTTGTTGCCTGTAGATTTCTGTAGAAGATTCCACCTAAATGTTCAAAGGCGCTCTTATATCAACCTACGTCATCACATATTCCCGAGACTACTAGCCGCGACTTCTCACAACCAGGCGCCATCTGGAGGTGTGGACTTGTTTAATTTGATTATTGATATATATATAATGGTATTTTATTTTCAACCGGTTTCTGTTGCTGAAAACAACAATGATGGCTCGCTGGAGATGGTGTTCATTGATATATTGGTATTTTATTTGCGGCAGGTTTCCGTAGCTGATATCAACAATGATGGCTCGCTGGAGATGGTGTTTATCGACACAAGCGGGAACGTTCAATGTGCTAATGCTGCCGGGAAGATCATCTGGGAGGCTGAGATATCGGGAAACTCCTCTCCTGGGTCCCGCATCGCAGACATCAATAACGATAACATACCTGATGTTATCATACCAACAGATGACGGGTGAGTACTACCGGTACCTAACTATCAACCCTTTAACCCTTTGCATCTGGAGTGAACATATGGTAGTCTTAGCCAGCAGGGTGTCTGTGTGTCATTTGGACACCCAAACCCTCAAAACCACCCTTCATGACACTCACATTTCTTTGTGAGGAATTTCTTTAAATGTCAATTTCAAGCATATAATTGAATTTTGTTCACCTCAATTCCCATGTTGATGGTCGTAAACTGAGTATATTATGATTTCCCTTAAAAAGTTGGACTCCCCAAAATTTTACTATCGCCAACTTTGGCCACCCTGTTTCTAGATGCTGGCTAAGAGGCTTCTGACACATATGCAAATATCTAGAGACAAAGCGATATTTTTTGAAAAAAAATATTTAACTGCAAGTTGATGCTCCTGTTGGGTTTAACAATACCTCTACAAATAATTTTCGAATGATAGATATTTTGTTACCCTGTTGGTAATGTTCTGATTAACATTTCTTCTTCAGAATTTTTCCTAGCTATGCTTTAGAAGTTTGCTGAAAATTGGCCTGCAACTGATGTGATAGTTCCAGATATAGTAAACTTTATATATAGCATGAAAAACCAGTCACATTTTATGTATGTCCACTGATACCTTAACCCTTGTGAGTCCAAATTGTAATTTTACCTTTTTTGTTTGTAGTGAAATCTGGGCATTGCGGGGAGACAATGGAAAGTCGTTACCTGGCTGGCCCAGGCAGGTTGGACAGAGGCTGAATGCCAATGTACTCATCACCAGCTTAGCCGGACAGAAAAACCTCGAGCTAGTAAGTCAACTCTTCCTTATACCATCATAAACCATTCAACCCTTAGTGGCCGAAATCTCCTGTCTATTTTGCTAATATAGATCCTATTTGATCAGTGTTTGGTGTGTAACCTGTGATGGTTTACACGCAACAAACTCTGCTCAATCATGCTTAAGAGGTACCTTCGAAGTTGTCATCTGGATCTTCATTTTTTTGAATTCAGATTTATAAATATGAAATAGGAGGAGAGTTGTTGGTTATGTTCTGAATAACATTTCTCTTTCAAACTTTTTTCCAAGTTGCTTTTGCCTTAAATATTTATTTTGCCATAATCACCATGATTATCAGGCTGCTTTTGAACGCTGTGAGGATAAATGGTGTAAGTAATATCACCCTCTACAACCGGATACTGTATAAATGGTATTTTTTACAGGCATTAATTTTCATTATTTTCATGCTCCCCATGATAGCGCCAAAATAACATCCTTCAAATAAATATCCGGCTTTGTATTTGCTTTGTTTGAGTGCTTGAATGCGCAAATTTTATGTAGCACAAATTCCCTCTAGCAGGGCTGTAAAGCGAAATTATTAGCACTCCATATTAAAGCCGTATACAGTTTTGCCCTTGAGATCAGTGCATATTTCAATGCTATTGCCCTCTTCTTTTAGGTAGTTCTTTCTGAGGTTGGGATCCTGAACATTATTTCTGGGGACGGACAATGCAAGAGGGCCGTAGACTTGGGAGAAAAGTCTCTGGTGACAATTTTGTCCAGTGACGTTGTATCACATTCGCCTGGTCAGGAGCTGCTGGTGGCGACCACGGACGGATTGCTTATGTGCCTGGGCGTTATGAAAAGTGGCCTTGGACCATCGGCCAGGCAGGCAGCCATCTTTGAGGATCGTTCCTCCACCCATAGCCACAGGTACAGCTGGCCTGCGGATGTCAAGGGCGGAAATGTTTTCGAAGTGTCTGAGGTAAATCAAGATTTGAGGTTTGTTTATATATTTATATGTACTAGTTGGCCCCTGTGCACAGCACGGGTTTGGACTCTAAAATCCTACCAAATGAAAAAAAAATTGTCCATATATCACAAACATTTGAGAGAGTAGGAAAAGAAAAGTTCGCATTCCCATAACCTTTGTGATATTAAGGTAAAAAAAATATGTTGCAGAGAAAGGGAAAGAGAGATCAGTAAAACAAAAAAAATGCTTCATAAATCAGGTACGCTCAAATAGAGAAGGATGACGAAAAGTAAAGACAGAATGAAAAAATTGCAAAAATATGATAAAATGAACAAATTGATGTTCTTGCATCTCTCTCCTTCACCAAGTAATATATATGACATTATTTTGATTGATCAGGGTTGCATTGAGGTTTCCTAGAAATCTAGATCTGTGAGAGACAAAGCTGGTTCCCAGTGACTTGACGCCCTGATGTCTCTTTTATTCACAAAGTAATATATAACATTATTTCAATTGTTCAGGTGGGTGTTGAGGTTTCCCAGGAGTCCAGAGCTGTGAGAGACGTAACAGGGAGCTGGTTCCCTGTGACCTTTGAGATCTATGACAAGAGCTGGCAGCAAGATAAAGGCTCAGCCTACCAACTACACGTAAGGAAATGCAGATCCTTTTTTTTTGACATAATAACAACATTTAACCCATTTGCATCTGAAGTGTACACATGATCTGACAATATTGATCGTAACCTACCAAATAAAGGCATATTTAAAAGATTGTAGAAGAGTAAATGTTAAACACATCTTGAACGACAAGTATCAATCAAATATTTCTGAAAATATAGCTTTAAATTCATGATATATCAATATGTGTGTCAGACCGTGTGTACTCTTCAGGTGTGAAGGGGTTAATGTTTTTTTCGAATTTAATCACCAATTAACATAATTTAGATGCTCTCTTCTGGAGTGTATATATAGCCTGACACATATTGGAATATTTCATTAAAAAAGCAATATATTGATAAATAATTTACCTGTTACATTAAATTAGGAATTTGACTATCATGTTTTCATGGAGATATGAATAAAAAAATAGTTTGAAAATAAAAAATTAAAAAACTATTATGCTTCTGGTTGATAAATCCCTTTTCAAATATTTTTCAAATATTTATATTCTTGGTGGGTAACAATCTATGATGACATTTGAAGAAAGCAGAGTATTGACGAGCCTTACACCTAATGACTGAAAAGATAATTATGTTATGCCAATTGGTTGAAAGAACTATTCACATTCAAGGAGTGATTATCTATTAATAGATATTTACCAATACAGATGGTTTGTCTATGTGTAATGTAAGTTATACTTAAACATTTTGTCAGTTATTAATCATTTTTAAAATTGTGCTTTTTATTATTTCAGGTATATTTGGGGAGCACTTTATTGACTGATCAGAAATATTCCAAGCCAGGAGTCTATGTAATATCTGTCCCAACCTCAGATCGACCAATCAGTGGGGATCTTGTCTTTCAACTGACCAATCAGCATGCTCAACTCTTCCAAGATACCTTCCCTATAAGGTAATACAGCTTTCATGTCTTCCGTAGGGGTTTGCAACTAAAACACACTAATAATTCCAGGAGAGATATACTATATACAGTGTTATTATTGCGCATATAAAATGATGCAGCAGATAACTGCCTTTGATGGGCAGTTAATTATTGCACATTGATAACCTCCAGCTCAAGCTGTGTGAGGGAGCCAAGGGTATGCAACCTACCCGGCTTTTGGGAAGGGTAGTGCTGCTATATTTAAGCCGGCCAGCCCCTTAGGGATGTCAGAAGTATGCGCAAAGTATGCATTAATTAAACTGCCGAAATATTAACACAGTATACAGTATTTAGATGCTTCAACCCAGGCATTGTTCTTGAAAAGTATCATCATGACCAAACAGATTTCTACATGGGGGAATGACTTTAAAAATAAAACTTAAATTAATTCACAAAATATGTAAGGTTTTATAACATAAATAGTTTAAAAAAATGATTATAATAAAAGAAATATATTGGGGTGGTTTACAATTTTGCTATTCTAAAGGAAATCCTATGTTAAATGCTATATTTCTTCCATCTATTTTCCAGGATGAATGTGACATTTCGCAATGATCTACAGTGGTTATTGGCTTGTCCATTTCTGGTCACTGGAGTGGTTCTACTCCTGCTTCATGGATACCCTGCCACAGACTTCCTACCCTTTACACAGACTAACAAGGAACGCTAATGCCTTCAGCACCCTGAGGGCCTAGGGTGATTTTGAATGTACCAAAGATACTAAGGCACCATGTATAAAATATATATATATATATATATGTATATATATATATATATATATATATATATATATATATATATATATATATATATATATATATATATACATAACATCATTAGTTACACCTAGTTTGAAAGTAAGGTACAATCTGATATCCACCGAAAGTTAATGATCTTTTACCTGCATTATTGTAGTAATAATTATTTTAAAGATATACATAGTAGTGAGGATAGGCAATGGCCAACCTAGAGTGATCTAATTTGGTGACTGAAAATCAAATTCAAATGTATATTTAACTTTAGCTTAACCAGGCTGTACCTCACTTTCAAACAGGGTTAAGTGAGTTTATCACCAAATCTTTCAATTGCTCTCTCATATCCTGTGAATTACGTTTTACATGAAACAGTAGCTGAATAAACTTAGCCAACAAAAGGCTGCATATGGACTGGTTCAACATTGGTATTTTGAGTGTGTTGAGACATGAATCCTATATTCTGTTATTTATAGGAACTGGTACCAGATAATGCACATAATGCAAGAAAGAGGCTCATGTCATTTTGTATTGCACAATATGGTGCATAGTGTGATATTAGCATTTAGCGTTAGATGTGAGATTTTTTGGAAACGTAGAGAAGCTGAAAGCTGATGTGCCACTGTAGATTTAGGAAATTTGAAGATAATAGAGTAGTACCAGGCAATTAGATTAGTGTAGTGTAAGATTCGGGAAAGGCGCTCCCCGGGCCTGTATAAAAATTGAAATCTACCTGGCCAGCTTCTTTATTTTGAACTTGACCATAGAGCAGGTAACACTGGCTCAACAGCTCACAGTGATGCTAAGCCATTGTTGCCTGCTCTGCAAACTCCATTTATTGAATTTGGAGTTTTGTTTTTCATCACCTTTTCTGTCATATCCTGCTAATTTGTGACTAGCCAGTTGTAACTGGTGGAGGAAAGCGGAGTGCCAGGCAAAAACCACAGCCTAACCCCAAGTCACTGGCAACTTTCTCACATGCTCCTGATGGGATTCGAACCACTTATTGATACTCCCTATTGATTAATACAGGTCTTATTATTGCCACAGTGCCCACCAAAGATTGCTGTGCTCCAGGTCTTAACAACTTGGACACCCCTGGTTCACTTTTATATAGATTAGCAAGTTGGCTTTAAGAAACAAACCACACCTTGTAATTATGTAGCTGTAGAGGATTTTTACACAAGATATTCAGAGTTTAACCCACTCATTTCTCCGCTTGCCAAGGGCTTGTTTATTTGGGGGTTGTCATTTTGACAAGTGTGTCTTTTGAATAATGTTTAAAGGAGAAATGTTTAATGTAACCTGATTAATAATCCTAATTCCAAACATTTGAAACACAGCTTCCTACAGAGATTAACAAATTTACTTATCATAGCATTTGGAAGACTGTCCATTAATGGCATAGATGATTAACAAGTATGCTTACTTATTGCACTTTTGATAACCTGGCACTAGGGTTTTAGCCAGGATTCAGAAACTGGGTGCCCAAAATTGGCAGGTGTGAAGTATTTGGATGTCCTATTTTCAAGGGAGACCACAATATACTCAGCTAACAACCATAATCATGTGTTTACTGAGAAAAGGCATATTATCCTTAAAATTATCATTTGAATTATATTAAGGTGAAAATATTCAAGTATTTGAAATTGACATTTGAGGAAATTCCTCACAAAAATTGGATGAATTTCTAGTGGATGAATTTCTAGGGTATGGGTGTCCAACTGATGCCCAGAAACCCTGCTGGCTAAGGCCTAGACTGACAAAGCTATGGGGCACCATTCTTGCCATTTTCTACATATGTGGGTGTTGATGGATATTTGCAATTTTTAACTATTACAGCTGATTTAGATGATGAATTAATTAGTAGATACTCTTTTGTACATAGCACTTTTGTATGTGTATATTCAAGTTGATTTATATGACCTGTTGAATTCTGAGTTGATTTTATCGATAACAAAAATCAACATTTTGATACAAGGATATTTCATTCATTGTACATATTTCATGAACTATTTATTTTATGTAATAATGAGATTGCTTATGGTTGACACTGACGTATAATAATAAAAAATGTTCATGATTTGAATTTGAAATCAGACTAGTGTTTTTGTCCCTTTCTTTATGCTGATTGGTTGTGTACTAACAGTAGCAGAAAAGAAATATTATAAGAGACTGAAGGGAGTGGAATTTTAAATTTCATTCATCACCACTATTTCTGCTGTACAGAAGCTAGATTATGACCAGCCAGTTGTTAACCCTTCTGCTACTGCTGGCTAATTTGGCCAACAAAATGATGCAAAAAACATATAAAAAAGTGACTGAAACCCTGACAAATGGGTACTCATTTGAGAGTACTCAGCGAGAGCTATCCAATGAATACAACATGACAGGGTTTTGGTGGTTTCTTTGCATCTTTGTGCTTTGGACAAAAGTGGCCTCAGCATTGGAAGGGTTTATGGTGGAGGCAGCCACCTATAACACACCGACCTAAACCTTCCCCATTGTCACTGGCAACTTTCTCACATTCCCTGAGCTGGGTTCACATTGAGGCCAGGGAGACTGCAAACACTAAATGGCACTTAAAGGCTATCCCCCCGGAGATGTGTAGCCCAGTATGATTTCGAAGGTTAAGCCTAAATGGTTTTAAGGGATGGTGACCTCATGACACCCTGTCTGGTTTATTATTTATGCTGCAAAACACATAGATAGCTCATTTATTACAAGTATGTTCAGGTAGCTCATTATTATTTATATATATATATATACATACATATATATATATATATATATATATATATATATATATATATATATATATATATATATATATATATATATATATATATATATATATATATATATATATATATGGGAGTAATTTTAGTTATCTTAATAGATGAAGATCACATGGCTAAGGGTAACTCTTCAGTTGTCCTTTAACCCATTCACTTCTGGATTGCACAAATGTTGGGACCAGAGACTTTGTCTCAGATGAGACACGTGTAGAGACATCATGATAACCAAGAAATATTTGCCTGCAAGATGTTTTCCTGGTGTGTTAAAAAAAAATCTCTAAATTTCACACTGAGATCAGGAGTTGTCACACCATATGTGTGAACTGCAGATGCAAATGGTTAAATGAGGCGCATAGGCTGGTGGCGGCCTCTGCTCAGACGTGCATCATTAAAGAAGAGTCGACTGGCCGCCAGTCTATGTGTCACCAGGTCACATGTTCACATGGGGAATCCCTGCCAGTGCCGCTACAGGTAGAACGGGTAGACATAGGCGGAGTAACTGTTAGTTAGTTTTCTGGGTCGTCACGCATAACTAGCACCTTGACAGCCGAAAAAACAGGCTGATACATCGATACGCAGGAGCCGGTGCTGGAATAAATCGGTTACGATGGCGGAGAAGAAGGAACGAAGTATGGCAGCCCTTGCGGCAATGCAGATCGCGTCCGGCGGATCAGCTGGTAAGATAAAAGATAATGATAATCCGTGAACTCTGACCTGGTTGATACTTCGTCTGGGTCTGGGATACTATACCTCGCTATATTAAGTTGAAGCCGATTTACCCTAAGAAGTATTGTTTACGCTTGGCCAACGCCAAGGGACCGGGTTGCACCAACTGACCAAGGCAAACGGGCTTACGCCACGGTCTAAATTTGGATTGAACCTAAACTTAGTCGAAGCGAATGTCTCTTCCACTCAGGCTGGTTCAATCTCTGTTATGGCTTAGATGAATAAAACAATGGATAGGTAGCGAGAGACCAACTACTGTTAACTGTATCAGTGTATGCGCTGTTGTGAAGGTTTTGCTATGGCAGGGGTCTGGAATATGGCCTAAGTGTGACGTCACTTAGGAGAAAGCCCTATGATCGAGGCCTCTCTAATCGTTTACATAACAGAGAAACTTGTGCACCAACATGTGTAGAATGCAACTTTTACGTTATTTGCCGCAGCCGGTTGACCGGCTGGTTTCATATTCACTTATTTTTATCAGAGAGATACATCCCCTTGATCCGCAACCCCATAGGCACAGCATGCTAGTACCTAGAGTGTGTGCGCCTCAAGTTACGCGGTGTAGACTGGGGAAGTATTGGTGACGTGATTTTTTCAGAAAGAGGCTGGCAGGATGTTGGCTGGAATCCAGGCATGTGCAACTGGTTTCGCGGCAATTTCAGTCTGACCCAGGGCATGTAACCCGAGCGGTTCCCGAATTAGATAGGCCCAGCAGGCAGCCAATCCTGGGGGTACACATGTTATCTATGACTCATAGAGAGGCAGCGATATTTGATGACGCATGCACAGTACCCACTCCCTGTCTACTACTCCCAGTTTTTATTTATCTAACCTCGTATAGACTCACAGTCACAAAGCTCAATTAAAAGCGATGACAGGGATTGCACTCCAAAGACAACGGGACCTAGACAGAGATACTCCATATCGAATCCAGACGTAGCAACGATTGCACTTGGACTTTGTTTGATTAGATGATTGATGCGCTTGCTTTTGCTTACAGAGGTCAAAAAATAGCGGAGCCACTCAAAGTGACCATACCTCTAAGTTGACCACCCCTCTAAATTGACCATATTAAGCCAGTCCCAAATCATTTTTTCTATTAGTTTATAGGTAACTGAACTAAAAGTTTACTATAAACCCTCTAAGTTGACCTGTTGTGGCCAGTTACACAGTTGGTCACTTTAGATAGGTTCCACTGTAGTATTGGTTTATAGCATCAAGCTAGGCAGCTGTGTTGGGAACCAAAAGCAAAGGGATCGAGGTCTGATGCATCTCAAAGCCTCGGGGAAGCAGGCAAGAGGCTGTGAGATGCATGAGACCTCCTGAGGAGAAGACCCCCTCCGCCAATCCTGGGAAGGTCAGCTTGACCGCCTCTATGAAACATCCGACCGTGTCTCCAAATGGTGGCACGGTACTTCCATAAATCTCAGATCCTTCTTTTGAGACTGAGAATAAAGAGCTACTCAGTGGGGTAATTGAAAATGCATTTTAAAGTCTTTTGAGGATTTGTCCTCTAGACTTATTGTTTCGCCCATCATAAATCACTTTCAGTCAACTATTTTCAAGAAATTACTTATGGATCAATAATTCATACATGTCAGCAGAGAAATACATCCCCTTGAACCGCAACGCCATAGGCACGGCATGCTAGCACCTAGGGTATGTGTGCCTCGGGTTACGCGGTGTAGCCTTGGTCACGTGATCTGATCTGTGCAATTACCATGCAGCATCCTTTCTAGGTCAGATAGTTGCCAAGGAGATGGGAGGCAGCGACATTTGATGATGCATGGACAGTGCCCGATCCCGGTCTACTCATCTCAGATGTCAGACAATGTGCATGCTGCAAGTGTGAAAGGGTTAATATCTTTACTATCTCTAGATCCCTGTCAGCCTCTCCAGTAGTTGTACTACTTGCATCACATATACAGACAAAGTCGGGTGACAGACACACTAATTGGGTTTTCCTAAGACAACATCTATAACTGGCCCTGGGGGCTGGGGCTACCAAATTAACCTGGCCTGGCCTGTCTGATTTAGGCCAGTGTGCAGGGACTGCTAGAATGGATGAAAGATTTAGTTCTTCGGCCTCATACCAGTTTAAGTCCCTTAACCCCTATACTGCCGGTGTTTAATTTGGCCATTACAAAGTCATGCAGAAAAACTGGAAAAACTGGAAATCCTGTTACATGGGTACTCATTTGAGAGTACTCAGCGAGAACTTTCCAATGAATATCAACATGACAGGGGTGCAATGGTTTTTAAAAATCTTTGTTTCCTTGTGCTTTGGACAAAACTAGCCTCAGCATTGGAAGGGTTACACCCATTCATGCCTGGATATTCCCTTGACAAGTGTTGTCTGGACCTTTGATACCTTTAAAAATAACATTCGAATGAATCATGGGTCGGGAAAATTTATGAAGGAGCCTTAGAAGGTTTTTTTGTACATTTAGTAATTGTACGTATGTACTTCTATTGATTATCTTATGTTACCACACAAGCATATATATGTGTGTTATTGGAAGGATTGACTATTTTAAGATACAAGATCTCTTTTCATACACTGTAACACAAAATGATCACATTTGCCTCAATGTCTGTATCTTCAAAAATCCACTTTATGTGTATTTTGATAGGATGAACCCAGCTAGTAGATGAGCAAAGGGCTTGTTGTATTGAACCCTGGATATTGGCCATTGTCATTGTATTGTGCGCAGGTGAGCTTCAGGTAACTTAATGGGATGGAATTAGGCCAACGTTCATTGCCTGCCTGGCCTCTGCTCCAATTCACTACCAGGCTAAGTCATAAACACGCTGCGAATAACCATATCCTTAGCAGAGAGTGCAGGCCCTGAATTATTGAAAACCTTGGGCTGGACCTTGAAAGCGTTATTTTAGGGGCCTTCAGATCAGACTGAGCTTCCTTTCCAAGTTAACCCTTCCAATGCTGAGGCTGCTTTCGTCCAAATGAAATTTTATTATTTATACAGGTGAACTTGGATATGACGGACCACTGTACGACAGATTTTTGCAGATTATTATTATTATTATTATTATTATTATTATTATTATTATTATTATTATTATTATTATTATTATTATTATATTTATTATTATTATCATCATCATTATTGTTATTATTATTATTATTACCATCATCATTATCATCATTATTTCTAATTCCTCCACCACTGAGGTACATTGTGTATTGCACAGACCTGTTTTGTTTATTTATATGTATCATGCACCCACTATATCTCATCATTAAGAGATGCTTCGTCCTATTTTTACAGGTTTTGTTGAGATATGTATCATGCATCCACTGGACCTGATAAAGACTCGGTTCCAGATCCAGCGAGGACCAGAGGACCCCAATAGATACAAATCACTGGCCGACTGCTTTGTTAGGATGTACAGAACTGAGGGGTAAGAATATTTCTGAGTAACTGCAGGAATTATATTAAATTAGCACAGCTCACCAAGTGCTTCAGCCTTACCAATTTAAGCTTGGAATTACAAGAAATTCCTAAAAAAGTGTCCAGCAAAATACCAGCTTTTTCTAGAAAGCAGTGTCTTAGCCAGGATTTAGAAACTGGGTGCCTAAAATTGGCAGAACTTTGTAAAATCTTTGGGCGTCCAAATTTTAAGGGGGATCACAATATACTCATATTTCAATCATAAACATGTATAAATTCATCAAAATAAGGCATGATATCTTTAAAAAAAATGTCATGGGAATTATAAGGAGAGAAAAAATTCAATTATAAGCTTGAGATTGAGATTTTAAGAAATTCCACACAAAATAACTGGGTGTCCTGAGGGGTTCTTCTTCTAGGGTTTGGGTGTCCAAAAAGGCACCCAGACGCCCTGCTGGCTAAGACCATGCTAGAAAGTCTCTGTAAGGTTAGAAAAGTGCGTCTGAGGGGCTTTTTATGTGATAAATCCTGGCCAATCCAGTGGAAATATTTAAAACTATCAGATTTTATATAGAAATGATATTTGATCTTGTAAAAATTTGGTTAATTAATTCATATCAAAATTGTTTGTATTATATATCCATTATACCTATTTGCATCTAGATAACACCCATGGTCTGACATATTAACATTTCTCTTCAAACGAAGAAGTACACTGTTTACTTAAAATGTTTGGAGGGATATTTTAAACCCTAATTGGAACAGTGACTTTCAGTCAAATATCTCTCAAAATAATGCTTTCTTGTCAAGATATTTTCATGTGTTTCAAACAGCGTAACATTTGGAAATTATTTTTTGGAGAGATGTAGGTCCAGTTCTCATTAACACCTCTCCTTCAAATATTTAACAAAATGCTTTGGTATGAAATATATTATTATATAGTCGGCCACTTGTGCTGCTTCAGAAGTTCAGAGCTAAATGGGTTAACTCTCTTTCTGTTGGCAACTATATGTAAACAAAGTTGACTGGAGGCTTGAGATTTAAGCACACCCTTGCAGCTTATGGGCTTGAACTAAGCCTCAAATAAAGATTCAGTTACCTAAAGTTTAGTTGCAGCCTAAAACTCATGCCAGGTACTGCGTCATAAACAGACCATTGGCTTATTATACAGTGTCTTAGCCAGGATTTAGAAACTGGGTGCCTAAAATTGGCAGTTGTAAAATTTTGGGGCGTCGAAATTTTTAAGGGGGATCACAATATACACATATTTCAAACATAAACATGTTTAAATTCATCAAAATAAGGCATGATATCATTAAACAATGTCATAGGAATTATAAGGGGATGAAAAGATTTAATTATAAGCTTGAGATTTAGATTTTTAGAAATTCCACACAAAAACATTTGGGTGTCCTGAAGGGTTCTTTTTAAGGGTTTGGGTGTCCAAAAAGGCACCCAGACGCCCTGCTGGCTAAGACCATGTGCACTGGCATTAACCAGTAAAATGTTAACAGTGTATATGTGGAGTTTAATATTTTAGTTATTACATACGTGTAGGCTCTATATATGTGTGTATGACTGAAGACAGGTGGGAGGATTGACTTGATGTAGGAAGCATGATTATTTGTGTGCGGGATAGGGATTAAAAAAGTTTAAAAGCTCTCAGCCAACAACTTGTGATTTTTTCTTCAAATATTATTGTAAACATATAACTTGAGTTGTTGTTTTTTTTTTATAAAAAAGGGTAATTTAGCAGAGTTTTTATTGGCCCCATATATAAGGTACATGTATGTATGTCAAAGTTGGTTTTAACCAATTTTGGATTTATTTTTTTTTGGTTTGGATAAACAGGAACGTTCAATCTGGTTTCAGCAAGTTGTGCAGCAGCACTACTATTCATAAACCGTCACTCCCAATCTGCTCTCATTCAAATGTGAAATGATTTATATGGTAAACTGCATGTATTTTTTGTCAAAGAGATAAGGAAAGCCCAAGCTGCTATCATTCAAATGTGACATTATGTATGTGGTGAACTACATGTATTTTTCTCACAGAGCTGTTGATAGAGAGTGTGTCTGTGCTAATATTGGGTCACAGGTGCTGCTTGGGTAATTAACTAGGGCAGCTTACAATAAGGGAAAGGGTATGTCCCTTTGCTCCCCAGTTTCTCATTCAGGTGAGAAAACCTGTATACCTAATCTAGGGCACAGTACAGAGTTGTTCACTGTCAAAAACACACTAGAATCTAGGCCATGTATTCCCTTCACTTTGCTGAGGAATTTGGAATGTTTTGTATTATCGTAACTCCATTGCCTCATGTTATGAAGGCTGAATAATGACTAGCCATTCTGTCAATTGTCACTATTAACTTCACACATACCTTAGTAAATAAAATCATCATAATTACTTTAAACATCACTTGTGTTTTATTATTATAATTATTATTATTATTATTATTATTATTATTATTATCATTATTATCATTATTAGTATTATTATCATCATTATTATCATCATCATCATCATCATTATCATCATCATCATCATCATTATTATTTTTATCATTACAATCATCATCATCATTAAAATTATTTAAAAGTTATCATTTTTAATCATCATCCTCATTATCACCATCATCAACATCTTTTACTTTTCACTAGATGATACTTTTCTTCTTTTTAATTGCAATATTTTTTTATTTCAGTTTTTCGTCATTTTATAAAGGGATCCTACCTCCAATATTGGTAGAAACACCTAAGAGAGCTACTAAATTTTTCACATTCGAACAATACAAGAGAGCATTTTCATTTGGAGGCACTGCACCTGATTGGTTGGTAAGTTACCACTAGTATCTATTAGTGTTGGGACGATCATCGATTATAATCGATAATCAATCGTTTACCTCTCTGATTCTGATTAACCGATTACAAAACTGGCAATCGATAATCGGAAAAGGTGACACCTAGTGGCAAAATATAGAACTAAATGACAGACATGTTGTCAGCTTTCTTGCTATGAAACTAAGCCCCCAAAACACTTCAAAACGAAGTTAAGGTAGGTGCTAATAGCAAGTAATTGTCATAGACTATCACTTATTATTAGGCTCTAGACCTCTAGTACCCAATTACTGCAAAAGTGCGATGAACTGATTATGATCGATAATTGATCGGTTGGCTGTAACTGATTATCGATCATGAAATTGCAACCGATTCCCAACCCTAGTATCTATTATATATCATATAATATAGTAATGTAAGTAAATAATCATAAGTATCTTTAATGTATCCTTATTTTAATGCAAGCAAGTAAAAATTAATATCTTTAATGTATCCTCATTTTAATGCAAGTATTAAGTAAAAATCAGTATTTTTAATGTATCCTTATTGTAATGCAAGTAAAGAAACAAGTATCTTTAATGTATCAATGATGCAAGTGAAGGGTCAATATATCTGTAATAGTACATTGAATACAATGTATCTTTAATGTATCCTTATTGTAACAGAAGTAAGCAAACATTAGTATCTTTTATGTATCAATAATGTAATGCAAGTAAAGAGTCAATGTTTCCATAATAGTACATTGAATACAATGTATCCATATTACAGCATTGAAGACAATGTATCTATGATGTTACTAGTCCCTGGCCAGAACAATTCCTCTTCAGTCAGAGCCTTAGCCAGAACAATTCCTCTTCAAGTATTTCATGAATAATTGCTTTGTTCCACAGTTTTCTGAAGTATCATAGAACAGATAAGACTTCAAAGTGAACTACTAGGTATGGATGGGTTAATCATTTCAAGAACTGAGGGAACTCTGAAGGAATACTGAGGGAAGCTCTCAGCAAAATTTTCATAGTCAAAATCAGGGTCTTAGCCAACATCTCGGCATCATTTCAACACCCTAACCATTGAAATTGTAGGAGGCATGATGTTAAATGTAAAACAAAACAATAACTTTCAGTCAAATATTATCTATACTGCTTCATCGTACCCTATGTATCGGACCATTTGCTCACTTCATCTATGAGTGGGACAATTACACTTATTACCATCTACATTAATCAATTCTTTACCATTACCTATATCTACATAAGTATATTTTTTGTACTTCAGAAATTCTCACTGGCTGGATTGTGTTCAGGTTTAACAGAAGCAATTGTTGTTAATCCCTTTGAGGTTGTGAAAGTGAAGCTGCAGGCAGAAATGAACATTCCATTGAAAGATGTAAGTAGACAAATAAGGGAAGCGTCTTTTTTTAAAGGACAATTACACTATGAATAAAACCTAGGCCCAAATAGTTTCTTATAGTATTTTAAACTTAAACCCGAAGTTCCCACCTCTGCCAACCTTCATCTGAAGATAGCTGCTTATTCACTTGAAGGTAGCTGCTAATGACAAATATGAACCAAGCAGCTTCAGATAAGCTATTAATAGACTTATATGGCTGCTGCCAGTAGCCCCATTACTTGTAAGTTAGGATGTGATTAAACAGCAATGTACTACTTGTATGAAGGTTGGCAGTGGTTGGGACTTAGATTTAAGTAGAGAATGCTATAATACTTAGAACTCTTTTATTTAGTATGAATGTATTACTAAGGTAAATGATATACATGTCCTTCAAGCTTGTAGTAAAATATCTTAAATCTTACCAAACCAACAAGCGAATATTGATCATATTTCCTACATCGGTAGTGAGACAAAACTACATGCTAGTGTAAATGATGTAAATGTTGTCAAAGTTTGTGGAAAAGGGGTTAATGTTAATAGAATTCAAGCCATTAAAGTGTATTTTAAAACCAGTAAAAAGTTTAACCCTTAAATGCCCACAACAACCAAAACAGCTTGTCAGTTCTTTAGTAGTATTTTAAAGAGAAATGTTAATAAGAACATTACCAACAACTCTCCTCCAAATAGTTTGTAAAATCATTCAAAGATACAGTCTTTAGTATAAATATATCCAGACGACAAAATCTTGAGGATCCTTTAATCATTAATGAGTTAAGGGAGTGAATGTTAATCACGTCTCTTGCATTGGCAGCAAAAATCAGCTGCAGCAGTAGCTCGGGAAATAATGCGCACACACGGAGTACGGGGCTTCGGTCTAGGGTTGCCGGCTACACTAGGAAGACATGGAGTATGGAATATGATATATTTTGGATTTTATCACAATGTCAAAAACCTCTTCCCTCCTGCAACGGTGAGTTGGATATGTTATTTATACCCATAATAAGATGAAAGCAAATGTCTTGTATGAAATAGAATGGTTATCATGTTTTTAATTTGATGAATAACAGCCTTATTTAAATGGGCATATCAATTTTATGCACTTTTTATAGTAACCCTTATGCTGCAGGTGGCTAATTTTGCCAATACAACATTATGTAAAAAACCTTTTAAAAAATAACTAAAAACCGGGCACATGGGTACTCATCTGGGAGTACTCAGCAAGAGCTATCCAATGAGTACCAACATGGCAGGTTAAGTCGCTTTTCAAAAATATTTTTGTCCTTGTGCTTTAGACGAAAGTAGCCTCAGCATTGGAAGGGTTAAAAGCTTTTCTACATAGCTTGTACAATGCAATGTGATAGCTGATAGATCAGTGCTGTAATCCTAAATGGTTGAAGTGAGTAATGTTCTGAATACTCATTCATATGTTTTTAATTATCATTGAAGCAATTGAAGGGGTCCTAATATTCACATAGACTTTAGCATATGATGTTTTATAACGAGACTGGTATAAGCCAACAATCACATCAGACTGAAACTGTTTAACCCTTACATGCTCACAGCGGCCTAAAACAGCCTGACAATTTTAATGAAATCTTGTAGGCAAAAGCATAGTTAGGAACCTACTTGATGGAGAAATGTTAACCAGAACATCCACAATGCTCCTTTAAATACTTGGTAAATACTTCTGAATTTTCGAGTTATTGTCAAAAATGTTCTAGATTCAGACTTCAATTTTTTAAGGATCTTCTTATAATTAATGGGTTAAAACAGATGTTTAACAGTTGATTATGGACAGGCATTCTTTCTTTCTTTCTGTTTTTCGCATGCAGGCAAATTCCAGGACATGATCTAGTCAAAGTTTTAAACAGAGCACAGTTGTACATTTGTTGTGGCAATATGAACTGAACTGCCCAATTTTCTATTTGTAGGATCCTACAGCTGAGTTTAGTAGAAAATTTGCTATAGGTTTTACAGCAGGGACTATAGCATCTATAGCAAACATTCCATTTGACGTGGCCAAGAGTCGGATCCAAGGACCACAGCCTGAGCCTGGGGTTATCAAGTACAAAAAACTCATGCCAGCAATAACAACTGTCTACAAGGAGGAAGGGTCAGTATGAACTTTAACCCTTAAGCTTCTGGTTGCTGATTATGCCAATACAAAATGATGCAAAAACCATAAAAAATGACTGAAACCCTGGAACCTGGGTACTCATCTGAGAGAAAGTTTTGCTTCCTTGTGCTTTGGATGAAAGTAGCCTCAGCATTTAAAGGGTTAATGCTCACATGGTCAAAAGCAGCTGACAAGTTTAATGAAATTTTGCAGGCAAAAGTAAAGTTGGAAGGAATGATATTTGAAGGAGGAATGTTATTGTGAACACCACCAACAACTCTTCATCAAATATTTTGTAAAATCATTCATAATTCTTAAGTTATCAGTAAACGTATGATAAATCCATAAGACTATTTCTCGAGGAACTGCTTTGCACAAATCAGTTATTCTATCAAAACACATTCATGCTTGTAGTTGTCAAAATTGTCAAATTATTTAAGCAATAATTCTCTAACAAAAGCAATTTTATGTCCCCACCAACGGTGAAGGACATTGTGAATTTGGTCATTCCATATGCATGCATGTATGTGTGTGTCACACTTTTTATGTGACTGATATCTTACAAAACCGAACGCTCGATGGTTACGAGATTTTGTAGACAAATACTTTATATGATAAAGATATGCCTTTCACAGAAATAAGCTATCTTGATCTACCTATTTCAGGATGAGGCTGCATTCTGGCAAAACATTGTTTGGCCTATATCTTGAGAACTGAAATATAAATTATGAAAACTTCATAAGACGCGGATGTGCATTTTTTTTGTTAATCGGTCATTGCAACCAATTATTTCAAAATGAGGCTGGCACGACATGAGAAGGGGGGAGGGGGACTTTATAGTCATATGTAATGGGTTAATGTCAGATGTTATTGGTTATAAAAAGGCGCATACTCAGTGATCGAATATCAACTTTCTTCTTCCTGTTTACCTGTATCTGTTGTTAAAATGGATACATACTTTTGGTACAGTTACACATACATGTTACACATATATTGGAAACTAGAAGTTATATGAATCCAGGGGTTGGTATGATCTGTGAATATATGAACATGTGCCCCATCATTATGATTTATGATAGCTTACTTACTTACATTACTTCTCTTTCTTTCCTTTGCAGATTTCTGGCTTTGTATAAGGGTCTTGTACCAAAGATAATGCGCTTAGGCCCAGGTAAGAATAGTACATACTCCTTAATAAAAGATCATTTCAGAGCTTGACAGCCACCAAAATTGTCTAGTGGTCCAGCAGGGCAAGTTGAACCAAAAATCAGGTTGACACAACAGCAAATTAGGTTACCTTCCAATATGCGAAAAGGATATCGCTATAATGCCTACACAGCTTTTTGCTGTTGGTTTGACCTCTGATTTGGGGTAAACTAAGTATTTTTGTGAACTAAAAAGAGATTACGCTCAGCGCGACTAGGGTTTTGTCCTTCCACACCCCCAGAATCAGGAAGTCCAGCCTGGATAGCTCTTACCATTATGTACTTGCCCGGCGCAGTGTTGATACTAATTTCATTGTACTTGATAATTCAGTCATGTCTGTAGCTCTCTAAAAAAATCTTATTATTCTGGTAATTGATTTGAAACAAAGGCATTTTTGGCAAAATGTTTGAAAGAGAAATGAATAATCCACACCCACTCTGCCAATCACCTTCAAATATATATTGTGAATTTAAGCATAATTCCCGTGTCTATTGTTGTTATGAAGGATGGTGCTACCTGGTGACATTTTAAATTAACTGTTGCTCACTGACCACCAAAACTGTGCTCCATGGCTGATTGTCCATCCTCCAGTATGTATATAGTTACCCAACCCTAATTGTTTTGATTATTTTATCATATATTCATCATCATCAATTAGTATTTTACTTATGATTTTTTAAAGTGATTGTCATGTCTTTTTTTGTATCATTTCAGGTGGTGCCATCATGTTGATTGTCTTCGATGCTGTCTATGAGAAATTACAGACCATATTTTAATTTTACATAAGTGTATAAGAAGTTACCATATCAGAACCCTTTCGCATCTGTCCACGACACAATCAGATGCATTTGTAAATTTCTTTATAACAAGGCAATATTTTGTGAAATATTTATATAGGAGTTGTTCCTGTTGGGTTTGACAATCCCTCCTCAAGTATTTTTCAAGAATTACTTTTTAACTTTTTAACCCTTATGCTGCTGGTGGCTAATTTCGCCAATACAAAATGTTGCAAAAAAGCTGAAAAATGAATGAAACCCATGCATATGGGTACTCTTCTGAGAGTACTCAGCGAGAGTATTCCAATGAATACCAACATGACAGGATTATGATGGTTTTCAAAAATCTTTGCATCCTTGTACTTTGGATGAAAATAGCCTCAGCATTGGAAGGGTTAATGGGATGTTTTTAAAGGTAGATCATGATTGTACTCCAGATGTGAATGGGTGGATGGAACATTAGCTTCAATTCATCCTTAAGCAATACTCACTGCCGGAATAAATTACACTCTAAAATGAATGACTATAAAGAACTTTCCATTCACACATATTTACAAGATTCACATTACGTATGCAAGTACCTAGGCTGTTCAGATTTCACAAACTGACATATCTTGGTTACCTGTTAACCATTGGGATGATGATTTGGGCTGCCTACCACCAGAGCATTGATTTTTTTAGTCAGAACCCGAAACTTCTACAAGTTTTGTTAAATATCCGTCTCCTGTGACTCCTTGATTTACCCTGAGATGATTTCAGGCCAGGTTTAGTTCTGTTATAATCCTCAAGAAAGAGCCACAGGTATTGTTGATAACTGTACTGCCATCTATAGTTCAATATAGACATCAATTTGAGAGACACGAGTGGGCAATATACAGATACCTTAAAGCACCACAATTTAGGTCCAGATTACCTCATGAGGGATTTGCACTTCAACATCTATTCAGCCAATGGTGAGGTATGTACAATGCTCATCCTGATGCTAAGGTGGTTTTACTGATTGCATAATATTGATTTTAGTTTAACTGGGTTGATAGTTGTATATAAATGGGCATATCCAAGGTGATTAAGGCATGTACAGCTTTTTGTAAATTTTTGAATATGTAAGAGGATGTGATTACTGAATGTTACACAGTTTTTATGGTTAAAGATGCTTATGAGAATTTTGTGGTTGACATAAGTATTAGGTAGTTTGCATATACCTAAATGTATTATCTTATACTCGTCAACACGGCCCTGATTCTAGTTCTTTTCCCCTTTTAGTGTTGGTTGTTACTCAAACAACTTCCAATTTTCCACATTGGAGTTACATTATTTAGAGGCAAAGGAAGGAAGGTATGGGTTTTTACGTCGCTTTCAATAGCATAGGTCATATCACGACGAGGACGGAACCTGGAAGAAATTTCCTTCTATTCAGGAATAGTCCAAGGGGTCTTTTAGTTGCAGAAGAACAATAGACAACTCTCCACAATGCCACACATTTATATAGCAACCAGACCCCCCTCTTGGGGATCCACTGGAGATTAGAACCTGCGAACTCATGCTTAGG
Source organism: Maea johnstoni (assembly GCA_963942565.1). NCBI lineage: Eukaryota > Metazoa > Annelida > Polychaeta > Spionida > Magelonidae > Maea > Maea johnstoni. The sequence goes on along the minus strand of OZ012686.1, from coordinate 40,681,417 downwards.
AGCCAGGTATCAAAACCACTTGGCCACGCAACATTGAAGTCAAAATACCATATTTTTTGTGAGGGTAATCAGTTTTATATGGAGGGGATTCACAAAGACCTCATGCTGGTTAGCAACAAAGGTCTACTGCTCTTTGATTAGGATAACAACCTTTATATTGAGATCAGACTTTAACCTTTTTTCACATGAACTGTACTGATGTGCTGACACATTTAGAAATATCTTGATAATAAAGCAATATTTTGAGAAATGATAAGACATTCTTGTTTGGTTTGATAGTCCACCTTCAAATATTTTCAAGTATTACTCTAATGGGTTAATGATCAAAGAAGTAAATGTGTTGTTTAAAAGATCCACGCTGTACAAGAATATTCAGTATGAAAAGTGATGATAAGTTGTACAATATTTAACCCTTATGCTGCTGGTGACTAATTTGGCCTATACAAAATGATACAAAAAAACCTGAAAAATGACTGACACCCTGGCACATGGGTTCTCTTCTGAGAGTACTCAGGGAGAGCTTCCCGATGAATACCAACATGACAGGGTTTAGATGTTTTTCGAAAATCTTTGCATCCCTGTGCTTTGGATGAAAGTAGCCTTTGCATTGGAAGGGTTAAATGTCACCATTCCTAATCAAATGTATTTAGTTTTTGGTGCTCCTGCCCTTAATAGTTCTTAAATCAAACAGCCCCTACCAGTTCCCAAGTTGAAATGAGGTTTATTTGGATACAGCGCCAAGGCGTGCCAAATATCATATATGAATTATAACTTATATGCATATCATAGCAATTTCATACAGGGGTCGGTGAAATGAGGTTTATTTGGATATAGTACAATGTGTCAAATACTATGTATGTATCACAACATATATGCATATTATGGCCATTTCATACAGGGGTCAGTGAAATGAGGTTTATTTGGATACAGTACAATGTGTCAAATACTATTTACTGGTATGTATTAAAACATATATGCATATCATTGCCATTACATACAGTTTTGGTGAAATGAGGTTTATTTGGATACAATACAGTAAGTCAAATATCATGTATGTATCCAATATACGCATATCATAGCCATTTCATACAGGGTTGTTGAAATGAGGTTTATTTGGATACAATACGGGCCACAATACAGTATGTCAAATATCATGCATGTATCACAACACATATGCATATCAGGGCCATTTCATACAGGGATTTTTGATCATTTTCATTAGCCTTTCCAGAAATCTACATTTATTTAATGCTGCTGGCTCTTTCCTCTATAAAAGAGGCATACTTTATGTATCTGGTGTGTATTCATATACAATCTTGCCACTTTGAATAAAGTTCTTTATATTTTTACGTTACACTTGTTTACTTTGCCCTGAAGTTAAATTGCTGAAAAAGCCCTATTTAGATAGACAAATGACTTGATTAAAAGAAAGATCAGATGCCCTAAGAGG
>OZ012686.1:40618652-40679767 GCA_963942565.1 Maea johnstoni | reverse complement strand
TATATATATGTATATATATATATATATATATATATTATATATATATATATATATATATATATATATATAATATATATATATATATATATATATATATATATATATATATATATATATATATATATATATATATATAATATAATATATGTATGTATTTGGAGTTCAAAAAGTCATTGTAGTTTCATATTGCAGTTGCAATGCGCAATATGACGTAGGAGAAAAAGATGAATATTACGCTCATCGCGTGGCACAAGCATTTGAACTGAGCCAGTTCGTAAATCTGACTAAGCACGACTCTGATGCAGTCATCGTTGGAGGAGATCTTAACATCGCAGACACTGGGTTAGAATATAAACTTCTTACTTCCAATTCCAACCTGAAAGATGCTTGGTTGAAACAGGTAAGAATTGATGGATTCCCACTACTCTCTCTCTCTCTCTCTCTCTCTCTCTCTCTCTCTCTCTCTCTCTCTCTCTCTCTCTCTCTCTCTCTCACCCACACACACACACGCACCCACACACATGTATCCATGTATGTGCGTATGTAGGTACTTACATATATATTTATGTATGTATGTATGCATGTATGTTCATATGTATGTATGTATGTAATATGTATGTATCGACGCATGCATGTATGAATACATGCATATGTGTCTGTGGGATTATGACCCCATCCTAACACACACACACACGAAGTGTGTACACTCAAACATGTCTAATGTTGAATATGCAATTTCAGAAAGTGACCCCAGATCAAAGTGGGGCAACATGGAATACGCCAAGTAACAGCTTTAAAGACCCTTCCGATGTCGTCGGGATGAATCAACGCTTAGATTACATTTTATACCAAAGCAATGCAGGTAAGAACCCTTCCCCTGAGTTTCTCTCAATTGTTCTGTGGGTCTTTGACACTAGTGTTTGGTAAGGTTCTGATGAATACCTCATACACATATATTTACCCTTATGCTACTGGTGGCTAATTTGGTCAAAAGAAAATGATGCAAAACCCTGAAAACCCTGTCAAATTGGTACTCAGTGAGAACTATCCAATGAATACCGACATGACAGGGTCTAGATAGTTTACAAAAATCTTTGCATCCGCGTTCTCTGTACTTAAGTGACCTTAGCATTGGAAAAGTTAAGATTATGATTACCATATCTTAAATACATATGTCAAAATTATATTGTCCCTTGAAGAAAGACAACAGGGATTTGCAGCCATGGGCCAATCAGCATACTATCACCTTGGACCCAGTGTGCAGCAGGCGCATACTTGTGCTGCCCAGGACGACTAAATCGCCTGCAGTGTATTCAGTGCTGCACTAGGGTCCCTCGATGTTCTAGTGCGCATATTGGTTGCAAGCTCAATAGAATATATAAGTTGATCCCCTGCTAGGAGATCCGCTGTCGGCAGTTTTAATAGTTTTAATAGTTTTAGCTTTGTCAGACAGATATCACTGCTACATCAATTGCTATTGTAAAATGCATAGGATGAGGTATTTAATATCAAATTGAATCGTGGTTAAACCACAAGGCGAGAATACTTATGAAGCAATTCTCGTTAGTCGGTGGTTCCCGTGGGTAATAACTTAGATAGATAAAAACAAGTAGATATGAAACCAGCCGGGCAACCTGAACAGGCTGGCTGCAGCCGATAGCACTAAAGTTGTGTTCTGCACATATTGGTGCGCAGGTTTCTCTGTAATGCAAACGATACGAGAGCCCTCATTGGTCTTGGTCTCGTAGTGACGTGTCGTCACTCTTAGGCCAGATTCGAGTCCCCTGGCTTAACCAGGCCTTCACTTTAGCGCATATAGTAATTAGTCTCTCATTACATATCCATTCTTTTATTTATCTAGGGTAATATGTTTCTTTCGATTTACCAATGGCTAGGAATTATGAAGACAGAGTGTAGAAAAAGTAAATATTAACAAAATTCTTTACATTACATGACATCGTAGGTTATGAGATGCATTGCCAAAAGTGTTACCTAACCATGGACAAAATTCCCGAGCTAGGCTACAACTATTCCGACCATCAGGGACTAGCCGCCATTTTCTCCATTGGCAAAGATGGTACTGAAGGTAAATATGCCGTTTTGCACTTTATCTCCCTGCCATTATATTTTCATCATGCGTGTTTGTTCCTACTAAAATAATTAAGTTAAACAGTTCGAATACTGTAATAAGGTGAGAGGCCCCCCTCCCCCAGATTACTTTTAATTCAACACACGGGGCAAATGAGAAAGTTAGTTGTGACTAAGGGTTAGGCGGTGGTTTTCTACGGTTACTCTTTACTGTTTTTTATTGGTAAAAACCTAATCAAATTTTTTATTTCAGGCAATTGTACGGAAAAAATCAACAACTCTGCAAGAAATGAACACCTACAATACGCCCTCCTCATATTTGAAGAAGCAATACAGAATGTAAAAGGGAAACGAACATATTTTCTCATACTATTGTTGATATGCATCTGTGTGTTGATGTTAATGTTAATGGTCACATGGCCTCAATATATGGTAATTTGGATGATTCTTCTTTCTACGCTGATTGGCCTATGTTTAGGATTCCTTATATGGATGGCTGTTGTAGGCACGCAAAGAGAGGTAGCCAATTTAAACGACCTCAAAAAGAACGCATTGTGTCAGAGATATATAGATTAAGCATTGAAGTCCGTGATTGTGTTTGATATCTGCATCTTCATATACATAGGTCGAGATAAGAATAAAGCAAATTTTCTCAGTGAAATGACAGCAATGACTCCACTGCATCTACCACACAAACAAGTTTATGACAAATACCAGTTTGTTTGATACAGTTGTGTGTAAGGCGATGCCAAAGAGCTCAAAGATTGAGGAGGAAAAATGTGACATATAGTGAGAGATTATTCCCTGTAACTCTGATTACAATCAAAAAAAATATATCAACCAACCAACCAACCAACCAATCAATCAAGTATTTGAGTCATATTTTTTAAGAATAAGATTGATGCCCATATACAGAGATACGAATTGGAAACATGTTACGATATATGCTTGAGCATGAACAAAGTGAAAAAAATGTCATGCATGCACACATACACATCATACGCATGTGCGTCTGTATATAGAAATTTCAAATATTCTAAAATTGCGATAACGTGTTTCAAATCATCATCGTATTAATACAATTGATATATAATATCCAACCTATTTTTTAACAGTACATCAGACTGATTGGCCATTGGGGCAGCCAATTTTCAATATAGAATTGCCTGCTAAAACCAGCATCCTGAAACAGGGTAGCTAAATGTCAACGTTAACTTAACAAAAGAGATTATTATAGCACGATTAAGAATGTGGATGATGACTTCTATCTAGAGAGGCGAGGCATTTCCAGCATAGACCTATAAGAAAATATCACGATTTCAAAATTCAACGACGAATTCAAAATCGTCAATCAGCACATCAACATATTTGATTCGTATTATTCTGATTATTCAGTATTACTATTTCAGTGCCCAGGTACCCAGGCCATTAGAAACCAAATGTTCGCAGAGAATAACCGAACATCGCAGTCGATCAGTCACTTCAGAGATATAGATTAAGTTGAAGTCCCTGGTCAAATGATGAGTGACACACAAGGGGCGGTATTTGAAATGCGTTTAGGTGCTAACCTCCTGAAGGTGGATTTTGATGACATGGTCGACTTCAGGAAGACTTCTTGTACCTATATTACACAGATGTATTGTCACATAATTAAGAACAGGATGAGAGTCTACTGGATATTCTATCTACCCGATACCTTCAATTACTTGCAATCTTGTTTGATTGTGCACACAGACAAGAATGCATGTCAGCTAACTAGTTGGATAGTGCAGCCAAACCATGGGCCCCTATCCCCAACTAGTAACTTATGATTGTTCAATATTTTTGTGATGTTGGTTCCGTATCTTCTTGTTGTTGTTTGCGTCAATGTTTTCATGTTGTTCAAAAACCTTTGTGCTATGTATGATTTTGTAAATGCCTTTATTTACAGTAAAAAAACATACACATACCAATACAAATACTGACCCATCGAACCGGTTAAAACCCATCAGCTCTGCAGCGCCCAATAGACCATTCTCATCCTGAGCGTACACATGGTCTTACCACTTTGAGCTAAACTCACTAAATAAAGGCATAGTTGAAACATGTGATGAGGTATTGTTCAATCTAACACGAACATCAGCTTTCGAAATTATTTGTTATTACAATATGTCTCCGTCAGACCACGTGTGCATTACATACGTGCATTATTGAGTCGTGACTTAATGAAAGTCTTTTTTTCTGTGAAAATTGTGAAACCACTAATATTTCATGCTTTATTGATCATTCCCAGGTTATAGCTTAACCCTTCCAATGCTAAGGCTACTTTCTCCCAAAGCACGAGGATGCAAAGATATTTGAAAACCATCTCAACCTTGCCATGTTGGTATTCGTTGGATAGCTCTCACTGAGTACTCGCAGATGAGTGCCTACGTGCCAGGGTTTCAGTCTTTTTTTTTAGGTTTTTTACATCCTTTTGTTTTGGCCAAATTAGCCACCAGCAGCATAAGGGTTAAGTCATTCTCATTTGAGACGAGACTCCACGTGATCGATACGAATCAGAAATGGTTATAAACACTGAATTCTCAAAGTAAAAGTTTCAGCCGAATATATATTCCTAGTTTCAGGTATGACATATTATTGTGGCAGTTTTATTCTCATATGTACACTACATCACGGAATAAATAAAGATTGCAGTGAGAGTAGAATGCAGGTTATTCAACTTTTATATACAGGAGGATAACAAAATTATGATATTTGTAAAAGGTAGTTACAAGAACACACCACATGAATTTTAAGATTTATCATTTGTCCAATCCAGAAAAGATACACACATTTTATACATGTAATTATACAAACCAAATTCACATAATGAAATGCAAGTTATGTAGCAGAGTATTAGGGCTCGTAACATAGAAGGCGTACTATCAGCCAATCCCTGCTCCAATAATCCATACCGTACTCTGCCTCCATCTAGCGTCGATCATGGTAACTAAATAGTTCATTGTGCGGTCCGAACAGGAATCTGAACGCCATGGTCTACTAAGGCGTTGTCGCTGACTGCTTGTTGTCCCTCACCATTGCCCAGGTTCGAATCCCGGCCTGGGCATGTGAGAAAGTTGCCAGTGACTTGGTGTTAGGGTGTGGTTTTCGGGGTACTGCGGTTTCCTCCACTACTTACAACTGGCTAGTTACGTATTAACCACAATTGGCATAAATGTGAGGAAAAACGAAATTCCAATTCCAATACCAGCCAGCCCATTAGTATTAAGTTGCTGCTTTAATAGTCCATGTCGTACTTTGCCCCCATCTAGCGTCGATCATGGTAACTAAATAGTTTATTGTGCGGTCAGAACAGGAATTTGAATGCCATAGTCTAATTAGGCCTTGTCGCTGACTGCTTAGTGTCCCTCACCATTGCCCAGGTTCGAGTCCCGGTCGAGAAATATGAGAAAGTTCCCAGTGAATTTGAGTTAGGTGGTTATTTTGGCCGGGTAGTCCGGTTTCCTCCACCAACTTTACCTGGGTACCCATGACATAGATATGAAATGTGGTGAAAAAGTGATGACGATGAAAATTATAGTTCTACAGATCTCTGTGTTTGGTCATCTAAGCTTAACATCTAAACAGTGCCCACATAACGCTATTCACAACCCCTAGACTATTAACCAACCTAAACTTAAGGTAAGACATAATGATGTTTCTTTTTCATATTTTTCAAAATCTGACACCTATCTGCCTTAGATCATCTGGCATCACTTTCTAATTTTGCGATCTGTTTTCTATAATGCGAAGTTATTATTAGCATGTACAGCAAACATTCAATCAAAAAGTTATTTCACCAATGATAGACTTTACAAATAGGTATCAAAAACTCACCACTGTGTAACATGTGTAAAGCTGAAAATGACAATTATGAACATTTGCTGCTTAGTTAAGTCCAAGAATATTGAACATTACTTTATATATCGATATCTTATTTAGGATCGTCTGTGTTGCCTAGCCTTCTACACAATACCAGGAATCAATAAAAAAAGGTGCTAGTATTTCGGTTCTACTGAGAGTATATCATTATGGCAAGACGTGTACAAATAGATTATTCACCTGAGTATAAATTGAATAAAAACAGAATTATAGTAGGTGCCTTAGAGAACAACAAAGTCATCAATCAGAAAAATCCAGATAGGGCCCCGTTGAAAGAGGTACTGGGAGGACAGTACAATTACAGAGAAGGGGGGAGGCAAGTGTTGCGGCAAGGCGCTTAAGGCCGCAGGAGGAGTAGAAGTTGTCGATGTAATAAGGATCCGTGCGCCCAAAAAGTGAGTGGCGGGCGCACGGATCCAAGCCCAAAGTGCAGGTGGAAGGTACATGGGATTGGATAGGGCACTGATCAGCACGTAGAGATGTGTGAAAGGGCAGATAGAAGGTAAATGGGTGGGAGTTGCATAAAGTAATAGTCATGTGCCGCAAGTGTGCATGAAAGTGACAATACCAACGTCATAGGGAACTTAATGGAACATTTCCTTCATCAACAGATATAAATTAATACTTACACCCATTAAACTTCACAGAGCTCAATTTTTATATGAAGGCTAGGCATTACTTACATTCATTAAACTATAGGTTTTCTCGAAGAAATTCCTAACTTCACAACTGTGGAAATGTTTATTATAACCAGGGAATTTCATACACTAATCAAATCGGCCCTTATAGCGAACGCCAATTCAGGCAGACCTTCTCTCTGGGATCAGTGGATTTGACCAACAATTCATTTTAGTAAAGTGAAATAAAAATAATAAAAATATAGACATCGTTATTTAGAGTAGGAAATGTTTCAAAGTGCCAGACGAAAGACTGGGCAGGAAAAGATGATGCTAGTTGCGGTCAGATGGAATCGAACCCGCAACCTCTTGCCCTGCAGGCAGGCGCTCTAGTCACTAAGCTACGGCGCCATCTGTATGACAGGGAGGTTTGAAAAGAGAGCTATATTGATGAAATCCCGTAACTCTATTTTAGATCGTTCCTTGCATTCCGAGTTTAGTCCTGTCATTTACGTGACTGAATACCGGAGTAAATCTTTGAAAAAGACCGCCAGGCCACTTTTATCAATGACCCCACATATTTACATACGGCCCGAAACTGATTATGACCTACCTACCTCATGCGAGCCAGTAAAATAGCCAAATCAAATCTGGCGCCTGTTATCTAACTACTCCAAACCGGCTCGGGATAGCCGGAATGACGTTAGAACCCAATAAGGAGCGCCAAAATAGCTGAAAAATTGTATTTGATCTTTTAATCTAATGCCTTTTCAAATAGATAAAGAATAATGATTATATCAATACGCCTTTACATGTCGTTAACTTTATGGCATCGCCAGTTTCGCAATCCAATTTTCCTAGTGTTATGAACTTGCTATCCTGGGGTTCAATTAGTTACATTTGCCGCCGTTTCACTTTGTGGGGGCGCTACGCGCTGCATGAACATTTGCGTCTAGTTGGGAAAGTCTGTATTTCTAAGTAAAAAGAAATAGTGAAAAATCTTCATTTTGATTCAACGATTGTTATTTATTACCTCATTTTTGTGGATACGATTATTTATGATTGACAAATAAGTGAATAATACAAAATAAATCCGAAATAAACCCTTCCACTTGAATTAAAGTTTGTTGCAACATGAGGCTACGATGGTGCAGGTGTGAACGGTAGAATATTTTTTCCAGAAAAACAGCGGTAAAAATAGAATTTTCCTTCTCTGCCGTTCACACCTGCACCATGATCGTATCAGGTAGATTGCTGGTGCAAAAAGAACTCATGCGGAGACTGCCAGATGTGAGTACAGGTGATGGTTCAGTCTCGACACGTCATCTAGCGGCTGTTTTGAGAACTAGGATGAGTGTGTGAAAACACAGCTGACTCGATCAGTCAGACAGCGGCAGCAGCCACAGGACAACTACAAACTTCAGTGCTATCAAGTCACCCTGGCATAGCATCCCAGTCCTTCAGTATGAGTACTCGAGGGACCACAGCTATGTAACAGGTACCTCTACCGAAATCCCATCTCATCCGTCCACGGGAAACTTGCCGCTGTGAGGATTTGGAGCGGGCTTGGGTAATCCGTCGGGAGGTTGTTTACATGCGTCACTAGACAACGGGAGCTTGAACATGTACCTCCAGTGGCAGTGACTAGTCTAGGCTCTAGCTGTCTCTGACAGCGTACGCAGGACGCTAGGCTGCTGCATAGCGGACCACGGCGCACACACGGGCCCTCTGTGATCATTAAAAGTCTACAAGTACCAACAGGCCAGTACATATGGAATCGCAGGATGTACTTTGAGAGGGAATTCCGCGAACATGATTCTTAGGAAACGGGGAGAACCGCCCATTCATGTAGTGTTGTAAAACCAGTCAATAACGCTTCTGTCACACTGACTCAAGCTCTGAATTCTTTAACTGTTCCAATGTAGGGAGTGCTGTGTGTCATTATAGCATTACAACATCTTGTTCATGATGAAGACACATGGGATTGTCCCAGGTTCTAGGTCTAGGAGCCACTAGTCTAGGAGTACCATAGCCTAGGAGGTCGATGATCATGAGCCAGCATGTACATGTCTATGAGGATTATACTAGTATGGGATATATACCTTTCCTGGTCTTCATAATACAGGTAAGACATTGTTTAAGCCATACATTTATCCTTAATTGCTCCTGTTTTTAGGTATGATATGACAGATATGCCTGTGGTTAAACCATAGACATGAGTATAACTTTTTAAATACTCTACCTTGAATATCAATATGTACCTTAAGTTTATTTTTTATACCAGAAATTTATTTGACTATATGGACCATAAATATATGTCCACTGACTATTATTATTATTATTATTATTATTATCATTATTATTATTATTATTATTATTGTTGTTGTTGTTGTTGTTGTTGTTGTTGTTATTATTATTATTATTATTATTATTATTATTATTATTATCATTATTATTTTTTTTATTAGTGACTGGGCTAGTTTTGAGATGCCTTAAACCCTTTCACACCTGGGGTGTACACATAATGATATGGAGATATCTTCATCCCAAACTAATATCTGGAGTATTGTTTGACTATTGTTTGACTGAAAGTTCTTAATGGGTTAGGTACACCTTCAAGAACATTTTTCGAATATTGATAGTATTAAAAGTTCAAAATTGTCAGACCATTTGCACACTCCAGATGCAAAAGTGTTAACTGTTATCATGCTGGTGGCTAATGTGACCAATACAAAATGATGCAATAAAGATGAACATGGCTGAAACCCTGGCATATGGGTACCCATCTAAATACCAACGTGACAGGGTTTGGATCGCTTTCAAAAATCTGTGGGTTCTTGTGATTTGGATGAAAGTAGACTTAGCATTGGAAGGATTAAATGTTCAGAATTGTCAGACCATGCGCTCACTTCAGATGCAAAAGGGTTAAACTGAAACAAATGATTTAAAAACTCCTATGGGGACCACATATGGGGAATGCTGTTCAAAGCTCTGCATTATAGGTCAGAGTACTACCTGCCCATTGAAGTACAGGAAGAGAGAGTAGTAGCATGCAACAAACCTATCAATATTTCATCTATCACCATGCATGATAATTGAACCTTATGAATTCTGGCTGCTAGCATTCATTCACTAATAGAGTGTTTGTATGTTTTGTTTTTAACCCATTCACCTCAGCTCTGCCAAGTCAGATTGGCCTGACTTTTAGGGGAATATTCTACTGACAATGTTTTTTAAGAATATAGGAATGTTAATTAGCAACACAATCTGCAATTCTTTTAAAATATTTTGCGATTTCAAACTATTCTCACCAGATATTTCCAAATTTTTTAACACCCAGAAAAGACTTGGCCAGGGAAACTCCAAGCATTGATGTTTTAACCCATTTATACCCCTACTTACATACATTGGAATTCCAATGGAAACAGTAGGATTTCCAAGGAATTCCCAGGTAATTTGGCAATGGTTCATTTGGGCCAGATGGTCTACATGCCAAGGGGCAAGGGAATATTTTTCTACTATTGAGCGGTACAATAATAAATTTTAGAATACCAGACATTATGCAACATTTTTAGTACATGTATGTTTGAACGATATGCTTTGTTGAGGGGAAAAGATAATCTTAAATGAAGTTAAATCAAAAGCAACTTTAAATTCATGATATTTTTCCAAAAATTGGAATTCACACCAGGCCTGACTGGACTCTTTGTATGAATTTGTTAACCCTTTCATGCTTCAGAGTTCCTCTTAAAACTGTTGTCTTGATCTTATAGACTTTAAGAAATACATTGTTATCGTATTTAAAGAAATAGATTGAGGACTTAGCAAAGACTCATAGAATATTTGATAGAGTATATATTCACACAAACATTCCCTTTTAATTATTCTCTCGTTGGAAGGAAAGCAACTAAGTAATAAGGCCTCTTTGAGCTGCTCGAGAGGGTTAACTAAGCAAGCTATTTATTTCAGTGTATTAACCCATTAGTGCTTAAGAGTCCCTTCAGAAATTGTCGTCTGGATCTATGATATTTTTGATTATTACTTTAAAATTGAGAATTATTTTACAAAATATTTGAGGGGGAGTTGTAGATAATGTTCTGATTGACACTTCTCCATCAGATCTTTTCCTGACTTTGCTTTTACCTGTAAAATATTATGAAAATTGTCAGGCTGCTTTTGGCTGCTGTGAGCATTAATGGGTTAACCCATCTTTAGTGCAGGAATTTGAAATTTTGATTATTGCCATTTTTTCTGCCATATCCAGGTAAGATATTGACTAGCCTGTTGTGGAGAAAAGAAAAATGGAGTAGCTCTACCCAGGGAAACCCATCATCTAACCTCAAGTCAGTGGCAACTTTCTCACATCTTCTGAGCTGGATTTGAATATGGGTAGTGGTGAGAGACAGCAAGCAGTCACTGCCAATGTCTTAGATCACTGGCCCTTTGAGTGGATCTGAAACCTTCGTTTATAACTCATCAATATCAAGAAAACAACTGAAAAGTATTAGAGATGGATTTGTTAACCTGTATGAGGACAGCAAGTATCAGCCAAATATCTCCAAATATCTAAAGACTTGTGTTAATACCAAGATATTTACATGTGTCAAAATATGTGTACTCTCTAATTGTGAAAAGGTCAACCAAACCATACTTATTAACTACAAATATACACTAATGAAATCCTATCTGTTTTTCAAATGTCTTCTCAAGGTATGATTGTCAAAAGATGTTTAGTCTAATTGAGGGTGATTTTACCAAAAGTCATGTTAAGTTCAGAGAAAACTTGTAAAGTACATGACCCTCTCAAAGGTCACATGACCCCTTCAAAGGTCACATGACCCTTTCAGAGGTTGTGTCTTAGAGGTCACAGGTGGGATAGGTTTGGGAGGTGGTAGTAGAATTTTATAGCACTTAAGAGGCCAAGGGGACATAGGGAGGGAGGAAGAGAAGATACTCATGATGAAGGGTGCAGATAGGGTAAGTGAATATGCTAAGCTTCATTATAAAAAAATACAGTGGCAGGCATAACTTTTGGGATCCACTTGCCATGTTGGATAAGTACATACTATTTTTTCATGCTTTTACAGCAAAAAATCTAAATCATGTTTGAGTACTTCTAAAATTGTATAATGAATTAGGGTAGATTTTCACTTTTGATTTTCAATAGCTTGGGTAATGTAAATTGATTTCATATTCATAATCATTCAATTGAAAAAATAAAAGAGTTTTGGAATTAACACTTTCTTTACATTTTTCTCCTTCGAAATTTGAACTTGAAGGATATTTTTAGCGGGATTTGTATATACCTACTGGACAGGCAGAGCAGGTAACAAGAAATAACATCAGTTTCAGTCTTTATGAAACTTACCCTATAGGAGGGTACTTTAAACATGTGCTATTTCTAAAACTTAAACTTGGACAATTATTAGCACACAGCATGAGGTTCCCTTTAACCAATAGAGCACATTAATAGCACATGGCATTGCAAACGAATCAATAATGCTAATTAATCTTTCCCACACAGGTAGGCCAAGTGAGGGGTGACTCATTTAACTACTGCATTTTATATTGTCACCCAGCTGATAATCTTATTTATTGATTCTTACACAGGTAGACAGACTGAGAGGGGTAGGGGTAGGGGTGACTCATTTAACGGGGTATGCCACCCAGCAGATAACCATATTGATTCATATACAGACTAAAAGGGGTGGGGGACGGTGTGAGTCATACGTATGGGTAGAGAACCGATCAATTTCAGTTCATCAAGATTTATGTCAATTTCAATAGTTAACCCTTCCAATGCTGAGACTACATTCCTCCAAAGTACAAGGACGTAAAATCATCTGAAAACCATCATAACCCTGTCATGTTGGTATTCATTGGATAGCACTTGCTGAGTACACTCATATGAGTACCCATTTGTCAAGGTTTCAATCATTTTTCAGGTTTTTCCATCAAGTTGTATTGGCCAAGTAAGCCAGTAGCAGCATAAGGGTTGAGGTCATATTGTGACATGGTAGACACCCAGAACTAGGAAGAAGTTTTCTTTTTAACATACTCTGTTTCATGGTATTCTCAATCATTAAGGAGCCATAGACATCCCTACACAATGCAGCTTTTTTCTTTACGCTTACCAAATGTTACTGAGACTTCCGAAAAAATTCTGAATTTTTGTCTCACATTTTCCTTTGAATTCCTGGTTATTCCTAGCTACATTTGGTAAGGGCAGTAACCAGGCCAGCGGGGCACAGACCGGAGGCCACATGCTTGGGAGCCAGGTGTCTTTACCACTAGGCCACTGCAGATTCACCCTCCCCTAGCTCTCCCACCCACCCCTAGACGTTGATCATAAAATCCATTGATTGATTCTTGTTCAAGTATCATGACTCACCTGTGTATTCTCCATTGTCCTCTAAGCTGGGTGGGAGAGGGGTTACTGGGGTAGTTTCCAGATTTCTCTGGGGGGGGGGGGGGGGGGTGGGGGGGGGTGGGGGGGAGTCATCGACTTCATGAGTTGAAGCAAAAACTAAAGAAAATCACAATTCTTGCCAAAAATCATGCTGATGGTGGCTAATTTGGCCAATACAAAATGATGCAAAAAAACTTTTAAAAAAGACTGAAACCCTAGCAAATGGGTACTCATCTGTGAGTACTCGGCGAGTGCTTTCCAATGAATACCAACATGACAGGGTTTTAGATGGTTTTGAATTTTTTTTTGCGTCCTTGTGCTTTGGACAAAAGTAGCCCCACCATTGGGAAGGGTTAAGTGGGTGGCGCCTGTCCCTGATGTCAGGGTTGCAGTGATGGATGCCTCATATCCATCATATCCTCATATCCATCATGGCGACAGGATGAGTCTCTGCTACATATAAATAAAGCTTGGGATACCAAGAAAGTCATGGGAAGATCCTGGGATTCCCTAGGAAATCTCTGCTACATATAAAGCTTGGGAATTACCAAGGAAGTCAGAAAATCCTGGGATCCCCTAAGAAGTCTCAGCTTCATATAAATAAAGCTTGGGATACCTAGGAAGTCCTAGGAAAATCGTGGGATTCCCTAGGAAGTCTCAGCTACATATACATTGAGCTTGGGATACCAAGAAGTCAGAAAATCCTGGGATTCTCTAGGATGTCTCAGCTACATATAAATAAGCCTTGGGATACCAAGGAAGTCCTAGAAAAATCCTGGGATTCCCTAGGAAGTCTCAGCTACATATAAATGAAGCTTGGGATACCAAGGAAGTCCTAGGAAAATCCTGGGATTCCCTAGGAAGTCTCAGCTACATATAAATGAAGCTTGGGATACCAAGGAAGTCCTAGGAAAATCTGAGGATTCCCTGGGAAGTCTTTGCTACATATGTTATGAGATGGGTAAATTCTGGCAGACTTCTGGCAGCTTTTGTAGACCAACACCCACTGTGAGAGTAGCTCGTGCCCGGCTTCTGATTGTTTTGTAAATCAATATTGATGTTGGCTGTATTCTTAGTCGTAGATTAGAAACCATGAATGGATGTTCACCCAACAATTACTATGCTATGAATATGGGACTTACCTACATGGAGGCATCTGTTACATATTATCGATAAATGTGACAACTGTTGCATTTTTTGATAAATTGTAACAGTTATCCATGACAAAATGTCAAATGATCTTCGGAAAGAATAATTGCTACTTTATATCATTGAATTCCATGTATAGTATTTTGTTAATCTATGATCATATTGCAGGTACGTGTTATAGTATAACTTTTTTATTTCAAACCCTACACCTTTTTGTTAATTTCAAGACTATTTTGTTAATATCTTTGTGACCTTACATTTAATCAGAAAGTATTTGGAGCAGAAATGTTGATCAGTACCTAAAACAAATCTTTACTTCAATTTATGCCTAATTCCAAAGTTGCCATTAGTCCAGATTATACTTTTCAAGGAGATATCCAGGCATGAATGGGTTAACCTGTACTTGTCTGATCACTAGACCACTGGACCACTGGACCACTGGAGTCAAGGATCCCACTATCTAGGACTCAAAGATATTCACAATCTCTGAACATGAACAGAATGGCACATGGCATGTAAATATCTGCATTCATTTGCAGGGGCAGCTTTTTTTAATCATGGTATAGAGAAACACTATCAATAATTGATTAACCCATTAATGCTCATAGTGGCTAAAAGCAGCCTGACAATTTTAATTAAATCTTGCAGGCGAAAGCATAGTTTGGAATATATCTGTACAAGAAATATTCATCTCAACATTACAAGCAAATCTCCTTCAAATATTTCATAAAATGATTCTTAATTACTGAGTTATTGTCAAAAGTATATTAGATCCAGACAAAAATTGCTAGATCAATACCTACGCACAAATGGTTCAAAGCATGCGATTCAGGTGTCATTAGATTTCTCTATCAATCTAACGTTTATTGATCAGCTCATTGATGATGTTTGCTTATCAAAGCTGCCAGGTGTTTTCAAGCTTGGCTCATTAGGTATGTCTCATTGAGCTCAACTAACCATGAATGATTCATTCCTAGTTATGCATGGTCCAATGAGTTCCTGTGACAATAATGCCAAAAATAAGATATTTATTTTCTATTTAATTTTCTATTGAATCCACCACAAATGCCTCACCTAGGCAGAATTTGGATTTGGAACTTCGATTTTTTGTCACTTTTTCTGTCATATTGCGGCTAATTCGTGACTAGCCAGTGGTAACTGGTGGAGGAAACCGGAGTACCCGGGAAAACCACCGCCTAACCCCAAGTCACTGGCAACTTTCTCACATGCCCCTGCCAGATTTCGGACCCAGACAGTGGTGAAAGACAGATAGCAGTCAGTGGCAATGCCTTAGACCACACGCCCATCCGGGCAGGCCCACACACCCAGGGAGAAAGGTACTAACTAACTTGATGTCAGCTTCTAGGGGTATATCATGGAAGCCAATTAAGTTTAAATGTACCTAAAACACAGAAATTGACATATTTAGCAGTAATGGGCAGAAGATCAACTAGTCATGAAGTGAACTAGTTCAGATATGAACTGATAAATAAATGAGTACAAGAAATATTGTATGTATTGAATGCTTAAAAGAAGACATCAGAAGATGTGTATAAAGTAGATGGATATAAAACACAGAAATGAAAGCTTTTCTGAAATATCTCTTTATCTATTTTATTAGATATTTCACAGAAATTTTTACCTGAGTGAGTTATCTAAAGATTATTTATGTTCTTGAAAGTGCATGAATTGCAACAGAAAATGCTCAAGTTTGCTGAACTTCTACTAGGTTATTTTGACTTGAGATATCAAACAGTGTAGTGGCAGATTGATTAGAACAGTTTAAAAACTTCTGGCAGAGAGAAATAAACTATGGTCTGGCCTGCGGGGTAGGAGCATGTAGGTTTAAGAGGTCTGCACTGCTATGAAACCAGCTTTGTCTGTTTGGGGGGTCAGATCCCTACTGGGAAAATAAACATGCCGGAACTAGGGAGATAAAATTCCAGTGAGCTTGAGTAGAGAACTGTCCACCATAGTCTAACTACTAGTCTGTAATACTAGCCTTGCTTCTTGCTCCATTGGGAATTACCTAACCCTCACCAAATGTACCTGGAAATTCTTAGAAATTGTTGGTATTTTCCCAGCCTTATCCAAGGAATTCCTGGGTATTCCCAACTTCGGTATGGGTAGCCTAGCTATTAACCCTTACCGTACCCTATTTTGTTCAGGGTTCACCTGGGATTTTCCTAAAATCTAAGAATTCCTTGGTATGCCGTGCTTCATTTGGTAAGGGTGTTTATTTAATTCATACTATCGTCACATGTCAGGAAGTTGTCAATTATAGACAGTAATATTCACATAGTTTGACCCCTGCCCACTCTTAAGCATACACCAGTGCCAGCTATCCATATGGAATGCCATTTATCTACCCTGCCTGAGAAGCCAGTTCTTCACTATAGCGCATATGGTAATTGGTCTCTCGCTACCTATATCCATTGTTTTATGCATCTAAGCTCAGTGCCACCTATCCATATGGAACACCATTTCTCTACCCTGCCTGAGAAGCAGGCTTCTATTCTGAGTATGTGGGAGCAGCAGGATTATAAGCCACTTGTCCTGTGGTCCCCTTAACTGTAACACACCTGAAATCAATACCAGGCGAAACGTACACAAAGAAAGTGACGTCACAATGCGGGTGAATTATTACCTTTACCTGTGTTTTGTGTGTGCATGCCTAATGTTCTGGTAGATGCGGCATTACTCACAAAGCTCGGGGGTTTCAGCTGGTGTTGAATAACACTATATTTCAGCAGTTGTAGAGGAAATCCTGTGATTAGTAAACTAATTACTGCCCAGTCTGTATCCCCAAACATCAGGACTATATAATTATAGAAGTACATTCAGTTGCAGAGTTGGGGGTGAGGTGTACTCATAGTACAAATCATAGACCTCTCTGTACAAATGAATGAATTATGATACTAGGTAAAATGGAAAGTGTGAAATATAACTTGCGTGAGTTATATTTCATCTAATTTTGATATGTGATATCATAATTTATTGTATTTCTTAACAATTGAACTCAGGACAAATTGAATGGAACCTTATATTATTGGTCCAAAGCAATTTTTATAGCAAATGCCCCTAAGCACTCTTTTTCAATTTCTGTTGTGAAAGGATATGTTGAGCCCTGTTAGCAGTGTACTGCAGGGTCACAGACTCCCACCCTGGGGCACACAGGCAATGGAGGGTATTGATTGTAGGTATTGATTGTTTTATTGGCTCGTTTGTATCACCTGTGACAACATACTGACCTGGAATAGATGCCCGTAGAAACTGGTTTCTGCTCTTACATAGTATTATTGGAAGAATTTCCAATAACCTCGTAACCTAGATAGTATGCCTTTTCAATTGCTGCGAGAAGTTCTTTGTTCTTTTGTTCAGAATTGTGTCATTATTACTATTATTGTTATTATTATTATTATTATTATTATTATTATTATTATTATTATTATTATTATTATTATTATTAATATTTTTATCATTATTTTCATTATTATCATTATTATTATTATTATTATCATTATTATCATTATCATTATTATCATTATTATCATTATTATTATTATTATTATTATTAATACTATTATTATTATTATTATTATTATTATTATTATTATTATTATTATTATTATTATTGTTATTATTATTATTACTACTACTACTACTACTACTACTACTACTACTACTACTACTACTACTACTACTACTACTACTACTACTACTGCTACTATGGTTATCACCACCACCACTGCTGCCCCTGTGCCTCACATGAGCGGAGATGAAAGTGACCAGTGGTCATGCCGTCCAGTCAATGAACTTGTGCATTTGTTCCAATAACTCCTGCTCTGAAGTGCCTCGTGACAGGACTAATTAGCTGGCCCAGGGGAAGATATAGATTTAATCACCTTAAGCAGGCGCTCAGGCCTAGCATGAATCACTTTCACTCAGCTGTCACTTATAATGCCCGAGATGAGATTTTTACCGCATACAGCAAAGATGGACCTCTTGTAAAAAGTTATTTATTATGTAGTACATAATAGGTCTGTCCATCATAAGCCTTCAAGGGATGGTACATAAGCCAAGTGGTTATACAGCTTACCGTAAATTCTCGGAAATCTCGGCCGCCCTAGGAAACTCGGCCACTATAATTAATCTACCAAATAATTACTGGGGAAATTCGCCCACCCCCGATTCATCCAAGGACACATTTCACTAAAAGTCGGCCACCAAGTAAATTTCATTGATATAAGAAAAAAAACATTTATACCAAAGTTTGCGATTGATTTTAGATTATTAACGATAGTTTCTAGTGCCCATATCCGCCAAAAGACGATCGGTGCGAAACCGGAAGTAAGTATCGCATTTCTGCGTGTAGAGTGGAATACAGCTTGGGCGGCACCATTTCGAAATAAGACTTGTCAACAACTTGAACAAGTATACAATTCAATGCGTAATTGACGTGCGGCAGCAAGAATAAACAATTTAACAACATACAAGGGTGGCAAGTTACTTTACAAGTATATATAGCAGAGGAATGACAAGTCAGGTAGGTGATTTTGTGGGGGAAAATTGTGTTCTTGTTCACGAAGTTAGCGACCGATTTTTACATCTAGCTTTCGTTTCAATTCAATTGACAATTGATAATATCGGCCAAAGTGAAAGACATGTTTAAATTTACGAAGTTTCCAATTGATTTTAGATTATAAACTAACATTTCTAGTGTCCCTATATCTGCCAAAACACACCGGCTCCGAAACCAGAAGTAAACACATCGATCTCATGGGCTGCGCCAGTTTGTATAATTCAATGCGTAATTAGCGTGCGGCAACAAGAATAAACAAGTAAACAACATACAAGGGAGGCAAGTTACTTTATTAGTATATACCGGTATAGCAGAGGAATGACAAGTCAGGTAGGTGGACAATAAGGGTTTTGTGGGGGAAAATTATATTCTTGTGTACGAAGTTAGCGATCGATTTTCAGTTCCATCTACATCATAGTACATGTAGCTTTCGTTTCAATTGACAATATCGACGAATCTCGGCCACGGTGTCTGACATTTGACCGCTATTTTCAGTAAATTTCGGCCACCATCAGCCAACGAAAATCGTAATTAATAAACAGTGTCTGAGATTTCCGAGAATTTACGGTACTGCTCGTTGCCTCTCTGGCTCCGTCTCTGTCTCTCTCCTTCCCTCCTGCTAATATTCCTAGGTTGATGCTAGGAAAGAGCCATTATATTCTTGGAATCCCGGAAACATTTGGTAAGGTAACATTACTGCTAGCATTATTGTGGTGTGAATGAGCATGGGGGGGGGGGGGGGGGGGGGCGCCCTTTGTAACATTCATACTTTTGTTGACAAAAGCAAGTTTGTCGAGACAGAATTCTAAGATGTTACACTTGGCGAGTATTATGCCATGTGAAACACAAAAGTACTTATGTCCAACAAAAGTTACTTTCTTCAGACATAAGTAACTTTTTTTGGACAAAAGTACCTTTGTCTTGACAAAAGTTGCTTCTGTCTTGACAAAAGCTGCTTCTGTCAACAAAATTATGGATGTTACAAATGGCGCCCCATACATGAGATGGGCAGTTTTTTTCTGGGCAGTTCTGTTCTGATCAGTCTGGGCAGTTCTGTTGACTGGTCAGTCTGGGCAGTTCTGTTCTGGTCCAGTCTGGGCAGTTCTGCTCTGGTCAGTAGTCCGCTGTGGTGTAAGGACTCTGTTGGTTTAGCATGACTGCAGCAGGTGCAAGGGAAGAGTTAAGCTGCTATATTGGTTAGCGTTGTTGACTCAGTATGTCAGGCTGCCCACGACTGTTGACTTTTCTGCATACAGTCCGTGTTGTTTCTACTGCTATTGCAGGTCCACCATATTTCTGTATCTGCACCCAGTAAACACTGGTGAGGTCAGTTTGACATCTTTTATGATCTATTTATACTATACATACAACAAAAAGTAAAGGTAAAGTAAAGTAATCTTTATTTTAAGTCGGTAATTTTTTTGACAATAAACACAAGCTACCAGGGCTCTTGGCCGACTAGTCCTATGGCTTTAAGTGCCATCTGAAGCACTAGGCAACAAGAAGTAAACTGCCTTGCCTAAGGACAGACCATAGTAGCCACTGGCTGGGATCAGTTAGGCCACTGTGTCTCCTCAGGAGACACACAAAAAAGTTTTAACCCATTCATACCTGAAGCACTCAAAACATCCCAACCCTTGTGATGTTTTTTTCTTTTTGAATAGAGGACTTTACAGAAGTGATAATATCTTTTTGAATAGAGGACTTTACAGAAAATATTATTATAAGATATTATATTCCTAATTCATTTGCCAAAATGTAAATAAAAATAACACTTTTATTCATAGAGGCGAATGTACACCACCTGTATATAATTTTGAACATATTAGGAGTAAAAAATCACTTTTCTGAAGATCAAAATTTATCTATTCTAATATTTTATATCTTGCTTTGTTTGAGATAGCTTTAGATGTGCATTTATCGTAATTCAGTGTTCTTTTTGTAAAATTAGTAATAACCCATTCATACCCGTAACAGCCAAAACTGCTACTAGTAGATCTCCAGGTATGAAAGGGATAATGATGTCTTGAATAAAACCAAAAGCAGGCAAATTCAGACTGGTTTTCATTGTGAACGAAACTAAATCCGGATGACAATTCTATTAAAACTAATTATATGGATATGAATGTAGGTGGTGTCTATCTCCTGATGCAAATGGGATATGCAGAAAGTAAAGATAGCAAGACCAAGATGGACTCTGATAAGAGGTAGTCCTTTCGTACAGATGAAATGAAATGGGAATTTCACCATCTAGTTTGTGAATCTAGGACTGGTTTAGACAAACAGACATTTACTCAAATGGGCGTGGCTCTAGATGATGGGGTAAAAGCATCTTTTAGTTAGAAAACGGCTCTTTTTTCATGTTATATGAATCATATAATGTAATATTTATACTTCTGCTCAGTTCAACAGTGCTGTATTCAATGATGCATGATATCAGCTGTAATAGGTAATACTATCAAAGTATCATAAGCCTTTGATGCAATTATATGCTTTAGTACAGGCTTAGAGATACACTCAGGCACTGCTTTAAATGCCATAGAAATGTCAATCACCCATAATTAATCAGAAGTCAGAGATTAGAATTAAATTTTAATCACCTGTGTTTGGTATACTAGATTGCCCAACAACTGCACTCACCAACAGAGATTCTGATGTGATTCATTTGTCTTGTTGCCATGGTAACAGACAAAGCATCCCTCGTCAGCCATGTTTTGGTTGCCATATGACGCAATAGAGAAGCTAAGTATCACGGTTAAAGATGCGAGCTGTCGGTCCCATATCGGAACGTTATAAGACATTCTCCAAACACAGCTGTGAGAAGACAAGCAAAGAGATTCCCTTGTAAGACATCCTCAACAGATATTTTGGACAAGAGTGGGGATAATACTGCTTTAGTGTTTTACCTATTTCTCTCCGCAATAGTCCATAAAGGCATAAAGGCATATATATATATATATATTTATATATATATATATATATATATATATATATATATATATATATATATATATATATATATATATATATATATATATATATATATATATATATATATATATATGTATATATATATATATATATATATATATATATACATATATGTATATATATATATAGAGAGAGAGAGAGAGAGAGAGAGAGAGAGAGAGAGAGAGAGAGAGAGAGAGAGAGAGAGAGAGAGAGAGAGAGAGAGAGAGAGAGAGACAGAGACAGAGAGAGACAGAGAGAGACAGAGAGAGAGAGACAGGGACAGGGAGAGACAGAGAGAGAGAGAGAGAGAGAGAGAGAGAGAGAGAGAGAGAGAGAGAGAGAGAGAGAGAGAGAGAGAGAGAGAGAGAGAGATCTATCCCCATACATATACCAAAATGTATACTATTCATACATAAAAGATTATAGCTGGCATCCTAAAGAATAAGTAGTAAAGTACTGTGCCCACCCAGACGTTGCAGGAAGTCCCTGGTGAGCTGGAGCCAGTGGCTACCCCAGAGAGGGTGTGTCCAGTCACTCCTAATTAATGCGAGGGTGCTCAAGGGTTCTCGCCTGTTCGGGTGGTCATATCCCATGACCCAGCCACATTAATAACACGCTCGGCTGCCCCACCTAGAGTGAGAGAGAGAAATTAGTCCAGGTGCCGCTCAGTAGGGGGCGTGTCTCCGCTGTGAGAAAGATGGCGAAAATGTCTCATATCTCCAGAACATATGATTAAGTCGCAAACGAAAACCCATTATTGTATCATATTTCAATCTAGAGAAATTTCTAGAGATCTTGAGAATTTTTGGCTAGATATCATGCAGTCTGCCCCTGCAGTTAAACACAGGAACTAGGAAATTGGCCATGGCACCTGGTATTGTGCATGATAGAATAAACAGATGATTTTGGGAGTATTTCCTGTGTGATGCATTGAGGTTATGTGAACTATATTCTGTCTGTTAGGACCTCATATGAACCTGGAGCCAAATGCCACATTTTTTCTGGGGTAAGTTATTTTTTGCATTAACAATAAAAAGCGAAAAGTGATGTACGCATGCAAAATGCATGAATCAGAATTGCTGTTATCTGAGTCAAAACAACAGCTCTCCAATATACAATATTTTGTATGTCCAAGTTAACTTGGGCAAAGTGTGACAGATCCAGATGACACTTCTAGAATTCTACAATTGTCACGAAAGTATTGTTGGGAAAATATTTGAAGGGGGAATGTGTTTTTGTTTTTTTAACTTTTAACATTCTTTAGTTTATATTACTGAATGCGGCTTTAATTTGGAGTGCTCAAAATTTCGCTTTACAGCCCTGATGGAGGGTATTTGTGCTACTTTAAATTTGTGCATTTAAGCACTCAAACTATATAAGAGGAGATACAAAGGAGGATATTTATTAGGAGAATGTTATTTTGGCGCTATCATGGGGAGCGTGAAAATAGCAAAAATTAAATGCCTGTTAAAAATATCAGTTATACAGTATTCAAAGGTATAGATGCAGATGGCACTTATAAAGATCTTAACTCTTCCAATGCTAAGGCTACTTTCATCCAAAGCACAAGGACGCAAAAATTTCTGAAAACCATCTAAACCCTATCATGTTGGTATTCATTGGATGGCTCTCGCTGATTACTCTCAGATGAGTACTCATATGCCAGGGTTTCAGTCATTTTCTAGTTTTTTTGCATCATTTTGTATTGTATTTTTAATGGTTAAATTAGCCACCAATAGCATAAGGGTTGAGACATGAAAGGGTTAAGTGATTTATCGGCATACTAGAAGTTTGGTATCAGGTCCATCTTCTCTTATCCTCATCTCAGTGACTCTCTGGTGACGGGAGAGTCGGAAATTTGTGATGTATTGTTCTGAAGACTTTGCCCTGTCTGGGCATGTGTGACATACCAGCCCTTGTTCTAAATGAACACTGAAGCCATGACCTTGGTTGGATCGAGCTAGCTAATGCTCAGGGGTATCTGTATCACATTCACCAAATCCCGATATCACAGGGTTGTCCAAGTACAGGGTGCAACATAGGTTCCAAAACATTAGTTGCCGAGTGGGGCTAGTTGCCCCTAAAGTTTACTTGCCCTGCCGGCATTTTAATTTGCCCTGTTCTCTGTTAAACAAAGGTGAGTTACTTTGTGAGGACTCTACCGGAAACATTACTTGCCGAGCAAGGCAAGTTAGGGTCTTGTTCTCCTTCCCCGATTGTTTCTTTTTTCCTGGATTCACTTGCAACTTGCAACGGGGCAAGCGGTTATGTTTTATGCCGAAGTATGAAAGTTATGGAACCAATGCTATGGGTTGAAGCTGACCTGCCTATCCTTTTGTTAGCTGTTCCAGAGGGAAGTGATGTTACTAAATGTGCAGTCAGAGTGTAACACAGTGCGTTAAGTTGGGGCTGAGGTTTTATTTCAAGATCAGCTGTCTGGGAAGCTATGTTGATTGCAGTTTATTATTGGCAAGCAGCGTGTCACCTCCACATGATGCCATGTTCTGCTACTTCCCATGTGAAACCCTCCCCCTACCTAACTAGATAGAGTCAAGGGAAAGTTCACCATTTGGTGTACTGTAGAACACACATATGACGCGTGTCCCAAATATAGCGAATTTGGGAGTTTAAGCATCATAGCGTATCTTTACGTTAGTGACAGTAGCCGCCGCTGACAGCGCCAAAGTACAGAAAAAAAAGTACAGCATTTTTATATATAGCGAAGCGAACCACACGCTATGTACGCTATATATAAACAGACGCGTACATTGTGTGTTCTACAGTATCTATTGGGATGTGTATGGCTTTCAACTCATATTACAATAAGTTTGAAAACTGAGAAAAAAATCCTTTCTTTTTAAGAATAGTCCTGCCATTGTTTTTTAGTTGCCAAGGTAACACAAATGTCTTTATACAATGCCATACATTTGGATAGCAACCAAGCCAACCGGTTCATGTGGATCAAACAGAATGTAATTACATGGGGTATATTGCATGCTGTCTTGTTACATGAAGTTATGATTTCATACATTTTTTGAGCACACTTGCACGCAATGGAAGAATGCTTATGCCAGGGTATTAAATGATTATCAACATACTTCATATTTGCTTGCCATGGACAGAAAAATCATCTGCTTGCCAATACAATTTTATCATCCTTGCCTTTAATTGCCTAATATGGCTAATTGATTATTAACCGATTCACAACTGGTTTGTACTTATGGTCTAACACATATGGAGATATTTTTTATTAAAAAAGTCAAATTTTGCAAAAAAAAAAGAAATGAATAAATAAATATGAAAATACAGATTTTTCTTTCCAGTTTAGTTTAACAACCGGCCCCCTTCAATAATTTTTCAACTTTTACTTTGTTTTAACATATTTTTAGGAAATATTTGAAGCAAAACAGTTCATTATAACTGTTTTCATTTTAAATGTTCTGCAAATTTATGCTTATTTCCTTGCTAGGAAGATATCCAAGCACCAATGGGTTCATTCAAAGAGTTATATTTTCTAAGTTATCAGAATGTTCAGCACTCCATATGCAGATGGGCTAAGTATGTGATTCCCAGGGAATGTGGCGTTTTTCTATCAGAGGGATAGTAGGATCCAGCAGGTTAGATGTTAGCCTGGTTCTCAGGCAGAGTTATATTTAATGCCATGCCACCACGACTACTAGGTATTAAGTAGGTTCGGTGTCTCTCTCAACCTATAGATGGCAGCACAGTTTTCAGAAGTTGCAGTTTGAAACTCAAAGACAGCTCTAGTATGGTCGCCTTGAGGATCAATACAGAACTAAACTAAGGATGAAATATTTTCAGGGTAGATCAATGAGACAATGAGAAGGAGCCAGTTAACACAGACTTGTAGCAAGTCTAGTTAGATGTGGAAGTGTTTAAGAGGAGCGGGTCTTGGGTTTCAGCCACCCTGCATGACGCCCCCTGTACCCATGCCTACTAAACCCTGACGAAAGGTCATAAACATTATCCGTGCTGCCACATTTTTACTGTAACCACTGAGGTATCACTTAGCATTTCGGGACCTGTCACTCTCCGTTCTTGCCATATCAAAACTGGTCAAAGTCATTTCCATTTTGCCTTTATGGGAGGTCACATTCTACTGGCCCATGGTCAATTTTGGCATGCGTAATATGAGCAGGCCATTGTCCTAGTTTTTTTTAACCTATTCATGCCTGGCTATATTAATGATATGAGTATTTTTTTCTGTGTTTAAGGAACAAATATTGATCAGAATCTGACCAACAATTCTCTTTCAAATATTTTGGGAGTCTATTATTGCTTTCATTTTTTCACCCCTTAACGCTCACCTTGGCCAAAAAATGCAGGCACCTTAGGTATTGTGTGCACTCTTTCGGGAAACTATTCAGGCATCTGCCTATGCGCACATTAATTTTACAGCACAATTTTGAGGTAAAGCGGTCAATACGAGAGAGTCCATTAAAACAGGATCTCCCGAGAGAATGATGGTTTTTGTTTAGAAAGACATCACCAGAAACCCTCTTTTTGGCACTCTAGGCATGAATGGGTTGGTATTTATTGCATCGATCCAATTTATTTCTTATTCATTGCAGCTTAACTCTTTCAATGCTGAGGCTACTTGCGGCCAAAGCACAAGAATGCAAAGATTTGTTAAAATCATCTAAACCCTGCCATATCGGTTTTCATTGGAAAGCTCTCGCTGAGTACTCTCAGATGAGTACCCATTTGCCAGGGTTTCAGTCATTTTTCAGGTTTTTTGCATCATTTTGTATTGGCCAAATTAGCCACCAGCAGCATAAGGGTTAAGTTCATTTAAGTCTCTGCCAATCCATAGAAATAGAAATAGAAATCTATGCACGTAGCTTGAGCAGTTGGTAAAAGGTTATAAAATGTCACACAAGTTTACATTCTCTCCCGTAGGAGCTTTCACTGATTCTGAAAACACAAACATTCCTAAGTACTATTAATTGGTGGCAAGTTGATAAAGTTTGCCACGGGTTCAGCTTCATAGCGTGGCAGGTTGCTTTTACACAAAAAACACATTCCTGGTAAATGCTAAGCTGGTACCCTGTATGATAGAGATTAGTTGTCAGTTACATAGTGTCAGGACAACTCTGCCCACAGCCGGTCTGGGAATGAATGGGTTAACCCTTTAACCCTTTAATCCTCATTCCTGGTAAATGCTAAGCTGGTACCCTGTATGGTAGAGATTAGTTGTCAGTTACATAGTGTCAGGACAACTCTGCCCACAGCCGGTCTGGGAATGAATGGGTTAACCCTTTAACCCTTTAATCCTCATTCCTGGTAAATGCTAAGCTGGTACCCTGTATGGTAGAGATTAGTTGTCAGTTACATAGTGTCAGGACAACTCTGCCCACAGCTGGTCTTGGAATGAATGGGTTAACCCTTTAACCCTTTAATCCTCATACCTGGTAAATGCTAAGCTGATACCCTGTATGGTAGAGATTAGTTGTCAGTTACATAGTGTCAGGACAACTCTGCTCACAGGTCTGGGAATGAATGGGTTAACCCTTTAACCCTTTAATCCTCATTCCTGGTAAATGCTAAGCTGATAGATACCCTGTATGATAGAGATTAGTTGTCAGTTACATAGTGTCAAGACAACTCTGCCCACAGCTGGTCTGGGAATCAATGGGTTAACCCTTTAACCCTTTAATCCTCATTCCTGGTAAATGTTAAGCTGATACGCTGTACGGTAGAGATTAGTTGTCAGTTACATAGTGTCAGGACAACTCTTCTCACAGGTCTGGGAATGAATGGGTTAACCCTTTAACCCTTTAATCCTCATTCCTGGTAAATGCTAAGCTGATACGCTGTATGATAGGGATTAGTTGTCAGTTACATAGTGTCAGGACAACTCTTCTCACAGGTCTGGGAATGAATGGGTTAACCCTTTAGATGTTTTTCACAAATCTTTACATCATTGTGCTTTGGACAAAAGCAGCCTTTGCATTGGAATATCATAGATTGTCAAAAGCACAAGAACACAAAGATTTTTGAGAACCATCTTAACCCTATTGTGTTGGTATTCATTGGATAGCTCTCGCTGAATACTCTACCCATGTGCCAGAGTTTCAGTCATTTTTCAGGGTTTTTGCCTCATTTTGTATTGGTCAAATTAGCCACCAGTAGCATAAGAGTTAACTCTTTCACCCCTTCATCCTCAGACTGAGAGTTAACATAAAATAGTTACAGATAGATGATCTTCTACTTAGTAGATTGTTGATCTAACACCGTTTCCCAAAAAGACACTTTTGTCAGAAAGAGATTGCCAAAATAGTCCATCCACTTTGGACAAGCTGTTGAGATAAATGAGTAAAACCAATCACATCAAGAACTTGCACAAGGTCATACACACATAAAAGTATCTTTGAAAAAATGTTTTTTGAAAAGTTTTTCACTAAAAGTTGTGCCTATTTGTGTTTAACAATAACCCTTCAGATACTTCTCAAATGCAACTCTATCTAATGAGTTATAGTCATAATTGTCAGACCATATATGCACTACTGATGCAGATAGGTTAACCAATTAATGCTCACAGTGGCCAAAAACAGCCTGAGATTTTTGATGAAATCTTGCAGGCAAAAGCATAGTAAAGAAAATATTTGATGGAGAAATGTTAACCAGGACATAACCAACAACTCTTCTCCAAATATTTTGTGAAATCATTGCCAATTCCAAAGTTATTTTAAAATATATCATAGATCCAAACAAAAATTGATGAAGGGACTCTTAATATATGCATTATTGGATTATCTCTTCCATTGCTTAGACTACTTTTGTCCAAAACAAAAGAATGCTAAAATCTTTGAAAACCATCTAAACCATGAGGTGTTGGTATTCATTGGATAGCTCTCAATGAGTACTCTCAGATGAGTACCCGTGTGCCAGGGTTTCAGTAATTTTTCAGGTATTTTGCATCATTTTGTATTGGCCAAATTAGCCACCAGCAGCGTATTAGGGTTAGTAGAGAAAAAACTTGTGAAGAGCTCCATGTGTCTGTTGAGTGTGGTCATGAGGGTCGAGTTGCTCAGTCTGTAGCATGTAATTGGTCTTGATAGTGGCGTGTGCTTACGATGTTGCTTGTATGTATAGAATGCTGTTCCCCCCTCCTCTAGCCCCTTAACCTATAAGCAACTGTATTGCTCACATGGTCTAACAGTGTTAACCTATACGCAGCTGTAGTGTCTGATACCTTTAAATATAACTCAACAGTATTGCAATGCAAGAACTTTTTAAAGTGTTTGGAGATGAATTATCAAATCCAACATGATCATGATCAACAACTTTTTGTCAAATATTTCTCAATTTGTTGCTTTGTTTTTAAGATGTTTCCCTCCAGATGTGTTTGGTTAAAATCCCCCTATCCCTTCTCCGGTATCAGCCACTAAATCTACACACAACGCAATTTGCTGACAAGTTAATACACTTGAAGAGGTGCCAAAATTCTTTTCTTTTTTTTTTGATTATTTAATCCTTCTAATGCTGAGGATACTGTGGTACAAAGCGCAAGGATGCAAAGATTTTCAATAACCATCTAAACCCTGTCTTGTTGGTATTCATTAGATAGCTCCTACTCAGCACTCTAAGATGAGTGCTAGGGTTTGAGTAATGTTTTAGGTTTTTTTTGCATCATTTTGTATTTGCCAAATGAGTCACCAGCTGCATAAGGGTTAATGTGTGTATTCTCCAGATGTGTTTGGTTAAAATCCCCCTATCCCTTCTCCGGTATCAGCCACTAAATCTACACACAACACAATATACTGACAAGTTTGAATACACTTGAAGAGGTGCCAAAAATCTTTTCTTTTTTTTGATTTATCCTTCCAATACTGAGGATACTTTCGTCAGAAGCGCAAGGACGCAAAGATTTTTAATAACCATCTAAATCCTGTCATGTTGGTATTCATTGGATAGCTCTCACTCAGTAGTCTCAAATGAGTACCCATGTATCAGGGTTTGAGTAATTTTTTAGATTTTTTTGCATCATTTTGTATTGGCCAAATGAGTCACCAGCTGCATAAGGGTTAATGTGTGTACTCTCCAGATGTGTTTGGTTAAAATCCCCCTATCCCTTCTCCGGTATCAGCCACTAAATCTACACACAACACAATCTGCTGACAAGTTAATACACTTGAAGAGGTGCCAAAATTCTTTTCTTTTTTTTTTGATTAACCTACTCATGCCTGAAGATATTGGTCTGTGATCCTTTTTGAAATATCTAACTTAGGAATGAAGCACAAATTTATAAGATATTATAAGGAGATTTGTATATTGGCTTCTGAATTTGCCTTTTTCTTTCGAATATTTATCTTAGCATACTGTGGTCAAAAAGACATTGCCAAATTAATGTCTGTTCTTTTTTTTCGGGCAATACAAACATGTGTGGGTTAAATCTGCACTCACTTATGGATTAAACATATGATCTGAAAGACCTGGAAATATTTCGATAAAAGTCCAATATTTTGAAAATTATTTGTCTAAAAGTTTTGTTCCTGTCAAGTGAAACAATCTTTCTTTAAAGATTTTTTCAAAATATTTCTCCAATGGAGAATTGTGGTCAATTTTCAGACCATGTGCACACTCCAGATGCAAATAGTTTGGTATACTCTTATTGTCGAGGTAGCATCCTAGCTTTGCGTATCTGTCATAGGCCCAGACTTACATGTTTTCAGAACCAGTCACAAACATGGCAGCAGTATTAACTTTTTTGCACCGGGAGCGCATATATGAACTTACTTCTTTTAACCTTGCTCATCAATTAAATTCAATTTTGAACAATCTTTGAAGAAGGATTACCAAAGCCAACAGGAACAGCAATTTTCAGTGAAATATTTATAAAAAGCATTACTTTGTTATCAAGATAATTTTATTTATGTCAGACCATATGTAGGATCTGGTCATGTATGGGTTAACACTGTCATAGTGAAATCCATCCTTTACTCATCTATCATTGGCCCAGACTTTTTACAGCCATGTGTTTTAACCTCATGCTGCTGATGGGAAATTTTGCCAATACTAAATGATGTGCACAAATAACCTGAACATGAATGAAACCCTGGCACATGGGTAATCATCTGAGAGTACTCAGTGGAAACTCTCCAATGAATACCAACATGACAGGGTTTCGATGGTTTTCAAAAATCTTTGTGTTCTTGTCCTTTGGATGAAAATAGCCTCAGCATTGGAAGGGTTAAGAGACAATAACACACTGCACAGTGAGTAAGCAGTTATAAATGCTGTACTTTATCTATTGTGCACATATGTGAGGTGGAGCCGAACAAATAATTGCATATATAAACAAGTATTGCTTTGATATGGCAGATACAATACATAGAGAAGACTTTATACAACCTGGAATAATTTTGTAGATAGTTCTAAAAGGTCCTGGTCCTTATTTTAGTATTGTTGATCATAAGCACATGAAATATTAACCACTTGGATTTGAGTTAGATTGGTGAGATGAATAAAGGCGAAATGGAATTCAGAACTTACAATGATGCCAAGTATTAGGAAAATGGGCAAATGCAAATTGAAATACAATTGTTGTCAATGTGCTAACATTTGAACAGCATTGAAAGTCAGGCTGTCATGGGATTATATGTACTAAAAATTGGACTGGACCCTTCAATTTATTACATATATATGCCAGGGAGAGGTATCACCTTTTTTATCAGAATCTTCAATTTTGTTCAAAGAATAATGAAATATATAAATATCCCACCTCTACCAAATAAAGCTTGGAATACCGAGGTTTCCTAGAATAAACCTAGAAAAAAAACCTATGATTTCCTAGGA
This sequence comes from Maea johnstoni, assembly GCA_963942565.1. NCBI lineage: Eukaryota > Metazoa > Annelida > Polychaeta > Spionida > Magelonidae > Maea > Maea johnstoni. The sequence goes on along the minus strand of OZ012686.1, from coordinate 40,648,227 downwards.
AGTCATCTACATTAATATAGGGCACATATGTGTGTAACGCAAAAATGGAAAGATTTCATGTTGGAGTTCAAAAGGACACCGTCCTGTATGAAAGTCAAGAGAAATGTATTTAGTTCTATGGTAGAGAAATCAATAAGAATAACTGCATACCTGACCTCAAAATCACCAGCTAGTGTTCTATAGGATATGGAATGTGGTTATTGCATGTTACAGCTCCGGAATATGTATTTACAATTGATATGTTTGCCAAGTTGCCTTGCATATGATATTGATCTGCTGGAAAATTCTGTAGGCTCGACTGTACATGTATATTTATACATTTTGTACAGCTACACTGTCATTAATATACTGCATGTCTGATAGTCTGTAGTTAAAATATTGTCACACAGACACATACATACACACACACATATGAATACAAATATATATATATATATATATATATATATATATATATATATATATATATATATATATATATATATATATATATATATATATATATTATATACACTTAAAATGAGACAAGAACTTCCAATGGATCTGAGTATATTTTATGCATTCATCATTCCGCAATAGCATACAATCTGTTAGATGAAATTACACACAAACTACGCAATAATCACTGAATGTTTAGTTAGCATCAACTGCTTGGAATAAAAACAATGATTGCATCACACTTAATTACACTGGACAGTAAATGTTTCCATCATGTACACAAAACACATCAATGATCCATGGAAAGGACTCAAAAAATCCTAGCTATGAGCCGCATATTTTATGATAAATGACAATTTCCCGGCAAATGAATGTTCAGTCTTATTATTGATCAATATCTAGTTGATGAGTGTGAATTGTGTTTACTATTGACTAGTGTCCTTATTAGATTCCCCAGGAAGATTAGGCCAAGCAAAAATAACATTACATGAAATTCACTGAAAACATTCATTTCTATTTATTTTATCTTGATTTATTTCAAAATTATTTGGGGATATTCTTGAATGGGAACTCATTGCCAAATGTTTACTGACCCTCTAGGACCAGTTGAGATCTTTTTTTACTGGCCTGAAGTCAATTTGGGAATTTTTTACTGGCCGGCTGGGGCCAGTGGTTCACTGTTAGCATCAAGCCCTGATCTAATAACCACAGTTTTGAATCAATACAAAATGAGCAGCCGTTTTATTTTCATTTTTCTAAGCTTTATGTATCATACCAAATTTGTAATCTTTGACCAATGTATAGCTGGGAATACCACAGAATTCCTAGAAAATTTCTTGGAAAAGGCCAGAATTTTCTTGGAAGGGAAATCCTGCTTAGTATTTGACTTATTAAATACCATAACCCTATTTTTTTTGTCTGTATTTCTCTGAAGATGGTGGCTCTATTGCAAATAAAAAAAATAATTGAGAATAACTAACAGATCTTTAAATTGAAATAGTATAATAAGCTCTACAAATGTATCTATTTAGAAAATGGTTATGTCTTAACCGTCAAATCAAAGTAAAGCCTTTTAATGGATTGCTTGACATTGACATATCCTTATCCTAGGAATTCCTCGAAATTCCCAGCTACTTTTGGATAGAGATTGCACATGTCCTGACCGTGATATATCCATCCTCATGCCTGTAAAAACAGAAATAGTGAGGATGCGCAATTATGATTCACTATAATTGTTGGGCTGTTTTAGCCATTATGAGTTTTAGTGGGTTAACACATTGAAGTTGTCATATTTGGGGTATTAGTCAGGTGTTTTTACCTGGGTGCTTCATAGCCCTCCTCTATTAACTACTGCCTATTTGTAATCTAGATTAGGAGAAAAAGCGACAATAAATAATATTCTAAGTAACGTCAAATTTAGGGCTCAACAGTGAATTGCCGGCACAAGGCCAGTATGAATTCCGCAAAATGGCTTTGGGCCAGTAAAAAAACAAACTCAACTGGTCCTACAGGGTCAGTAAACAGTTGGGGCATTCTTGTTTCCCCTCAAGAATATCCCCAAATGTTTTTGAAATAAATGATAAAATAAATAAAAATGAATGTTTTTTCTTGCTATTGGTTAAAGCAAAATTTGTAAGACCAGTATAAATTTGGCAGGACCAGTAGATGCTAGGTGTTACTGGTCTTACTGGGGCCAGTAACATTTTGAGTTAGCATCTATGCCTGATGTTTAGAAACGATCACTTTTCATTTTTGGCCTAATCTAAAATGAGCTAGTCAATACATCATATCTCGTCTGTCAGTTACTGGGGAGGCAATCAGGTAATTTGATGGCGCTTAGAATGTTTTGATGCCTAATCAATACCACTGTGAAATATTGCCTTATCTATTGTTATAATATCAATATCTTTTGTTAGAAGTTATTCTTTTGATCAGGAAACAATTTGCTTTGATGGCAGATCATAGACAACACATAACAAATAGGTGTTTGAGATAATGAAAAAATTGAAGTTATAGCATGAATGATAATTCAAGATACATTAGAAGGAGATCTGCTCTGATCGAAGCATTACTAAGCCAGTCTCCCGAAGGGTGTGGCATCACTATTGAGTCGCGCTGATTTCTCATTAGAGTAGGGGAGGTTGTGAGGAAGTTGCCAGTGTCTTGGGGTTTGGTGGTTGTTTTCACTAGTTCCCTGGTTTCCTTCCCCACTTACAACTGGCTAATCGAGATTTGGCCATAAAATTTATGGCTGAAAAAAATGACAATAAGTGAAATTTGAAATTTATTTTGTATTTAAGTAAGATCCTTCTTGTTTGAATTAAATTTGAATTGAATTAATCTGATTTGATATCATGGGAATTTCGAAACCTGATTTGAAGGTACATTCCATTCTAAAAGGAACAGAAACTATGTCTTGAATTGTTTGAATTGCATTTTTCATGGTATGTATGCATATTTGGACAATCACAGTTATTCATTTATTCTAACTTCATCTCAGTATCTATTACTGGATCTATTATGATATATCCTTTCTATCTCTTCTTCATAAACAATCTATAGTTCTTTAAACATAACACCAAAATAGTTTTAAGCGTTTATTTGTTATCATCAGACCTGGGAGTTTTATTGATGTTCATATCGTACACCATTTATCAGCTTTACTATAATTTGACCCTAACACCAGAAAAAGTTTTAGGCTTTTATTTGTTGTCATCAAACTTAGGGTTTTTATTGATGTAAATACCCCACACCGTTTATCAGCTTTACAAAGTGTGTTAATCAAAGTTTCTCCTGTGGTGTGATGGAAACTGTAGAGATATTCTGGTTGGGTTGCGCCTATTTTGAGTGTAGCGACCGTGGGGTCCTGTGGATGGTTTATCCAGCGAGCCAGGATGTGGGTAAGTTATCTGTTTACTTGGACGAGAGGTGGCCAGCGTGAGTCTGCTCTGCTGGAAAAGCAGAGCATCCAATATACATCTGGACAGCAGACCTGAGACCTGAGCATGCTGTGAGCGCACCCCCCCCCCCCCCCTCCCCCTTAGTCTAGCTAGCGGCTAGGCTTTACTGTGTTTAACAGGGTTGTCATCATTACAGACCATATCGATAGATTGACATATTTCAGGTGCCGATAGTCGGATCGAAAAAAATCCTGAAATATTGATTCTTTAAACTTCCTGCCCCCTACTTAATGCCATACTTTCATGCCATAGTACTTCCCTGAAGTTCCCTCATGTTGTTTTCCAGCTTGAGAAGCTTCCAGAAAAACATCCTAAGTATGCGAGATGTAATTTTCTCCAGACTGGTGACTGTCCTTTCACCGTATTGATTATTGAACCGAAATAAATCAGGTACCAATGGCAGTCCTTAAGTGTTTAAATATATCATATATAATCAGTTCCTTTACCTGTAAAGCCTAGTTGCTAGGCTCATAGCTACTCGCCCAACCAGAGTGGCATAAAATCATTTCTGGTATCCGTAGTCATTACAGCATCAGGGGTTACTGTTTCTGTACCAGAAACACATATGTAACGTCCGGAACTCAATAAGACATTCCCAAAAATTTGGAAAATACTAAAAACGTCAAAAAAGATTTTTTTGCTGTTTGCTCATGCTTTATCAATCAGTTAGCCCAAGGCTTCAAATGGAGGCTGTTTATTTATAATAAATCCCACTTGGTACGGTAGTTAGGAAAGAGATATTGTTGTTTTTGAGAAGTGTGATTAATGAGATGCACATTGTGTAGCAAACAATGCCAGCTTTTCTTTCCGGCACCTTGTTTATTTAACATGTACTCCAAGCTGTGTGGTGTTCCAACACTGGCTGTACTCCCAAAGACCCCATCTACATCCCATCTGGTGGACAGAGACTCAGTGTTTTTTCGCAGGTTGCGTTTCAGAGAATGTCAGTGTTTCTTTATATGTACTCACCACCCCCCTTCTTTAACCTCTTCATGCCTGAGTGATCTTCTAGTGATCTTCTTTAAACGGCCAATATTTCTGTTTGGAACATTTTTTTCAAAAAATTATTGTTAGTGATGTTCCTAACCTAATCAAGCCATTTTGGGCTGTAAGGGTAAGGGGTTAATTATCAATATTAAATATAGCTGGGGGTTCCAGTGAATTCTCCGGAATTTTCTCTGAAAACCCTGAGAATTCCTTTGTTTTCTAAGCTTTATATGGTAAGAGTAAAGGGGTGTGCAGTTGTAGTAGAACTATTTCATTATACTTTATAAGTACTACTCAATTGGATGAGTTTAGTTTCTAAGTTTCTAAGTATTACACAAATGAATAAGATGTTCTAAGTTATATCATATTATGTAAATATTATTCAGTTGAGTGAGTTATTTCTGAAGTTGTCATACCATTTGTGCATTACAGGTGCAAAAGGGTTATGCACCAGTCAATTGAATCCCCGGGAGGGGGGGGGGCCGGGAAATGGCCGGGCGATGCCGGGCTTATCCTGTTTAGTAAACCAAAATGCTGCCCCGCAGGGTGGGGACATAACTAACTAGTAGAGCGAAGATATAGGCCGGGGCACGGGGGCGGGGATAGTGAATACCACCCAAATCCTCCTCATGCCAAAATCCTATTTACTTGTTTATGATTAGCCCAATTAATCTGCCGCCTAGCAGTGGATAGACAAATGGTATGAGATATTGTCATAATGATACGACTTGCACTGAATGTGGCTAGAATAAAATTTTCTTTTTTATATAAATACGAGGAAAAAAAACAAGAATATTAACAAAAACAAACACATTGATGATAACTGAATCTCGTAAAATTTGGAGGATAACACTTTAATTATTATGTCTACAAAGCAAAGCTTTAAATGGTCGCGAATCTCGAAAATATTTGTGAAATAATCACACAGTATGAGTAGTGATTGACCAAAAATTAATGGCATATCAATTGCTACGATTTCAACCTGTCCAGCGTGCAACATAACCACTCGGCAAAAAACGGCAATCTGGCCAGCAAAACAAGACCCTTACTTGCCCTGCTCGGCAAGAAATGTCTTTTGGCAGAGTCCTCGCAATGTAACTTACCTTAGTTAAACAGGGTGGTGGGACAAGTGGAAGTGCCAGCGTGGGCAAGTAAACTTTAGGGGCAGCTTGCCATGCTCGGCAAGTAATGTTTTGGAACCTGTGTTGCACCCTGCTATCGCAACACCGTCATTTCACAACAGCTTTAAAATAATTAAATGGCAAGTAGAATGAGTTGTGGCGGTTATAACATTCTAAACTGCATTAAAATTGACCCACAGAGATGCAGATAATTTATCTTTTTTAGAGAACACCGCCGTGGCAACTTTTCCTGCTACTATAATCATGACATCGCGTGAGCATTTGTTACACTGAGGATTTGGTGCGTGGTTGCGCATGTTGCGTGGTCAGTGGTGGACAAAAGTACGTGCAACGCACTAGTGCGTTCCCTAATCATTCTGCACTAACTTTTAAAGCAGTCACAAAGTAACAACCGGATTCTGTCTCACCGTGACGTCATTCTTTCCCAAATTCCGCCGATAGAGGTCGCCTCTTTTGTTTTGTACTTTGCAGAAACAAGTTGCGCACAAAACTTGCGCACATAGCAAATTTCGTCCAAATGGCCTTCGAAACTGTAACTTTTTTCAAGGTATCAGTACATATGCTTATGCCAATCATAAACACTTCTTTGCAGAAGGGCTGCACAAGCTATTATATGCCAGAAATATCTAAAAATGAAATAGCCATTTTAAAATCCAATCATGGTAGCCTGACCAGATAAGAACTGATAGTTTGCATGAGGATGAACAGTGGCTGGAATTTCTCACGGTACTACAGACCAAGCTGCTATGGACACTTCAACAAAGACAATCTTCATTAGGTGCATGAAGGCCCTCAATATGATAGTTTTTTTCTAGGATGTTCCTGCATTTGTACAAATCAACACAATAAAAGTTTACTTTCAAATTCATCTATCATATTTTTGATGCCCACATGGATTGAAAATATGGTTTAAAGGGGAACTTGGGGAACATTACAGGAAATGTGCACATAGGGTACCGTCGCGGCCACTCCACTTGTGGAGTGTCGCCGGCATAGGCACACTGCGCTGCCATTGTGCTTCCTGCCATTCGCTCTCCCCAGAGAACGCTATCTATCAGGCAGGTACTGGCGTGCAGGTCCTTATCTTTATGGGTCAAAGCAGTCAGCTGTGGCAGTGTAGGAGGGGTGTTACCGCAAGAATAGACAGTCTTAAAGATTTCCACTTGCAGTGGAAAATTGAGTATAAAAGCGGTTTTATTGGAAATAACTACAAAAAAGTGGTATAATTAGGTAAGGAAGTATATTATACACCGGCTTGCAGCTTAGTTTAGGAGTTTAAGTGTGCTCTTGAGGGTGAAAGTTGTAACTAGTGACTTTAAAAAGTTCTATGTGATCATTTCCTGTCATGAAGAACTAATCATAGGTTTGTATGAAAGTTCATGAACATAGCTCAACATCTCTCATAAACAGGGAAGCCCTAGAGCTCCACACAAAGAGAAATTTAAAATTGTAATTAGTGAGTAGCACTTCCTCGGAGCCAAGGCCGACGCCATCGTGAATCTGGGTCATCAACCCATGCTGTGGTCAGTGTTATTGGGTAGTAAAGGAGCTTAGGGGTGCTTGAGATAAGCACAGAGCTAGGGGCAGGAAGTGATCTCTGCCACCCAATTGAAAAACATGGCCGCAGCCAGTGGCTGCCAGGGACTGTGCAGGATGATGGCAATATGCAAAAGTCTCCCCTCATGGGATCACTGAGAGGACAAGAAGGGCAGCATCCTGTTCTTGAAGTTTATTACTCTCATATGAGCTGATATGTATGTGAGCTTTTAGGGCCCCTTTAAAAAATGTGCCCCGGGGGCGGGGATTAGTGACAAAAAAATGTGCCGCGGGGGGCGGGGACTATGCAAAATAGTGCAGAAGGTCGGTGCACTATCCCCGCCCCATCCCGGCCCCCCCCTCCTGGGGATTCAATTGACTGGTGCATTAATGTTGTGAGGGAGATTGAGGGTGAGGTACACACAGTTGAAATATGCAAAATCCAAAGTCCAGTGTTTCTGCAGATGATGGTGTCCAAATACTAGACTATACAGTGTCTCTTTTACAAAATAATTAGAAAGTTTTGTGCCATGTATGTAGCTGAGAAGCTAGGTTGTTCTTCATTTCATGTGTGTACAAACAATAGGCCTTTAACCCTTCCAATGAATGCTATTTCATCCAAAGCACAAGAACGCAAAGATTTTTGAAAACCATCTAGACCCTCTCATGTTGGTATTCATTAGTTAGCTCTCACTGGGTGCTCTTAGATGAGTACCCATGTGCCTGGGTTTTAACTTTTTTTCAGTTTTTTTACATCATTTTGTATTGGCCAAATTAGCCACCAGCAGCATAAGGGTTAACCTATGTAATTAACCATGTAACCCAGAGACTGCACTATAACTATCACAAATTAACCACATAACCTATAAACTGGCACATGTTACTAGTACATACTCATCATGCATCATGGTAGACCAGTGGCAGACCCTTGATGGACTGGAGATAAGTTTTGGGCAGGGGTCTGCCACAGGTTTACTGCTAACCGGATGTCAGACCATGGAAATTGAAATATTGACCCATTTTTGCCGTGGGTCTAGTGGTGAAAATGTGGCACACCTGTGGTTAAAAAAGGGTTTTTCTGTAATAGTTCTTACACCTACTGTTCTTTAATATGACTTTACCAATAGCATGCCTCTTTGAAGCATTGGCCCGTTACTACCTCAGGTCTAGTAGTTGAAATAAGGTTTTCTGTAAGGGTTCGTTTACACCTACTGTTCCCTCTATGACTTTACCATTATATCATATCTCTACAGCAGTTACATGTTTATCTGCACATTCTTGTGGCACAAAGAAGAATGTGTACACACAGTATCTCTGTCCATCACCTCCCAGAGAGGAGATGTGTGTTTGTTATTCATGTGCGTATAGGTAAACACGGTTCCCAGCGAGCCCGCAACATTACACAGACAACATGTTCTCCTCGTCACCGACATGACCACTCAGGGACATCACCACAGCTAACAAAGACGGGTCACTAAGAGTTCTTTTCTAAGCAGGATAGGCATGGAAGGGTATGGGTTCTCAGTATTATGGTTGGGAAGGTTTCTGGTTCAACATATAGTACCAAATACAAAAAAAACATAGGTTTGGGGTGGCTAAACCCATTTAATTTTGATTAGGGTTCCCCTCCTCCTTTGCAGTGTCACTAGATCAGTCATAATTGTAATGAAAGTAACTACTTAAGCCTCAAATTCTAGTTTTTTGCTTAGAGATAAATTTGTAAATTGTTATCTCAAGCTATGATACTGATGAAAACAAATATCAATTCACACAAATTGATGAGAGTTCTAACAATTCTTAAAGATATTTTCCCAAAAGATGCTTCATCTAATTCTACTAGTAATAGGTCAACCAAATGGTTATAAATGCATTAATGCTTGCAGAGGTCAAAACCAGCCTGATAATTATGGTAATTTTTTTATGGCAAACACTTTCTTATATAAATATGTGAAGTAGAAATGTTAATCAGGACACTGCAAGCAGCTCTCATTTAAATACCATGGAAAACAATTCTGAATTCCAAAGTTATTGTCAAAAGTATCATAGGTCTAGACGACAATCACTATATATACAGGAATTCTTAAGCGCACAGTGATTTAAGGCCTTTTTGGGCACCACAGGCCCCTGCCCATGGGGCATTATACCCACAATATGCGTAGGGTAGGCAAGTGTGTCTTTAGATTACTGAGATAGGTCATGCCCTTCCCTCGTGCATGCTAATCGGACAAGCCAGGCTCTGTTGAACACAAACAGTTTACCCTTAATGGACCCTTAAGTGCTGCCCCCCCCCTTTAGCTATGCATTAACCCTTCCAATGCTGAGGCTATACTGTCGTCCAAAGCACAAGGATGCAAAGATTTTTGAAATGAGTACTCTCAGATTAGTACCCATGTGCCAGGGTTTCAGTCATTTCCAGTTTTTTTTTTGCATCATTTTGTATCGGCAAAATTAGCCACGAGCAGCTTAAGAGTTAATGGACCCTTAAGTGCCTCACTATGGCTAATGCATTAACCATTTCAGGCCAAGGATGTACACATGGTCTGAAACATATGATAATATCTCCGTAACAGAGAAATATTTTAGTACATTACTGCCTGAAATTTTTTTTTCCTTTAGGGGTTATGAACCCCTTTTCAAATATTTTCATATATAATACTCTATTTGATGAGTTATTTTGAAAGTGGTCAGATGATGTTGTGTGAATGTTCTATGACAAATAGAAATATCGCAACTTCAAAGCAATATTTTGAGAAGTATTGGTTAAAAACTATTATTTCCTTTTGGGTTTAAGAATCCCTCTTCAAACTTTTTGGAATATTACTTTTTTTGATGATTTATGTTCAAAGATCATAGTGCCCCTCCCCCCAACCCTTTTTTTGACCCATTTATTCTTAAGTGTTCCTCTAAAAATCGTTGTCTGGATCTTTGATACTTTTGACAATGACTTTTAAATTAAGAATGACTTTACAAAATATTTGAAGGAGAATTGTTGGTAATGTTCTTATTAACATTTCTTATCTAAATATTTTCCAAACCTTCCTAACCCTAGGAATATTTTACCAAAATTGTCACACTCCTTTCCCTTGTGAGCATTAATAGGTTAAGCATCTAGCAGCTGCAGTTTTGCTGTTAGGGCCTGATGAGACTACCCAGACTTCAAGCTGAAGTCAAAACTGTTTAGTTTCCTCAAAGTGGACATTGTTTTCAAAAGGTTATGCCAATGTGGGCATTAATGGGTTAAACCATTTACAACTATAAGAGTATATGATCTGACAATTTTGAACTATTATTAAACCTTTTCTTTTAAGTGAGTAATATTTGATAAAGATATGGAGATGAATTGTTAAACCGTACAGGAACAAAAATTTCAGTCAAATCTTTCTCAAAAAATTGCATCATAATCAAGATAAATACACATAAATCAGACTATATACATGTACTATTTTGATGTGAATTGGTTACCTGTTATGCTACTGGTGGGTAATTTGGCCAATACAAAATGATGCAAAATACCTGATAAAATAACTGAAACCCTGGCACATGGGTACTCATCTGAGAGTACTCAGCAAGAGCTATCCAATTGAACATGACATAGTTTAGATGGTTTTTCAAAAATCTTTGCATCCTTGTTCTTTGGACGAAAGTAGCCTTAGCATTGAAAGGGTTAAGTGTATTTTGGCATTTGTGCCAGTTTGTTTACATCATGTTCAGTGGCTAAGATATGAGGAACATAGGATTCCACTGTTATTGCATGATCAGCATACATAGAATTGTTTAAAGAAACTGAGCTCTTATCAAGTGAAATATAACAAGCATGTTTTCCCTACTTATTACAACAAAATGGAGAATGTTATGTTCAGTCTTTCTCCATAACCCATTTCGAAATGTAGGCTTTGTAAAAGTTCTCACCACCGTAATCCTAAGGAGCTGTGAATACCCAAGAGGTCCTAGAATAATGCTATGGAAATGCTAGGTAAATGCAATCATTTTCTAGGAAGGCTTAGCTTTTATTGGTAAAGGTATATTAGTGATGTCTCTTATCAATAATGCTTCCTTTCCTCTACCTAATGACGACAGGAATACCAAGGATTTCCCAGTATACACCTAGGAAAATTCCAGAATATTCTGGGAAGTCTGAGCTGCATTAGGCAAGGAAATTGAAGGCAGTGTTTTCCTTGGGTTATCCAGTTTACTGACTACCACTTGCAATTGACAAAATGTTCGGAGTTTTGTATTATTAGTTCATGAGTAAAATTTATGCTTGAAATATTTTGAAAGATGTTTATGTGACTGAGAAGTATCATCAAACTAGTCCTATACCTTTTTGGGTGTAACAGGCCTAAAAACTGGACTAATTTTGTGCTCCTTTAATAATCCATTTGACCCCTCACCCCATGTGCTATAAGAATGAGAGTGGTCTGTGTTTATAGTCTGACTGGTCAGTAGGTAAAGAGCAAGAGGGGAGAGGAGGGGGGGGGGCTTGTACAACATGAAAACAATGACATTTAGCAGGAATGCTCCCATGGCAATGCCCTGAAACACAATCCTATATTCAAGGCTAACTATCTCTTGCGTTTATATTCACCCTTTTCATCTTCTTTCCTTTGTAAATACATTTGAAGTAGGAAATATTAGTAAAATAAAAGTTTTTCCCAAATTGTGCAGAGTGCAGATGACATTTTAAAACTAAAAGTGTGTATTGCTTAACCTGTAATACCCATTTTTTTGACTCTTTTGGTTATATCTTTTCAACGGAAGCATCTTATATGAAAATATTTAAAGACTGGATTCTTATGAAAAACAACAGAATGAATTATTATGGAACTGAAAAAGTACGCTGATAATTTCAAAGCAAGCCTATGTATTTTGGGAGACAAGGAAGGTATTGTGGAGCCGGACTGCACTGTGTCAGAACTCCACCAGTTGTCCTGGCTTGTCTTACAAGTAAATACTTGTAATGTTCCCCTTACCGTTGATCTTGCTAACCCTTTCATGCCTGGAGATCTCCCTGACAAGTGTCATCTGGACCTTTATAGAAGATCTTGGCATTAGTGCCCTGTGCAATCTCTACCATGAAGAGGACGAAGATGAGGAGAAGGAGGAAGTTTTAGATCTAGAGGTTAAATGTCTTTAGACTTGGTGTCTGCAGGAGAAGTTAGGAGAAGAAGGAGGAGGAGGAGGAAGTTAAATAAGTTTAGACTTGGTGTCTGCAGAAGAAATTAGGAGGAGAAGGAAGGAAGAGAAATTTGTGGATCTACAGGCTTATTATTTAGACCTGGTGTCTGCTGGAGAAGGACGAGGATGAAAAGTAGGAATAGGAGACGGAGGAAATGGAGTAGAAGGAGGAACTGAGGGATCTATAGTTTTAATGTTCAGACTTGGTGTCTGCAGGAGAAGGAGGAGTAGGAATGGGAGGGATAGGAGGAGATAGAGGAAATGGGGTATCTAGCGGTTAAATGTGTTATACTTGGTGTCTTCATGAGGAGGAGGAGGAGGAAATGGGGATTAAGAGGTTTAGTGTGTTTAGACTTGGTGTCTGCAGGAGAAGGAGGAATAGGAGGAGGAGGAAGTTGCAGATCTAGAGGTTTAATGTTTTATACTTTGTGTCTGCCCGAGAAAGAAAGAGGAGGAGGAGAAGAAGGAATAGGAGGAGGAGGTGGAACTGGGGGATTTAGAGGTTTAATGTGTTTAAACTTGGTGTCTGCAGCCTGAGAAAGAGGAGGAGGAGGAGCGAAGGAGGAAGAATAGGGTGAGAAGGAGAAAATGGATGATTTTATTCCATTTTGTATTTTTACTTAATGTCTGCTGGAGAAGGCGGAAGAGGAAAAGGAGCGGATGAGAAGGAAGAACGAGTTTAGACTTGATGTCTGCATGGGAAGGAGGGGGTGAGAAGAAGGAACAAGAGGAAGTGGGGGATCTAGAGGTTTAATGTGTTTAGACTTGGTGTCTGCAGGCCGCCTAGCAGGGTCCACACCTCCCCGCTGCTCTTATCTAACTTTCCTGAGCATGCTCCCTGAGCTTCCACAGCCATTATTGAGACATTAGCCAAAAATTGCCCAGGCACATGGGTGCTTGGCAAACTATTTCAGAAGCGCTTCACACACAACATAAGTTCACCAACTTTTGCTTAAGGCCTTGGACTTGGTTTTAAGTTGACCATGTGGCTGCAGATGAAAAGTGTCATCTGTTAAACTGTGATACCTTTAGACGTACCGGTAAATTAGAAATAATGATGAGAGATTTTACTGGAATAGTCATGGAGATTTTGGTTGCTACAAGTATGAATGGGATAAACTTTCACATTACTTTCTTTGGCAAGACAGAAGGCCTGTCACCACCTGGGGGCTGAGGGTAGGGTTTTTGGGATTGGTCTAGAAATCTAGCAATTTTAGAATGAGTAGCTCCCAAAGAGGGGGGGGGGGCAGTAAGGGTTTTCTGTTCAATCTGGAGATCTAGCATGTAGGACAAATTGCTCCCAAAGGGTGGGGGTGGTTAACGTTTTTGGGTCAGTCTGGGAATCTGTCCGGGGATCTAGCATGTAGGACAAATTACTCCCAAAGGGTGGGGATGGTTAAGGGTTTGGGATCAGTCTGGAGATCTAGTAAGTAGGGTAAACTGATACCAGGCTTTAACTAGCTCCATCCTTTTGCTATCTCTAAGAAACATCATAGCAGTAATTGCAGTGAGGACAGATACATACCTCGTGTCATCCTAGGACATGATGCCCAAGTGGGCAGAGAGGTTGTAGTGACAACACTCCAAGTTTAATTTTTATACACTGAAACCTCCAAATGCTACCACAGCATGTTTATAACACTTCTTGTTTACAACACATGTTCAAACACATCTCATATGAACAGATTCTGTTTTCAACATGACTAATGTGAACACATGTTTTGTACATGTTGGGTTAACTCAACAATTTGAACACTTGTAGGGAACTGTTGTTTAGACCTTCTGTTTTGAATATCTCTTGCTTTGAATACCTGCATTGGACTCCTGATTTGAACACTATGTTTTGAATACTCCTTCTTTTTTACATATCCTCTTTTCAAACACCTGTTCTGTTTTTGAACCTCTTCAACATTATATGAAGAGGACTTGAGTCATGGCTAGATAAGTGAATTGCAGACAATCAAGCCACCATATGTTTGCTTATTGACTGCATGATGTAGCTAATTCCAAGGTGGAAAGTTTCATATCTTTTCTTACTTCTTCCTGATAGACTATGCACATAGGGCTGTCCCGATAGCTGAGTTGTCTGAAACATTGCCACTGACAGCTTGCTATCTCTCACTACTGCCAAAGATCTGAGGTTCAAATCTAGCTTGCAGCATGTTAGAAAGTTGCCAGTGAATTTCGGCTTTCACAAGGTACTAATTGTTTTCCTCTACCATTAACAACTGAATTATCATGACTTAGTGCAAAGATGGCACAAAAAGTGAGGATAAAGCAAATTCCAAATCATTTACTAGATTACTGGTGCAAAAAAGCCCTGAAAAAAAGATTGCAACCCTGGCACGTGGGTACTCATCTGAAAGAACTCTGAGAACTATCATATGAATACCAACATGACAGGGTTTAGATGGTTTTCAAAAATCGTTGCGTCCTAATGCTTTGGACGAAAATAGCCTTGAGCATTGGAAGGGTTAATGAAAAAGGCTATTCTGACAATAAGGACGGTTGTTTGGCAGTGATTTTGACTGGGACATCTGATGGGATTCTTTGCAATCTTCCCTGGCTTTGATGTAGTGCTGTTTTGTTATTTCTGGGTTCCCCGGGACTTGAGGCTTGCTAGGTATCTGCAGTTTGTTGAAGACATCAGGAAACCTACATACCTTTTGAATAGGCTCCAGGTTTGACCTTCATAGAGAGGGGGTGTGCAACTGTCACATGTTTTAGGTGATTTATGACACAATGGGGAATTCATTGTATATATGCACATTATCCGGTAGACTCTAAATCCCTGCAGACCTCAGGAATAATATCATGGGAACTTGTGATCTTTTAATCCCCTACCTAGGGTTAGGGATAGGTTTAGGTTTGGGAATCAGGTCCAGGGTTAGGTTTAGAGTTACCTAACCCTTACCCTGGACCTGATTCCTAACCCTAAACCTAACCCTAACCCTAGTTAGGGGATTCCAAGACCATAAGTTTCCTTGACATTGTTACTTAGGTCTGCGGGGATTTACCACGTAATCCACATTCCCGAAAATATTTTAACATGTAGCTGCATTTTTCAAATTCAACAGCTCAAAGGTTCCATGGTGTTTAATCACAAACATGTGGTAGGTATCAAAGTATGTGAAGACACCAGGTCAACTTAACTTGGGTGGTCAAGATTGACTAGGTTAGGTGGTCATTGGTCAAGAATGATCCACTAGGGTGGTCACTACTGGTTAGTTTAGATGATCAGCTATG
The DNA here is from genome assembly GCA_963942565.1 of Maea johnstoni. Lineage (NCBI taxonomy): Eukaryota > Metazoa > Annelida > Polychaeta > Spionida > Magelonidae > Maea > Maea johnstoni. The sequence goes on along the minus strand of OZ012686.1, from coordinate 40,632,743 downwards.
GAAGTCATTGCCCTTATCAAATAAAGCTGGGAATATCTGGGTATTCCAAAGATAATGCTAGAAAAATGCCAGAATTTTCTCTGAAATTCATGGTTCAGGGGTAGCCCTTCTCTGGGTACAGAGTACACATGTCATTTGTTTATAGGTCCTAGCCTGTCATGCGGCTCACATTGGCATCAGAAAAAATGCTAGATGTGTATGTAATTTCATCACTGGTCTGATCATTAGATCAGTATAATCCTCTTGGTTCACCTGACTCTTTCACGGCTAGTAAATAATATGTCGATCAAAAGGAACCTCATCCCCCTCACACTTTTATGCCACCCTTGTGATATGATTTCTTCAAAGGAATACAATGAAAGCAATATGGATTGGACGTAGTAGACAGGATATATATGATTGTCATCACTTTTTCTGCAGTTAATTTAAGAAAACTGCCAACAACTCTACCTCAAATATTTTGTGAAATCGTTTAAAATTTCCAAGTCATTTTCATACACAGGTAAAAGTTAAAGGGCATGTAATGGCCCATTAACAGGCCCGTTGACTTTTACCTATGTACCATAGATCCAGCCAACAATTTTCTGAGGCATTCTTAACACTTATGCTGCTGTTGGCTAATTTGACCAATAGAAAGGTATGCAAAAAACCTGAAAAATGACCGAAAGCCTGGCACATGGGTACTCAATTGACAGTACTCAGCGAGAGCTTTCCAATGAATACCAACATGACAGGGTTAAGATTGTTTTCAAAATCGTTGCGTCATTGTGCTTTGGACGAAAGTAACCTAAAGCAGCAGAAGGGTTAAAGGGCATGTAACTGCCCATACAGGCCTGTCAAATTTTGTGTGAGTAACATAGGTCCATAAACAAATTCTTTGAGGAACTCTTAATTCATTAAATGGTTAAACTACTCAGCCATGAGGGCTGCGCCCTTCACAGGAAATGAGTTGTGATATATGGTCTGGCATGATATGTCAGAGCACGACTTTCTCACATGTACAAATAAAACAAGATTCAAATAAACACAGCTCTGCCAATGACACATCTTAGGCCTGACCAATTAAATATAACCCATTGTCTTACAGATGTTTGCCTTGCCTTACAAATGTCTTTCTCAAAGAAAAGAATCTGATTTATTCAAAAATCTGGATATGTCAATCTTGCACGTTGCTGATGCTGTCAACATATTTCATTTTATTTAATTCAAGGGCAAGTTTCAAAGTCAATTTTATATCACTCATTCTTTCATTTACGAAAAAATCTACAGAAGATTGATGAAATTGATATTGTAATTCTATCCTGATTTGCCTCAGAACAATCATTAAAGATGAAGCTTAGAATGAAATCTACAATCTGACACTTTGATTTTTTGATCTGTCTTGTTCAGTTTGTCAAAATATTAGTTGGCAGGATCCATTAGACAACTCTCTCACCACTGTCAGGGTTTGAATCCCTCCCCAGGCATGTCAGAAAGTTGCCAGTGACTTGGGGTTAGGCTTCAGTTTTCTATGGGTACTCCAATTTTCTCCGCCAGTTACAACTGGCTAGTCATGACTTAGCCGCAGTATGGCAGAAAAAGTGACGAAAAACGAAATTACAAATTCCATTAGACAACGTATAGAAATGGTGTCACTTTAGGTTTGCACAGATGGAATAAATTCAACAAGCAGAAAATTAGGGAAACATTTACCATGTAATGTTCACTTCTCTTGTTAGCAAAACAGCTCCTAGCTTTTACAGACATGTAAAATTACCGGGTCTTCAAAATTACCGGGTCATTAAATTGGATGAATAAAAACCTTGTGCTAATGATTTCTCAGCTTTCTGAGGGCAACCAGCATTAGATTTATATGACACATTGTCAAGGGATAGGATGTCATCCCTTTTTCTTCCATTAACCCATTTACATTGATAGAGCATCAGTACATAATTTTATTGTAGTGAACAGTTTTTGTCCTTTATGTTCTACTGAGATTGTTGAGCTCTGTTAGAATAGTGTGATACGTGTCCAATTGACATTGAGCGTGTGAATTCTATTTATTTTGTGATAAAATTTGATTGATCTTAAAGCTTAATTGTTATTTACATCTATTAAACAATTTTTGAACAATTTGGCACATATTAGTAACCTAAAAAACACAGTGCTGCACAATTGTGTGTCGGAAACCTGTCATACAGTTAAGTGAACCTTTCTGTCCTCTCTGTTCCTATATTTGTAAGGAATTGTGTATGAATGATTCAGTGTAATAACCCTTTTTGCGCTCTCTGTTGTAGGTGCTGAGTTTGGTGAGCTCCGTGGTTCACAATAATGGTAGTAAGATGAGCTGCTGCACGCCTCCTCCAGACTTCCTACCTCTGGGACCGCCGCCAAAACCACCCTGGCTAAACTACGAGCTGGAATGTAACGGAACAGGTGAGCTTAAAAACAACAACAACAACATTAACCCTTCTTTTAAATACCATCTAAACCCTGTCATGTTGGTTTTCATTGGATATCTCTCACTGAGTACTCTCAGATGAGTACCCATTTGCAAGGTTTTCAGTCATTTTCGGGTTTTTGCATAATTTTATATTAGCCAAATTAGCCACCAGAAGCATAATTAAGGGTTGACAATACCTCAATTGTTTTACAAATATTACTCTCTCAGATGAGATATTTTCAAAAGTATCAGAACATTTTCACGTAATATGCAAATAGGTCTAGTAGTGTAGAGGGACATGACAGACATCATGTAGTTGTGTAGCCTGCCTCCCAGGCCCTATTTAAATGTCATCCCTTGTGGATAGATGGCACTGCAGTATACTAGGAACTCAGATGGAACTCAGATGAAAATAGGTATCAGTAATCTCCATCGTGTGGCAATTTTGGGAACTAAATGGCCAACAGTAGGCCACAATCTAGTAAAGGTGCAGGCTTCTATATATAATAAAGTTAAATCATAACAGAGTCTTGTGGCTAGGCTAGTAGTTGTGGAGAAGTAGTTTTCGTGTGATCTTAGCACAACACCATAAATATTATTCTTGCCTCTCCACACCTCATCTGTCAACGGCTCTGTTTACCCCATTACACCAGTCCTCAGTGCTCAAAAACATAACATCATGAAGGGGGTAGTTGTTCTAGTGATATTTCTGTGATAAGTTAATACATATTCACCCTCGCCTAACCCTTATGCTGCTTGGTGGCTAATTTGGCCACTACAAAATGATGCAAAAAACCTGAAAAATAACTGAAACCCAAAAATCATCAATAACAGGTGGAAAATGACATATTTCTCTACTGAGGCCTAATTTTTCCAATGATTTATAACTTTGTATTAAAAGCACAAGTAACAGGGAGTGGCAAGGAAAATGAGAATGTATGAAAATAACATCAAGGTTCTATGACTATTGTGAGGTAGTTGTTTTCTCATTATCCTGTCTGTATTGGATATACAGAAGGATCTCAATGATAGTCAGACCTTATTAGAACTAATTCAGTTTCCTGTGTGCATTTCATTTCTAACCCATGGAAAGCAGGAAAGTTTTTTTTATATATTCACAATTGATACAATTGATTGCATTTCAACAATAACATGTTTGTGTGAAATCACAAGTGAAATAAATGTACTACATGTCAGAGGTCAGGAATGGAGACTTGGGTTACCGAAAATCCCTCCACCATGTCAAAGCATGATTGGTCTAATGGAAAACACAGTCCCCTTCATAGAGGAGTTCTCAAGAATACAGATGAGGTTTTAATTGGTGTCCAAGTCCTGTTGACTGGCCGGGTTTTGATGTGGTAACGGGTTATTAAGGAGGGTGCTGGGGTTGAATTGGTATGTACCAGGAGGGTATTAGCTGTACCCATCATTAGGTTATCAAAATACCCTGCTGTGATGGTGGCACAAGTAGAACTAACATCATTATGATCCCTGCACCCCCTTGCCCTGCGGTGAGGGTGCCCGGTGAGGATGCCCGTTGTCCAGCTGACCCCAGAGACTGAAAACTACTTAGGGTGTCTGGACACAGTCGGGGTTTCACCCTGGGGTTGTACATGTAGGGTATCTTCGTGCCTGGAAATATCTCTGATGAAGGCTTCTGTTGGAGTCCAATTCATCAGTGTCTTAATCCCTGATACATAGTTGGCATAAAGCAAGAGGTTGAATGGGGTACCCTATATACCCTCTAAGTGATTCCCTGGGTGTCTGTGGAGTCCAGCTGATCCCAGAGACTGGGCAACACTTAATAAGTCTGGACACAGCATGTACTCAACATATAGACACACAGGGTGGCACAAACAGGTCCCTGGTGTCTACTTTCTTAGTTGAATACATTAAACTTAACACCCCTTGAAAAGTATGGTATTATGATATGTTCACTTAATACAAAAATAAAAGAAGATACATCATTAAATTATTCAAGGAAAGTTTTGTGTTAAGTTTTTAACCCTTATGCTGCTGGAGGCAAATATTTGGCCAATACAAAGTTATGCAAAAAACCGTCAAAAATGATTGCAAGCTTGGTAAATGGGTAATCATCTGAGAGTACTCAGCATGAGCTTTCCAATGAATAGCTGAACGTGACAGGGTTAAGATGATTTTCAGTTATCTTTGCATCCTTGTATTTTGGACGAAAGTAGCGGCAGCATTGGTAGGGTTAACAATGATGCTGTGCAAAATAAACAATGTCCCACATATTTGTGAACATTTCTAATAAAAAATATTCCTCAAAATATGATTTCAGAGAGGTATCATTAAAATAGTCTAGCCTTTTTGGAAATCTAAGCATGAACAAGTAAATAAATACTAGAAATATCCTTTTTGTCTTTATAGCCAAAATTGTTTCAAATATACTCTATTTCACGTGCTTTATGATGTGATATAATGATCAATTTGGACTGAGGATATTTTATCAACCCATTTATTTTATAAGTCCCCCTATCAAGAAATTGTTGTCTGGATATATGATTATTTTTAACAATAACTAAGGATGATTTTACAAAATATTTGGACAGATGTTGTTTTATTGGTTTTTCAAAAATATGCTTTCGCAAAAATGTTTTGCCCTAAATTATCAGGCTGCTTTTAACTGCATTTGGGGCATAAATGGGTTAAAGATATTAATACTTGTTGACTACATATCTATTCTCATCCTCAGTCACAAACATATGGCACCCTATAAAGAACCTGTTCCTTTGCTTTTAGCCATAGGCCTGCTTTCTGTGATAGCACAAGAAATTCGAGCTGTCTCCAGCTGTCCAGCATTCACTCAGGCTAGTGGCACAAGATGACCACTGTCCACTCACGCTGTGAGGGCCTGGGTACTGCACAAAACCTCCTAAGGAAAGGAAGGAATCTTTTAAGGTTTCCTTGATGGACAAGTGTTTTCCCAAGGCTAAACCTTTCCCTTCATGTTCAAAAAAAATATCCTTGTATTGTAATGATTTCACTTACAGTACCCAAAACCTTTCTGAAAACCATCTAAACCCTGTCATGTTGGTATTCATTGGAGAGCTCTCGCTGAGTACTATCAGATGCGTACACATTTGCTATGGTTTCAGTCATTTCTCAGCTTTTTGTCATCATTTCATGTTGACCAAATGGCAACCAGCAGTGAAAGGGTTAAAGGATTAGGTGATAGGGTAATACAGAGAAAAGCCTAGTCGCTAGGCTATGCCAGGGGTAGCAAGGCTATCTCTGGGTACCCCAGGCTGTTTAGAATGGCCACTTGAGAGGTGCCAAGGACCCTTTGTGCAACAAAACAGATCTCTCTGTTGGAATAGAGATTCTTAGACTAGGCTTTCAGACTAAAGTGGTCTTCTGCAGTATCCATGACAATTGGTAACTGTTATAGTTGGCATCACACATTAGAGGTCATCACAGGGTCATCATCATCAGCAGAGCCATTGTTATCAGGGACAGTCATCATCATCATCATCCTCATCATCATCGTCCTCATCATCATCATCATCATCATCATCAGTAACTGTAGGATTATCACTAATATCCTCATCAATTCATAGCAACAATGGTCATCATTATCGACATCACCATCATAACCATCATCATCAAGTCATAGCAACAATCAGGTCATCATTATTGGCATCACCATCACCATCAAGTCATTATTGATATCATCAGCAGTAACACTAGGATTACCACTAATATCCTCATTAAGTCACTGCATCAATGGTCATCATTATTGTCATCATCAATATAATCATCATCATCAGCAGTAGCAGCAGGATTACCACTAATCTTCATCAAGCCATTGGAAGAATGGTCATCATTATTGACATGATCAACATAAATCATCATCATCATCAGTAACAGCAGGATTACCTGACTGATATCTTCATCAATTCATTACAACAATGGTCATCATTATTGACATCATCATCATCATAATATATGATAATTATAATGATGATCTCATCATGGTAATTTGTGGCCTTGAAATGGATATTTCCCAAGCATGAAAATGATTGATATATCAGAAAACCAAATGCTTATGATTTCTAGAAATCATAAGACTTTGAGAAAACCCAAAGGACATTTCTAATTAAATCTTTTGAACTTCAAACCCAGATATTAACCCGTTCCTGCTTAGAGTATTCCTTGACATTGGTAGGTTGCTTATTCACATTTTCCCTTTAGATATTTTCAAATGAATGTTTTTATTAAGAAAATTTCAATACTATAGTCTAGTCTTTTTGAGGCACTTCCCCCCCCCCCCCCCCCTCTCTCTCTACCCCCTCTCTCCCCCCTCTCTCACCCCCTCTCTCCCCATTCTCTCCTCCCCTCTCTCACACCCCCTCATACCCCCTCTCTCTCCCCCCCTCTCTACCCCCCTCTCTCTCCCCCCTCTCTCTCCCCTTATCTCTCCCCCTATCTCTCCCCCCCTACCTCTCCCCCAACTTGGCTACTTGTTTGAAGTGTACAGCTGCTGCTGGTGATGAAGTGAGCCTGTGGTAGCACCTACTGTTCACTGCCGATAGATTGATAGTCATATCTTGGGGGGCGCGGGGAGATGATCGCTTTGATTCAGCCTCTGGGAGGTAATAAACACCAGATTATGGCAGTGGGAATGCAGGATTAAAGACAAGCTGGATATTTTGGGAACTATCAAACGAGAAAAATCATAAAGTCATCTTCACTTCATACCATATTCTGTTTCCTTGCTGTGCATGGATTGTACCTGTGGTACTAAATATCTCATAGGGTGTTGGGGTATGCAGGGGTGTTTATGGGCCACCTAAAATACCCTGTAAACTTACTATCAACTGTTTATGCAAACTTAAGAAAATCATGAAGTCATCATCATTATGAGTTTGGTCATACCATTCAATGGTTCCATCCTGCTGACAGGTTTTTATTGCTGTACTTATAATATTTAATTAGGCTTGTAGGTATGCTGTGGTGCACTTACATGTTCAGCATGCAACATGACCACTTGCCCCATAATAATAATAATAATAATAATAATAATAATAATAATAATAATAATAATAATAATAATAATAATAATAATAATAATAATCTTTATTTAAAGAGGGTAACTCAGTCCAATGGTAAAGATCTTCCCTCAGAGGCCCTCTGGCATGTTTACAAGTAGCCTAAGGGTGGCCATTGCAAAAACAACAATAGGGCAAGCAGAACAAGACCCTAGCTAATGCCATGCTTAGCAAGTAATGTTTTGGTCAGGGTCCTCGCAATGTAACTCACCTTTGTTTAACATGGGTGGCATGGCAAGTGAAAGTGCCGGTGGGGTAAGTAAATTTAAGGGGCAGCTTGCCCCACTCGGCAAGTAATATTTTGGAACGGTCGCCAAACCTATGTTGCACCCAGATGTAGAATACGGTTACCCTGTAAACAGACTATATATAAACTGCTTATAAAAACTTCGGAAAAATCATTAAGTCAGCATCACCCTTTAGGAGTGTGTATATACTCCTATATACATTTATGTTCCCATGCTGCAGACAGATTATTTTGTACTGTACTAGTATTTAACAGGGTTTATGTCGTTGGAAAGCTAGAATCCCATAAATGATAATGGGGAGTGGACATTCATCTTTCTGATACTAACTTTTAATTATTCCTGCAACTTTGAGCAAAAATAAGGTTCATATTCATAAGGGTTGTGTTCAAGATACCAGGGGGATTCTCAGTATGAATAGATTATATTAATAATACTATTATTATTATTGCAGTTATAGATATGATTAGAATATATTCACCTGATTTAGACATGGCAGTGATAGATTGGGTACATATGTCTATAATTACTCTATTGGCACAATAATAATCTCTTATGATGTAACATGCTATGCCTAATGTGAATCAAAGCACTGTAATTAAGTTAAATACTTATTGATTTATCTACCACTGAGATATGATGCTGGAGACCAACATTTTGCTGCCCATCATTATTAGACATCTGAATTCCTTTCCCTCCTCCTCCTTATCATCATTATTATCATCATCATCATCATCATCATCATCATCATCATCATCATCATCATCATCATCATCTTAATGATTAGTGATTTCATCAATGCTCTTTATCTGCCATTACAATATCTGATCTGGTTTAATAAAAGGTTTTCAAAAAGTAACATTTTACTGCTTACCATTTTCAGTAAGTCATCTGAATTGTTTCTTTTGTCATTTAACTTTGACTACCTTTAACTGATAGAATATGTGTAAACATCCATGTTATTTCTCTACCAGGTAAGAGAACCTTAATTTCTTTCTCCTAAGTTCCTCCTCATCATCATCATCACCATAGATCCCAAAATCATCTTTAATCTTCATTTTATCATCACAATAATTAGCAGCACCAGAATCAAGGAAAATATGCCAATATTGATAATCAAATCACATGCATCTCTTCCATGTAGTCAATAACTAGATGATGGGACTTGCAGCTGTGTCCCATTCCCATTCAGGCTTATGAGACAGTACCCAGTAGCTTTGGATTTTGTGAGATTCTTCCTCTGTTTCAGTGCTGAAAACAGTTTGCTTAGCCTTGGTGGCCTAATGGTCCATCAAAATGAATAGTTTAATGGTCCAACAGAAAAATTAGTGGTCCGTATCATTTTTGATAGCCAAAATGGTAGCCAACTGATCATTTATGGCTAATTATGCTAAATTTATGAATTGTGACTGTTATAAACTTATAATCTAATGTAGAAGACATGTGAAACTGGATGTGATGCTTACTAAATTAATGTGGTCAGAATATTTATCAGACTTTCTGGGCATGTTAACATAGACTTTTATGAGCCCATTCAAATATTTGGTAGAAACGGACCAGTGGGCTATTGTCTATTTTCACCACTCCTGTTTGCCTGTCTCCTATTGGTTGAGACAACAAGCTTATTTTCTTCAGAAACGTGACAGTAAGCTTCGCTTTGACTGTTACCCATACTAAATAAGTAATTCTGCTTCAGTGAAATCAAATTGGACTCTTGACTAAATCCAAAAACTATTGATGATACTAAGGGACCACAGCAATGACAACCATGAAAACTACAATTAAAACAATAACAACAGCAACAAAAAACAACAGTAACAACAAAAAAACAGTAATAGCAACAGCAATTACAACAGCAATTATGATAACAATATCAATATCAATAACAATAACAACAACAACAGCAAAAGTCACAACAACCACAAACTTTGAAATTCTCACATCTAAAATCTAGTAACCTGAATATCACATAAATAAATACATGACCTTGAATTTGGGTTCAAGGAAAAATGAGTTTGCTGAAATGTTGAGAATCTTGCTTGCTCTTTAAAGTGTGTGCATTTCAGAACTGTGAGTTCTGTTATAATCATTCTTGTTGGGTGTTTTTTTCGGGCCTGTTTCACTCACCCACTCAGAACTGTGATTTCTGTTATAATCATTTCTGTTGGTTTTTTCCAGACCTGTTTCTGTCGCCCCCTCAGCCCCCCCCCCCCCCCCCCCCCCTGTCCGCCCGGCTCAGGTCTAAGATAGATGGCCATAGATGGCCCCACCTTGCTGCCATGAACATGTCAGAAGCCTCAGCCATGCGGAACCTGCTGGCACTGAGGCATGAAATCAGATAGCGGAACATAGAGCACTGCAGAAGAAACAGCAAAGGTACGATATGATTAATGGTGGGAGAGGGATTCTGGGAGAGTTTGATTAGGATGACTGAAGTACCTGCTGAGAATATCTGTCACTGGTTATGGGTAGCACCCATTGAGAAGGGTTCAGTTGTGTAGGCTCAAACTGCCAGATTAACTGCCAAAACCAGGTCTCTCTCTGTGTTTACAGTATAGCAGGTAACATATTGCACACACTCTTTGTCTGTCTGTCTCTTTCCCTCTCTGTCGGTCTGTCCTCTCTCTGCCTCTCTCAGTCTTATCTATGTCTCTTTCACTGTCTCTCTCTCTGTCTCTGTCTCTCTGTCTCTCTGTCTCTCTCTCTCTCTCTCTCTCTCTCTCTCCTCTCTCTCTCTCTCTCTCTCTCCTCTCTCTCTCTCTCTGTCTCTCTCTCTCTCTCTCTCTCTCTCTCTCTCTCTCTCTCTCTCTCTCTCTCTCTCTCTTCTCTCTCTCACTCTCACTCTCTGGACAACCCCTGTATGCTAATTAACATGTATCTTTAGATCATCAGCTGCTGAGAGCCTGGCAACATGATGTTGTTACTATAACATTATGCTACCTGCAGTTAAACATAATGAGAGTATTATTTCTGTCTCATCCATGCCTATAGCACTCAAATACTGGGACAGCAAGCAGTCAGTGGCAATGCCTTAGACCACATGGTCACCAGAGCAGGCCCTCTATGAAGTTTAGAATTGGGGAATAACCACAACTAGGTGAAATCACTTTTAACCCATTCACACCTGGAGCATACACACACACACACACACCACACACACACACATATATATATATATATATATATATATATATTATATATATATATATATATATATATATATATATGTATAGTATATATATATATATATATATATATATATATATATATAATTATATTATATATATATATATATATATATATATATATACATATATTAAAATATACATATATTTATTGGCGGGGCCATCGGGCCCGCCTTATCTGGGAAGGTGTTTTGAGATGTACATGGGCAGACGTCACGTGATCTAAATCGTGAGGCCGGACTGAATATACTTCTCTATTCTGATTGGTTATAATATAAAGGTTTTCCCAACAAAAGTATTATATTAGAACAGTTTATCAACCATTTAGTAGAGAGATAAAAATAGTAAACCACTAACTAACTTCAAAGTGTTTTATATGGTGGCATGCGCAAAGTAATTTTTTTTCGAAAATGTGACCACCAATCACGGTCGAGGATGCGATGACAAATGCGGAACTGTGGTCTATTAATACACATGAGCGGCGATAAAACAAGATCCAAAGACGCCCATGAGGTGTAAAAGGTACCTAATTCTGCAATGTGCCAAAAATAAAGAATATTTCTTTCAATAGAAATATTGTAAACTATCTATGACGTCGATAAAGTTTAAGTTGAACAGTATTATTCAATCAAATAACTTACAAAAGTCAATTTTGGTTAACTACTCTAAGCATATTACTGTACTCCTTCTCTAGCTATAAGTAGCACCATTGGCGCATGTGAGGTGAGCACAATTAATAATTGTTGCGCTTTCCCCTCTCACTCTGGATCTGTAGTCAGGTCGGGCTCGAGGGGTATGCTAAATTTAAACGAGGGGATTTGCCCCAATACCCTCTGCAACGCAGTGACCGCGTCCTATGTGGCCTGCCCGAGATCTGCGGCGTTGCCAATGACTGCCAGCTGTCTTTCGTCACGTCCTGGATTTAAATCCTTGCAGGGGCATGAACTCTAGATGTATAGACTTGGAACCAAGCCTCCGATTGATTTCCCCGCTGGCCACACCTACCTACATTCCCCTAGTAGCAACTTGGCAGAAAAACTGACAAAAAAAACGAAAATTCCAAATTCTAGTCTTTACGTGCTCCCTGCGCGGGCAGCATAGGCAGGGCCTACCAACTGCAAGATCGCATTAGCATGCCATACCTTCACTACCTTAACCCAAAGAATACTCGTAGCATTAAGAAATTACGAACAAATAAGTAAATTCAACTGAATGACCAAAGTTTGTGGAGAATAACTAGGACGACAGCAAATGACATGCGCTTCAGTCGGTTAAACATCTCACGTATCAATTTCATATCTGTTAGCCAAGCTTTCTGAACTTTTGGTACATATGTTAGGTAGCCCTAAGTGTGAGGTCGCAGAGATATCTGTGTGTTCTGATATTTTTTCATAAAAATAATTGCCTAAACGAAAAATAAGGATTTCTCTAATTCCTCCACCTGTTTCAACTGCCTAAATACGCCTTAGCCGCAATTTGGCAGAAAAAACTGACAAAAAATGAAAATTCCATATTCTGGTCTCAATGTGTTCCCGAGCGGCAGTGCAGGCAGGGTCTACCAACTGCAAGATTGCAGTTTGTGTAGAATGCGATACCTTAAGTACCCTACCCTCGAGAATACTCGTAGCATTATGAAATTACGAACAAATATGTAAATTTTACTGAATGACCAAAGTTTGTGGAGAATAACTAAGACAACTGCAAATGACATGTGCTCCAGCCGGTTTTTACACCTCACTTATCAATTTCATATCTGTTAGCCGAGCTTTCTGAACATTTGGTACATAGGTTAGGTAGCCCTAAGTGTGAGGTCGCAGAGATATCTGTGTGTTCTGATATTTTTTCATTAAAATAATTGCCCAAACGATAAATAAGGATTTCTCTAATTCCTCCACCTGTTTCAACTGCCTAAATACGCCATAGCCGCAATTTGGCAGAAAAACTGACAAAAAATGAAAATTCCATATTCTGGTCTCAACGTGTTCCCGAGCGGCAGTGCAGGCAGGGTCTACCAACTGCAAGATTGCAGTTTGTGTAGAATGCGATACCTTAAGTACCCTACCCTCGAGAATACTCGTAGCATTATGAAATTACGAACAAATATGTAAATTTTACTGAATGACCAAAGTTTGTGGAGAATAACTAAGACGACTGCAAATGACATGTGCTCCAGCCGGTTTTACTCCTCACTTATCAATTTCATATCTGAACTTTTGGTACATAGGTTAGGTAGCCCTAAGTGTGAGGTCGCAGTGATATCTGTGTGTTCTGATATTTTTTCATTAAACGAATTGCCAAACGAAAAATAAGGATAAATCTGATTCCTCCACCTGTTTCAACTGCCTAAATACGCCATAGCCACAATTTGGCAGAAAAACTTACAAAAAATGAAAATTCCAAATTCTGGTCTCTCTGAACTTTTGGTACATAGGTTAGGTAGCCCTAAGTGTGAGGTCGCAGTGATATCTGTGTGTTCTGATATGTTTTCATTAAAATAATTGCCCAAACGAAAAATAAGGATTTCTCTAATTCCTCCACCTGTTTCAACTGCCTAAATACGCCATAGCCGCAATTTGGCAGAAAAACTGACAAAAAATGAAAATTCCATATTCTGGTCTCAACGTGTTCCCGAGCGGCAGTGCAGGCAGGGTCTACCAACTGCAAGATTGCAGTTTGTGTAGAATGCGATACCTTAAGTACCCTACCCTCGAGAATACTCGTAGCATTATGAAATTACGAACAAATATGTAAATTTTACTGAATGACCAAAGTTTGTGGAGAATAACTAAGACGACTGCAAATGACATGTGCTCCATCCGGTTTTACTCCTCACTTATCAATTTCATATCTGAACTTTTGGTACATAGGTTAGGTAGCCCTAAGTGTGAGGTCGCAGTGATATCTGTGTGTTCTGATATATTTTCATTAAAAGAATTGCCAAACGAAAAATAAGGATAAATCTGATTCCTCCACCTGTTTCAACTGCCTAAATACGCCATAGCCGCAATTTGGCAGAAAAACTTACAAAAAATGAAAATTCCAAATTCTGGTCTCTCTGAACTTTTGGTACATAGGTTAGGTAGCCCTAAGTGTGAGGTCGCAGTGATATCTGCGTGTTCTGATATGTTTTCATTAAAATAATTGCCCAAACGAAAAATAAGGATTTC